>CANSZD010001805.1:0-600000 GCA_947648045.1 Beta corolliflora
TTTCTGCTCCCTGGTAGAGAAGGTTGAAGAATAAGTAGATTGCATGTAAGAAGTTGGTTTGTATATGGAAACAAACGAATTGGTAAGTTTTTAAGTGCTCTGATTTGCCTTATTAGAATAATTCAGTTTTTTTTTTTTCTTTTGTCTTTTTTTATCCATGAAAATTTTGGAGGGTTTGGTCCACCTTTCATCATGGACATCTTGAAATTTCTTTAGATAAGATCATGAAAGATTCCTTAGCTCATGGGCATGTATCCAATTTGGGAATGGTGGTGTCTGTGGGTGGTGGCTCCAACCCTTTGATTGGGTGATTAAGTGTTTATGTGAAGTACGTTTGTCTTGCTAGTCTCCTTTTTCTATAGGGATCCCGTAGTCTTCTTTTTCTGTGAAACTACCATAATCATAGGAAATAATTGAATGATGAGGCATAAGCTCATTTCTTTAATCACCATAGTTTGTTGCTCAAAGGCCTCAGGTTATTTTCCCCTATAATGTAGTGTGATTTTTTTTTTTGTTTCGTCGGAGTGTGGCATGTTCATATCTGTCTTGAAAACTGCTCGTGACATTGATGTTCTGTAGACCTTTCATATATTATTATGCCATTTATTACTTTCCTCTTTTATTGGTTACCTTCATCTCTTAAGGATGTATCATCTACAATTGTCATTGTTGGTTGAACAAAATGGTTGTGAGTTGCAGGGTACTTTCATTAAGGAGGGTTGCGGACGAAAAAGCTCAAGCTGAACGTGCAGTTGCTGTTTTTGATTTCAAATCCATGCTTCGTGAAAGAGGGGATATAACAGCAAGTTCTCGTTGGTCCAGGGTAGGTGCTTTTTAGTGTGGCATTATAATGGTGTTTTTTTTTTCTCTTTTACCGTGGGTTCTATGGGTGTCTTTATTAACAATATCTAGTTGAACCTTGAATTTGGATTACAAATAATATGTCTACTGATGTCGGAAATGACGGAGATGCACTCAAGTAGATGAAGGGGAGAATCATATTATATAACCTTGTATGATCACTTAAATAAAAAAAACTATATTCCGACTGTTATTCTCAAACTGGTTTGATATAGTTGAGCGTTAATGTGTCTTCACTTATTATATGTGAACAAGATACAGAAACAATGAAAGTTGAAACTCTGACATTTAGGTGTATTTAGTAGGATGCAGTTTTGATTTTTTAAACGTAAACTAAAATCAATTTTTCTGGAAACCAGAAAAAGTGATTTCCGAAATTTAGATGTTGACTTGATTAAGTGTTTAAAACAAAAAGGATCAGTTTACAATTAATTATCCAAACTCTTATGAATGACATTTAAAGTCTAAAAACTGAAAACTGAAGGTTATTGATAACACAATAGGCCCTTACCTCTAAGAATACCTACGCATGGATCTATTTTCCCTACTGATCTGCCTGTTCTCATCTTACTGAATCTCATCACCTGTTATAGGTTTTAAAACATGTACTTGTGGTATCTTGAGGCCTTTGAATGAAGTTTGTGATGGAATTTCCTCTTTTTTTCCAGTAACTAATTAGTAGTATGTGTATGTTTAGTCTAGATTCAATTGGTACAAGATATTGGCTATATGATGACTTATTAAAGGTCAATGTTATATTTAATGCTGCACTGTTATATAAAAATTAGCAACTGCAGTCAGATAGGTCTGTGATGTGTGTTTGTAGATACATGCCTGTAACTTTCTAAAGGAGTAACGTTTCAGGTGAAGGATGGACTTCGGGATGACAGCAGGTACAAAGCTGTTAAGCATGAAGAGCGTGAAGCTTTTTTCAACGAATACATATCTGAGTTAAAGGCTGCAGATGATGAAGCTGAGAGGGAAGCTAAGGCAAAAAGGGAGGAACAGGTACTGAACTTACTGAGGTTAAGATATCTTTTGGCTCTCCCCCTCCCCCCTGAAGGTGTTACAACCAGAAAACTAGCTCAAAGTCTTCCGTTCCTCCTTAGGTTTGTGCTTATGATGCACCCCTTGAATTACCCCACGCTGTGTAAGAAGATTCCTGTTAGTTTTTATGGAAAGGAGCCTCCCAGTTATTTCTGTGGAAACTAAATTTGCTTGGTGCTATGACTTTAATTTCATTTTCCCTATTTCGCAAACTCTGCTCTATTTTGAACATATTATTTTTCAATATTCTGGAATTTTAGAAGTTTCTTTTTATGCTGTTCACGAGTCATGACAATTATGGACTATGTACCTCTAGGGAAGTGGTTTTCTCATTTTCTGTACATATTATTAGGTTAGTTAGAGTGCTAGTGAGGCATTCTTAGCTTTTCTTTAGTGTGACTGTTCGGTTCACAATTTTTTAATGCTTTTGGGGGTCAATGAGATTCTTTTAATGTGCTGCACAAATGCAACAATTTGCAGGAAAAGTTGAAAGAAAGAGAGAGAGAGCTTCGAAAGAGAAAGGAAAGGGATGAGCAAGAGATGGAAAGAGTACGATTGAAGGTTCGTAGAAAGGAAGCAGTTGCATCATATCAAGCATTACTGGTTGAAAGAATAAAAAGTTCTGAGGTAAATTCTGGGTTAGCAGATTGCTGTTTAGTGTCGTCATTTTTTGTCATTTATGTTCCTTGTCCTCTGATGGCAGAACTGCAAGACTAACTAGAAAATATTGGAGTTCATAGCTCCATATATTAATCATGGTTCACTGCACAATCTCTGCACCTTTTTTTTTTTTTTTAAAGATTGTCACCTTGAAGTAATTGTGTGTTAAATTATGTGGATGCTTTTATCTTAAGAGTCGTCATCTTGACTTCTCATATGTTTTCTCTATTTCCCTTTGATTGTGTATTTGCATTCTAATTGTTTAAATTGAGTTTTTCTAGCACTCTCATTAGATCAGTAGCGTGTTCATGTTAGCTATTGACTGCAATTCCTATTACTAGGCATCTTGGACAGAGTCAAAACCTAAGCTTGAGAAAGATCCACAAGGGCGTGCATCCAATCCTGATTTGGAAGAATCTGACTTGGAGAAACTCTTTCGAGAACACGTGAAGATGCTTTATGAGGTATGCATATTATAATTTTCTTATTGTTTGTTATTGGCATTACTGTGATTTCTAGTCCTTTAAATCAGCATTCGGATCTTCCGAGCTGTCAGATAGCTAAGAACTTGTTTGTGATGTCTTCTAGGATTTCTGGTTTGCTGTTTCTATCGTTTTCTGAATCTATATTGTAATTTAAAATACTTTGTCCTGCTTTTTAAAACAATTTTTAAGTTACTCCCTCCCTATTTAACGTTAGTTGTCACATTGTCCTAACCTCTCATAATTTATTATATTGTACAGTTCTAAAAGAGTATAATCAGGACCTAACCTTTTGCTTTTTCACCATTTAGGACCTCACCTTTTATTTGGAACTGTTTGGGACTTTTAAGTTACTCCAACTGGTTAATTCACTTACTGTAGTTAGTGGTGGCTAGTTTAGTGAAATATAATGAGATTACTTAGAGAAGTGGGAAATATATATATTTCGGATCTGTACTTTTAATTGGAACATAGATATTGTAACACTTGCCGCTAGTTCATATCCTCCATAGTCCATCCTTTGTTACACATATCAGTTTGACTTTCATTCAAATAAGTCAATTTTTTTCGTGGATATTGGTGGGATTTAGTTTTTTTTTAGAAAGGAAAGAAACAACTAGGGTGGATCCAAGAATTGGGCCACCCTAAAGCATCCTTGCGGATGATTACAACAAAAGGGAAATCACGAACATCAAACCAATAAGTAATGTTAGTCGTCATGTGGCCGCGATGAGCCATCCAATCCGCAGCAGCATTAGCCTCCCGAAACGCATGCCGAATTTGGACATCTTCAAATTGCTTCAAATCTTCACCTGCATCTAAAATAATAGCGTTAATTGTCCAAGGAATTTTCCAAATATTTCTATTAGAGTTGACAACAACCAGATTGTCACCCTCAATAATAAGATTTCTAATTCCCAAAGAAATAGCCCCTCTAATACCTTCTCTTTAGCCCCTAGCTTCAGCAACAAGAATAGAAATCAACGAATCTAAAGCACCTACACCACATAATAAAACTTTCCCTTCTGGATCACGAATAACAAATCCAAATGAGGCTTGACCATTTGGAAGTTCAGAACCATCAAAATTAACTTTACAATAATTGGAAGGAGGAGGGCACCAACTAACCTGATCCCGAATCCTAGACTTACCAGAAGAAACACCACTCTTCTGAATAGACTGAAGAGAAACCTGAGCATCAATTTCATCAAAGAAAAAAGCTTCAACTTTTCAGAGTTAAATTCTTTTTTTTTTAAAGAAAAAAGCTTCAACTTTTCAGAGTTAAATTCTTTAATTTGTTTTACCTTGGAAATTTGCAATTTGAAGATACCACTTGCTGATGAGACAACGGAGCTATAACATATTCCTAACCCTTATAAGTTATAACAAGGGATTTTGGGAACAAACTTGGGGGAAAGTAGGGGGTTTAGAAACAAGTGCAAGAAATGTGAGTGGTGGTGTGTGATAAAAAGTTGTGAATTTCTCTGAAACAACGCATGCTAAGAACAATTTTGGGTTTAAGGGTATAGGGTTTAATTCTTTTTTTAAATTTTTTATGAATTGTTAGACTAATTATGTGCTCGGATAAATTGTCTTCCATAATGCAATACCCTCTTTTCCATAAGGTTATCACCAGTACTCTTTGGTTGTAGTCTGTTGTTATGTTGGGATATTTGGGTAAAGTTCACATTTTGTTAAAACAGTAATAAATTATGATTAGATTTCACTAGGTTCTTGCATTTGGAATGATTGGCGGAGATGGTGGGAAGGACATGACTGTTATGAATGATGTTTAGTCTTTAGATCAATCATGTTTATACCATATTGGCCAATAATAAATGGTGGTAGTGGTAATAAATTAATACTCCCTCTCCATTTTTATTTGTCAAAATTTCCTTTTTAGGAAGTTCCAAAATTGTTGTCAAGTTTCCATTGTCAAACAACCAGAACATTTAATGTGCCATTAAACTTATTTCTTATATGTTAAAAGTAATATACTAAGTGGAAAACATAACAATAAATGATGTTCCCTTAGTTTTGTATATTCCCAAAGTATGACAACTAAAATGGAGTGGAGTAATTTTGTAAAGTAAGTCCCTTGCGGATGTCCATGAATCCCACCCGGCCCACCCCCAGGCACCTCTTTTTCTTCATCCTTTACCATGTTAGAGCCTTAGAGATGGAATGGAGAGGTAATGAATTGTTTGAAGAAGAAAATGGGTTTGGGGGATAGGGTCCATTATGGACATTGACATGAATTCTCCTTAAGGTCTTACAAAATTACCTATAGAATAAACACTATACCACCATTTACTATTACCTGCCAAACTCTTTGTTAATGTAATGGGTTAGGACAATGTGAAAAAATAACTTTCTCGATGGAGAATAGAACTGGTGGTCTTAGACTGCTGCGCAATCTCGGGTGAAATGGACAACCAAGAAAAGGCTGAATTACATGTGCCAACTGTTTTTTGGCCTTGTTTACGATTGCGCATAACATTGTGCATGCTTGAGAAATGAGAATATGGAGCAAGTAACAACTGGGTTGACTTTGCAATATCATTCTTCTTTAACATTACATAAGGTATTCAACTACTGTCAGTTTGATCGTATATCCCCCCCACTTCCCCACTTCTTTGGCCTTGTTTAACTTGGAGTTTGTTGCCATGTCCAGCGGTGTGCACATGAATTTAGGGCTCTTCTGGTGGATATTATAACTCCTGAAGCAGCAACAAAAGAAACAGAAGACGGGAGAACAGTTCTTAGCTCTTGGTCTACTGCAAAAAAGTTTATGAAATCGGACCCTAGGTACACAAAGATGCCAAGAAAAGAGAGAGAAGCACTTTGGAAAAGGCATGTAGAGGAAATACAACGCAAGCAAAAGGTTGCTGTTGAACAGAAGGGAGACAAGTATACTGAATCTAAAAGTAGAAATTCATATGATTCTGGGAGGCCTTCCTCAGCACCCAGAAGTGGGCAGGACTGGAGATAGTGCTGTGTTTATGAGGTAATGAGCTCGGTTTTTCACAACTTAACTCTATTGTTACGAACTAGTCTATCAGTACCCGAATTTTAAATGGTATTTGGGAGGCAGTAAATGCTATCTCGATCCGGCAATGATATCATGCAATATGGTCCAACTTAATCAATTTGCAAAACTCCAAGAACTTGAGAGGTAAAAAGTAAAGACAGCTGCTTTTTGACGCTTGAAGTCGTCTGAAGATTGTAGGATTCGTGTTTTTATAGTGTGTGCCATTGATAGGAATCTATACCTTCAGTTGTCAGGGAGTTCCAACAAATGAATCTATCTCGTAGGAGTCAAATACTCCAATTAGCTGTCAGGGAGTTCCGACAAATGAATCACTGTATTCTTTTAATGCTATGCTCTTTCATTCCCTAGGCTAAAGAAGTTCTTTTAATTGAATCTAATGATGCTTATGGTTGACAGTCAGGAATCAGGATTAATGTTATGAAGGGGAAGAAAAATCCCCATCAGCACAAGTCAGGCAATGTTCTGTTTGGACCATTTCATATGGAACCAGTGCACATTGTCTACCGCTTGACATGTTCAGGTAATTTTGATTTCCGTGAAGGATTGACGACTTGCTGAATCGAGATAGCTGCACGTGGCAAACAAAGAACAAACTAAGGTTCATGTGAGCTTTGCTTCACTTTGCGGAGAAATAAATGCTGCAACATTTTCAAGTCACAATCAGTGAAGCACGCAATGCGATAAATTCTGATCTGTAGACATTACATGAACATGATTGTATAAATTAGCAACTGCATGAAGCTTAGAAAAATGTAGCAGTAGGCTTTTTCCTCTGAACTTATGCTGAGATTGTTTTCTGTACATATATGAACAGATAAACTTCAACAAATTCAAGCTAAATTGAGGGTTTTATATGGGCTTGTCCTCTGGATATGGTAATGCCTTCGGCTTGTGTACATCACAACTTCAGAACTCTGCTACTCTTATCATTGTGTTTCTGAGCATTTGTTTTCTTGTTCGCTCTATGCATCCACTCTCTCTCCCTCCTTTCAGCTGAAGAAATTTTGTTTACAGTGTCTGCCTTGAGGAAGTTTGTCAGAGTATACCATTTCTGTCCAAAATGGTCTATTTTTCCGTTTTAGACTGGAAGTTGGGTCGACAATCGACATTATGTATAGCTTGGATTGAGGGCAATACATTAGTAATGAGGTAATATTTGGCAATCTACAAGGAATGAAGGTGAATAGGTGGTGATGAAGGAGATTGTGTGAGGAGGGAGGGATGGGGAAATTATTATCCCCATTTTGAGTGATTACAACGTCCAAAATGGGGGTAATACATTCTTAGTTGGATACGTTTATTTGTCTCTTACTACCTCCAATTTAAGTATAGTTTAAAGGAACATAAAGATACACAACCTTGAGGTTCCAACCTCCTACCTTTCAAGTTGGAGTAGAGTTAGGAACATCCATAATTTGGGGTTGAGGAGATCGTGCAATAAAATATTAATATCTACAAATAAATATATAGTACTTCCTCCGTTCTTTTTTAATTACAATATTTTCCTTATTTGGAAGTTTTATATTAATCGCAATATTTTTTTGTTTGGTAATTTATTCTCTATCTCTTTCCTATCAAATGAGTCATATTTTTTGTCTATCCCTATCTCTCTCCTCTTCACATGTGTTTTTTAAAAAATGTGCCAATAGAATATGTTGCAATGCAATTATTATAGAATGGAGGAAATATTATTTTAATCATTCTACAAACAAATGTCATACTACCTTACTTAACCTCATGTTATATGGGCCCATTTGCTAATTGTACCCAAATTGTATAGGATACATTTATTGGTAGATAGTGGAGTATGGCAAAGTAACAGAACAAAGGAGAGACAAAAACCATGACTTCATGAATTTATTTGAAGACTATTGTACACACTTATGAGACACAATAAGATACACCAAGGTGCATGCAGAGCTAAGTAAACCTGGCGTTAAATTTTGCTCATTTCAAAGGCCATATTGCTCATTTGAAAAGTTTGCGCATTTCTAAGTTTCCTTTGGCAAGAAAGAAATTGTATTACCAAAAAAACCAAACAGTAACAATGAAGTGCAAACACCAAAAACAACAAATCCAATACACCACTTGCCAAGTTGCCATCCCCTTCAGATGCATCAGTTCTCTTAACCCCTACCTTCCAGAAAGGGTGTAGCTAAGAACTCTTTACATGCTATCGTCTGCCCTACAGGCAACTCTAAAACATAATCTGCCTAGCACATTCTTATAATGCGTGCATTGTGCTCCCAGGAGCACAATGAGAAATGTGCTCCCACAATACAAAAAAGAATATTTACGAATACGAAAACGAACATTTTACTGTTGAAGTGGAACATTACAAAAATTCACTTACGAAAACGAACATTTTACTGTTGAAGTGGAACATTACCAGAATTCAATTACGAAAATGAAGATTTTATTATTGAAGTGGAACACTATTAGAATTCAATTACTTAAATAGAACATTTGCTTATCAAATATAGAACATATTTTCAGGGAAAATAGAACATATTTTTTGCTGGAAAATAAGCTTTAAAAGAATATTTTTTAAAATTAAACATTTGCTTATCGAAAATAGAACAATTTTCACGGAAAATAGATTATAATTTTCTGCTAAAAGATAAGCTTAAAATGAACATTTGTTGAAATAGAACATTTACTTATTGAAAATAGAACAATTTTTACTAAAAATAGAACATATTTTTTTGCTGAAAAATATGCTTAAAACGAACATTTGTTGAAATAGAACATTTACTCAACGAAAATGGAACAAATTTACTGGGTGCATGGAACATTTACCCCCCAAAATTTTTGTTGTTCCTCTGTTTCGAGATGCATTACACTGTTTCACGAAAAAGGCGTATACTCAACATATAACGGTCTTCCTCCTACATGAATGAGTTGCTAGCTGCAGTTCAACTGTAAAACCTGTTGGTGGTCTATTTATATGTAATTTATGCAACAAACTCTGCCATATTTACCCTGGATAACTGCATCTTAAAAAATAGATGCTCGATAGATTCAATTTCACTCTCACAGAGGCAGAAAATGGGGTGATAGGGAATATTCCAAGCAACACTTTTTAAAAGACTCAAGCAACATGCCTCATTGGATGCAATCTAGGACCTAAGAGACCATTTAAAAGTATAGCCATGACTTGGAATAATCATATGTTGGGAAATCGGAGGCTCTTAGAGCTGTTTTGGGATGGAAAGGGAGATACATAAAACTTGTCGTGCAAGGCATTTTAAGTCAATGTAAAGGGTAGCAACCACCTGAGAATCATCTCAAGGTATCTCGGGACCCCTTGTAAGGTCCCAGATAAAAAATATCGCTGGATGAATTACTGCAGTGCTAACAACAAGATAAATTTCCATTGATGGTTGAATTGCTTCAACTCTCACATGAACAAAACAAGGAACAAAGTGTACTCTTTAACATATTTTTGTCAATTCACAGGTACAAAAATTCTCCTACACCTCTAGCATCATAATTCATAAATCCATCCAACATTTGAAGGAAACAATATCATCCTTCACACTCCAGCAAAAACAGCAACAGCATGTATCAACTACATTATACAAAGAACACCACATAGGTATAGATAATTATTTACAAGCTCACTGCTCACCCAAATGAATCAATTTCCAGCACTAGGCAAAGCAGCCATGAAAGAATTGTACGAAGACTCAAGATCAAAGTGAAGCTGCCTTGCTTGTTGCTCAGTCAGTTCATCAGCAGCACCCATCTTAGACAACCGTCCTAGCCACTCTTTCATTTTGGTCTTCCCCTCAAAATCAGGTGGCAATATACTAAGCTTATTCAACGACGTTGAGAGGTCCGACAACAGGGGATACACCTGATCAACTGCTACCATGTTCAATTTCAACGAGTCCATCGACGTGATGAAGTTCTGAACACATTCGGCCACCGTGGCAGCTGAAGTGTTGGAAGAAGCAGCAGAAGCTGCCCTATGCTCTACTGTAGCAGGCACCCCAGAAGTCACAAGCCTATTCAAAGCAGCTGAGCAGTCCATCTTATACACATCAACAAATTTCTCAATGCTGGGGACTGTGTCCTTCAATGAAGATGAAAGGGTTTTGAAATGGGCAATCAATTTAAGGCATTCAGTTTCATAGTCTGAAGGGGAGATAATGTCCCTAATGTAAGCCTTTTCAAGCTTCTCAGTGGCCTTAATAATGGCGAAAAGCTCCGCAAAATTCTCATACATTTCTCTTTCACGCTTATCATTCCACAATTTCACTTCCATCTTGGGTATACTATGTGGGTTTTATGGAACCTTCAATCTTGAATTTTTTTTGGGTTTTTTTTTAGGGTTAGGGTTTCTGAAATCGACAATTTGTAAGCTAAAAATTGGAGAAGGAACGGAACACGCGCAGAGAATACTTGTCAACTACTGAACAACATAATCAAAAAACAAAGATGCAACATACAACATCGTTAGTCTACATTTCAATGAACCCATAAACAAAAAAAAAAATGACACATCATAATCAATCAGCAATCAAACAACAACCCAAATATTTACAATATCAAGGAAGAAATACCCACCAAGAGAAAAGCTAAAAAAATAATAACCAAAAATTAGGTAATTAAAGCACAAAATAAACACCCAATTCATACCTTAATGCCAAGTAAAAATAACTATAACTAAACACAATGAAATTAAGGTAGCGTTTCGGAACCCGGATTTCATTTCAATTTTAGTATTTCAATTCTGGAAATCGAAATCATGTATTTGAATTCCAATTCCAATTCCAATTCCGATTCCTCAAACTTGTTTGGGAAACATGGGAATTGAATCCCAATATTTCAAAATTCAAATCCATGTATTAACGAAGCTCAATTTTAGAAACCAACACCATAACTTCATAAAGGAATCCCAAATACAAACAACATCCGAAAAACCTAATTTAGCTCAACAATCAAAATTCACACACCGATTTTCAACTAAACCATCAATATTCAAGCCATCAATGAGAAAGGGAAAAAAAATACCTTGGATCCACTGTCCCACAAGCTGCACAAAAAAATTTGATCCTATAATTCTGCGATCTGATTCTACTAATTTGATCTTACCCCCAATAAATTTAATTTAAGGTATGATCACGATCCTAACAATCTTGATTTATTGAGTTTTAAGAGATTTGAGATGATACATAAAACTCAAATTCTAGGGGAGTTACTACAAATATTAAGGCTATGAGTTATAAAGTTATACTCCTGTAGGCCATGAGGAAGGCATCAAAATTCAAAGAGTTTTTTTTGTCAAGAGGGACCTTTTAAAACATTTTAGTTGTGAGTAGGGACCCAAATTTTTTTTTATTGTGAGACAGTACCTTTTAAAATATTTTGGTTGTTATTTGGGACCCGAAGCCCATTTTTCGGCATAAATGTCAACATTCCGGCATTAACTTCATTTAGTTCCCCCCTCTCTTTCCTAAACCTCAGGCGTGAAACTCAATTCCCCTCTTTTTCCACTTTGAGTTTGGCATATTGGAGGTGTTAATGGAGGGAAGAATGAGGGAGCAGAAATAAGGAAAAGGTGGGGGTTTTAATGGAGAGTGGGATGGGAGAAAGAGGTTGGGGTTCACGCGTGAGAAGTAAGGAAAAGGGTGGTCAATTTAAGTGAAAAAGGTGGGTCAATGCCGGAATGTTGACTTTTATGCCGGAAATGAGTTTCGGGTCCTAAATAACAACCAAAATATTTTAAAAGGCCCCATCTCACAATTAATTTTTTTTTGGGTACCTGCTCACAACCAAAATGTTTTAAAAGGTCCCTTTTGACAAAAAGTTCAAATTCAAAGTTACTAAATTACAAAATCTCATATAAGACGCACTTGGAAATAATTTATGCTAAGACATGTGTAATTTTTTGTCTTAAGAGGATCACTTATAGTGTGAGTGGTCTTTTTAATGTAAACGGGGATTTGTTGTCTAGAAGTAAACTCGTTAACAAATTGACCCGGTGGTCTTATAGCAACTTTATTGTAACATGGTTTTACATAAGACTTAATATAATAGTTACAAATGTTTGATTTTTGCATTATTTATACGTTTTTATGTTTTTTATGATTACTCCAAACGACTGGTGCACAAATTTTAAGGCAATGGAAAAAATAGAAACAAGAGGGAGACTAATAATGCTTGATACTAGAGGCTTTTCAACTCAAATTGTGTCGAGTCTTGGGTTAACAAAGGAAGAAGGCTCAAAATTTGAGCTTTTAAAGCCAAATCGAGTCGAGCTTTTAAGGCTTTAAGGGGGACGGATCGGATGGGGAATGCGGACCATACCAACTCTAATTAGCATTGTCTAATATTATGTGAAAAAGTATATAGAAAAGAAAAGAGTTAGGCTATGTTCTCTTCACCTGAAATAAGGTGATCTGGTCTGAATTTATTAAGATATGGAATGTTCTAGTCTAAAACTTTTTGGTCTGACATAAGAACATACATATTCATGTGGGGTGTTGTTAGAATCACCTCATCATATACTTGTCAAATATTTGACTTTCATAGTTTTATCTGATACAAAATTGAAGATGGTTGGTATTAAGTAAACTAATATAAGGAAGGTCTTATTTGAACTATTCTGATTTGGTTTTTATTTGATTTGATTATGACAAGAACAAGTACTCCCTCCCTCCAATTTAAATAGTTACACTTTTCTTGTTGAATCATTCTTTTATATAGTTACATACTTACATTCTTACTCTTTTCCTGTTTAGGTAATATGAAGTATGAACCATTGATTTTTACATGCGCTCTCTTGCTTGTAGCATACTAGCATTCCCTCACCGACTCCTTTTGTAATCTCAACTAATTTTTGCATTCTCTCTCTTGCTTTCCCACTTCCTCTCACATACGTTTATTATTTGCTTTGATTATCCCAAAAAGTGAACTGCAACAAATAAGGGGGTATTTGGTTTGAGGTATGTGTAAAAACCCCTATCAACTTCAACCAACTGTAAAAAAGCCCACTAGGGATCCAAAATCAAGGTCACAAACGCTTGTTTTTGACATACATTGTACCAAAAATGACATTGACAACAATAATGACGATAGATGACTGAATACATATCAAAGCATATTCAAATGACTATAAGAGAACCACAAATGATATATACTCAAATAATAATGACATAGACTCTGCATAAAAAATACATACAATACACAAGTAATGATATAGATGTGAAAAAAATATGATGACACAAACTACACAAATAATTATATAAACTACACTTATAATGACATAGGAATGAACCAAAAATGACACGAGCAAGAGAATGACAATGTACTAAAATGAAGCACTATAAATTACATAAACTCCAACATAAATGACATAACCTCCTCATGAAATGACATAAATCTGAACAAAAATGACCCGAACTAAGGATTAACAATGTACTCAAATGAAGCACCATAAAATGACATAGAGTCCACCAAAATGAAATAGACTATAATGCTAATGACCTAGAAGTGCATAAAAATGATATGATGAACAAAAGAATGTCAGTACACTCAAAAAGTGATAAAAACACCACAAATAAGATAGTTTCTACCAAACATCACACAAAATACACTATTAAAATGATATAAAACTGGACGAAAATTACACGAATCTAAAACCAAGAGAAGTACATTGAAATAGAAAAACATTACATCATGGTAAAATGATACAAAACATATTAACAATGACACAAAAACAAAATAACAATAATCAAACCCTAACCTTATATATCAATACACACCACTGAGAAATAACCACATTTTTTTTTGGAAATGATGAATATCAATTATTCTTACCCAATATGACATGAATAACGATAAACTGATTAAAATACACAAAAAATTGATATTGATTTCAAAACAGGAAAATAAAAAAAAGTAAAACAAATATCTAGGAATAACATCAAGAGAAACATGAATTTAACCTCTTCTGTGACAATAAGCTTCTTAATAGTACTCTTAATAGCTGGCAAAACTTTCTTCGACTTCGTATGAAACCTCTGCTTCATAGTTTCCTTCCTGCTCAGAAGATTCATCACCACCATGCTTTTTCAATACATCACCACGAACAAACTTTCATTGTTTTTGAACTTTGTCATGGACAAACTTTTATCGTTTATCAACTATTGGATACTCAGTGGTTGTTTTACGCTTTTTAGGTCGGACTTTCTCTACAATAAATTTCGAATAAACTGTACAACGGAAAGGAGGGTAACCAACCGTAGATGGTGCACACGTCCGTATGGTGAGAAAGGTACGCACATGTACATGGCTAACAAGCCAAATGTACATGAATAATAATTCAAATGAACACATGTTCATGGCTAACAAGCTAAATAAACATATGTACATCTCTATTAGTATATGTTCATTGGTATTGATCTTTATGTTCATAACCTAGTACTTGATGTTCATCGTACGCACCTTCCTCACCATACGGACGTGTGCACCTACTAATTTGCAGAGAGGTAACGGTTTTGTAGAACAAAATTTTCAAAAGAACTTGTGGCGCGTGTGAGGTAATTGTTATACCTTAACTTATTGTCATTTCGAAAGATGATAACTAATCCCTATATGTAGGAAAAAAAATGTCTTTATGCTATAAATGATTTTTTTTCTATATTGTCATTCTCAAAAGATGATAACTACTCTCCACATGTGGAAGAAAAAGTTTTTTTTAGGTTGCATGAGTTGTGCATTACTATGAGCTATTTTTTCCAAATACTTCATCCGTCTTAAAATACTTGACACAGTTTGACTTTAACATTATTCACGCACTCCTCTTTGATCGTGTTTTGTGATTTCAACACAAGTAAAAATATTGTTATGAGAGATGTTAGATTCGTCTCGACATATGCTTTCAAAGTATCAACTTTTTATAATTGTTATTTATAGGGAAATTAGAGATATTAATAATTAAAAATATACATTGACAAACGTATCAAGAGAAATGTGTCAAATAATTTGAAACAGATGAAGTATATTACATTGGGTGTCGTATATGGACAAATAATAGTGCATGAATACTTTAAACATACAAATAAAAGATAGCAAAAGGAGCTATTCGAACAGATAGTTTGGAACGTTACGGATCCCTGACCAACGTTGAGAGTAACTTAGAGAGAAATGGAAACAAATTTCTAACAAGTCGGGAGAACTCTGGGCACTAGCTAAGGTGCAGCAAAAACATAGTTTCCCATCTACTACTAAATACAAAGGCAGAAATGATGGTTTAGATAAACTACGTTTCTGCCTCGAGAGAAGACTGTCCTAGTCTCGACGTTTCCTTACATTCTCAAAAAAAAAAGGGCAATGAAGATGGATTTCTGTACTACATACGCCTCCTACGATACCTCAACCTAACGATCAAACCAAGTCATATCCATCCGTAAGGCTTGGAGTTGAGCTTTGGCGGGATTAGTGACTAAGAAGTGCACTCCAAGCTCCAGCACCGACTTTTCCAGTTTCAGTACCAATGCCATTATATTAACTATAAGTTTCAGAACTCTTAAAAGTTATATGTTCAATAATCCAGATCAAAGCTTTCCTAAGAATCTGGAAAGATGAGTTCCAGGTCTTCGTTATCTCTATAAACTTGAACGAGTGCAGCAGCTTTGTATGCAAATAATCCCAACATTGCAGGCACAATCTAACAATGAATCAGAAGGTCAGTTAAGACCAAATACTAAAATGTCTAAGTACCTTCAGATACTTCATGATATACCTGAAAATCAAAGAGATCACCAGCAAAGTTTTGGTGAAGCACGACCCATAATCCATATATGGCGGCAGGAATTACAAGTCTTGGAGATGCAAGAGCAATTCCGCTACCCTTGACTGTTTTTTCTAGTGAGTCTCTCAAATCCTCACTTCGTATCCCAATTCTGGTCAGTAAGACAGCAGAAAGTTAACCTTCTTCCTGATTAGGATGGTAGTAATGATTTTTTTATGAAATTTTGTACACGGGCAAAATGAATATAACCAAAATTAGGAGGGTCAAGAAAATAAAATTATAGTACTCCCTCCGTTTTAGTTTGATATTCCCATTTGCGTTTCCACAATTTCCAAAGCACATATTTGACTTTTGACCATTAATATCTATAATTGCGCATCGGTGAAACTCATGAAAAATCGGTATTTTTTTTATGACATTAAAACAAAACTAATGAAATCCTAAATAACCACGTTTTTCGTAATATTTTGGTGAGGTATTATGGTCAAAATATTGGCTTTAGACTGAGACATTCCAAACGGGAACATCAAACTGAAATGGAAAAGTAATTACTCTTTTTTCTCTTAAAAGTTTTGAGGATATACTTCTTTATTTTCTGTTGCCGAAATATTTGTGGAATTGATTCCTTAGATATGTTATCCACATGCCGGTACAATAGTTGCAGATACAAGCAACTGCAATAGAGAATTATAATTAATAAACACTAGCTGAATAGCTGCAGAAGAGATCAAAGATTAGAATCAACCTTCACAATTTTCAAGTTCACCAGCGTTAACACAAAAAGAGGGAGTCAATGAGGTACAAGTTGATACCCAACAAATAGAAAGGAGATATTTAGACTAATATGGAGTAAAGAAAATATCACAACTAACCTGAATCCAACACCAGAAGCATAACTCACTGCTGCCTAAGCAACATACAACAGAAAACACATGAGCCAAAAAAACATTCCAGGTTCAAGATTATTCACCTGCTAAAATTTAGGGAACATAATTCAAAAAGAAGAAGAATGGTAATCGAGTTTTAGGTTAGACTTTCAGGGGCTCTGTTGTTTGAATATTTTTCAGTTAAGACGAATATAACACTTCTCCATGTGCTTCAAGCTCATTTCCTAAAGTAACAGTACTTGTTATTTTGAGCAGATTGATTAAATCTCAGAAGTGACCAATTGACTGCATTAAAGAAGACAGCATATGGTCCTTAGCTCTACTCAATATATATAATTGGATATGCAATATATACTGTTTGCAGATAAGCCAAAACAATGAAGTTAGTTATATGATCTTTTGGAGTTCATAGATGAAAAGTTGCTAGCTGCATAAATGAGTATTGTAAATATACATTCATTTGCCTTCTTTTAATATTTTACCTGGATTGATAAGACAAAAAAGCAATATCCCGTACAGGCAGCTCCTACCCCCAGTGTCATGAACATCAATTCCCTCTTAAGCTGGAGAAGCAAATCATACTAACATCAGGATCATTTTCGATTAATTAACTAGCAAAATTTGGAGATGAATAATGGGAGAGAGAAGAAAATTAGAAACAAATCATGGTTTTTATCGATGCTTCAGCCTTTCAGATAATATATTGTTAGCAGCATGATAATTAGCACAGGTAGAGTGCTAAACACAATTCAAGCACAGTACCGACTAGGAAATTTTTTTAATGTTGATGCCATTTATAGGTTGAGCTCAACCATAATCCAAAGTACAACTTAACTTTGAACTTCAGGAAATGACACAAGTCACACAACATACAACTGTTTTTCTACTAACACAAAAAAAAATGCAAGGACTCCCTTTCTAGAGGAACTAGCATTAAGAGAATCTTTGATTATTTTTGAAATATTTCAACTCCTTTTAATATGGAAATTTTAAAATACCTCAGGATAACACTAACTTCATACCACCTACAGACACAGATTTCAACTTAACCTTCTTCAACAAGATGCATATATGTGTTAGCTAGGTCAGCTAGGTGTGTTAGAGGCACAAGTACAATGGCATACTTCTTGTATCTAATTCCTGTATGTGTAATTTAGTATCTTGTAGTAATCTCCAAATGAACTATGCAAGAAGCTATAGGAAAATGATTTAACCTTATGTCAATGATAATAATGAAATTGTACACTATGCCTCTTGGCTCTTCATCACTTCCATTGTTATGTCTTTAATGATATACTTAAAGAGTTTTTCTTGCAATGCACCAAAATTTCCTTTCACCATTGACTTTGAATGTGTTCAAAGTCCTTTGTTGCTAAGATTATAAGGATTGACATATTTCTATACAAAAATAAGGTTTAGTCAATAGTTACACATATATATAAGTAGTTACTTAAGAATTCATCCTTTCTTAGCTGCAGTAAAACATTTCGTCAATGAAGATGGCTTCAAGTTGGTATTAATCTGAGGAACTTTCTATAAGAAAAGTTTGAGAAAAATAGACAATAGAACCATGACTAGTGTGAACTGTGAAGCACCCTCAGTGAAGGTCAAGCATGATTCATAGCACAAACAACTATCTTAGTTGGAAGTTGTTTCATTATAATCACTCCTCAAGCAAAAGCCAATCGAAAATCTAGAAGACAGCGGAAAGCATATAATGTCACTGGAATCTAGAAACTAGCTTCTCAAGACCTTATTTCTGAAATAATATACACAGGAAATTTGAGCTTACAGCTTCATATATAAGAAAGTTGAGCCTCCTCCTCCTTTCTCTATCATCCTTTGCTTCCTAATATCAGACGTTGAATCAGTAAGTCCACCGTTTGCCCTCAAGAAGTGAAACTGTATAAAAGCCTACAAGTAAAGAAAGTTGAGGAAAAACAGGTAAAGTTGGAGCAAGCTTGTGAGATGTGTTAAACCAGACCTCATTGGTTGGCTTCCTATTAGTTGGGGCAGAAGTTTCACCCATCAACCATTCTTGTGTTGTTGTCAATTTTAGAAAGCCTTCATCAGGCTCATTAGCTGAGGCCTGACAATATTTGGAACATAAGAAAACTGAAACATGCATGGATTGATATGGTAAAACAGAAACATGCAGATATCACTTAAAAGACTAGAAATAGAAAGTATAATAAAGTTGCTTCTATTTAGTAAAAAAATTACAAAATACCAGGGAAAATTCAGATAAATTTGAAACGAATTTCTTATAAAGTTGAAGCTGATTCCACTTCACGACAATTCAGAGGGCACAAATGGAGAATCAAGAAGTGTGTGATACCTCCTCACTTGGTTGGAAACTATAATCTACATTTGCAGCTTCATCATCAATGACTCCCATTACCCCTCTCTGGAAAAACATATCAGAGTACTTCGTAATAAGATCTCCATTCAACTGTCTATCCCGAACAAATTCTCGCAAAACATCTTCCTCGACACGTTCACTCGCTGGCAATCAAGATAATCAGAAAGAAATTAAGTATGAAGTAATAATAGAGCAGCCTTATTCAATTTATCTTTGAGGGGTGAGCACATTAAGTCAACATCATCAATGTATGAGGGCAGATCGCTTATTTTGGACAGCTTCATAAATTTGACCAACTAAAAGACTAAGCATACTACACAAATAAGTTCATCCTTGGCAAAAGGAACCATCAGCTCAAGGCAAATTTTTTGTAAAGTATCATTCAAAACTATGTGAAGGATTAATAAAGTCGTTTTGGAATTTTGGAAATACCTAAACACATCAAGCAAGGAGGGTAGAAAGCAAAGTTAAGTCTATGCACTGCCAATTAAATTCACCCTTTGACAAATTCTATTTGTACAAACACATTGGAAATTTTAGTTGGATTCCTAGTTGGAATTACAAGCTAACAAAGTAAAAGCTTTTGCCTATTCGCATGCCGAAGTACTATATTGGCAGAAAATTCTGTAAAAAAACCACGGTTCTAATGTCTCTGTAACCTGAATTTATGCATAACTCAATCAGCTTACACCTGTAGTTATTTTATAGAACCCATATAGTACCAGACACAACATCGACTATTGAGCCCATACGAATTAGTTTCTTGTGCTTGACATCTCCATAGCATAGTAGATAACCAGTGTACCAATATTCTTTCAATTGACATCTCCAGAGCATAATATTTCCTGAAGGTTCAGTCATATATAATCACTCTTTTGAAGAGGCGATATTTAGTTGGGACAAATGGATTATGAAAGCCACAAGCTGAGCCAGCAAAACATTGCGGGGGTTAACCTGTATCTCCAAACAGAGAAAGCTTTCTACCACATTTTACCTAGATCACCAATAATGAAAGCTTCTACTAATCCAAATTTGATCAATCAGTAAAAACCAAGCATGAGTATAGGCAAGACATTTTTTTTATAATGTTTTTAAAGGTTATGCCTGCAAAGGAAACTACGAAACTCGAAGACAGTTCTTATCGGGCAAAGGGGTCACACAAGAATCATTTCCAAGGTCCATCAATAGCTGAAACCTGAAAGCTCCATTCTCCTCGCCTTAAATTCACTTATATTAGGCAATGTACATTCAGAGAAGATAAGTTCGGGGTCAATAAGGGCTACCCCCAATTCAACTACAATAAGTTCAGATAAGTTAAATTCAGGGCCAAAAAGTTCAGATAATTTAAATAAGTGGAATTCAGGTGAAAAAAAGTGCACCCTTACTGATTTCAAGCTAGAGTTAACACAACAGGAACAGATAAAACTTAGAATCCACATACATATAAGCAATGCAATCATAATTTAAGATTAAAAAAAGCACATATACTTCAAAAATTAAAGTTCCCCTAAACCCAAATCACCTACATTACCCCAAATCAAATCATAAAAGAATTCATTAGTAATTTAGTATATAACCCAATTCACCCATAACACAAAAGTTCATAAATTTGTAAAAAAAAACAAAATGTCATCCCTATGAATGAAATTTAATAATTTATGAACCCATAATCTTTATAATATACAAAAACAACATAATATCAAAGTTGCAGGAAATTAGACAAAGTGAGTTAAGAGCTAAACATTTATTGATAAAAAGTACCTTGAGAAGGGGATTTGAGGACTGAAACGGTGGAATTTCTGAGTGGTGTAAAAAGAGGTGGGTGATGAAGTGAAGAAGATTTGGAGAAAAACATGGAATGATTTGCAATTGCTGTTCTACCAAATAAAAAACTGCTGATATATAATCTTGATAAAGTCTCCATTTTTCACTATCTCGTTTTTCTGTATATCTTGTATAATGTCAATTAATGGCGGAATATTTGCCTCAGGTGCTTGTTTTGGACTTGCTTTTGCTGGATAGATTTTTATCTGTTAGACTGGTGGTAGTGAGTAGACGAATAATTGACTAGTTTGTGGGAGGAACAAGAAACGTTCATATGAGTGGCAATACAGTAAATAAATATAATTTTAGAAAGGTGAAAAAAAAAGAAGAATAAGCTATGAAAAGGTAAATTTAATAATACAATGTTTTTCATTAGTTGTACCATTTTCTGTTCGAGAAATGTTTTCTCCACACATCATCACATGTAATGTTTTCATCATATCTTTATATAAGTATCCTTAATATGCATGTCATTCTTTTTAGGATATAACTATTGAAAGTGCACGATGTGTTGATCAATAAAATGCCAAAAAAAGGAATGTTGTATAAGAAATAGTTAATATTGTTTAAAAAACATAACAAATATTGTATTAATAAATTAATAATGTTTTTTTGTCGTTTGTTCAAAATAGAACCCATATTAAAAAAGTGAATGTTGTTTATTCTCATATATAAACAAGATCTCGGCGAATCTCACAAAAAAAAAATACTTTAATTTCTAACTTATAGACAAAAATTTGTCTTTTTGGGAGTCCTACTCCCTAAATAGGCGTTTATGAGTAGAGTTACAAACAAGACATATCGTGCAAGTATTACAAGTGTGCTAGTATTGCTCGAGTTCAAACGAGCTTTTAAATTTCTTGTTTGAGCTTTTCCACCTGTTCAAACTCGTGGATGCTCTCTTACATCTCGAACTCAAACTGCAACTTAAAAAACAATAATTGTAAAAAAGTCATGTCTGGTCATATAAGATATTTCTTGAGTTTGATCAATTTTGTGTTGTTTTAAGGTTAGGGAGGGTTGGAAATTGGAATGGTTTAGTTATGTTACTTATTAGGTCTAGTACGAGCCATGTCGTCTTTGGGTCGGGTATATAACAAGTTTAGGTCACAAAAGTACCTAGTCAAAGCGATTATTGGTGAACATCAAGTTGGTTTGTAGTTGGTTACCAATTATCACTTGCTCAGGTCATTAATAGGTTTGATGAAATTTAACTTAGAATGATTTTGGAATTAGAAAGATGTACATCCTTAAAGTAATTAATGTCGTGAAGAAACAAGCTCAATACTAATCCTTTGATTTGCAACCATGGAAGTTGCCATAAAGTTCTTTTTTATTTTTGTGATTTCCGAAAAAAGTTTAAAACACTAAGAGCTTGTTTGGTTAACAGGCCCGGCCCTGGGGGCTGGCAAGAGGGGCAGCCGCCCAGGGCCCGGAATCTGAAGGGGCCCAAATTCAAAAATCTATTCGGGCTTGGTTGAGTGGTTCATGGACAGATGTCTCCAATTTTTTGCAGCTGTAAAGTAAAAAAGGGAAGGGAATAGGAGAGAGAGAAAATATGGATACTAACATGTGTGCTTTTGTTAAGTCTACGAGTTGATCGCAACCCAACAAGGTAAAGTCCCAAATTCGCAGGGTCCACGAGCTATTGTTTCATCTTTGTGTTGTCAGATGTCGTTCTAATCTAACGGCTAGAAAGTTACATTTTTGTCCTTGCAAATTATGCAAAGAAAAAATGATTTAATTAATTAAATTTTGAAAAGACAAAAAATCAATGAATGGTTATATATATTTTTCTATATAAATAGACACCAACTAAATTTTAGGCTCGGGTTATGCCCCGGGTAATTATACATTTTATTTATTTATATCTTACATTGAAATTATAACACAAAACATTACTTGATTTAGTGGTTAAGTCATCAATATACTAACTTGAAGTCATAGGATCAAATCTTATACCATGCATTTTTTAGTTTTTTTTTATTGTATGTGTTGTACATAAAGTAAATATTCTAAGGGATAATACCACGTGAAACAGTTCTTTGTTTAGGAACGCTTTTTAATATATTAACTAGTGTGTGGCCCGGGCTATGCCCCGGGTGTTACTGTTAACATTTGTACATGACTTAACTCTGGTGTTTATTGTTTATGGAAATCGTGATATTTCCTTTTTATCATTTAAATGTAATTTCTTGTATTATTGATCATTAAAAAACTTTTTCCAACAACAAATTATGCATTTAAAAAGGAATTCCAAGCACAATATAGTACTAAGGTAAGAGCTTCATGGTGTTTATAAACTAAAGAGATTAAAACTAAGGTAAAACGCCGGAGTCTTTTATTCTAATATTTTAAAAAGGTGATGCGATTCATTATGCTTTATTGCTGCCGGACATTCAATGTGCTCCTCATTCTACAAAAAGAGAAAATTATTTTAATTTGTGTAAAAATCGCACCATTCATTTTCCTAACATACACCTCACAAGCCAAGAGTGTGTTGTACTGCCCAGCACTTTGTTGAACCTCGTTTTCATATTCACTAACAAATTGGTTCATAAGAATCAATCTAACAGCAACGCAGCAGCATCAACATTGGAAGATGGACAAATACATTATTTCAAGTTGAAAATAAATCACTATAGTATCAAAAATAATAAATTTGAATATATCGATAATCAGTACTCAATATGAAACTAATAAAAAAGAGTAATAAATATAAGTGTGAACACCTTCTATCTAGAACAACAACCTCTTGCATACGGGTTGCGTCATCGTTACAAACAAACGCTTTACCTGCATGTACGACAATCCCCAAAATATCTACAATATATATTTTAAGAATCAACACGTTAGAGGGAAAATAGTATGTCTAATTGATTTGTTACAAAATTTGATGCACAATGTACCTAAAAGTTTGGTGTCATTGTAATTGCAGACTTCTATTGATTGAAGGGAAACCAACTTGTACAAAGCTTTGGGATACATCCAATCAACTATATCACTCTTGTAGACCTTAGTTTCTTTGTGTTATATGGAGTCGATATTGATTTGGAACAATGACACAATTCCTGTGAAAACAATATATCGTCCAAGTAGCACTTATACATTAAGTTCCATTGTGAAAATTGGGGAGAAATGAATATCAGGTACACCAGTAGTTCCATATTACTATAGGCATACTTTATAAAGATGTATATTTTCCAAAAGTAGCTGAAAGTAATACATTTTATATAGCACTACTAACAGTAGATACTACATCCTAATGTCTATAGACTTGATCAAACACTTAATAGAGATTATGTCTAATGGCATTGAGAAATCGAAGAATATGCTATAACTTCCAACCCTCTTGGGGATCTATATCCCAGTATTCCTCTCCTTCCTGCAAACAAATGACCACGGAATTCTAAAAATCCCAAGCACTTTAGCAGCATGAATTATTCCCATTCAATCTTCAAACACTCACATACCCAACCACCGTTATTCTTTCACTTCTAAATAAAATTCTCAAGCTAAATTATGTTCTCCTTCCTGCAAACAAATAAATCATTAACATAGACAGGATCCGATAAATAATTCTTACTTTGATGACAAAAAATGGTCCCAGAAATATAATTTGTCCTGCAAAAACCTACCATCTAAACTAAAATCTGGAATTCTACTCTTCGAATCAAGTTAAGACAAAAAACCTGACTCAACAACCCTCTCACAAAGGAAGCGGAGAGAACAGAACATATTACTAACAGTAGATACTACATCCTAATGTCTATATACTTGATCAAACACTTAATAGAGATTATGTCTAATGGAGTTTACATAGTCTGTATTAACCAAAGAAGTCTTGGACAGGGAAACCAATGCATATCAGACTCGGTTACAGGGACAAAAATATACTTCGTGCCGTATCAAACAAAATTCTCAATGCATTAATATAACAGCAACCAGGGATTGAACATAATACACATATAGTAAATTGCAAACAGATACATACATTGATACATAGGGTTAATACAATTTCCCAGCACATAATATTCATAAACCCTCATAGAATTTCTTAATTTGCTACCACAGGGGGAAACCGTGCCTCACTCCCTCAAGCAACATGACAGATCAAAAAGTTTCTGTAGGAATTGCATAATCAGAGGCCAGAGTCATGACTGCTAGCCAAACACAGCTCGTGCAACTCATTCAGTACCCACTCCTCACCAGTATGCCCACCCAACACCAATACACGGGTCCCGCCAACGACGCAGGTAATCAGTATTTCACAGTATCAAGGCTATATATTCGTGTAATCAGTTTGACATCTGCTAATTACTCCCCCAACTAAAACTGAATAAAAAAAGGACACTTAGATACTTAGAAGCTTATAGTAAGTTATCTTGTTTGGATTATTTCATAAAATAATTTGCACCTAATATGGTGAAGAAATTTATACAAAAGGAACAAAGAAAAAGATAGAACATAATACCTTGCAAAATTGATTGATTATAGAAATCCTCTGCCAAAAAAAACCAACAAAAAACCAGTCAGTTAAAGAAACAAAAGGAAATTGAAAAATAAAGTTCCATCTATGAAAAATAACATTCCATCTATTACAAAAACCCGAAAAAAAATGTCAAAATTGATGATACCTTCTTCAAGAGGATAAACAAAAGTTTAAGAATCATATAATTACCCTATTCATTATATATAGAGACTGGGGGTATACTTCAGTTATAAAATTATGCAATTATTGAATTCATAATTGAACTTCAATTTGCAATTCGTGAATTAAATTGGGAATTTTGCTAAGATTAACAATTTCACTAACCTTTGTGGGCGTTGGACCTTTGAACTCCATAGCTTTATTCGTATTCTATAACATCAACGAATCAACATTAGATTCGATTAGAAGCAAGGGAAATTCGCAAGCCCATTAATTACAAAGTAGAAGAGTAACGTTCTTGGTGAATTTGGAAAGGGTAGATGGAGGAAGGGGATGAGTTATTGGACAAAAGAAACCGACATCGTTATTGGCTGGGAAGTAGGTATGCACTGTCATACTACTAATTACAACGGATATCTCTAATTTTGTACAAACTTGAATCACTAAATAACGTTGGATCAGATGGTCATTTATTGGGAATCTTTACTTGAAGGTCAGGGGTTCGAACCTACTTCAGCATATTTATTTTTTAAATAATGACCACTTGACTTTGTTGGTTAATAGACACGTGGCAAATTTCTGGTGGCAAGAGGAGGGTGACACGTGGCGCATAGATGCTGTCACGCACGCCTTTTAATATATTTGTATAGATATAGATAGATATTGAGTTACTTCTATGCTTTTTATCTTTGAGTTAATTTTCGCTAAATATTATTTAATTACAAACATAATAATTATTTGCATGCAATAGTCATTAATCAATTCTTAAATAATATATGATTACTAAAAATATGGGATCGAGAGGAAAATGAGGAGAGAGAATATATTGTCCCTAATTATCAGGAGCGGGCCTGAATGTGGGACCAACAGAAGGGCCCCTAAGTTTCATCTCGCCCTGGGCCCATAAATTGTCAGGACCGGGCCTGTTGGTTAACCTTCAAATGCATGGGAAATTAGAATTCCTAAGAAGTAAATATATGTGTTGTTGTTTGGTTGGCAAAAACATGGGAAATAGAACTTCCTAGGAAGTTCTATTTCCTACAAAATGGAGGAAATAACTTACCTAGGCCCCCCTAGGTAAGTGGAACTTCCCATGGGAAATAGAATTTCCCATGTTCAACCAAACAAAAAAATGTACTTCCTAGGAAATAAAATTTCATGGGCAATGCAAATTCATGGGAAGTTATACTTCCCAACTTCAACCAAACGAGCCCTAATTTTTCAAAAACTTAAAATATTATTGATACATTTTGCTAGGTCAATTATTAAATCCAAAATGATGTCATAATGCATTCCATCCATTTCATCATAGTTTTTTTTTTTCATGCATCCCAAAAATGTATTCCGACTTTCTTTTTTCCATCCAACCCAATATAATCTGAACTAAACCTATCAAATTTGTGTTTTTTCACCCCTTTATATCTAATTTCACGTCTACTTTATAAAAAAAAATGACAATTTTTATTATATGTTATATTCGACTCTTACACATTTACCAGCCCACTAAAACAAAACAGATAAGGTAACCACGATTTCTCTTCTAAAAGTCTAATGCACTAGCAAGTGTTCAGATCCTCTAGCAGAGGAGGATGTATATTTTAATATTTGCGTTCACTCCTCCTATTTTGGTCCCAATGTTGTGGTATTGGACTATTGGCCACTCAAAAAAAAACCAACAGCATTCTACAAGATATATTGATTGCATATATAAAGGTTTTAAAAAAGTAAGTAGTAGGAGCAAGTCGTAACTTTTTTTTGTTAAAAAAAATAATGCTACAAGTCAAAAATATTGTAGCATTTGACAAGTTTTTCTCAAACATATGATCTCACAGCTCCAAAGTTCAGAATATGCTGCATCGGACAATCAACAGGCAGATACATACCAAAAGTTGAAAGAGTTACATGTACTCAGGAAAAGATATCCCAAAATATAGAGATTTCACCTCCCAGAAATGAATGTACAAAATTTCTTGGTACAAAAATGCAGCTACAAGAGTGAGACTCGAATATGTACAGCTTTTTATTTCTGATGCAAAAAGAATATTTTCCCAAGTGAAAAAAGATCTGGGAAAAGAATTTGAACGCAATATCTGTAGCCCACCGCCCAAATGGCAAAGAAGAAAACAGAAAGGATTCCATTCTCAGCTGAATATAGCAACTGAGGAAAACTACCCCGCCTACGAAGAAAAAAGAGCTTCCAAATAATCATCAATGTAGGCTAAACAAGGCCAGTGATCTGTTCTGATTCGGACCAAGGTGGAAACATCAGAAACTTCCATCCGAAAGAGGAGATGATACCTGGGTGGTAGGAATATCAACACAAGAAAGTAACCCATGTTTGTCTTACCAATGGTGATCTTACTATCATCTTCATATTCAGAGTATGTCAAATATAGTGGACCTCCATAAGGATTAGCAATTGAGCTATTCTCATGAGCAGAATCCGGTAACGAATCTATCCATGCAACATCGTTGATAAAACCACTATCCTTCACAACCTCCAACAAGAGGACCACCGATCACACCGACAACAAAGGGGGCTAAATATCGTTCAATAACAAGAATTGCAAAGGTTGAAGGAACTTCGAGGAGCTTAACTGATTGTGTTCCATGGATTGCCGCAGACCCCTTCCCGCCTTTTAGTGAAAATGTCTCCCGACCTGCATTGGACGAGGTGCCACACACCTCCCACAAAGCATCAAAAAGGTGTGAGTAATATCCAGGTACTGCATCTTCCAGGATTTCGGTCGGGACAGCAGCTTTGAGGAACATGTCTTCAATACCAACTGAGATCCCCTGAAGCTTCCCCTGGATAATCTGACCATTTTCTGCATTCGCATCAAGTGAAACATCCACAAGACCTGGCACAGGTTCCCGCGGTTCTAATTCAATGGTGACAGGTGACCTAGAGACTGACTTCTCACTGGGAGAAGTTCCAACAAGAACAATGTCCAATGATTCTTTCTTTGGGAGGCTCTCGGAGGTTGATTCACCGAGAAGAAATGGGATATGATATGATTGAATAGAACCATACGGAGCTGAGGATGAGAACTTGACAACTATTCCGTACATTGCAGGAAGAGAATCTATTTCATTAGCACCATCGCCTGAAGAATCTGATCCCCATATGCGGTTGAAAGGTTCAGATCTAAACCTCAAAGTACAGGGTATTCTAATCTTGATCCCTGACATGTACCTGAAATCAGGAATACACGAAAAATGCTTCCTTAATATGTCCACAATCCCTGAAATTTTGGAATCCATGACTCGCAGAGGCTCTTGAGGATGATCTATTCTTTTATTGTCGGGGACAGACTCGGAAGTGCTGTTGCCACTGGGAGCTTTGCCATTCATCTCTGGTTCACTATCCTTTATCCCCTCAACATAGCCATTCTCATAACCTAAAGCAGGTAAAGACAATGACCAAGATTGCTTCACGAGCAGTGGAATTAACCGCTCAAGATGGATGTAAGAAGAAATACTTTTGGATTTCTTAAGATCTTCAGATAACCGAGGAGATTGAACATTAAAGAGGGAACTAGTATGTGGTGCTGGTGAAATGCCAACCAAATGATCCCCATGGTTCAGGATATGCCTGAGTTTTTTCCCAGGTATGCATATCAACAGGCGTAGGTATATCCTACAAATCACAGAACAAGGATGTAGATGGTGAGGTGAAATAGTGAATGAGGACGATTTAGTGAAAACGAAGACTAAAATTATTTTCTGTCTGCAAAACATAAATTAATCATGATATAATGCACATAAAAACACCCAAATATTTTGATCAACATATAGAATAAAAGACCAAAAAGAGGAGATGCTACATCCCCAATACCTTAGTCTGTATACAAATGCAACTTAAATTACTACCAAGTCCTCGTCAGGCTTGACAAATTATAGAGTACGCAAGCTGATAGCTGAAATCTAGATGTAATTAATGCTATAATAAGAATAATGTGGGATGGAGATGACAATATAAAAGAGACAGTAATTACAGTACCTTGCATTATCACGAACCTCAAGATCAGGAAAATAAAGAGAGGTAAATGCAAGAAGACGAGAGAGTGGCATGAACAAGCGAGAGCTGTGGTGGTGCAAAAGCATAGTTCGGCAAACACCAAGGATTTTGCTTCCCTGGGACCATGATTTTAATCCAGTTTCTGGACCGTGCTTCTCAACTAGGGATATCGTGAACTTGGTAAGCAACTCGAGCAATTTTTTAGGAGGTACAGAATCATTGTTTCCAATTCTATCGAATATGAGGAAGTAAGAAGACAATCTATAATTTATGACAACTTTAGAAAGTAGAAGTTCATCAATGGTCTGAAGCAGCTTCTCCCCCAAGCAGCAGTGCTTTTGACAGCTCAATAATCGATCGATTAAAGCAACCACCACAGGTACCAACTTCTGGAAATCCAATAGCAAGTTCACCAACTTTGTCTGCAATGCAGAAGTGCAAAAATATTATCCTCGCTGTAAGCACAATTTACATGTTAAAATCCCCACTGTTCATGTTTTAATCCAAAAAAGGGAAGCTGCATCAACATAGTCAAAAGCAATGCAGGTTTTGTGGAAAAAAAACCTCTTGATAATGTTTTTCCTTTTTCCACAGGTAAAGTCCATACTCCATAGTAACCTCCTATTCTCTCATATCACAGTTATCTTGATTTTGTGGAAAGATTCATGCATGCCATTAAGCTCAAGGTCATGATTATTTTTTCCTTTTATTGGGTATCCAGCAGTCCTTCCATATAGCTTATAAGGAAGAATTCACAAGCCAAGATGGTGCAAACTCCATTTCCGTTTTTTATTTTTTATCTTTATTTTTTCCGGTTTATCTATTGTTTACTAATTTCAAGGCTTTTTACATCGGTAAATCCGGGAGCCTGGGATAGCTTTTCTTTTAGGAGAGAAGGTGGGACCTCTACCAAGTTGCCATGAAAACCCATTGAAACATCTTGCAGCCGGAAGGCAAGTGCAGTGCCATTGCACACAGTGAAAGATGATACTTGACGCCTCAGCAGTTTATTTTTCCCTTACTTTTCTTTTGTTGTTTGCATAAGTACTAGTTACTACTCCCTCCGTCCCAAAAGTTCCGTTTGGGATGTCCCAAATCAGTTAGGACAAACCTGATTGCATTCATTGGTAAGCTTTTTTCTCTCTACAAATTCTCTAAAGTTGAACCCCACACCCACCCTCCCACTTTATTTCTCTCGTACTTCTTCACTTTCCAAAATATTTATGTATAAAGTGTTTGTTGCAACTAATTTAGGATGTAGGGTATATAAACTTATACTCGTAAGCACCAAGGGCACACCTGTATGCATATTCTTCAGTACTTACTCCAAAAAAAAGGTCCGATATGTATCCAATATATAGAAAACAGGGAAAGAGGAAAAACAATTGGGAGGAAACGAGCCTTACAACAATACAACCTCCATTGCTATAAAATAAAAACAAAACTTTGTTTGCAGGTTGAGGTAAAGCACAATATATATACTTCCTCAGTTCCATAATTCATGAAACACTTACTTTTTCAAGGTCAAACTTTACAAATGTTTACCACAAATTCTTACCATTATATGAGAAAAGATAGTCACGTGGGATCTTTCTAGATTCTTTTCAAAATCAAATTTGCATATTTTTACCAATACATAATTGAAGATAATGATGGTCAAAGTAGTGCATTGGAGACATGAAATTGCAAGTGTTGCATGAAATGGAACACAGAAAGTATTTAATGGATATTATCAGACGTAATCCACTCCGTACAACGAAAAAAAGTTTCCCTTTTTTGGAATGGTTTGAGCCAATGAATTTGCAATCATAGAGCATCTTTTCTTAAACTCAAGCAGCTCCTCAAAACGCACTTTCGGCATCTAAAGGTGTTTGTGTTTCCAAAAGTAGCTGAGCTATATCCACTTCGGCCACCAAACGGAGTGAAAAAATCACTTGCACCACATATTAAGGATGTGTTTTCATATTTTCCTTTCTTTTCATCAATTGATCTATATGATTGTTCCTAATTAGGAGCAGGAACATGGAAGGGATCAATCATTCAAGCCAGACCCATCCTTGGAGGTTTCTAGGTGATATCAGTTTTGAACTACAAACTTCTGGTTTCAGACAAGAAATCAGAGGAAGAAATAGCTAATTGACAACATAAAACAATTGCTAATAGAAAGCACATGGTTCTAGATTTCTACTCCAAAAACCACAGTTCCTATTCTGGTAGGTGCACATCTATATTAGCGGTCTATGAATTTCAAAATTCTACTCTGTCCTGATGCAACATAGAGTATTAGCGTCGCTCACTTCTAATAAATGAAAGCATTTAAAATAAAAGGAATCACAGAAGAAAAGAATAATCCTTAAAGTAAGATCTGCTGATCAAAATAACACAAATCACAAAAAGATAACGGAAAAAGGAAAGATTAAAAAAGGGGAATTAGTAGTATGGCATAGATAATTATGATTAACTGATGCACAATTACAAAATGATCTTTTAAAATTTATTAATCGACGTTTCTATTTACGTATGGCCTGGTATATCTAGAGTGTCTTCATAAACTTCACATAATTAACAGACTAACCAACTTTGAAGAGCTAACAAACAGATTGATTCCTAAAAATCGTACTTATTGCCTTCCATGGAGTATATATTAGAAGTATCAAATTTACTTCTCCAGAATTGGGAACATATCACTTTTAAGTATCTCATCTGAAAAATTCTCCATATTAAAATCTCTTCAACTATTGGGTAAAAAAATACTAATAATCTACCTTGCTTTAAAGTAAGTAAATATTACAAACTTTTTTAGCAAAAATTAGACAAAAATCTACTCCCTCAATCTCCATTTGTGTGCCCCATTGAGCTTGATTATCTTTTTTATTTTTCGTTAGGTGGAGTTCATAATGATAAAAAAAGGTGGGACTATGTAGAGCAAAGTAGTGGTCATTGGTCTCCCATGGTCAATTTTAGTATGGGGCAGTCTTTTATAAACTTCACAAAAAAATTGGGGCAAACAAAAGGGGACGGAGGGAGTAATAGTGAACAAAGTAGATATGTCTTCGCCTTGTGTGTGTAATAATCTAGTCTTGCACATGGGCCTATGTTTATCTTCTTTTTGGGGTTTCTTATATTGGTGATAGGTAATAAAGATTTTATATTTAAAGGGACACCAAAGGAGCGTCAACCAAAGGAGTTTCAAGGTATCATATATGAGAAGCAAACAAAGCACCGAGAAGCATGAACTAGACATTTCCAAAACTTCGGAAGTGCTTATTTATTAAGCCAAGAAATGACACAAAGAAAAAGACGAGGGGAAATCAGTCGTAAAGATGGTTTCAATTTTGCTCCTCTTTATCTCCTTGAACTCAGCCGAACTCTCCCAGTATAATTATAAGGTCTCCTATAATAACAAAGACTAAAAAGTACAAGTTCTGTAGAGAAACTTCACAATTCCTCAATTTATAAAATCACACAGCACCTCCTTTACACATCGAGGAAGGACAATTGGCAAAAATTATAAAAAGTATACAAGATTAAAAAATATACTTCATCTGTTTCTCAGAAAGTGTTGCTTTTGCATTTCAAAGTCTTACATAGACAATAAATTGCTTTCAAAACACATTTATAGATATAATTTAACGTAAGTTGCTCTTAAACAAACCAAAAAGTAAAGCCGATGGATTATTCAAGTCGAAAGGCGCATCCCCGGAAAGCAGCAGCATCCGTCTCCGGTGGATTATTCAAGTCGAAGGGGGCTATTTCCTTCCTTGCCCACCTTCAGTTAAGTAGCTTAAAAAACGTTACAATGCATAGACCCTTGGACAACTAACTCTGAGTTTTCAACTGCACTTGTTGCATCACTCACAAGTCACATCTCTAATACGATCATAAGCAACCAGATTGAAGACTGAAGTGTCAGATTCGTCCTCATATTCACATGAAGCAAGCTTCATACATTGCTCCCCTTCTTTAAAGTTGTCAGCGTAATAAACTGTATTCAAGAACAAGTTTACATTACCACTCCCAGTCTTGAAAATAGTGTTTGGGTCTTCATTCAGGGGTTTCATCTCTATTCACTACTTCCGGATTTCAAACAACAACCTGACTGTCCTCCAATTGTAGGATCTTTAAACAGTCAAGAGCATAATGATCCTCACCTTGACATTAAAGCATGTGACCACATCACTCTTCTGTAAGCTAGGAGTATTAGTTGCTTCCTCTACCTTGACACTAAAGCATTTGACCACATCATCTTCTATAAGCTAGGTGCTTCAGTTGCTTCCTTTTCTTTCTAGATTCTACCACGTCCTTTTCTTTTTCCAATGTTTCAGAGTTGGCCTCAAAATTTAAAACATCACCTTTGGTACAGGAAAACGCAGCTCACATAGCTTTCTTAGTTGCACCCTTTTTTATTTCTGCCTTCTAACTTTAAAAGCCAATTTACACATCCTAAAAAGTAGTATCTAATAAGGCTGTAATTCAACCTTGTACCCAAGAGTAGGATCCAATCCACAAATAAATGAACAACTTCCCAATCTTCTTTCATCAAAAGCTTTTTTAATTCTTAGAAGCAATTGACAACACTGAAAGCATCTTGCTCATAATCATCCAGAAAAATCTGTTTTCTTAGGCATTTCTTTTATTTAGACCATTTAGTCCAAGATTTAATCTATGGTTTCCTAACCTTTTTCTCCTTTTAGATTTCAGATTACTATACCATAATCACACATAGTTAGAGTGCTTTCATTTCACCTTTAAGCAGATATTAGTATGGATACGTTCAGATAAGTTCCAGTAAATTTAAACACTTTAAAAACTAAGCTTCAAAACAAGTTACAATAAGTTCCAACAAGTTCAGATAAGATAAGTTCAAAAAAAAAGAAGAGTAGATGATGCTTCTAATATATAGAAAGATCGATATTCAGTTCACAAAACAAGAAGAGTAGATGATGCTTTAAATGAGCACGTACCTGTATAGCACGGAAGATTGCAGACTCCATGATAGCTTTGCTGGCAGAAGGATCAGCATTAGAATGACATGACGCACCTATAACAAATTTGTGGAAGGTCCTGAAAGCAACTGCTGTCTCTGTGCTCCAAGGAGGCAGCCATTTGAATCCTGCTACACAGACAAGACCATCCTCAAAATACTTCACAACAGACTTCCCTGAAAACTCATCCTGGCTGACGGCTGAATCAATGATGACAGAGCAAAATGCAAGCAAATCTAGCTTTAACGACTTCAAGGCCAGAGCATCATATACATTCGGGTAGAAATTCGATCCCAACCCAATAACTAACCTCCGTTTCCCAACATCCTTTTCAGACACCAACTTAACAAAACCCAACAACCAATGAAGAACCAGCAACCTAAACACCAGAGGCTGCTGTCCTTCCTTCGAGACCAACACAAGCCGCCTACAAATCTCACCTTCCTGCCCATCAAATGTATCCAAAAACCTCCTACAAAGCATCAAAACAACATGCCAAAGCAAAGGATCATAATTATAAAGCAACCCAAAGAACTGAACCTTCAACAAAGAGCTCTGAAGCTCCAACCCAACTGCCAATGGCATCATCATAGACATGAACTCCACCATCCCACACGAAGTCAAAACCTGTGGCCACTCCAACAAAAACGCCATCACCCGCTTCAACTCCTTCGAAACTAAACCCGACAACTCAACTCCATAATGCACACCCTCCTCCTCCTTCTCCTCCTCATTATCCTCCCCATCATCATTCGCCATCGCCATCCATATCGGAACATTAAAAGGCACTAAAGGAACAGCAGTACTAAAAACAGAAGCAACATTCAATTTACAAACAACAATGTGATGAATTACCTCTAACAGCAACAAAACATAGCTCTGAGAAGCATGAGTTCTCTCATTCTTACAAAGCCCCCATAAATGCCCCACAATTTCAGCTAACAAACATGGAAATTCTCTCTCCAACTCTCTCAAACACTCGCAAGCCACCGCCCGTGTCTGCCGATCAACCCCGTGGTTCGGCCGATTAACAATCGTCAAAAGAATCGCAACTAAACCCTCCAATTGAGACTTACAAACCCTAACCCTAACCCTAATTCCACCCCTAATTGAGTGAACTGTCATCGTAATTGAAGTCGCGGACACAAGAATCTGCTCCTTAAGTGAGTAAGTGACCGAGATTCCATCAATTGGGGACTGAATTACGAGTTTTAGGGTTTCGATTAATCGACTGAGAATTTCTTCATGATTTTCATCGGAGACGAAGATTTGATCGGCGAATTCATCGAGGAAGATGAGGAGGTGGAGTTTTAGAAAGAGAGGGAAGTCTTTCTTCAAGAGAGAGGAGAGAGAAAGTTCGAGGAGAGACAGTGGAGTAATTGAAGAAGTCCATTTCTCAATTTTATGAGAATCACCTTGTTGAAAGTCGTCGATGAGAGATTCCCATTCTTGAATTGAAAGGTGGGTTTTCTTCGATGGGAGTTTCTCCATTTTAGGGTTTAATCCGCCATGAAAGGTCGAGAATTTAGCTGCTATGTAGCAGAGATGATTGATTTAGAGTATAGAAGTGTTGGGAGGAAGACAAAGATTTTATCTATTTTCGTGTTGATTTATGGGAATATATGGGACCCTTTGGTACCAAGATTGCATAAATATTTCATGTGGATGGGTAGCATGATTAGTGTCCTATATCAAGGTTGTTCTTTAAACTTATTTTATCTAAACTGAATTAAATTATGCTGAATTAAATTAATTTTGATCAATCGAACTTAGTTGTCCAATAACCAAATTTATTTATTTGAATTGAACTTATAATAAAAATAATAATAATATAATAATGAGTAATAAATAATAAATAATAATAATAATAAATAATGAATAATAATAATACTAATAATAATAATAACAAATACTGTAATAATAATAAATAAATAAATAATAATAATATTAATAATAATAATAATAATAATAATAATAATAATAATAATATTTATAAAAAAAATAAAAAAATAATGAAAATCACAAAATAAAAAGATACAAATTCATCGTTATTATAATTATAATATTAATAATAATAACAATATTAATAGTAATAGTTATTGAAAACAAAAATAATAATTACAACATTAGACAAGCATCAATCGAACCGAACTTATTTTGTTGAATCGAACTAAACTTATTTTTACTAAACCGAATTAAATTGCATTGAACCGAAGTCGAAAATAAGTCCAAAAGAACAGGGCCTTAATGAGTCGAACTAAGGTTGAGGTTAACGTTGCTCGACTTGTGATATTTGTACTCGAACTTGATTTGAGTCACGAGCTTTCTCGAGTCTAAATTTTTAGTTTTGTGTTATCTCAAAACTCAATTTGAGTTTAGAAGTTATGGTTATAAAAAAAATCATATATAGAAATTTGGCACTTCTTTTGAGCTTTTTATAAGTATTGCTAGAGTAGATCATCACTATAATATCTTAAGACAATATGACATCATCATAATTTTTGGGTACACTTGTCTTAAGATAAGATTTGCATGTATGATGCGTTTGATCATCACAAATCTTAACAAAGTCTTAATTGGAGTCTTGAAACATATGTAAACCCTATCCAAAGCACACTCTTAATAAAAGTTTCTCAATCACGATGAACCTCTCCTTTCTTACACTTTTTCTTTATAACAATTCCTCTTGCCCATCATCTCCCTTCCGTTTCATTCTTTATTTCTTCAGTATTTTGTCATGTTGAGGAACCAAATAATAAAAAAAAGCTAATCCCCAACTGTGTCTTCCACTTTATAATGCAATTTCATCAAAAATTTATTTTCTGTCCAACCAAACAGAGACAAAAAATGCACATTTTCAAAGGGATAATCACAATCATATGGAGTATCAATTTCCTTTGTTTGGTTGGTTCCTTACTTGAAATAAGTGGCAGATCCAGAAACTTGAGTCTACGGATTCGAACATAAGCAAATCACCATTCATCAGGCCTATATAAGTTTAAGGCACTGAAAGACAATCTGCCCCTTGAACACTTTATTTTGGGCCAAATTTTGTGGAGGAGTTTCACTAAATTTCTAATTCGACTATTGGACACGCATACTTTACGAGCATGAGTGCTCAACGTAAGAATTTTGATATAGGTAATGTAAAATAGAACACATTTTTTAATTAAATAGAACTATTAAGTCCTTAACAGAACAGAAAAATAGTATAGGTTATTACGGAATAAAAAAGTGAAAATTTATGTCCTTGTAAGATGCTTAACTCTATTTTGTTCCAAGAAAATGGTGGTAATATAGTTATTTGCCAAAGTGACAATGTATACATATATATGTAGATAGTAGCTTCATTTCTTTCTAATTCTTACATATATTTTGGGGATATTATCTCAGATAACCCTGACTTATAGGTCTTTTTCCAATATAACCCTGACTTTGGCAGCCATGTCTCCGATAACCCTGAACTTGGTTTTTGTCATTAAATTGGACGGAATTTGTAACGCCGTTAACTAGGTTTGACTTTTGCTAAATTCATCTCTTTCTTTCTCTTGTTCTTCATCTCTTCTATCTCTTGTTCTTCATCTCTTCATCAATTTTTCCCAAACTCATAACAAAATCTAGATTTTTCCCAAACCCATTTACCCAAAATCATAACAAAATCCAGATTTCCTCCAATGGGTGTTCTTAGAAAAAAATAAAAAAATTGTGTTATTGAACACCTCTGTCATGTTCTTTATCTTCTGTCACATATCTTCATCTATCAAACCCAGAAATTTCCCCTCAAAATACATCAAACCCAGAAATTTTCTCATTTCAATCTCATCTTATCTTATCTCAAGTAGCAGCGGCAGAACACGGAGAAGAGTCGCCGGAGAAGAAGAAGAAGAAGAAAGGGTTCAGACTCCATTCTCTCTTCGACCTCATGTTCTTGGCAGCAAGCCAACAAAATTTCGGATCGACCTCCATTCTCTCTTCGACCTCCATTCTTCCACCATAGCCGACACCCACTGCACTACCACCATAGCTGGCACCTTCGAAATTCCAGCAACGTGAAAACAGAAGCAAGGGAAGGGGAGGCGAGCTCCGGGCAGCAGCGGCAACGTTTTGTGGCGGGAGTCAGGGGCAGCAACGAAGCAGAGGAGGAGAAACTCGGGGCAGCATGTGTACGACGGGGCAGCAGCGGCAACGTCTTGATTTTTGCCTTTTCCCTTCTCTAATTTCTCATTTCTTGAATTTGATTTTGTGGCTTTTTGTTTTGTGATTTCTTGGATTTCTTGAATTTGTGGCGTAATTAAGTGATTTCTTGAATTTGATTTTGTGGCTTTTTGTTTTGTTTTGTTTTGTTATGTTTTGGGTTAAAGTTTTGATTTGGAGAATTGATTGAGAAAAAAAAAGAGAATGATGGGCTTGAGAAGAGATGAAGAACAAGAAAGAGAAAAGATGAAGAACAAGAGAGAGAAAGAGATGAATTTCGCAAAAGTCAAACAAAATTGGAGAGTACTTAACGCCGTCTCTAATTCCGTCCAATTTAATGACAAAAACCAAGTTCAGGGTTATCGGAGACAGGGCTGTCAAAGTCTGGGTTATATTGGAAAAATGCATATATGTCAGGGTTACCTGAGATAATATCCCTATATTTTTTTAAGTCATTTCTAATAACTTTAGCTATGTATTCGTAAAGTTTATATATTGTAGGTTGAAATTCTAAAGAGACAAATAGAATTGGATAATAAATTCACTAGATAATAATCTCTTGCAATCTACGTTGTTGGTGGAAGTTTACTATCAAAGTTTTCAAATTTCAAGCAGGGTAAAAGTTATAAAAATAAACACTTAAAGTAGACAAAAAAGAATATGTCGACAATATATTAACAATTTGGAGGTACGTATTCTATTGCCGTGGGTCCATAAGTGGTGTTTTGTCCCTTGTCCAACAAGTAAGCTGCAGATGGTGCTTTCTTGTCGAGCAAGTAAACTAGTATCCCTTAGATGTTCTTCTTTGGAGACTTGTGCAACAATGTCTGAATCAACCAAGTCCAAGCTCGAGCTTCGTTCCGAGAACCGCAAAAGGGACCCACCCCGGAGGTTTGGGTGGTGGCTCCCCCTCCGAAGCTTAAGTCAGATATCAGATGTTTGTAAGAGAAAAGTAATTCTAGAGAGAGAAAGTGAGAGAGTAGTTTTACAGAGTAACTTTGCACTGTTTGCATTGAATGCCTTTTCTCCTGATTTCTGGAGTATTTATAGTGATAGCATCTTGACAACTAACCTTAAAACTGACCTACAATAGTGGCTTCTGATTGGTTGAGGAATCAGATCATGACACGTGGCAGACCATGACTGGTGGATGTCTATTAACCACTCTCCTTCACCATCTTGCACCTTTGTTGGGCTCGAATGTTGGGCCGAACTTAAACCTTTTAACCACGCTAAGTGCGGCCCGGAGTTTCAAGGCTTTTCTTCCTTTTGACTAAGGTGACACGTGTACGGCTCCGATGAGCCCAAGTGTCTTAAAAGAGAGCCGTAGATGTTAGACCACAACATTTGCCCCTAAAAGGGCTTTTTACTTGGCCCATCGACGGTTAAGGCCCTTTTACTCTTAGGGTAGCTTAATTTGAAATGAAGAGACGCGCCCTCTTCTAGGTTCTACCTGGTCATATTCGACCAGTTGTGTTCTCTTTTCGGTCATTCTTGGCCAGGCTCTGTGAGTTTCTTATTCCTCTATAAATAACCTTGGTGTGAATACATAGAATCATTTACCACTTCGAACAAATTTTTCTAGAGAGAGAAGCTCTGCGAATTTTCTAGAGAGAGAGAGTGATCGTCCGGCTTAAAGCATTCTTCACCGAATCGTCCCGGACGTTCTTAGCGGTATCGTTTCTTTGATTTTTTCATTCTTACGTATTCTTTATTTTTTCTTATAAAATCAATAAAATGGAATCATCTTCGTCAAATAATCCTAGCCGACCAAGAGCTTGTCTTGACCCTAGAACCGATACTTCTTCTTCGGCACATTCTAGAGTTGGGCCTCTTCTGGCCGAGTACATATATTTTCATAGTTTTGGCCGAGAAAGTCAGACGACCCAGTATTTACCTGTGCAGGGTAATCTGGCGCGCGTCAAGCAAACGGCCCGTCTAAGACGAAAAGCAATAATCCCGTCAAGTAGCTCGGATATGGAGGAGTCCACTGGACGGGTGCCAGATGAGACAAGAGAGGTTCAAAGTGCCCCACCTTTGGGCCGGCCTCCTTTTGACCATGATGCAGAAGACTCCGAAATAAGATCTGAGACCAGTATTTCTGGCAGGGACGCCGATATGGAGGAGATCGGCGAAGGTAATAATGGTAGCAATTCTGAGGCTGCCGAAGAATCAGACGAGGCCTCTACTACCTCGTCAGAGGTGAGGAGACGTTTAGGTCCCCTTTCTGACCCTGGCTTCATCTTGGTCAACCGTAAGTGGTTAGAGAAACTAGGACCAGACCCTAATTACTTATCGTCTTTCATGCCCATGTCGGGCTTTTCCTTTGTCATTCCTAATAAAGACGCGACGATCTTGAGTGCTCCCAGGAACCATTTCGCCGTCTATAAACCGGCCTTAGATGCGGGATTGAGGTTTCCCCTACATGAATTCATAGAACAAGTCTTTGCAAACACTACCACATCGGCCACAATCAATTGGCCCCAAACGCTTGGCACAACGTCCTGACGTTTATTGCCGTTTGCGAGCTACGCGGCCTAGCCCTTTCTCTTCAGGCCTTTACCCACATCCATTATGTGGCCAAGGTACCTGGGGCCGTGGACGGGACATGGCTCGGCATTCGCAACCGCCCCGGCTTCACGACGGCTTGGGGGAAGCCTTCGAAGATGCATGATTGGAAAGACGATTTCATATTTTTAAAGGCGGCCAATGATTCGGCTACTGAGAGCTATAGATTCCCTAATAGGGCCGTCACGAATACGGGACGGAAGCAGTCCTGGCTGGACCTGGAGGATAATTATGATGAAGAAGTTGTGGAGTACTTCAGAACAAAAGAGTACTCCAGGCCCGGCCAACGATCCTTTAAAGGGCCCTCCAACTGGATACCCTTTAAGGAGATGTTTTACCAAGACGACTTCTGGGTTGCGGCCGGTTTGCGGTTGGCCGATGATAAAGGTATATATTTAAAATCACCAAGTAAAACTCTTCGTCTTTAATTCATTTGACGAACACATTTTTGTTCTTTGCGGACTCGGCCCGGACAACCCCTCGAAGCATCTTGGAGTGGGGAAATCAGTGTGTCCAAATTCACAGACAACCTGTGGAAGGAGTATGCAAAAAGTAGTGCCGAGAAGAGGACGGAAACATTGGTATAATTTTTTTTTTTTTTTTTTTTTTTTTTGCCGAGTATCAATTCAGCTCGTCTGGAATTGGCATCCAATTTTAGGACGAGGGTCACCCAAAGAAGGAGACCATCAGAACGTCCAGACTTGGACGGTCACCTTCTTGGGGCCATTCTCGTCCTTAACTGGCATCCAATTTTTGGACGAGGGTCACTCAAAAGAAGGAGAACGTCCGGACTTGGGACGGTCACCTTCCAGGGGGCCATACTCGTCCTTAATTGGCATCAAATTTTTGGACGAGGGTCACCCAAAGAAGGAGAACGTCCAGACTTGGACGGTCACCCTCTTGGGGCCATACTCGTCCTTTATTGTCATCCAATTTTTGGACGAGGGTCACCCAATGAAGAGGAACATCCAAACTTGGACGGTCACCTTCTTGGGGCCATACTCGTCCTTTATTGTCATCCAATTTTTGGACGAGGGTCACCTAAAAAAGGAGTACGTCCAAACTTGGACGGTCACCTTCTTGGGGCCATACTCGTCCTTAATTGGCATTCAATTTTTGGACGAGGGTCTCCCAAAAAAGAGCACGTCCAGATTTGGACGGTCACCTTCTTGGGGCCATACTCGTCCGGAATTGACATCCAATTTTTGGACGAGGGTCACCCAATGAAGGGGAACGTCCAAACTTGGACGGTCACCTTCTTGGGGCCATCTTCGTCTGGAATTGGCCTCCAATTTTTGGACGTCCATTACTCAACTAATTAAAGAGAACGTCCAGGCTTGGACGGTCACCTTCTTGGGACCATAATCGTCTGGATTCTTTCAATAGTTTTTTATTTTTGCCTTTTGGACGATCGTTCTGATGCCTTTACTTTTTGCAGAAAAATGCTCCTACAAACAAGCTTCCACCTGGGAAGTCGTCCTCGTCCAAAAAGAGGCCAACTACACCGTGACCCGGCCTTCGGCGAAGAAGCCTAAGGGCTTTACAAGGAAGAAGGGCGATAAGGCTGCTCTCTTGTCGAGAGTGGGGAGAAAAGCATGCCTCCCCCACAAGCCAAGGCTCTTAAAAGGGAGCCTTCGACTGTTGGCTCGCGAGGAGGAAAGGATGCACATGCAGCAGTTCCGCTCAGCTTTTTGCCGGCCGATTCTGCTGAGGTCAACCTAGAGTCCACCTTGGCCTTGGTTGCACCGGGACCTGATGCTACTGCCGAGAACTATCCAGGGTTCAGTGGCTCGGTGGCAAAGCTGGTGTCACAGATGCCTCTTGCTGTTCGGACGGCATCAATTTCGTCTGGTGAGTCGTATTACCCCAACATAGTTAGGACGGTGCGGGTCGGTGAACGGTCCATGAGTCCGTCCAACAGACAAGCCATCGTCTTCCCTATCAAGATAACTGACTCTCCCCCTCTTTCAGATAAGGGCAAAGGCCCTGCTATTCCCCCAACTCCTCCCACTGCTGATTCGGACGAGGAGTCTTCTCCTGCCTTCGCCAAAATGTCAAGGCTGGAGAAAGAGCGGCTGAAGCAGGAGCTCTTCAAATGCTTCCCTGAATCCTACATTAAGGGATTGAGGGGAGCGTCCGCCGGGCATGTGGGGTACATGTCCCAGCTTGCTGCCGAGGTATTGTTTTATGACTGCCTTGTTTTATATTTGTACAAATTTTAACTTTGCAAATCGTCTAATAACTTGATTTGTTTTCGTTGTTCCAGCTTCTGGCTCGCAGCATGCTAACTGAAGATTGGGCGAGGGAGCTTAGAAAGGAAAATAAGCACCTCGTCCACCAAGCTACAACGGCCGGGGACAAAGCCATTCATGACATCGAGATGGCTAACACCCTTCATCGCCCGGTCATTTGGAGGCCTTGGAGAAGAGATCGGGCGCTCCGAGAGTCGAGAACAAGAATCATCTTGTTAAAATCAACCTGACTATATGCGAGCGGGATCGTCTAAGGATGATCATAGACGCTCTCTCTGCTGAGTTGAAAGGCGAAAGGGATGTCGCTCTTCTGGTTGCCGTTCAATTAAGGAGGGAGAATATTCTCCTAAGGGCAAAGACTGCCCGTCTAGAAAGGGAGGCAGTCAAGGCCTTCGACGATGCCAAGGAAGGGTTGAATCAAGTCGTCGAAACGGCCAAGGACTGGGCCGTCAAAGCCTTTGGGATGCTAGGCGAGGAAGGCGAGGTCCCCGGCTTCGTTCGTCGTCTGGAGTTTCAAGAGAGCGTCCATCGGGCTATGGTATGCGCCGAGGAACCTCCAGAGTTTGAGGAGTCAGACGACGAGGCTGCTGCTGAGGTGGAGACCTTAGAAGACGACCAGGAAACTCGCTCTGAAGACGAAGCCTAAGTTTAGGTTTATTTTCATGTTTCTTGGCTTGTTTGCCGCTGTATTTTGAACTCTTCAGCTCTTAGGTTGTAATTATTGATCAATCATATATGAAGGAGAATTTTTGCCAATTGCTCTTTTTTTCTTTACGAATTCCAATTTGACTAAGTATAATATTAACTTCGTCATGATCGTTGGACGTCTAGCACAGATGCTTAATGAAAGAGCAGCGTGCTTGGCTTTTGACAATCGTAACTCGTCCTGAACTATCGGACGATCTGCTTTTTCTGAAGATTTCGATAATCTGTCCAAAATGCACAAGTAAAAATGTGGCTCGCCCCGATATTATTGGACGGTCCACAATACTGCTCGGGGCGGTTTACCAAACGCAAAACGAGAGGATTGCCATCCCGAGCTTGGGCGATTATCAATCGTCCCATTATGTAACCAAGTATTTAGTGAGATACGCCCTAAATTTTTGCTTTATGGACGAGCCACGTTCTAGCCGTTTTACTCGAGCTACTATCGATCGTCCTATACTATCAGACCATCACAAGGGCATCTATTGCCTAGGTCCTCCTGCTTTTTGGACGACCTAATCTCTTTAGCTCGTCCTATTGGCTTCTATTATCCCCCCGTTCTTGGACTTAGCTCAATCGTATATTGAAGGGGAGCCAAAGTCCAAGAAGGAGAGCGGCCAGACTTGGTTGAGCCTGCTGAAGTTGATGGACGAGCTTGAGATGCATGTTCAAAGAATGTTTTAGCCGGCTTCCTTGAGGGAGCCACACTCGTCATTAAGTAGCGATCCCTTACTAGGGTCTGGACTACTTAGCTGTCCGTGCTTTTGAAAGTAAGTATCCTTTACTAAGGTCTTATTTCAGGCCAGCTTTCTCTCAGTGACTTTGACGTTACTCTTACTAGAGGTTTTGTCAATTTGACGGCCATATATGCATTATATTTTTGGCCGGTCTCTTTGAGGGAGTGATGTTCGGCGTAAATGTAAGTAATTTTGACGTTCTGCTATTGTTTGTATTTTGTCCAAGTTATTGTCACTTTTAGACGAGTAACTGATTTAATGCCCCAAAGTGAAGTAACTTGGTGAAAATAAACAAAGAGATAAGAAAGTAGGAATTGTATTATATGGATTTTGCTTGGCTGAAAGCCAAGATGCATGTATACAATTCTTTTCTTACTAACATGTGCCCTGGCACTTTGGAGTGACTACAAATTACCATACATATATCTGACGAAGATCTGAGCTAGACGTGGTACTTCTTTAAGTTGTCTGAATTCCAGGTACGCTGAATAGATCGTCCATCTAGATCCTGTAGACGAAAAGTCCCACTGCGTATCTCCTGGACAATCAGATAAGGTCCTTCCCAATTTGGTGTTAGCTTACCCAACTCTTTAGCTCGTCCAATTGCTTCCATCTTTCTTAGAACAAGATCCCCCACCTTTAGCGGTCGTCTAACAACTCTTTTGTTAAACTCCCGAGCCATACGCAGTTTGTACAATTGCATTCTTAGCAAGGCATTGCCCCTGACTTTTGGGACTTGGTCCAAAGCCGTACGCAATGCGGCCCAGTTGGCATCCTCTGTGTATAACATGACTCGTAGGGTGGGCTCCTCAACCTCAATGGGCAAGACGGCTTCAGTGCCATAGACTAGCATGAAAGGCGTCTCGCCAGGTAGAATTCTTAGCGGTTGTTCTAATGGACCATAACACCAATTGCGGTTCTTGACCCATTGCCCTTTGGCGTTATCCAGCTTCTTCTTGATTCCATTTGATAGAATCTTGTTGAAGGACTCGACTTGCCCATTGGCTTGTGGGTGGGCGGCGCCGCAAAGTGAGCTTTGATTTCTCTTTCGATGACCATTCTTTCGGCTTAGGCGTTTGAAGCTGTGGACCATTATCAAAGACGATTGACTGAGGCATGCGAAATCGAGTTATAATGTTTTTCCAGATAAAGCCCTTGACGTCGTTTGTTGTTATTCCTCGCATGGCTTCGGCTTCTATCCATTTAGTGAAATAGTCCATTGCTACTATCACAAACTTCTTTTGCCCGGCCACGGGGAAAGGACCTAGGATATCCATGCCCCATTTGGCAAAAGGCGAGAGGAACAAGATGGGGGGTCAAATAATTGGACGGCTTCGATGCACATTTCCATGCTTCGACAACCTGTCACACTTCTTTGCATAGACTAAGACATCCTCCTTTAAGGTAGGCCGGTAATACCCCGTCCTTAAAGCCCTCTCGCCTAAGGCTCTTCCCCCAATGTGAGAAGCACAAGCTCCTTCATGGAGATCTTTCAGAATTTCCAGACCATCTTCTCTGGTGACGCGCTTGAGCAGAGGCCGGTTGAACGACTTCTTGTAAAGTGTCTCGTCCCATAGCTCAAACCACTTGTCTCTGGCCTTCACATACTTGGCCTCTACAGGATCTGAAGGCAATCGTCCCGTCTTCTTGTATTCTATAATCGGCTCCATCCAGGCAGTCCCTCGGCGAGAAACATAATCTCCTCTTGGTCGATGCTCTTTTTGGGTTTGACTTCCCAAAAACTGTTCTTGGCACATCACCTTCGGTAGCGGCGCAATTTCGAGAGAGCATCGCTTGATGATTTTCCGACCTCGGTATTTGGTCGAGGACAAATCGTTTTAATGGCTCAATCTCATCTTTGATCAGTTGCATATATTTGCTCATTGATGCTTCTTTGCATTCAAAATCTCCGTTGACCTGGCTGACAACTAAGAGAGAGTCTGATTTGGCCTCAATCTCTACAGCTCCAGCCGCCTTGCACATTTTGATTCCAGCCAAGAGTGCTTCATATTCAGCTTCGTTATTGGACGCTTTAAATTGGAATCTTAATGCATATTCAAACTTGTCCCCTTCGGGAGATTGACAAATGATTCTCGCCCCACATCCATTAAGCGTGGACGATCCATCAACCATGAGCGTCCAATGCTTCCTTCCTTCAGCTGGATCATATATTGGCTCCATGGTTGGCCGAGTAAGCTCAACTATAAAATCGGCCAAGGCTTGCCCCTTAATGGCTTTCCTCGGTTCAAATGATATATCAAACATGTTGAGCTCAACCGCCCATTTTAACATTCGCCCAGCGGCTTCCATCTTCTGCAGAACTTGCTTCAAAGGTTGATCAGTATAGACGAGTATACTGTGCGCCAAGAAATAGGGCCTTAACTTTCTGCTGGCCATGACGAGGGCCAATCCAAACTTCTCAACGGGAGTATACCGATTTTCCGCATCCTTGAGCACGTGACCGACGAAGTATATTGGGATACGGGACGGATTCTCTTTCGGCCAACAAGACGGCACTCACGGCTTGAGTGGATACGGCCAAGTATACAAACAATTTTTTCCCCCTCAGCGGGACTGACCAACCTAGGCAGCTGCTGAAGATGATCTTTGACGTGCTGAAGGGCTTCCTCCACCTCTGTTGTCCATTCAAACTTGGCTTTTTTCTTGATCGTGGCAAAGAAGTGATGGCACTTGTCGCCTGACTTAGACAAAAATCGTCCAAGGGCAGCCAAGCAACCCGTCAGCCGTTGTACCTCTTTTACCTTCGAAGGAGACTTCATGTCTAGAACAGCTTGAATCTTTTCAGGGTTGGCTTCTATTCCCCTCGATCCACCAAGAAGCCTAAAAACTTCCCCAGACAAAAACCCCAAAGACACATTTCTTTGGGGTTCGGCTTTAACTTGTATTTCCTCAAAGTTTCAAAAGTTTCTCTCAAATCACCAACATGACTTTCTTCTTGACGGCTCTTGACTATCATATCGTCAATATATGCCTCCATATTTCGTCCCAATCCCGGTGAAAAACATTATTGATCAATCTTTGAAAAGTGGCGGGGCATTGCGCAGCCGAATGGCATCCTCGGCCCGGCCATACGGCCCTTTTTCGCAATGAAGGACGTTTTGTCCCGATCCTCTGGCCACATTGGGATTTGATGAAAGCCTGAATAAGCGTCCATGAAGCTCAGCAATGCGTGGCCGGCTGTGGAGTCTACCAGACGATCCAACTTAGGCAAGGGGAAACTGTCCTTAGGACAAGCCTTGTTGAGATCAGTGTAGTCCACACACATTCTCCAGGTGCCATTGGGCTTTGGCACCATGACCACATTTGCTATCCAGTCAGGATAATAGGTTTCTTTCATGAACTTGGACTCCAGCAACTTCTGAACTTCTTGGTCGACTGCCTGGTTTCTAGCTAGGTCCCAAATGCCTCTTCTTCGACGAACGAGTTTCAAGTTTGGATCAACATTCAACCGATGGACGGCTACTTCCGGATCAATTCCAGGCATTTCCTCAACGCAATAGGCGAACACATCTTGAAACTCTTTCAGCAAGCGGACTAGATGACCCTTCAAACCAGGACTGAGTGAAGACCCAATTTTGAGGGTCCTTTCTGGACGAGCTTCATCCAGACGTAACTCTTCAGGGGCTTCTACTAGCTCTGGACGTTCTACAGCTAGTCCCTGATGGCCATGACCTCTTCAGGCGAGGAGGGTTCTTCCTTGATGATTTCATATTTCCTCTTCTTGCTAGGGAGGTGCTCAGACGCTTTCCTTGAGGGAGCAAGAGGCGTCTGAGGGCTCTCAATGGTCGGCTTTAATCCAGACGTTTTCCTCTCGCTAGCCATCTTCGTCCGATCTTTCTCTATTCCGGACGTTTTCCTTTCGCCGCAACCTTCGTCGATCTTTCCGCCTATTTTCCATGATGACGGCTTGAGGGTAGTCAAATAACATTCCCTAGCCACCTGTGGTCTCCATATAATGAGCCAACCTGGCCATCATCACACTCATACTTCATCAACATCGGGTGAGTGACTATGATTGCTTTGACATGATTCGAGTTGGTCGTCCAAGAATGACATTGTAGAGTCCGTCAAGTCTCGGACCACCAAGAACTTGATAAACAAGGAACTAGCTGCATCCTTCTCTCCCACTCGAACGGGTAAAGTAACAGTTCCCATTGGATGGATGACTCCTCCCCCAAACCCTATGATGGGATGGTGAACGGGAACTAAGTTCTTCTCATCAAACTTTAGTCTGGACAAGCAGTCAGCACTAATGATATCCGTCGAGCTTCCGGTATCGATAAGAATTCTTCTCACTTTCAAGTTTGCTATTTTCATTTCCACAACCAAAGGATCATCGTGGGGAGTCCTCAACTCCGCCCCGATCCCCGCTCACTAACTACCACTTTCGGGAAAGGCTCGGCCTTCGTCCGATCGCCTAGCAAGACTTGGCCGAGTTCCCTAAGGTAGTTTTTGTGACCCCTATTTGTTGGTCCTCCTGCCGCAAATCCTCCCGAGATTACCAGAACAACGTCTTCGTCTGTGCTGGCACTCTCTTTCTTCTTAGTATGCCAGTCGTCCTTCCTCTGAAACTTCCTTCCCCCTTGGGGCATATAGGAGTTCATCTTTCCCTTTCGGGCTAATTCCTCCAAAGCCTTTTTAAGGTGCTTGCATTCATTAGTTTCGTGACCGCAATCTTTGTGGAAGTGGCAATACTTGCTCTTATCCCTGTTTCTATAAGGGGTTTTCATCTCATTGGGGCCTTCAACTCATGCGATCCTTAATCTCCATGAGAATGGAGTATTGATCTTTGTTAAATTCAATAGGATTAGATGAGGATGGCTCGACCTCTTTTCTCTTGTTCCTTCCGGACGAAGTGGTGGTGGAGGTTACTTGCCCAAGTCTCGGCCTTCTTGGGGTTGCACTTCTTTGGTCGAGCAACCTCTTCGAGCTTCTTAGACTCGGGATGCTTTGCCTCAAGACACACTTCGGTAGCGTGAATAAACGCTTCGCTTCCCTTAAAGCTTCTGCAAGAGTGGAGATTTTCTTTTTAACAAGATCAAACTTAAAGCTTCCCTGGCCTTAGTCCCCCGATGAAGGCGTCGAAGGCCACTCCAAAGATTAAGATCTTGAATCTGAAGAGCTTCCAGATTGAATCTCTTAACGAAACTTCTAAGAGCCTCCTTAGGACCTTGGACGACCTTGCCTAGGTGCATGTTTGTTTTTTGCTCTTGCTTGTTGGCTACAAAGTGACTAGTGAATAAGAAACTGAGTTCTGTGAAATTATTGACTGAATTGGGTGGAAGATTGTTAAACCACTTCTGAGCTACTCCCTTCAGAGTTGCTGGAAAGTTCTTACACCAGGTAGCATCATCTACTCCTTGGACGTACATCTGATGCTTGTAAGCAGATAAGTGATCATCGGGATCGGTTGTTCCATCAAAAGGTTCTATAGTAGGGAGTTTAACCTTTGGGAAGGGGGGCGCCTCCATTATCCTGGCCGAGAATGGAGTGGGCCCGGTTAATCGGGAGGGCTCCCATCTGTCCCTCAAGGGGTATGTACTCCTTACGATATTCCTTTAACACTGGATCAGACGACGTATTTGCAGGCAATGGACGCCTATAGACCATGGGCTGAGCCACCGTCTTCTCCTGCCGTGGATGAACAAGAGAGTGACTTAAACTTCGTCCTCCTCCCCTGTGGACGTCAACCTCAATGGAGGGTCTCTCAGGTATGATGTAGAACCTGTGGCTGATCGTTGTATTGCAGCAGCTCTCTTTGCTTCTAGATATTCCCTAGCATCTGTTTCCATTCGGTGCCCGCTTGGACGAACATGGTCCTGGGTCCTTACCACTAGGTTCCAGTCCATCTTTCTTCGCTGATCCTTATCCTCTTGTTGCTTTCCTCTTGCCGTTCTCCTAGATGGTTCCTGACGAACATGTCGGCTAGGGCCTGGACGATCTTCTTGGGAACGTCCCCTAGGAGGAGGTGGATTGTTAGCAGCTGGCTCAGGGTTAAGCCGGAAAAACAGCATATTGCTCTTGATCTGTTCCTGGACGACCGCTGCCATCCTAGTCCGAAAATCATTGGGAACATTCTCCAGTGGGCGGCGGCCACCTTGGACGTTCAAGATTCTCTTGAATGTGGGGTTCTTCGGCTTGGTCCAAGAACTTGGACGATGGACGGGGTCTATCTCTTCCTCGAGGTGGTCTTTCATGCTCCACCGTATCTTCGACATTAACTTGGAGGCTTCGATTCCTAGCAATGTTGGACGATTGACAATCGATCATCGTTGCGTCTCCCCCACGTACGGCGCCAAATGTTTTGTCCCTTGTCCAACAAGTAAGTCTGAGATGGTGCTTTCTTGTCGAGCAAGTAAACTAGTATCCCTTAGATGTTCTTCTTTGGAGACTTGTGCAACAATGTCTCGAATCAACCAAGTCCAAGCTCGAGCTTCGTTCCCGAACCCGCAAAAAGGGACCCACCCTGGAGGTTTGGGTGGTGGCTCCCTCCTCCGAAGCTTAAGTCAGATATCAGGTGTTTGTAAGAGAAATGTAATTCTAGAGAGAGAAAGTGAGAGAGTAGTTTTACAGAGTAACTTTGCACTGTTTGCATTGAATGCCTTTTCTCCTGATTTTTGGAGTATTTATAGTGATAGCATCTTGACAGCTAACCTTAAAACTGACCTACAATAGTGGCTTCTGATTGGTTGAGGAATCAGATCATGACACGTGGCAGACCATGACTGGTGGATGTCTATTAACCACTCTCCTTCAGCCATCTTGCACTGTTGGGCTCTGAATGTTGGGCCAGAACTTAAACCTTTTAACCCTGCTAAGTGCAGCCCAGAGTTTCAAGGCTTTTCTTCCTTTTGACTAAGGTGACACGTGTACGACTCTGATGAGCCCAAGTGTCTTAAAGAGAGCCGTAGATGTTAGACCACAACAAGTGGGGCTGAGTTAAAAACCATAACATTAGCACCTTGCAATTGCCATCGCCACTGCTAGAAAGGAGGACTTTTCAATTAAAAATAATTACAAAGGAAAGATTTTTTCCCAGCAATATAATCGAAACCGCGACATTCCCTCACTTTAACTTGGGCTTATAACCATCCGAGCTAAGCTTCTTCTGTAATATAACAAAGCAAGAAAAAATATTTGTAGATCCACTATGGGTTCACCTGAACCCAGTGAATTCATAGTGGATCCGCCCCTGCCTGAAATGAGGAGAGAATTGATGAGGAGAGAAGAAGGTAAGTAATAGAAAGAGGACCATGTAGGATTCTTTAATTTAGTGAGGAAGATGTTTTGCAGCCTTAGATAAACTTTTTTCACCACATGGTAACCATTTCTAACAAATCAAAAAAAAAAAACTCGTTTCCTAGAATATGTATTCAACCAAACGCTCTAGATTAAGATCAATCATTACACTCTAAATTCATGATCCAACATAAAGTGCATTTGATAAACATTTTACCATGTAAACGGTGCAATGAGGAGTATTTTGTGATCACATGCGCATTTAGACCTTTTCCCATTCCGCTTATTTGGAGTAATGAACAACAAAAAACAATCTTGCATATACCACTCATATTTAGCCAAGTTTGCTCGGTGGAGGTGGAAGTGGTGGGGAACTCACCTTGTAACTTCAAAGTCACAAGTTCGAACCCCACAATTTGTGCTTGGAAGTAGGGATTCCCTTATATCCCCTACTCTCAAGCGTATTATTGGATTAATATAGTGAAGTTAGAACATTATTTAAAGGTGTCACTAAAAGAGAGTCCAATACGCTTATTTCTAACTTACTAAGTAAAGTCATATAGTTTTGTAAAACAAATTTCGTGTACTTTAATGTTCTAATAATGACTAGAGTGGTTTCCTAAAACTGATTAAGTATGGATTGTTAAACCGAGGGTGAAAAATAATATGCATGGCCTGCCTAAGCTTCTGCAAGGAATTAAGAAAAAATTTAGCCCTTGATTTTTGTTAAAAGTTTGATTTGGTTCCTTAAAGTTTTATATTTGACTTTGGTCCTCCCAATTAGATGCCTGTTAGTTTGAGCAAAACCACTAAAATTCTCTAGCAATCCCGAAAAGCCATGCAAGCCAGTCAGGTTGCAAACCTCATTAAGATAGTTCCAACATAAACAGGAGAAACCCATCTACAATAGGTCATAGGTGGGTAGCTATTCAAAACATATACAGGAGAAACCTAGTACTAGTACTCGCACCATAAAATTGGTCTTGGAGTCACCATAAAAAGGCGATGGCGGTGACATTGGCGCTGGCAGTTGCATGACAATGATTGATGACAGAAATGGAAACAAGGCGGTGGCAGCGGTAGATGATCAGTGATAAGTGGTAGCAAAGTTGAAGGATCAATTGTGTTAACTCGGATCAAATGTACTTCCCTCCAAGTAAAACTTAATCACTATTCTTTTACAATGATATGAGGTGTTCTACAAAACTGTCAGTTCCAAGTTCCAACATAATGCCTCATCATTTATATCACTAGATGATAAACTGCCAACTGATTTGGAGTTAAGCCCAACACATGTATTATCAAAGATCGAAAGAAGATTCCACATACTACTAGAAAAACAGGTGAACAATTAAATAATTCCAACAACAGTTTATCCGAATAGATAAATCTTTAAATGCCAATATGTAAGCAAAATCATAAATAGACATAACATTACGGAACCGCGTCATATCAAGCGTAAATTCCTCAACCATTACTTAACTTGAACAGGTGATCAAGGCCCCTGGCAACTTCTGGAATGTGCATCATGTCAAGCGTAAATTCCTCAACCATTACTTAACTTGAACAGGTGATCAAGGCCCCTGGCAACTTCTGGAATGCGCTCTTAAGCTCAGGCGCTCAAGCAATTCCTCCGAAATTAATGCAAGTCTCAACAAAGACTGGATTTTATATCTTTTCCTTTTTGTGATAAGAATATATGTCAAGCCGTCTCCACCTACACTACTTGAATTGAACAGGTGACAGAGGCCCTCGGTAAATTTTGCAATGTGCTCTCAACTCTCACTCGATCAACCTTTGTCCAATTGCACAAGTACATGACCAACTTCTCCAACACAAATGCATGTCTAAGGAAAAATTGAATCAAATCTATATCCCTTTCGCCCCCCTCGAACCCATCAATCACAATTTCTTTAAGATGATATTGGCAACATATAGGAACATTTGCTAGAGCTGTTCTACAAAACTGTTGTTCCAAGGCAGATTCCTCCGCTTCCATAGCACCACCTCGTACACCTAAGCCCTGCAAAGTAGATGATAATGCAAGTAAATTTGTTACACCATTCCTACATCCAGTCCATGTATATGAAATTATTTGTATATCAAAGCACAAAGAAACCACACGTACACTAACCAGTGGAAAAAAAATTGTTTCTAAGACAGGCGAATTATTAAGAAATGCCAACAGTATTTTATCCCAACCACGAGCATTTTCATATGGGAGTTCTACATGTTTCAAATTATGAAACACGGGCAGCTGATCCTTTACTGCTTCATGGTTTAATTCCTTCAAATTAACAGATAAAAAAGCAGTCAGTCAATTAACTTCAAATTAATGATAAAGGGTGTCAAGATTAGAAAGTGAGACAAACCTCTAAGAATGGATAGATCAGAGTCAAATGCTGCACATTAGACAAGGGCCTCAGAAGGCTAAGTTTCAGCTGACCAGAACCCTCATATGCTGCCTCCGAGCGATTAACTTCCATTTCAAGGTAGGCTTTGACAAGGGAATCCATTTTTGTGATGATGTAATGCGATGCTAAATTATCACAGTAATTAAAACGCTCCAAGTTAGGAGTATGAATAAGCACAGAGTCAAAACAGTCTTGATTCTCCCCATCTTTGTTCCACACTGAAAGCATTAATCTCCTAAGAGAAGGCGAAGAGATACTTATGAAATGGCCATGGACCCAAGTTGCATCCACAGTAAGATCTTCAAGTAAAGGACAGCCGGAAACGAGCCTCGTCACAAGGCCATCGTCGGGAATCATAGCTGCCTGAAAGGAGAGTAATTTCAGGTTGGGAAGACGGAAACATGGCAAGGTTGAAGCTCGATGGAGACCAAGGTTGGTATCGAGCTTCAAAACCTCTAATGTTCCACAAGTGAATATTTCTGGGGGCAGCTGAATATCCCCTTCCTCCCTCACATGAACGCGAAGGTCAAGCTCCGTGAGTCCACAAAAGGTCAACGGAAAAGCGATCCACGCATTAATATGGTTGGATTTCAGGTCAGGAAAACAGCCTTTTTTACACTGTTCTTCCAGGGGTTCGATTTCATCATGAACCGAAACATGACGATACCTGGTAATAAAGGATGGACCTACTGCAAGTCTAAACCTGGTAAGATAGCGAGACTGGTAGTGGTATGATAAGAGAACGGAGTCTACAAAGGCGACAAAAGTGGGGAAACGTTCTATTGCATAAGGTTTCCTAGTACAATGTCTTATAGGTGAATCGTCGAAATCCAGGCAGGTAAGTGAATGGAAAACATGAGTGATCATACTCTTAAAGGAGACGCAAGCAACAGCAGCATCCTTGGTAGGAAGCAAAGAAAGTATACGAATTAACAAGTCAATGGGTAAGCAAGTGAGTCTATCAATGTTGCGATTATGATTATGAACATCATCCTGTAAGATACTAGTACTCATATCTGGTAGTAGTAGTCACTCAGGGCTGTAAAATTAGTAATCAAGCCGGTCCCTGAGCCATAGCATGAGCAGGATAATAAGTCAGATTTCCAATCACCTCTCTCTATAAAAGTATAAAACAAAAATTAATCATCACATCAAGAATATTAATAATACTTATCAAATTAATTAATTGGTAACACCTCCTCTATAAGAGGTGGCGGACCTAGGAAATTAATTAAACAAACTGAAGTGAATTTGTCTGAATTGAACTGAAATGAATGAAAAATGCAAGAGGAAACTAACTAACTTGAAGTGAACTGAACTGAATTGAATTTGTCAGAACTGAACTGAATATTTATTAATTTAGTCCAAAAGAACAGAGCGTAACTCTTGTAGTCAAGTAAATTTTGGTTCACAATTCATATAACTAATGTGTTCAACTAGTGTAACTACTGATGCTATCAACATTCCTTCGAGTAAGCTAATTTCAATTTCACAATTTCTAAACTTTTCAATTGAACTATTAAAGTATTCAACTAATCTCTATTCACATCCCTACAAAAACAAAAACATATTTCACAACATCTATTTCAATCCATCTAATTCAATGTCACGATTCTAATTTCAAATCAAATAATTTTATTTTCACAACATCTAGTTTTAATTTCATAACGTCCGAATTCCATTCCATAAATTAACAAATAACTTTTTTTTGAGAAAATAAAAAAACCTCGAACTGATAAACTGAGCCACTGAGGTCTGACGATTTTCGGCAGTCAGGCGTTCCAAAACTCCGACTCGTCGCCGCTGAAAAAGGATAGGAGAAGTGTACTGACAGAGGTGAGAGAAAGTTAAAAGGAAAATATTCTAAATAATATATATATATATATAGTATTGTATTGCTTACCTTACCGTCCCTGGAATATTTTGTTGGATTCATCACGGTATACACTTTCTAAATATATTTTTTATAATTTTTTACTTTTATACAATTAGAGATATTATCACTCAAAGTTGCAACTCGACAATGTGAAAAGTCCAATGTTACATCTAAAAAACGGGAGGGAGTAACTATATGGATATTATTTGTGAGATATAAAATATTCATTTGTTGACTTTATTTTGTTACGAAATAAGTATCATATTGTTGTAAAGATTGATTGAGATGTACTCCCTACGTTTCTTTTAAATTGTTACACTTACACTTTTCACGCATGCCAATGTAAAATTTTAAAGAGTAATATCTTTAGTTTGTATTTGTAAAAATTATAAAAACTACGTATTAATAAAATACATATGAAGATGAATCTAACAAAATCTCACGTGACTATATTTTTATTCACTTATAAATCATAAAAAATGGTCAAAGTGAAATTTGTGAATAGTGTAAATGTCAAAGTGTAACAATTAAAAGAAAACAAAGGTAGTAGATCTTTGTTATCCTGATATTTGTTGATGTTCGGATGCCTTTGTTTTTTAGGTACTTCCTTTTGTTGGCTTTGCAGTTGCGATGTTTATGTTTTACTCATTGGTTCCAATCTTGCTCAAGGTACGTACTTTATTTATGTAATTTGTGGTATTTTCTTTATTAAAGAACACGCTAATATCAATTGGAACTTACCAGCTAGTGTATCCCTTGTAGTTTTAGTAATTGTTTTCCCCCCTGTTTGTAGTTAATATAGGATAGAGTAGACAGCTTGTGATGCATATTCTGCTCCAGTCCCTCTTAGAAATGAACAAATCTTCAGGTTTTCTTGAGCATTCTTTACATGAAATTGTTGATATTGCTTGGCCAAGTAGCCTCATTTGCAATAACATATTCTTCATTGTGAGTGCAAACTAAAGATAATGAGGTGTTTGTGTTCCTTGTGATTCCAAATTGGTACTAGCTTTGTGATATGAATCTTCATCAATTCTGTCTATGAATTAGCTTGCTGATTTTGTGTCGGATTGATTGTATTTGAAGGTCTTGTCCATTTAGGCACTTCAAAATTAGCAGAAGTTACCGAATGAGTGCTTGAATTTAGCATTGCTAAGCTGCTCAAATTCTGAATCCTCTGGTTTTATGTTTATCTACCATGTTAGGTTCTGTTCCTTTTTGGCTCTCGTTTGATGCTTCACCAATTTTATGGCACACCTGTCCTTGTTAGTGTTGGAAGTTCAACAATTACTCTAAAAGACAAAAACCTCAAAGTGAGGAGTGGAAAAACAAAGTAAAAGGCTCTTGTCCCACATTGTAAAAATAGCTATGCTTCACCTTGTTTATTAATAGGAGTTCCTTAACACTTCTTGTTTGATAGAGTGCTAGATGGATGGATGCACCACACACGCACGCCAGCTGGGCTGGGCTCGTGGTTAGTGCGGGCCTAAGCTGTGGGTCTGTGGTCCGTTTTAGATTTTCGGAGTGTAATTGATTTCTCATTCCTATGGTTCTTTTGTGATGAGACTTTAAAGGCTTAAAATGAACTCAAAATTTTGACTTGATGCTGGTGTTTTTAGATTAGCTACTCTCTTCCATGACTTTATATCAGTTATAGCTTTGCAAGAATTATGGTCTTATCAAATTGAAAGTTACTTTAATAGAGCTACCTTATGTCTCTGAAGAGTGTCAAGTTAATTAAGCAATAAGCATAGAGTTGTAGCAAGTTAGCAACTAGCAAGACTCGAGAATATTTCATAGCTAATATGACATTGCTTCATCTGTTACTCTCACATGACTAGTGAATTTCAGTTGTGTTTTTGTAAAGCTCATCCATGTTTCACTTTATTTCTTTCCACAAATTTTGATACATGTACCTCTATTCTATGCATTTTTGAGTGAATACAAACTAGTATGTAAGAAGGTTCAAAGGGCTCTACAAAGAAAGCTTTTTATAGCTGACTAATCCTAAGAGGAGACCTACTACTGAAGATCTAGGTAACTGGTGAGAAAATTTTAGAGGGTACTCAGCGTAACATCAATAAAGAGTATATATGGAGAACGATTAGCTCTATACTTCTACAAAACAATTTAGGCCCTGTTCTTTTGGACTTATTTTCATTTCATTTTCTCTCAGTTGCATTCAGTTCAGTTCAAATAACGGGGTCTTAGTCATATACAAATCTTATTATCTTCTATTCTTTTGGACTTCTGGTAATGATTTATCGTTAGTTGCAGGATGGTATATACTAATTGATCAATCGAATATAGACTTTTGAGTTATAAAGGTTCGTATTTGACCCCCAATCTCCAGTGGGGGAATCTTTTAAGAGGGATCATCAGTGTAATGTTGATGTTAATGTATGGATTATTGTTCGTGTTGTTTTGCTCAAATGTGTCAAGATTGAAAAACCAATTAGATGGAACTTCTATGTTTGTTTCTCGACATGTTGGGTTTGTAGAACTATTATGCTCCTTTAATAATTTACTTTTACATGCAAATATTTAGTCTTGATGAAGTTCTTGCACATATCCATGCTATTTGTGTAGTTGTATACTGATTGAGGGAAGATATTTTTCATAATTAATGATGTGGTTATCGAATTTGTAATGTTACGTGTCAATTGACTTATGCTTCAATGAATTTCTTTTTCCCTTGTTTGTTATTTCCTTTACGGAGATTTTAGTGAATCATACGGAGAAGATATTGGAGCGGCAGACACATAAAACTCTAATAATTTTCGTGATGAAAATGAGTACGAGGAAGACAACTTCATTGATGATAGCGACCCTGAAGTGTTTGCTCCATCAACTTCTACTAGTGATGAAAGTATGTTCTTTCTCTTTCGTGTGCTGTTTCTATTTCACATTCTTTCCTTATAAAGTCTTTTTGAGGATGTTGATCAATGGTTCCTTTACTCTAATCTCTAATGTTCATACAGCTGGCTTGTTTTAAGGCCATTATGGTACCAAACTAACGTTTCTGCTATTCTGCATGATTATTGGGATTCCCATGCCACTACATATATGAAGATCTTTCATATTATCATGTTGTATGTTGGGGAGACGCTGGTATCCCTTGTTTCAAATTTAAGTGTTTGGTGGACTTGTTCGTTCAATTTTGTTGGTATATTTGATAGAAAAGGTGCTTCAAGTCAGCCTCACCTTGGGCCTAGCTGTATACTTTGTAATCAACTATGATCTTGTTGGACAGTATCAAAAAAAGATTCTGTTGACATGGACGTGCATAAGATGCTTCTTTGGCTCTTTTTGCAGAACGATAAACATTTTCACATGCACGTACACATTTACGCACATGCAGATATTCTACAATGTGATTTTACTTCATCGATTGCTATCAAGGTGATTTGGTGAAGTTACTCATTTAGTTTGGTCATCTTGTCCAAGCCCTAAGGTAAGTGAGACTAATCAAATTTGATGTTTTCAAATTGCTCTGTAGTAACCAACACGAAAGCTGGCAACAGAAAATGCAGTGGCAAACGTCTGAAAGAAAAGTATGAATTGAGTCAATCTGAAGATGATGGTGGTTTTTTTCAACAGAAAACTACCAGTGATTCAAAGTGTGAGCCAATTGTTGAAAGTGTGCAGGAAGATCAGATTCCTATCTCTTCACTTTGTGGAAGTGCTAAAGCGGGTGATAAAAAGAGGTAAAGATGTGTGTTTTTTTTTTGTAGTGCTATAATGGATAAACTTGGGGGAGAGGGAAATAAACAGTAAAAACGAAGACTGATAAGAAAGAGAAAAATAGGGAATATATATATGGATGAAAATAAGATAGTTTCCACAGCCTTCGAGGAGCTGGGTTCCTCCCATGAACAATAATCACGGAATAATTTCTGGATATCTTTCCCCTACAATTCTCTTGCTATTTAAAGACTTACTCCTAAGGTTTTCCCTAGAAATATCTTCTTGGCCAACCGAACTATTCTAAGATAAAGACAAGATAGCTGAAGTAATACTAAGGACAAAATAGTTGATGTTACAATCATTGGCCAGCTCACCAATCTAGAATCTTCTGGAACCTTCTTACTTCTTTTGGCGCCTAGAATACACAAACCTCAGTGGTGGTTTGGGTGCATTCATGCAAGTGCCAGAGAATATAAGTCCATTATAAGGCTCAGTTGTGTGTTCTTGACTGGTTATTTGTTTTCATCATGGTTTTAGAATTTTCTTGATCGCTGGCTTTGAGTTTTGTATTTATTATGCCCTGAGATGGAAAACAAAAAACAACTATCTAAATTATATAATAGACATCTTATGGATAAGAAGTGTTTGATCCAGCAGGCGAACAAGAAATCATGTTAATCCGACTTGATAATATCATTAGTACTTGAGACAGACACTTGTGAGATCCATGATGCACACCTCAACTTTTAGTTAGACATGTCATTATGTTTGACCATATATTAGTAGAAACAATTATAAGGAGAGAAAAAGGAATGAAATTCTGCGAGACATGCTTGGTGATAGGCTTAACAATTACTACCTACAATTTACTGGTCAATTGAAAATGTATGTGTAACTAAGGCCTGTGTAAATTTCTTTCGAAATTGAAACATTTTTCATGAATCATTGCATCTGTGTACTTATATTAAGAATTGTGAGCTACTGCTGTTCAGTATTTGGGCACCGATAATGGCATACCAGACACTTGTAAAGTCTGCGAGGCTGTAACCGTGACACTGACTAGAAGTTGATTATGTGCAGTCTATACTGGCATGGAGTACTGAATATTGGCATGGAGGACTTAGAAATTAGAAACATACTGTTTTCGGTCATTGAGTTGGCAACTAGTCTAAACTATAATCTCTTTTCAGCAGTATGGCTCTGATATCAGGGTTGGGCAAGATTTGCATTTTGCTCTTCAACATTTAAGTCTGAAAATGTGAAAGGATTTGAAATTTTTCATTATTACAACGGATGTGTTAACATTAGGCATTTTTAATTTCTTTTATATGGTTGCTGGGTTCTCAACCTCCCTGCACCAGATAGGCTTTCGTAAAACGACCTGGAGGGAAATGCAAAGAAAGTGCTAAGGCCCAATACAAGCCACCTCTGCTGTACACTTATCACAGGAAGAGGAAGAAGAATGAAGGCTCTAGAGGGTGATTAAGTTAATTGAGTTATCCGACTGCTCTTATCATCAGGGGAGAAGAATGTGAAAAAGGGAAGGAATATGTCAGAAGTATGTTATGACCTCAGGACACCTCAGCACTAGATTTTTGTAATAAATAGCCAATAGGGCTGAGAGTTTAATTATGCAGATATTGAGTGAGAAAATATGTGAGTAGGAGAGACCTTACCTCTCGAAAGTAAGGAGTTGTGGTCCTTGGTTATTCTGATCAAGAAATATAACTTGCTATCTGGTGGCTTAACTTTGTGTGTGAATTAATCTGTGTTAGTGAGCAATTCTAGAGTTTACCTTAGCAGAAAGGATAACTTATTAGTGAATAAAGACAGTGCTTATTACTGGTTAGTGTGATAATTTTTTAGTGAACATTTAGATTGTGTCATGGGTGCCTTATGCACAAGGCTGCTTATGGTGTAATTATTCTATTGTTTCTTGTCTTCATTCTCATATGAATTGTGTGGCATCTAACGTCTTATTTGTTTCTTATTCGGGTTGTCTCTTGTAGATGTTTCCCACATGAGGTGCTCCTTATGTTTTTAATGTCTCCATTCAGGATTTTCTACTACAACATTTGTAATTATGAACTGAGATTCATGCAGAAAGGGGCATGATAATTTTGGGAATGCAACTGATGATCATCAATCTGAAAATAAAAAGGTTAAGAAGAAAAGAAGAAGAGAATGGAGCCGCAGTCGAAACTGTAAATGATTTGACCGTGGAAAAGAATGAAGCTGATCATTCCCTATTGGAAACTGGTGGAATAACAAATTCCACAGGGACAATTTCAGGTGGCTTGATTGTTGAGGAGATACATGTTGGTGAAGAATATTGTAAAGTTGCTACTTCAGCAAAAGAAGGCAAGTCCGATAACTTTATACTTTTTTGTTTTCCTTTATGAAATATGCTAATGAGAACGCTCTAATGGTCTAGAAAAGATATAAGGGAAATACCCACCCCCAATACCGAAATCGGTAGGGATCAAGCTTGTGACTTTAACTAGGTAACTTGTTCTGCTTATGTGATGATGACTGGCAGTTTTGGAAACAACACTAACTCAGCATTGGTTTTCAGGTTACTATTCAGGATTAGCTTACGTTTTTGGTTAATTAGGCACTTACATACTTATGATTTAGGGTGAATTTTTGCTTACGTCATGAGACTGAGGGAGGATACATCAAATCAGCTTTTGGTGGTTATTTGTTCTGTATATCACTTAAGGAGTGATCTTTTTGTAGGCAACAAGTTGCATATTCTATTTAGTGAACAAGAGAACAACTAGCTACATGTTGATTGTTGTTTATGTAAATGGATGTGTTTTCAGCTGTTGCAAATGCAGTATTCTTGATTTCCATTTTCCACATTCTATGTTGGATATCCTTATGTTTCTATGAGCTTTTATGTAATTTTGTTTCATTTTGAAGGAAAACTGAAAAAAAGCCTTTACTAAGAAGTATAAACTCGCTTCTATTTCGAGTGCATCATAAATAATTGTCCGAGGTTCATTTAAAGATTTAAACGCTGATCCGTGTTTACTTTGCCAATTATCACGGTATATAATTTTTTCGGTTTTTTCACCATATACCCCTGACAAATTTTTTTTTGCACCGTATACCCTTTCAACTTTCCAAATGCACCATATACCCCTCACGTTTGAAAAAATACATCGACATGCCCTTATGACTAACGGTGTTAGACTTCCGTTAGTCATTAGGCCCTAATCCTACCCTAACCCTAATTAACTAACCTAAATCAAAACCTAATCCTAACCTTAACCCCCTAATCTAATACCCTAACTCTAACCCTAACCCTAACCACCACCCCTCCTCCACCGCTTACCCCTAGCCACCCACCGCCCTACCACCCGCCCCCCCCCCCCACCCCACCCCTAGCCACTCACCGCCCCACCACCCGGCCCCTCCACCCTCCACCGCCGCCCCCTCCCCTTCCCCGCCGGTCGCGCCGCTACCCCTCCCTCCCCTTCTCCACCGGTCGCGTACCCCCTCCCCACAACCCCCGAAGTCCCCCTCCCCCGCACCCCCGTAGCCCCCTCCCCGAAGCTTCGCGCCCCCCTCCTCCTCCCACGCATCCCCGCGGCCCCCTCCCACGCATCAACAACAAAAAAACACCACCATTTGAAGCTAGACAAAGCATCCACAAAATGAAACAACGATGAACAGCGAAATCGAACAAAGACCGAACCGCGAAATCGAACAAATTAAAATGAAACATCCACAAAATAACAAATCTAAACTCTAAATTACAAACGAAATTAGATCGGATTAAATCTAAAATAACTCAAAAGAAAGACGAGATTAAATCCTAAAAATAGAAAAATCCAAATCAAATTTAGTCCTTCTTCTCTTCATCATCTTCGTCTCGTCATGGCCCGGAATTGGTTCGATCGTTCTTCTCTTCGTCATCCTCTGTTCGTCTTGCCGTGGCCCGATCGTTGCTTCATCTTCATCACTTTGTTTTCTTCGTCGCGAGGAGAGAGGAGGAGAGATGCAAGGGGATTCCGTGAGAGGAGAGAGAGAAGAGTGAAGAGTGGCGGGGAGCTTAGGGCGTTCGTGAGAGGAGAGAGAAGAGTGAGAGAGAGACGGCGAGGGAAGAGGATGGGTGAGAGAGAGAAAGGAGGAAATATCGCCGTCGATGGAAGGAGGCTCGGGGATGTGGGGGGGGGGAGGGGGCTTGGGGTGGTGAGGGGAGGGGATGGGGTGGGGTTGGGTGGTTAGGGTTAGGGTATTAGATTAGGGGTTAGGTTTAGGTTAGTTAATGGTTAGTTAAATTAGGGTTAGAGGGGGATTAAGGGTTAATGACTAACGGTGTTAGACTTCCGTTAGTCATAAGGGCATGTCGATGTATTTTTTCAAACGTGAGGGGTATATGGTGCATTTGGAAAGTTGAAAGGGTATACGGTGCAAAAAAAAAATTTGTCAGGGGTATATGGTGAAAAAACCGTAATTTTTTATAAGTAAATATAGTAACTTAATTGCATCAAAAAAATTTATGTACAACCAATCACCACACCAACCAAGAAACACACTAGAGCATCAGAACCTACCTTCTATTTTATGGAGGGTTGAGGAAGACACTCTTCACTTGCCAAACTACCCGACAAAGAAATTACAGTATAGATCAACTGAGCCCTCTCTTCTTCATTACTATTACAAGCAACCTTAAAAATCACTCGACTAACATGCATCATACATCATACTGCCTACCCTTCGAGGTAGTTTTACTGCATATCTTACAAGCCACCTGAATCTCCTCTGCATAAGAATAATTGTATCTAGGGTAATATGTAAAAAACTTATATGGACTTGGTCCACACTAATTAGTGTGGACCTAATGCTAATTTAAATGATTTATGAAAAAAAAAAGTCAATATAAAAAAAAATAGATATAAAATATGAGTAGATATAGATTGTGAAGTTTGACTATGTGAAAAAAAAAGTTACTATGTAACAAAGTGAAAATTTCATCGTGATAAACTAGTGTGAGAGAGAGTAACTATATTAAAAAAAACAGTCACTATAGTAGATATTAACTGTATGGTATAATTAAAGATTTTCAAAGGTTACTCTATGGAAAAAAATGCTCACTATGTTAAATAAGTGGTTTTGACCAGGTCCACGCAAGGCTAACTCAGGTAATATTTAAAAATTTCAATTTATTACAATTTGTCTCCTATTTTTTTGAAAAGGATACAAATTGGATTCTATATTAGGTGCAAATTTACATTCTCTCCTCCACGTGAGATAAATCTTCCAGTTGAAATGAACAATCAAAACACCTTTGAACCACAAAACTTTAGCCAATAACCTGATGACCCAATAGAGCCCTTTATGTTTGAAGAAATAGAAGAAAATGTTGAGGCCCAAAACATAATAGAGCCTGGACTTGAAATGCAAGCTCATATGGGAAATATCCTTCCCATGGAGGAGTTCAACTTGGGCCAGCAGCATGAGGGAATAGGACAAGAAATATTAAATGAAGCAATTGCAAATAAATGAAATTTTCACCTTCACCTGCTGGATAGTCCGCAAATTTTCACCTCAAATTCTGTTTCTTATGGAAACGAAGGCATGGTCGGATGTACTCCCTCCGTTTCATTTTAATCTACACACTTTGACATTTTACACTATTCACAAATTTCACTTTGACCATCATTTGTGATTTATACGCGGATGAAAATATAGTCATGTGGGATCTTGTTAGATTCATCATAACATGTATTTTATTAATATGTACTTTTTATAATTTTTACAAATACAAAACTAAAGATATATGTCCTCAAAGTTTTGCATTGGCATGCGTGAAAAGTGTAAGTGTGTAGATTATAATGAAACAGAGGGAGTAGTTAATAGGGTAGCTAATACCTTGGGGTATCCAAACACTGCTAGTGTAGATGCAAATAATGGGACAGGACGGTTAGCTTTATTTTGGGTTTCTAGTATTATTAGTCTTTCTGTAATGAGTAGTACTCAAAACTTTTTTGTCTGTGGTATAAATATTAGAGATGGGCATGGGTCCAGGACCCAACCCAGACCCGGTTGGATCCGGCCCATTTTCAAGGGTCTGGGTCGGATCTGGGTCTGGGTGTAAAAAAATGGGTTTGGGTCCAGGTCGATAGATTGGCACCTGCACCCGCCCCTGCACCCATGTTCTTATATATATATATATATATATATATATATATATATATATATATATATATATATATATATATATATATATATATATATATACAATGATAATAATAATAATAATTATTTAAAAAAGCAATAAAACTTTTTACCTTAACATATGAATTTTTAGATTTTCAAGCAGCCATCGCGTCAAGTACTCGATCCCTAAACTTCTCATTTTACCCATTACCGACGAGGACTAAGCCAACTTGTTGTAAATATTTTAATTTGGAATGTTTTGTAGAAGTATTAGACTATTATGTTGGTATTTTATCATTTTAATAACTCATAAAACAGGCGTAAAGGAAACGCGTGTTGAAAAAAAAAATGGAAAATTTGAATAAGTTTGAGACCCATTTTGGACCCAGGACCCGCTAGACCCATTGGATCTGAGTAAGGGTCCAAATTTTCTAGACCCTGTGGGTCTGGGGCGGGTCTGGGTCTACATCAAAATTTACGGGTCTGGGTATAGATGGACCCGCCCCAAATCCGACCCATGCCCATCCCTAGTGGCCCTCCACTAGCGGATTCAGTGCTCTCTCAAAACACTCTTAAATGAAAATACTATGCCGGAACATTCAAGGAGGGAAAAAACCTCAAGCTCTAACTGAACTAATCTACTTGAAAAATAAATTTAAACCTGACATTTTATTTATATTAGAAACACGCACGAATTCGCTTAATAGTCAACGAATTCTAAGAGCTCTTCATTTTCATAACAAATTGATAGTTGATCCAATCAATCGAGGGGGGGGCATTTGGGTATGCTAGAATAATGATAATATTACCATTCATCATCAATCTCTTCACGACCGTTATGTGCATTTGGACATCCTTTTTAAACCAAATAATAAATTTTACTCTATTTTAGGGGTTTACTGCCCTGCTCAAAATAGGAAAAAAGATAATTTCTGGTCTCTTCTAAATAACTATGTCCTTCAACTTCGCCACCCTTGGTTACTTGTTGGTGACCTTAATGAAATCTTGACTGCAAATGACAAACTAGGGGGCTCCCCCGCTCAAAAATGCTCAACTACAAAGATTACCTTCGTTTATGGATCATTACGCTGCAATTGACATACCTTGCATCCAAAAAGCTTTCTCTTGGAAAGGAATACATAATAATAACCTAATTTATGAAAGAATTGATCGAGCCATCTGCAGCACCACTTTTTATGATGATTTAAAAAAAAAATCACTATTTCTTACCACAACTTTACAGTTTTAGATCACGCACCTCTTATTTTTTTCAACCAACCTAGAGGCTTTTTCAAAACTCCCTCCGTTTAGATTTCAGAACTTGTGGACTTTGGAGAAACAATTTCACCACATTGTAAGGAAAAATTGGCTACTACCTATTCAAGGTTCAAGGTTTTTTTGCATCCAACAAAAAACTATCTCGAATCAAAACAGATCTTAAATCGTGGGCCAAATCAAAGTATAAACATACGGCAAATAAATTATCCCAATATGATGAAAAAATTAATGACTTACAATAGATACTTTGGCTTCAACCATTTAATCCTATTCTTAAAAGACATAACAATCGCCTTAATGCTCAATGAGAGAAACTCCTTCTTTTCAACCAAAAAGTTTGGGGTCATAACGCAAGGAAAACTTGGCTAACACAAGGCGATATATATTCCCGTTTCTTTCATAATAAGATGCGATCAATTAAAACCAGCTCTACAATTTTTAGATTAAAAAATGAACTTGATAAATGGGTCGATTCTCATCAAGACCTAACTTAAGTACTATCTAATTCTTTCAAGCACCGGTTCAAGAGTATGCACTCGTCTCCTCGTACTCTGGACCTTTCTTTTCTTAATAAAATTGTCTCCACTGAAGATTGCAACCAACTTCTCGCACATGTTTCCACCATTGAAATCATAGATGCAATCATGGATATTAATCCTCTCAAAGCCCCAGGGTCAGAAGGTTTCGGGGCCAAGTTTTATCAAACTTATTGGCCAATCATCAAATCTAAAGTGATTACATCTATCCAGAGTTTTCTCTTTCATGGAAAACTTCGCCCTTCTTTGAACCACACGTTAATCACGCTCGTTCCTAAAAGGGATGCTCTTGAAACACCCGATCATTTCCGACCAATAAGTCTAATTAATACAATCTATGAAGCTATTTCTAAAATACTAGTCAAACGTCTTAGTACAATCCTACAATACAAGTTAGCCCACTACAAAATGCTTTTACTAAAGATAGATCGATTCATGACAATCTTCTTATTGCACAAGAAGTCCTAAACACCTTTCAAAAATCAAAAAATAAATCAGGATGGTGTGCTCTTAAACTAGACATGGAAATAGCGTATGATAGAATTGAATAAGATTTTCTTTGGCAAACTCTCCAAGCATTCGGTTTCCCCCAAACATGGATTCAATGGATTGAATAGTGTGTCACTAATGTTTCCTACTCCATAAAAGTGAATGGCCAACACTCTCCTTGGTTTCGCCCTTCCAGGGGCCTTCGTCAGGACGACCCTCTTTCCCCATATCTTTTTATTTTATGTATGGAAGTGCTTATTCGCAAACTATCTATTTCAAGCCAAGATAAAGACTCCGGTATTGGCTTTAAACTCCAACCTCGGACAACTAATATCCCATGCCTTCTATTCGCAGATGACAGTCTTCTTTTCTGTAAGGCCACCTCGTCTGCTTGTAGAAACCTCAAATCAGTATTGGACAGTTTTTTTGATCTTTCTAGGCAACTTATAAAATTTCATAAATTGTCTATCATTTTCTCCAAACAAGTTTCCAATATGACAGGCTAAAGTCGTATCACCTTATCAAAAATAACCTAAAGTCCACTAACAAGTAGTCAGGGAAGTCAGGATCGAATCCACAGGGAGAAAGTTATATTATTGTATCTGAATTCTAATATTATACTAACTAAATCAGTTGAAAATGGGTGTGTGACTAAACTAATAGGCAAATGATAGAACTAAATATGAAGGTATGAATCAATTAATAAAGAACTAGGACTATGGATCACTATGCATACAATTCAGGAAATCAGAGACGAATAATAACTACCCAATAAGTCAATTTATCTAGGGCACATGTAATTTCTCTCGAACATTACCTCCCTCAAAGATCACCTAGCCGCTCTCGCATGGTCAAGGATCACTATGCCTAATGATTGAAAGCCTATACGAAATCTCTCCTCTCGAAGCAGATTCAATATTGCGATAATAGAAGTACAAATCAGGCCTAATTCATAAATCTAGCATGAACGGTTCAATCACAGGAAACAATTGAAATATAGGGTAATTATACTAATCTATCAATCCCTCATTGCATACATAGATCCCCACAATCCTAGAAATAAAACTACTCACTCATACTTGAGAAAACAATAACAAATTCCATATAAAAATCCATACTTTGAACTATTGCAAATAACTAAGAAACTAATCTAATCAATAATAGAGAAGCAAATAATAATGAAAAGAACAAGGAAGAAGATTACCAAATTAATGAACTATATTAAACTTGCGAATAATCCAAAGGTTCAATCTTGAATCACAATGAAGAGTAGTAAAAAGCTAGGGTTCTTGAGAGAAACTATGAGAAATAAGAGCTAAAACAAAGATCCCTAATAAATGTTCTAACTTTTCTATTTATACTTAGTGCCCGAAATCATTAAATGAGTGCGCGGAGTCTGCCGCCCGATCGGGCCAACTAAGCCCGATGAGATCGGGCTCAAACGCAGCAGCTGGAATCAAAACATGACCACGCCCGATGACATCGGGTCGACCCGCCCGATGGAGTCGGGCCGCACACCAGTGGTTCCAGGGACAGGCGCAGAACACGCCCAGGACGCCCGATGATATCGGGCTCAACCGCCCGATCGGGCTCCTCGCCGTAATAACGATCGGGCAATGGTGCCCGATCGGGCCCGCAACGCCTCTCTGTCTGTTGTTTATGAAGACGATGACCGCCCGATCGGGCGTGTTACGCCCGATCCGATCGGGCTCAGTTCCAATCCTCATTCCTTGGCTTCAAACGCCAAGGCTTCAATGCTTAGAGACCCCAAAAGGTATCCTCAGGACTTTAGAACTCATCAAATATGATTTCGAACCTCTCCAGTCCAGTGAAATAGTCAGATAGTGGTAGAAAATAGAGAGATAACTCCCTAAAACCTGCAATCAGACACAGAACAGAAAACCACAACTAGATGGAGAGAGTTAGCATAAAATGGCTCCTAAGAGCACCATTGATACATATTTTAGCTCAAATACAGGGGGAAAAACACTATATTAAACCATCACATCAAACTCCCCCAAGCTAAACCTTTGCTTGTCCTCAAGCAAAGCACAACAGGAATAAGAATAGGATTGCTTCACCCCTCAGATGGAAAAGTTTAAACTCAATTATTTCCAACTCAAAATCATTCAAGCAAGCAAAATTCAAGTTCAGTTGCTCAGATCACCTGACTACCAATCACTTAAGTAAACCATCAAACATAGCCGCCCTACATATCATGCAAATCTTGAAAAGGTGCTCACCGAGGTGTCACTCCTCTCAATTTTGTGGCAGGCAAAATATGTGCCCGATCGCTCACCAACCCAACCATAATAGCCCTTCCCACTCACACTCTCATGTGTTTAAAAAGGTGTAATATCGCTCATCCTAATCAGGTCGACTCAAATAACAAACTTAATCTTCGACTTTGGCATATTGACTCAGTATTATTCCAATAAACAATCAAACACGTGCTCAAAAGGTCTTTTTCAGGGTTGTAATGGGGCTCGGGTAAAGGTACGGAAATTATTTAGGAAATGTGGTGGAAAAGCCAAGAAAGGGGAGCAAAAAACACTAGTAGGACTAAGTGTGGTCGAAACAACTCCCATGGCAACAACAACATAACCAAGATAATAACCAACTCTTGAAATTTCACGAACCAACCAATAATTGTCATTTTCAACATAATTTCTAACACTTTTGATAGTTAACGAGTGAAGATCATAGAAATTTTTCAGATTTTTCACTATCAAATTTTTTTCTTTCTTTCTTTCACTTTATTTTTCTTTTTCTTTCTTTTCTTTGTACAACCATATCATTATTTTCCAACCGCCCTACGGAATCAACCACACAATATGATATAAACTTAACAAATGCTCCCCCAAGCTAGGCTTGGGACAATAGTCAATGTAAAGGCTCAAGGTGTGTAATGTGGTTTAATATAGATCCAAAAATAAGTCATTAGGCTCAGCGGGGCTAGGGGGAAAAAAATTCATTAAACAACTCTGAGGCTTAAAATTAGACAAATGAACGCCTCTATCACAGCACATGCCTAAAGTTACCAGAACTCAACGAGTACAATGCCAAAACCAAGATAAGAATGCTACGAGGAACTAACACACAAGAATATATCGGATATAGAGATAAATCCGAGGGCTAGAATGAATCCTCACAATCTAACCAATTCAAGCATGCAGTTAAAATAGGCATTTTATCATCAAAATTCACTCAAGATCAAGGCAGTCAAAGATCACATCACAACGTCCCAATCACAAATGCCCAACTATCCAGTATAATGAGTTAAATCATTTTTTCAAAGCAAAGTTCGGGGCACAGGGAAGCAATCAAACTATTCGCATTCAACTCGTATTTTTGTGTTTTTTTTTTTTTTTTCTTCAGCAATATTTCAATTTTTTTTTGTGATTTTTCATTTTTTCAAGGCAAATAACCTACCTTAACTATCCTAAAATGCAGTAAAAACAAAAAGAAAAATAATACTAATACTTACAGAAGTCCTCCCCCAAGCTGAACGTGGCAATGGCCTCAGTGCAACAAGGGAAAGGAACGCATGGATATCAGCCATCCATAGAAATGTCCTCACCATCATCATCCGCATCTCCGTCATCCTCAGCTCCATCATCCTCACCTCCACCATCCTCACCTCCGCCACCCCTACTACTGGACCCTGGCTGGCTGTAATTCGGGTTCCAAGAGTACCAGGATGGGTGGGCATCGGTTTCGGCAATCGTATGCTGTCTGCAGTAGTCATCGTACAGGGGATACAGAGCTAGGTGTTGATCATTGGCCAATGTATCAACACGGCTGGTCGAGGCTACGGAGAAGGACGGAGTTGGCATCAACCTGGCGATCGATGTTACGAATAGCGGTAGAGTTGGCGGTGATACCGGACTCCATCCATTTGGAGCATGCTCGGCATTCCACGAAAATCAAAAGAGGGAGCGGGAGCGGTAGAATATGGGGGAGGGGAGCATCGAAGTAGTAGAGGCAATATCGGCAGGATGAGGGGGCGACGGTGAAATGTGCGTTGGGGAATGTCGGGGATGGGGGTGGGAAAGTCGGAACCCGCTATGGGAAGGTGGTAATGGGGTCTCCACGGTCGAATTTTGGCTAAGGGACTAGGCGACTCAATAGAGCGCCTCCCGTTGATGCGCCATTGATATTTATCCCCGACCCTCACTAACCAATGGAGGCGATCGAAGAAAGCATAATCCAAGAGGGTGGGTCCTAGGGATTTTGGTTGGTAGCGAGACTCATCAAAACCGGGGAATTTTCCTAGCAAAAAGAGTCACTAACCCCCCATTTACAATAGCCCGAGAGGTCAAAGTACCGTCCGCTCTCCTCTTAGGGTAAGTGGTGGCAATACGCTCCATCTGGAGCGCAACACGATGAGGGATGTTATATTGAAAATGGTCGGGCGTCCCTTTAAACATGTAGCTGCCAATTAGGTACAGTTCATCCCCCCTTATTAATTGCCCTTCCACCCGCCCAAATAGTGTCTGCGACATAAATCGAACCCACATTTTAAAGATGGGTTGGTGGATGAATTTACCCTTGCAGTGTTGTAGGGTGAAGTCATTACCATCACCTGTGATGGCAAAATACGTGCTACGATGATGGTAGTTAGGGGGGTGCCCAATCTCCCCACCACATTGTACTCGAAGTACCGTGCAAATTCCGGCAGAGTGAGGTGGAAATCCTGATTGAGCAGTCTAAAGGATACATAGGATACAGGTCCAGTTCGGGGTTTGGTAACCTTAAGACTGCTATAAAATTCATAGACCAGTACAGGATAGGTATTAACATGGACGGAAAAGAAAGATTCCATGTCGATTATTTTCATGAAATCTTTAAACTCAGAAGCAATACCCAATTTATTTAAAAATTCAATATCAAGGAAATGGGTAGGACTCACCTCGCGCCCTTTTAGGCGCTGAAACCGTTCACGTTGCTCCGTCGACGAAAAGACGACATCCGGAAAAGTCTCGTCCCGTGGTGGTGGTGGTGGTGGTGGTGGTGGTTGGGGTGGTCCGGTGCCGGATCCGCGACGCCTCCTTGAAGACATGATGCTTGAAAAAATGTAGAGATGTCACACTCACTTTAATGGGGGATTGAATGTGGAAAAGGGTGGATGAGAGAGATGGAGAATTGATAGGGGAGATTAGAGGATTGATTTTTTTTTTTTTTTTTTTTTTTTTTTTGGAGAGCTAAGTAGCTTGGATTGGAGGTTGTTAATGGTGGATGGAGAATTTAGGGAAGAAGATGAGAGAGTTGGGGTTAGGACTTGAAGAAGAGAGAGAAAGATTTAGAGATTTAGAGATTGGGAGTGAATGGGGAAAGTGAGAAATCCCGTGTTTAATGAACATTCCGGCACGAAGCCCGATCGGGCGGAAAATTTTGTTCCTGAGAATCAGATACCAGTTGCGGGCCCGATCGGGCGGATTCGCCCGATTGTATCGGGCGGCTGAGTTTTTGGCCAGGCACTGACGGTTCTGAGCCCGATCGGGCGGATGCTGCCCGATTCCATCGGGGCGATGATTTTTTTTCGCTGACGGAGGACTGCCCGATCGGGCGTAATTACCCGATTGGATCGGGCGGTATTGTTTTTGCTTTTGCCCAGCTTCCTGTTGCGGGCCCGATCGGGCGAAGTAGCCCGATTCCATCGGGCGGATTTCTTTTTGGATTCCTGTCATGTGTCTTCGCGGGCCCGATCGGGCGGAGGAGCCCGATTACATCGGGCCGAGCCGGAACTTGCACTTTCCGGGATTTTGCAATATTTTCCATGAAAAACAAGCCTCGTTATCATCGGAAACCAAAAAATCCTGCACACATATAACCTCAATGTAATGATCAATACCCTCTCACTCTCTCACCTAAACTACAAAACTAGAAAAACTAAAACAAAACTATACTAAGGAAAAAGAAGAAAAGGAAAGGGAAAATCGGGTTGCCTCCCGATTAGCGGCGGTTTATGAGGGTCCCTTACGACCATCTCTTTGCATCCCTCAAACAGAAGGGGAAGGGGGTTGGAGGTATAATTCCTCCACAGATCCAGCAAGAGCTCCTGTATGATAAAGCTTTAAGCGTTGGCCATTAACCTTGAATTTTTCACCTGTTGCATTCATCACCTCAATAGAACCAAACTTGTTAACATTAGTGACAGAAAATGGACCAGACCATCTAGACTTCAACTTACCAGGAAAAAGTTTTAATCTAGAGTTGTACAATAAGACCTTGTCACCAATTGAGAACTCTCTACTCAAAATTTTCTTATCGTGCCATCTCTTAGTGCGCTCTTTGTAGAGACGCGAACTATCATAAGCATTCAGCCGGAGTTCATCAAGTTCATTAATCTGCAAAAGGCGTTTTTCGCCTGCTAACTTAGCATCAAAATTCAGCTCCTTAACAGCCCAAAAAGCCTTGTACTCTAGCTCAACAGGTAGGTGACATGCTTTTCCATAAACTAACCTGTAAGGGGTGGTGCCAATAGGGGTCTTAAAAGCAGTTCTGTAAGCCCACAAAGTATCATCTAATTTGTCACTCCAGTCCTTCCTAGATTTAGCTACCACTTTCTCCAAGATAGTCTTTATCTCACGATTAGACACTTCTACCTGCCCACTTGTCTGAGGGTGATAAGCTAGGCCAGTCCTATGGTAGACACCATACTTCTTAAGCAGAGCCTCGAAAGTGCGTTTATGAAAGTGAGATCCACCATCACTTATGACAACCCTTGGTACCCCAAACCTTGGAAAGATAATCTTTTTAAACATTTTCATAACGACTTTAGAGTCGTTAGTTGGTGATGCAAGGGCTTCTACCCACTTAGACACATAATCAACAGCAACAAGTATGAAATTATTGCCAGAGGAAGAGGGAAAAGGGCCCATAAAATCAATTCCTCATACATCAAATAATTCAACTTCCAAAATGGGGGTTTGAGGCATCTCATGTCTTCGGGAAATATTTCCCGTTCGTTGGCATGCATCACAGGACTTGACAAAGGAACTAGCATCATGAAATAAAGTAGGCCGGTAAAAAAAGCAGTTGAAGTACCTTAGCTTGGTTTTGGAGGGCCCGGCATGGCCTCCACATGACGGGGAGTGGGAGTGCTTCAGAATGTCATGCACCTCCCATTCTGGAATACATCGCCGATAGATGGTGTCAGCGCAAAGCTTGTACAGTAGAGGGTCGTCCCAGAAATACTTCTTAGCCTCATGGAGGAATTTCTTCCTCTGCTGGTAACTCAGCTCTGGGGGAGTCTGACCACTTACACAAAAGTTGGCGAAGTCGGCATACCACGGGGTGACAGAAGTGACTGCCAGGAGCTTATCATCAGGAAATGAGTCATCAATGGGTAGACCTTCTTCCATGTCTTCATACTGCAATCTGGACAGATGATCAGCCACTACATTTTCTGCTCCTTTTTTGTCTCTGATCTCTAAATCGAATTCTTGGAGCAGCAAAATCCACCGAATGAGTCTAGGTTTGGCCTCTTTTTTGGCTAGGAGATACTTCAATGCAGCATGGTCAGTATAAACAATGACCTTAGACCCCAACAGATAAGTTCTGAACTTGTCCAGTGCATAGACCACAGCTAGAAGCTCTTTCTCAGTTGTGGCATAGTTAACTTGAGCTTCATCTAGGGTCTTACTAGCGTAGTATATCGCATGTAGAATGTTGCCCTTCCTCTGACCAAGCACAGCTCCCACAGCATAGTCGCTAGCATCACACATAATCTCGAAAGGAAGGTTCCAATCCGGAGATCGAATGATCGGAGCAGTAATCAAAGCTTGCTTGATCCTGTTGAAAGATATAAGACAATTATCGTAAACGAGGAACGGGGCATCCTTGAGGAGAGCAGCGAGTAAGTGGTTTAGCAATTTTAGAGAAATCCTTGATGAAGCGGCGATAAAACCCCGCATGACCAAGGAAACCTCGCACCCCTTTTACATTCACAGGAGGGGGTAATTGCTCAATCACTTGAATTTTTGCTTTATCCACCTGGATGCCACGTTCAGAGATAATATGACCAAGTACCACTCCTTTAGTAACCATGAAGTGGCACTTCTCCCAGTTCAGGACAAGATTGACATCTTCACACCTTTTCAAAACTTTAGCCAGATTTAGCAAACATGCATCAAAATCAATTCCATACACGCTAAAGTCATCCATAAACACTTCCATAATGGACTCAATGAACTCAGAAAAAATGGCCATCATACAACGTTGGAAGGTGGCGGGGGCATTGCATAAGCCAAATGGCATCCGTCGATAGGCAAAGGTACCATAAGGGCAGGTAAATGTGGTCTTCTCCTGGTCATCTGGGTGGATAGGGATTTGGAAGAAACCGGAATACCCATCTAGATAACAGAAATAAGAATGACAAGCTAGCCTTTCCAACATTTGGTCAATGAAGGGGAGGGGAAAGTGATCCTTCTTGGTGGCAACATTTAATTTCCTATAGTCAATGCACATACGCCAACCAGTTACTACTCTTGTAGCAATTAATTCATTTTTTTCATTTTTAACAACGGTAGTACCTCCTTTTTTAGGAACTACTTGAGCCTGGACTCACCCACTTAGAATCGGCAATGGGGTAGATGATTCCAGCATCAAGCAATTTCATGACCTCCTTCTTAACCACTTCCTGCATATTGGGGTTCAAACGACGTTGGCCTTGTATACTAGGACGATGATCATCCTCTAAGTAAATTCTATGCATGCAGAAGTCAGGGCTTATGCCTTTCAAATCATCAATATTATATCCAATGGCTTGTTTATGTTTTTTCAAAACAGACAAAAGTTGAGACATTTGACCGTCATTCAATGAAGCACTAACAATCACGGGGATAGTTTTGGATTCATCCCGGAAAAGCATAGCGCGAGAGAAGAGGGAAGGGTTTCGGTTCGGGTTTCTTTACCTCTTAGGTTGAGTATCATATACTAACCGTTCACGGTCATGAGTGGTAATACCATCAAGCTCTCCACATGCTAGAACCGCTTCCCGAGTCATCGCGGCGGCACTCGAGGGATTACCATCACCTGTAGAAGATGCGAAACAAAGCAAAGCCTCCGGGAGGATCCGCTTGAAGGGATTGAGGCATGTCATCGTTAACTAGCACATCAATGACATCAATTCTATAACGAGGCTTCCTCTAGCATGGGACTTTTCAAGGCATTGGTTAAACTAAAGGTCACCTTGTCATCCCCATGATCAAAGTTAATTTACCATTCTTGACATCTATGACAGCTCCAGCAGTATGAAGAAATGGTCTCCCTAAAATGATTGGGATCTGAGTATCCTCTTCCATGTCAAGCACAACAAAATCCACAGGAATAAAAAATTTACCTACTCGCACAGGGACGTCTTCTAAGATACCTAAGGGGTATTTGACAGAACGGTCAGCCATTTGAAGAGTAATATTGGTACATTTTAAATCTCCCATGTCAAGCTTTTTGCATACAGTAAGGGGCATGACACTAACACTAGCACCCAAATCACATAAAGCCTTATCGATAAAAATGGTGCCAATGTTACAAGGGATAGAGAAACTCCCCGGGTCTTTCAATTTAGGTGGGGATTGTTTTTGCAAAAGAGCACTACATTCTTCAGTGAAAGCTACAGTCTCAATTTCATTAAAGGCTCTTTTCCTAGTCAAAATTTCTTTCAAAAATTTAGCATATGCAGGAACTTGAGTAATAAGTTCAGTAAAAGGAACAGTTACCTGCAGATGTTTCACTATCTCCAAAAACTTACCGAGCTGATGATCAAGCTTAGTCTTCAATAGTCTATTGGGGAACGGTACCTTGATCACAGGAGTGGGAGGTGAAACTTTTTCAGCTACTGGCTGCTTCTCTGCATGGCTGACATCCTTAGGAGCTGTAGAATGGTCAGTGACAGCTTCATCCTTGTCGGAGCTAACCGGGTCATCTTTAGGCATCTCTGAACTATCATACTGCGCTCCACTCCTAAGAGTGATGGCATTGGCAGTATCTCTGGGTTGCATAGGCTGCGAAGGTAATGATCCAGGGTGGCTACTAGCGGAAGAACTAGCCAACTGAGCTAGTTGAGTCTCCAACATCTTGTTATGCGTACCCAAGTTTTCCAACTGAGCCTTTGTGTCGGCTTGAAAGGCATTAAAACCTTTCTGCATCTGAAACATCATATTCTTCAACTCTGTCATGGCTGGGTCAGTAGGAGGAGCAGGTGGTTGTGGAGTTTGATTTCTCTGAAAGCCAGGAGGAGCTTGTTGTTGAGGTTGATATTGTTGAACCTGATTCTGTGGGACATATGGTTGTTGAGGTTGAGGATTCAACACATTATTGCTCGATATGAGAGGTTGGGGTGATTTACGTACCGGGGTTGTAAGTGTTAGAATATGGATTGAGCTGGGCCCTAGGTTGTGGTCGAAACGCATTAACCGCCTCACGGTTGCTCCCAGACATTAGAAGATAAGAGCGCGGGGGCACTCTTGGCCGGTTGTGCCCGGGTATCCCACAAGCATCACAAATGGGAGCAATATAATTAGAAGCACTAGCCATCGCATTAACACTCATATGGGAGGAGTCATTACCTAGCTTCAAGGAATCAATCTTACGGTTGAGAAGCGGCTAGTTGCCCGGACAATAAAGAAATAGCTTCGACATCATGTTTCCCTCCCTTCTTCATGGAGGAACGAATGGTAGAGGCTTGATTAGAAGCGAGTTTCTCTAGAAGTTCATACCCCTCATCAATGGCTTTATCCATGAAAAATCCACCAGAGGCTCCATCAATTACCCTCCTTGTATCCGCATCAACTCTAGTGTAGAAAATCTGACACAAATACCATTGGTCTAAACCATGATGAGGGGCAAAGGCGTTGCGGATCCTTGAACCTCTCCCAAGCTTCATATAAAGATTCTCCGGGGGTCTTGGGTGAAAGTTACTATGGCATGACGCATATCTGCAGATCTTTTGGTAAGGATACCACTTGATGAGGAAGATTTTGGATAGTTACGCCGGTGGTAATGGTGGAAGGCGACTTATTATACCAAAATAGAGCTTTGTCGCGCGAGAGAGAACCCAAATAGGATGAGTTTCATATCATCGGCGGTAACACCCGGCTTGTTTCGAGTAGCACAACATTGTAAAAACCGCTGCAGATCTTGATTTGGGTCTTCGGATGGTAACCAACAAAGCGATTATTCGAACCATATTCAGAACATGAGACTTGATTTCAAAGTTTGTAGCAGCAATGGTAGGCATCCGAACCCCAGTGGGTACATTGTCAGGCGAAGGTTGTGCATAATCTCTGAAAGTTGGTTTAGTTTAGTCACCCATTATAGCAGTAATAGGTGAAGATGGCGGAGTAGTTGTCTTTTGGGAAGGTGTCCCTGCAGCCAACTTCGCTTGCTTAGCTTGTTTTCAGAGTCTACGAGCAGTCTTTTCAATCTCCGGATCAAATGGAATGAGATTTGAGGATTTTAATTTCCTGCTCATACACCAAAAACACTAAAACAAACGTGAGATGCTCCAAAGAACAGATGTTCTTCAGAGAAGAGGTTAGTGTAATACTATAATTCAGACAAAATAAAAATTAACCGTCTCCCCGGCAACGGCGCCAAAATTTGACAGGCTAAAGTCGTATCACCTTATCAAAAATAACCTAAAGTCCACTAACAAGTAGTCAGGGAAGTCAGGATCGAATCCACAGGGAGAAAGTTATATTATTGTATCTGAATTCTAATATTATACTAACTAAATCAGTTGAAAATGGGTGTGTGACTAAACTAATAGGCAAATGATAGAACTAAATATGAAGGTATGAATCAATTAATAAAGAACTAGGACTATGGATCACTATGCATACAATTCAGGAAATCAGAGACGAATAATAACTACCCAATAAGTCAATTTATCTAGGGCACATGTAATTTCTCTCGAACATTACCTCCCTCAAAGATCACCTAGCCGCTCTCGCATGGTCAAGGATCACTATGCCTAATGATTGAAAGCCTATACGAAATCTCTCCTCTCGAAGCAGATTCAATATTGCGGTAATAGAAGTACAAATCAGGCCTAATTCATAAATCTAGCATGAACGGTTCAATCACAGGAAACAATTGAAATATAGGGTAATTATACTAATCTATCAATCCCTCATTGCATACATAGATCCCCACAATCCTAGAAATAAAACTACTCACTCATACTTGAGAAAACAATAACAAATTCCATATAAAAATCCATACTTTGAACTATTGCAAATAACTAAGAAACTAATCTAATCAATAATAGAGAAGCAAATAATAATGAAAAGAACAAGGAAGAAGATTACCAAATTAATGAACTATATTAAACTTGCGAAAAATCCAAAGGTTCAATCTTGAATCACAATGAAGAGTAGTAAAAAGCTAGGGTTCTTGAGAGAAACTATGAGAAATAAGAGCTAAAACAAAGATCCCTAATAAATGTTCTAACTTTTCTATTTATACTTAGTGCCCGAAATCATTAAATGAGTGCGCGGAGTCTGCCGCCCGATCGGGCCAACTAAGCCCGATGAGATCGGGCTCAAACGCAGCAGCTGGGATCAAAACATGACCACGCCCGATGACATCGGGCCGACCCGCCCGATGGAGTCGGGCCGCACACCAGTGGTTCCAGGGACAGGCGCAGAACACGCCCAGGACGCCCGATGATATCGGGCTCAACCGCCCGATCGGGCTCCTCGCCGTAATAACGATCGGGCAATGGTGCCCGATCGGGCCCGCAACGCCTCTCTGTCTGTTGTTTCTGAAGACGATGACCGCCCGATCGGGCTCAGTTCCAATCCTCATTCCTTGGCTTCAAACGCCAAGGCTTCAATGCTTAGAGACTCCAAAAGGTATCCTCAGGACTTTAGAACTCATCAAATATGATTTCGAACCTCTCCAGTCCAGTGAAATAGTCAGATAGTGGTAGAAAATAGAGAGATAACTCCCTAAAACCTGCAATCAGACACAGAACAGAAAACCACAACTAGATGGAGAGAGTTAGCATAAAATGGCTCCTAAGAGCACCATTGATACATATTTTAGCTCAAATACAGGGGGAAAAACACTATATTAAACCATCACATCACAATACTAGAAAATTCTTCCTGGCTAGCCATTTCAATATGACTCCTAATCTTCTCTGGGTATCTTTTTCAGTTCTTTCCACCCCACTAAATCCTATTTCAAACTGCTACGTCAAAAAACAGATCAACGAATTAATCAATGGGAATCGGGCTTCCTCTCTAAATCAAGTCGACTCACCCTTATTCAGTCTAATCTCGAGGAGTTACCAGCCTATGTTTGCGCCTCAAATTTGCTCCCAAAAGATTTAGCGAACTCTATTGACACTATACATAAAAATTTCTTCTGGCGGCAATCAAAAGACAAAAATGCTACTCCTCTTATTGCTTGGGACAAAGTTTGTACCCCAAATCTCAAGGCGGCCTTGGTTTGAGGAAAACTCTTCCCCTCAACAAAGCTTTTTTAGCAAAACTAGGACGGAAAATTCTTACTGATCCATCAAATTTTTGGGTAAAATTAATTACCGCAAAATATCTAAATCGACATTCCTTTTTTAACTACAAATGCAAGCCTCAAGATTCTCCCATTTGGAAGAAAATAATGCTTCAAAGACAACTCCTCCTTCAAGGCATTAAATGGAAAATTGGTGACGGTGCTAAGATCCTTTTTTGACTGCGTAATTGGTGTTCTGATGATAACCTTATTACCACTTTAAAGCTCTCAGAAGATCAAGTGGACACCTCCCTCCTTGTTAAAGACTTAATTCTTCCCAATAGAACATGGGACTTTACCAAACCAAAATCCCTTTTGTCAGTTTCTTGTCATCGATATAATAAAAGGAATTCCAATTCCCATTTCCACTATCCCAAATGAACCTATTTCGGGTCCCGATACTTCTGGTAACTTTTCTTTCAAATCAACAACTTGGCTTGCTCATAATTTGCCCTATAATCCTCCTAAATGGCATTTTCACTGGATTTGGAAATTGGATATCCATCCTGAATTAATGATCTTCTTATGGCAAATTTGTCACAAATTTGGCAGTAGGAAAATAATCCCAATTAATGTATGTGCCATTTGCAATAGTCACCCAGAAACAATGGATCATCTGTTTGGGGACTGCCCTGCCCTGTCCTCTTTATGTCAACTAACTGACCTCAATCAATGGTTTCCTAACCACTGCAATCACACCCCTATACATGACATACTCAACAAGGTCAAACTAGAAAAAACCAAAAGTAATAAATTTATTTTTCTTATTTGGAGTATCTGGAAAGAGAGAAATGAAATCATTTTCCATCACACTTCTCTAAATGTTCACCGGATCATCCAAAAAGCTAAATTTCTCTATAATGAATTGTCCCTCAGAAATGCAGTGGATCACTATTTTTATGCAGGTATCCCGTTTTCTCATCATTCTCATATTCCACATCCGATCCCACCAATTCTATTCCCTCCACTATTCTTGTTTCTTGGGAGCCACCTCCCACCCTCCATTTCAAACTAAATTTCGACGGATCAGTTTGTGGTCATATCATGGATTTTGTTGGATTTAAAAAGTCACTTGCCTTGCACATGATATGGTGAATGCAGGAACCTTAGATCAATGACCGAAATAAGGCATAAGGTTTATTCTCGCAAAAAAAATATATATATATATAAGGTGGTTTCTCACAAATTTTATGTTTTATAAGGTGGTTTTTGACAAAATATCATAAGTGCTTGTTAGGTTGCAATGGAAATTATTTTTCCATAGGAATTTACAATTTGTGTGAATTTTATTCCCTGATGAAATTCTTAGGAATTAGCCTAAATTGTTTGGTAGTCATAAGGGAAGTTGTAATTCATAGAAATTTATGTAGGAATTGTGAGTGACCAAGGGGAGGGTAGGTAAACCAATTCCTACATTTTGTGGGAATTTCAAATTCCCATGAATTTTCATTTCCCCCATTTTTCCCACTTTCTGTCTACCAAACAAGAAACAACTACCCAAATTAAAAAATCATGGGAATTTCTATTGCCTATATAATTTCCTGTATACCAAAAAACCACTAAAATGCTTTTGGGTTTAAAGGAAAGGGCTTGTGAAATTAATGTAGTACTCCCTCCATTCTCTTTTGTTATTTCTATTTAGATCTTGACACTATTTATAATTGAAGAGAATCTTCTAAATTATTTTCAACATATGATAAAAAAATATAGCCATGTGGGGTCTTGTTTGATTCATCTCAATGAGTACTTTATTAAAATTTAATCATTATAATTTTTACTAATACACAATGAAAGATATTTAAGGTCAAAAACGTGCATTGACAAACGTGAAAGTCAAAATAGGAAGAACAAAAAGAAACAAAGGGAGTATTTGATTTCTGGTTGATTTAAACAAAATACAAGCCGAACGAACTAAGTTGTAATGTTGTATGAACGAATCTTTTCGAGAAGGTTGCTTGATTGCCTGAAATGACAGTGACGCAGAGTATAGACAAATTAAGGAACTATACCAATAGTTCATCTTGCGGGGATAGCTCAGTTGGGAGAGCGTCATACTGAAGATCTGAAGGTCGCGTGTTCGATCCACGCTCACCTCATTTTTTTGGCTTTTTTTAATTAGTTTCAGCCAATTTTACTATTTTTGATGCTTTTGTGTAACACCTCGATAATTCTCTATGTTCCAAAAAAATAAGGGTCGCGGAGTTGGGCCGCGGGCCCCCTGCCAGGCCCCATGTAGCTTCACCCCTGGGTATGTACGTACCTTGTGTAGACAATATGCGCGGCCACTTTAACAACCTTAGAAATCGCCTAAGGAGAAATCTCCACCTACCAATTATCAATACAACCACTAATCAATACTTAATCAAAATTCCAGCAACATTAGAATATGTTAAACCCTCTTTAAAAGTGTTTTAAATCCTTTTTAACCATTAAAACTTTACTATTAATGTCTCCTAGTATAGTACTACTATACTAGTCATTAAAAATCCTCAAAAATCCATCACAAGCATACTAATACAAATTCCAGCGATTGATAATGTGTTTAAAACCCTTTAAAACATGTTTAATCATAAGGGTATTCAATGTCATAACCTACAATATAGTACTATAATTTTCCAACTCATAAAACCCTAAAAATCCATACTTTATACTTAAAACCTTAGTTTAAACATAATAAATAAAGCTGAAATTTAATTACTTCACTATATAAATTACATAATTTGAAATTTATATTTAAATTATCAAACTATAAACTTTAATCATTAGAACATTAAATAAATCCTTAAAACATAAACTTAACATTAAATAAAAATAGAGGAGGAAGAAATAACCAAAAGAGAAAGATCGGAGGAAAAACGGCGGCAAGGGAGGAGGGCGCGCGGCTGGGCGGCGGTGGCTGCCAGCGGTGCTGGGCGGCTGCCGTGGCCGAGAGAAGAGGAGAAACGAAGGAAAGAGAAAGGAAGAGAGGAAGGAGTGAGGGCCGAAAAAAAGGAGGAGAGAGAGAGAGAAAATAGAGTGTGTTTAATGTGTGGGGAAAATTTGGGTTTTGTGGGGTTTATATAGTTAACCCTTGTGGGCTTAGGGAATTGTGTTTGGGCTTCCAATAATCATTTAATGATTGGGCACTTGAGCATAGTTGGGTTCCTCTAACCCATTTTAAAATCCGTTTACTACAACTTAAAGATGTTTCAACTATTTAAATAATTTCAAAGTATGACTAAATAAAATATTTGATTAATTCAAATCTTTAAATAATTCTTTTAACTTTCAAATAGTCAACCTTTTGAGAAATAAATTATTTAAACATCAAAATATATATAATTATACATTAAAATGTATTTATAAAATTCATAAAATTATGGGGGATTACATTTTCAAAATCAGTTTTTTTTTTTTCTTTTTTCCCTCTACTTTAGTTCTGGCCTGTGGAGACATCCACAATGGCTTTACCATGGGCGCTATGGAACTCTATTTATTTGTATATAATGTTATAAAAGTGAAAATCAGCGGCGGATCTCAAAAAATATACTTAGTGGAGTCAATAAAAATTAAAGAAATTTAGAAGGTTCAAACGACTAAATTTATAAGAAAATACACCAAAATCTCAAACTTTTTAAGGGAAAATTCCATATTTTTGTAGATTTGAGTGGGGCCAATGTGTTCGATCCATGCTCACTGCATTTTTGTTGTTGTTTTAATTTTTTTAAGTTAATTTTACTATTTTATTAAAATCAGTTTTAGTCAGAAAAAAAAAAATTCTTTTTCAACCTCTACATTAGTTCTATCCTCAGGGACTTCCACAATGGCTCTATCACGGGCACTATGGAACTCTATTTATTTATATGTAATGTTACAGAAGTGAAAACTGGCAATGTTTTCAATTTCAAAAAACATATATTAGTAAAAATAAACGAATAAGGTCAACGAGATATATCAAATCCCTGAAAAAACAAAATTAGTTATTTTTTTTTTTATTTTTTCCCCTCTACTTTAGTTATATGGAACTCTATTTATTTGTATGTAATGTTACAGAAGTGATAATATTTTCAATTTCAAAAGACATATTAGCAAATTGAAAAGGATAAGGTCAATGAGACATGTCAAATCCCCTGAAAAAAAATATGTTTTAGTTAATTTTTTTTTTCTTTTTTTCCCTCTACTTTAGTTCTAGCCTGGGGGGACTTCCACAGTGGCTCGATCTACCACATGCATTATGGAACTCTATTTATTTGTATGTAATGTTACAGAGTGATAATGTTTTCAATTTCAAAAAGACATATATTAGCGAATCAAAACGGATAAGGTCAACGAGATATGTTAAACCCCTGAAAATATATGTTTTAGTTATTTTTTCCCTCTACTTTGGATTTGGGGACTTCCACAGTGACAATACCATGGGCACTATTTGGAGTTTAAATGAGATGAAATAACTCGCGAGCTACTCGAGATCGACTCGGTCAAAACTCGGTCAAAACTCAACTCGAGTAGGCTCGACTCGATGACGAACGAGTTGAGGTGAGCTAGTACCTACTCGACTCGAAAAGTTTGCGAGAAACTCGAAAATAAAATTATATATAATACTTATACTTTCTATAAATAATTCTCAAACTTTTTCAAAGAATTTAATCCATGAAATAAAATTTATACTAATATAGAAAATCATGGTGGACTTTAATCGTAGTTTGTCTTTAGGTGATGGTTAACACGTCGAGCTCAAGATTTTAACGAGCCTTAGCCTTGGCTCGGCTCGAAAGCTCATGAACAAACTGAAAAATTATTAAAAGTGATATTTCATGTAAAACATTAAATTTCCCACATTGGGTTTTGTATTGTAAACAATAGTTTTTTCTTTCAATATAAAATGTTACTACTATAGCTATCCTTATTGTTCAATTTTAGTTTTCCCACAATGATTGGGAAACAAAAGTCTTAGTTTGTGTTCCTTTATAAATGAAACAAAAACCATTTGTTTCATTTCTTCATTGAGTGGAAACAATTGTTTCTACCAAAGTTTGTTTCATAAAGTCCCACATTAGTTGGACAATGAAACACTAACTTTTTTTCCTCTATAAAAGGCTACTCCAAGTACCTCAATCAAGGTACATGGATTGACTCAAGTTTGAATTGAGCCTTATTGTTTAATTTAGTTGTCCCACATTGGTTGGAAAACAAAAGTTTAAGTTTGTGTTCTTTTATAAATGGATCAAAAACTATTTGTTGTATTTCTTCATTGGGTGGAAACTATGGTTTTCTACCAAAGTTTGCTTCATAAAGTCCCACATTAGTTGGCAAATGAAACACTAACTTTTTTCCCTCTATAAAAGGCTATTCCAAGTGCCTAACTCAAGGTACATGGATTGACTCAAGTTTGAGTTGAGCCTTGATTCGAGTTCGAGTTCGAGCTCGAGCTCGAGCTTGATTCGAGTTTGAGTTCGAGCTCGAGCTCATGTTTAGAATTTCGAGTTCAAGTCGAGTTCGAGTTCGAGCTCGAGCTTTTGTTTATGATTTTGAGTTCAAGTCGAGTTTGATTTTTTCAAGATCGCGAGTTTTCGAGTCGAGTCGAGCTTGACTTCGAGTTTTCGAGTTCGAGTCGAGCTTAGCCAAACTCGAGCTCGATTCACATCATATACACCCGTAGGCACTATGAATTTATTTATTTATTTGTATGTAATGTTACGGAAGTGATAATGTTTTCCATTTCAAAAGCACATATGTTAATGAATTTAAATGGAACATGTCAACGAGATACGTCAAATCCTTGAAAAATTGGATCCACTTCATCAACAAATTACGTATTTGAGTTGTCAATTAAAGATAATATTATAAAATGAGTTTTTTGTTAGAGACAACCTTTTAAATACAACATTTTGCGAAAGACAACTTTTAAAAAAAATTTGGGCAACTTCAGACCTTAATGAAATTTTTTTGTCAAAAACAACCTTGACCAGAAATACGGCGTTAACTCACCGGATTCCGTTGTTGACCATTGTAAATGAATCACGCGCCCCTCACGTGATTTCATTTATCCCAAATTCCCCCCATTTTCCCTCCCTTTTCCCTCCTCTAATCATCTCACCACCGGCCACTCACCTCACAACTCTCCATTTTCAGTTCTTCCTTCCTCAATATGTCGCCGGAATTAGCCCCTCAATCCATCGGAAAAACACAGCCCAAACAAGCCTTGAGGATCCTATCTCTCTCCTCTGTTTCGGGCTACTGCCGACAACACCACCACCGCCTGCCACCTTGCAAACCACCTGCAGCACCGCTCCCCAGTGCTACCGTCGTTCCCCAGCCACCGATGCACCTGTGTGCCACCCTTTCGCAAGCCTCGCCTGACCTCCATCTCGCCTGCAACTTCTATCTTCTCTCTTCTTGGCACTCACGCACTCTCTCTCCTCAAAGTGAGTGCTGAAAACCACCACCCCTCTTTGTCTTCGTTGTTGCACCCCCGCCAGATCCCCACGCCGCCTAGACGTCGGCTTCCCTACTGCTACACCCAGCCTTGCTCCCTCGCCTTTTGCTGCGCAAGAATTAATTGAACGCTTACAAGGGCTATTTTTACTGTGCAAGGATTAATTTCCCTTGATGACGCACAAAGAGAAGATGAAGAATTTGGGGATTCTTGATGCTTTGGGAAAAAATGGAGAATGGAGAACAGATAAGATCGTTGAGATGTTTAGAAGGGGAACTGGGAAGGGATGGAACTGGGGGGAATTTGGGATAAATGAAATCACGTGAGTGGCACGTGATTCATTTACTATGGTCAACACCAGAATCCGGTGAGTCAAACGCTGGATTTCTGGTTAAGATTGTTTTTGACAAAAAACAATTTCATCAAGGTCTGAAGTTGCCCAAAAAATTTTAAAAGGTTGTCTTTCGCAAAAAATTGTATTTAAAAGGTTGTCTCTGAGAAAAAAAAAACTCTTATAAAATTCCTATAGTGAAAGAGAAGATCAAGCTAGGAACTTGTTTGGACCATAATAAGATTAACAAATATATATTCACTAGCACATTTGTTACGCACGATAGAAGAAGATCCTAAGAAAATCTAAACTGAAAGGATAAAACTTTATTAATTATAATTTGTTAGTTTGGATTCTGTTTCGGTATATGGAATATTCGGTAGGGCGAAACGTAGAGGTGATCATGGGCCGGGCTGGGCTGGGCTTGGCACAAAAAAGTGGCCCATTTCAGGCTAAAGCCCCGGGACGAAATTTCGGTGCCATAACCCACAAAATCGGGTCTGGCCAAGCGAGCTTTTCGGGCCATTTCGGGTCGGCCAAAACTTAGACTATTTTTGCATATTTAAGTTGCTCGTGGCCCGAAATTTTTGCCCAAAAAATCAGGCCAGGCCGGGCCAATCCGCGGGCTGAAAATTCGTGCCTAAAACTTGCCCATTTTCGGACAGGGCCCATGTTGATCACCTCTAGTGAAACGGTATCTAGGTCCGGTTTAACAAGCCGGTGGGATCCTGTGACACGTAAGCTAACCTAAGGAGTGGGTCAATGCCAGTCTGATGGTTAATTCAGCAAAGGGAAAATCGCTAACTCTCAAGCATTGCTTAATTGTGTTGGAAAAAGTATATGAATGACTCAGATCATGGGGTATTTAATTTATAGTGCCCGGGAGTCTTTCACTAGCATTAGGAAACCTCCTCATTGGCTCAAACGATACTTATCCCTCTTGAGCAATACTTATCCTTTGGCCCAACCTATTTAGCCCATAGGACTTATCCCACGTAAGGGATTAAACTTAAGCACTATATACATGGCCTGCAAGAGTCATACCAATATTTAAGGGTAAGGTCGTATGCTAGGACCAGTTTCGTAATTCATGCATGACATCTCGGCAGAACACCCATGACGGTTGAGGCGGTCTAACAAACGACAAGGAACTTAGGCAGCACCCATACAAATCCCCTAATAATAGAATTGTTTAGTTGAAAAAACATGCAATCAAATTATGATGAACAAGACATATTTGCTACTATAAATTCAACATTGTAAACCTTGTAAATTAGACATCACTACGTCACTACTCTCTACCTCACTTGTATTCGCAATTGATTAATATAACGTGCTTATCTTGCTCTTAATCATCTATAAAATTTTAAATTCCCGTTCTTCATTTATCTATGCAAAATTTGTTCAGACCAACCATAACATACATTCTTCGCCCACAAGTACAATTTAAGAAAAAAAGTATATTGTTTATTATTATTCTAAAGGGTTGCATATGTTAGAACTAATTAAAAAATCTATAATATTTGAAAAATATTATAGCCAAAAAAAATTGGCTTAGAAGCATCACATTTTTTGTTACAATTGATTTGAAAGAATTCAATAATAATTAGATTATTGAACGTCATGCAAAGACTCATAATCAAATTCTAGATGATACTAGAGGAATTCTTAAATTTACATTTTCGATTAACCAATAAAAATGCATGTACAAAAACACAAATAGAAATAAATTCAAATGCTTATTGATTATGTCACCCATCTGAGTTCATCACTAGGATGTATCTTGAACATTGTACCACCGCATTCTCAAGCCTCATGTATTATGTACATCAACATAAGGGTGACAATTGACAAAAAAAAATTTTTTGGCAACAAGGACGTGAAGAACCTAGACCTAACACTGCATCCCACTCCTAGCCCTAGCGGCTAGATTGTGGGCACGCTGGACCTCATTCCTACTAACTTTGAGAAATTTACAAGTCTGAAATTTACCATACAAAGCTTTAATGTCTAGAAGTATACTATAAATATCTAACACCTTTGACTGATTTGTAATGGCGTGGATGAGTTGTGTATAGTCTGACTTGACTTTTATTTTCTCAAACCCTTATTAGTTGCTTCCTGCATGCCGCGGAGTAGTGCGTATGCTTCAGTTTGCAACGGAGTCGAGCTCATGACTTTAGCACATCCCTGGAACACTACCATGTTTCCTGTCGTTGCCCACCAGCCAATACCTGCTTTAGGAGCTTTGTTCGTTGGGCGCTTGAAGGCTCCATCCACTTGTATGACACAATCCTCAGCATTAATTTCCTGATTTTGCATATCCCGTAAGTCTTGATTCCTATTTTCCCTTGTCCCCAGCGGACACGTGTGCTGCTTCTGCTCTCTTTCCCAATCCTTTTGGAGAATTAAGTCAACATGTTTCAATATGAATGATGGATTTTGGCTACATCGTCTGAAAATTAACTGGTTCCTATATAGCCAGATTGCCCATAATATGGCGACGAAAATCTTACTTGCACAAGTGATGGCTGAATCCTGCCTCCACAGGTATTGGAGGTAATTCCTCACCCAGTCATGCAGTGGTAAGTATTCATCTTTCATCTCTGTCCATTAGCAGCCCTAATGCTGAACATTTACGTACTCTTTTGATTATCTCACAGTCCCTGAAGAGGTGAGCATGTGTTTCTTTGTCTCGGCCACAAATTGGGCATTCTTCCTTGACCGCAATCCTTCTAATCTTTAGGTTAGCATTAGTGGCTAAAGCGTTATGCATCAACCTCTAGATTAAGGTTTTCCATTTTGGTATAATCTGCATGGCCCATAACTTCTTCCAGAATGTGTTAGAGCCATTTGTGGTGCTTAAGAGCCCTCGATTCTTCATGGCACACACATACGCCTCCTTAGTAGTTAGCTCAGCGGAATTTCGCCATGTCCATACATATTTATCATCCACCTCACACTGAGGGATGTGCGTGGCCAGAATTCTAAATGCAAACTTAGGTTCAAAACAGTGCTTAATAAGCCTTGTATTCCAACATTTAGTCCCTGGCTCCATGAGGCTGTTTACTATGACCAGTCCAAGATCCTGCAAATCCAAACCCTGCTTTAGCTCAAGCGGACCATCCTTGACCCATTTGTCCTTCAGTATGCTTTTGCCTATCCCATTCCCAATGATACGCATGAGTTCTCCCTTGAATTCTCTAATAGCTCTATGTGACCCCCTAAAACCCCATGAAGCATTCTTTAACTTATCTTCTCGTATTGCAACTTCAACAGGGGTACCCTTGTATTTTGCCTGCAAAATTTTGGCTACCAACAAGTTTGGATTGTTGTGAATTCGTAGTGCTTGCTTGGGCAACAGTGCTATGTTGAATAGATGCACATTCCTAATTTTTAACCCTCCATTAGTTTTCGGGAGCTCCGTGATTTCCTTCCTCTTCCAGTGAATTGGCTTTGGAGCCTTGGAGTTCCTCCATAAAAATTTTGCAAAAATTGAGTTGATCTCTGCCGCAATCTTTTTTGGTAACAAGAAGACGGATAGTAAATGATGGCATAAAGCTGCAAGGATTCCATTTATAAGCAACACTCAACCAGCATGCGAAAGTGCAAGATGCTTCCATTCTCCCACTTTTTTCCTGATTTTCTCTACATCCTGTTTAAATTTTGATGAACTTCTTCCATCAACCTCAACATTACATCCCAGTTATCTCCCTAGAGAATCAGTCGAGGGAGTTCCAACAATGCTCCTCATATAACGTTTGAAACGCGATGGGGTATTGGGACTGAATATTACATGAGATTTATGGTAGTTTATGGTTTCTTCTGAGCAGAGGCTAAATGTCTGCAGTATCTGCTTAATCTCCGCACATGCTTGTGGTGTTGCTTTGAAGAAGATGAGAGAATCATCAGCGAAAAACAAATGGGAAATTGGTGGACTATTTCTAGCAATCCGTATACCCTGTAGCTTACCTTCACTTTCAGCCCTAGAAATCATGGTCGGTAACAATTCCATGACAAGAATGAAAAGGTAAGGGGAAAGAGGGTGTCTCCCTATCTTAATCCACAAGTTGGTTTGAATTTTGCTGATGGTTCCTCATTGATGAGCATGGAATACGAAACCGTTTGTGATGCATTGCATAATCCAGTCAACAAACCTTCATGGAAAACCCATTGTAACAAGTAGACATTCTAGAAATTTCCAATCAACCCTGTCATATGCTTTGTACATGTCTATCTTGAGTGCAGCTAGGTATTCACCCCCTTTCGAGTGTCGTCTTAACTTCATGATCGTCTCATGTGCAATCAAACAGTTATATGCTAAAAGTCTGCCAGGAACAAATGCATTTTGTGCTGGCGAACGAGCTGTCCAATGATTGGCTTTAATGTATTGGTGATGACCTTAGAAATAATCTTTTATGAAACATTGCAGAGGCTTATTGGTCGAAATTGGCCTGCTTCCTCGGGTCTCTCCACTTTTGGGATCAAACAGATATGGGTAAGATTTCATTCCCTTAGCATATGGCCATGCTTGAAGAAATATTTAACTGCCCGGAGAATATCATCTCCCACTATTTCCTAAAATCGTTGGTAGAAGATGGTCGGAATTCCATTTGGTCCTGGCGCTTTGAGAGCACCCATTTGAAATAGTGTGTCTTAATCTCTGTAGTGGACACCTCTTTGCATAGATCTTGCACTTGTGACTCTGGTATCCTCGGGAGTAATTGATCGCCAATTTTCTTGATGTTTTTCCTGAACACGAAAAATACCCTTGAAGTGGTCAAGTATTACCCTGTGAATATCTTCTTTGGTGGATACCTAATTACCGTCCTTACTCCGCAGCATAAGAATCTCATTTCGTCGTTTTCGATATTTAGCCTTCCTGTAAAACCAACGTGTATTAGAATCCTCAAGCGCTAAATATTTCCCCTTAGCCCTCTGCTGCCAATATGCCAACTGAAGTTTTGCGTTCTGCATTTGGTCAACTCTAACTTGCATTTCCGTGAGTGCAAACTTCTCCCCCTCTCACTTTGAGGATGCAAGCTCTACTTGGGCTTCTTCACATTTCCCAATTATATCTTCTCATACTAGATTGTGTTGTCTTTGATATTGTCTGGACTAATTAAACACTTCAAACCTAGTCGCCGCACATTTTCTAGCTATATTATACATCGGCGAGCCTCTTATGTTTTCCGACCACCTTATCCTGACAATCTGCTTTACTTCCTGGAAATCCAGACACTAGGAATCTATTTTGATTGGACTTGTTTTCTTTTTCATTTCTCGAGTAGTATGTAATATAATTGGGATGTGCTCAGATACTAAAATTGGAAGATTTATAATTGTGGCATCTGGGTGTATTTCTCTCCATGCTTCAGATGTGTAGGCCCTGTCTAATCTCTCATAGATTCTACCATTTTCCTCCCTATTATTACACCATGTGAATTTAGGTCCATGATACGGGATTTCAGTTAAACCCATTTCGCATCTCCATTGATTGAATAACCTTTGCATATAGTAGTGTACTTTGCCTCCCAATTTTTGATCTGCGAATTCAATTTGGTTAAAATCACTCATAATGACATACTTACCAAAGGGTGGCTCAAGAGTACTTGCAACTTCCTCCCATACAGATTCCCGACTCTGGATATAAGGCGAACTATACACAAACACCAATTTTCATTCATATTTCACACCATTATTTGGGCCACCAATGAAAGTGGGAAAACCTGCCAAAACGAACAAACTTGTCAGGGAGCATGGGAGTACCCTTGTGAAATAGCGACTGATAAACACTAGCTTTTTTTTTTGAAAATAAACACTAGCTTCATTAGGCTAAAAAAGCCTGATCTTTATTATAATCGTAAAATAAATTGCCCAGAAAAGGCAATTTATTTAAAGTGTTGGAGATGGGCCAGCTTGCAGGAGCGAGATACTAGGCCCAGAACCAGCAGTTAGGGTCTCGAAAAAAGTGGGCTTAATCCAGAAACAATATCCGAAAGAGAAGAGACCTGACAAGAAGAGAAAACAGGTAAATGGCTGAAAACTCACCTTTGCGAAAAAACGAGGGACAAAGGTACTGTTCATTAAGGCCCAAAAAATCTGCTCCCTAGCAAAATAATGAAGCCTGTATTTATAAATAGGCTAGAGAAGGCCTAATTCCCTTAGCCTTCCCCAATTATATCATATCATATCATATCATCATATCTAGAGCTGTCAGTTTGGTTAATAAACTGCTGGTTGAACTGAAATAACTGAAATTTGAACTGAATTAAACTAAACTGAGATTAACTGTAACTAAAATCAACTGAAAAATGATAAACTAAAACTGAAATAAACTGTAAATAAATAACCAAAAGCGAACGCAATTGAATCAAACAAATCAGTAGCGAAAATAAGCGTGCAAAGCGAAAAGTTGATCGATCAACCGAACCGCGGCCGAATATGTAATCGAATTAAATGAACTGATTCAAACCGAAACCGACGGCGAGCCGAATCAAACCGGAACTGAACTAAAACCGATTTAAGTTGAAATTGTTATAAACGAATTTTTAACTGTAACGAACTGAATTTACATATTACCAAAATTCATGATAGTATTCCAATTCACGGAATTTATGATGATAATATTAATACTCACATAAATTTATGATGATATATATTATTATGGAAAAATGGATCAAAATATCCCCAATTTTGGGCGGTCCGCTTTTAATACCCCCAACTTTGGATTATTTTTAAATACCCCCAACTTTGGGGATGGTCCGCAAAAATGCACTCGAGATGACTTGTAACTGTTAACAAGGTAATTTTTTTTTTCCATCCTCTACTTCTTCTTCCTCCATTACAACCACCACCTAACCACCAGCCCACCACTACCACGACCTCCCACCGGCCCCACACCCTAGCCCCACCCTGACCACCCACCGGAATCTCCCCCCCCCAGCCACCACCTTTGAACCCCTCCCCCAACCCCAGCCACCACCCGTGCCCCTCCCCCGCCCCCACCCAACGCCCGACCACCATCTTCGAACCCCCCTACGCCTAGCCCAACCTTCGCAGCCCCAAAATCGACAGTAACACCCCCAACACACAAAATCGACAGTAACACCCCAACCCGCACCGCATTATTGCTGCATCGTTGCTTCATTCTCCAACAATGCTCAAATCTCCGCCGTCGGATCCGGGTCGTACACCTACCCGGGTCTACACCTCTACGGTAATCATCACGTGGGGTGTGTTACGTGGGGTTTGAGTGTAGGCATGGGGAGAATGTAGTGTTGGTGGTTGATAAGTCGACATTGAAGGTTGTGGGGGAGATAGGGAGACAATCGGGAATTTGGCGAAAACGACGGGTATAAAGAGGTTGAGGTGGTTCCGGGAGGTGGGGTTGTTGGTGGGGAGCTCGGTGAATTGGGGTGCTTTCGGGTGTTCGGGGTATGTTAGGGTTTGGGACCCGAGGTCGGGGAAGGTGGTGTGGGAGATGAATGAGCCGGGTGGGATGGTGAGAAATCAGAGGTGGTTGTTGGTGGGAGTGAAGGTGGTGACGAAGGTGGTAGGGAGGAGAGAGAAATGGTGGTGAGGGAAGGTGGCGGTGGGGGGGATGGGGGTGGGGGGATGAGGAGAGGAGAGAGAGATGAGCAAGGGGGGGGGGGGGTTTTGGTTTACTAGTTCATCCAGGTCATAACGAGTAAATGGTGCATTTTTGCGGATCACCCCCAAAGTTGGGGGTATTTAAAAATAATCCAAAGTTGGGGGTATTAAAAGCGGACCGCCTAAAGTTGGGGGTATTATGATCCATTTTTCCTATTATTAATATAAAGTTATGACATTATCACTATATCTCATTATAAAATGATCTGTTCATATCTATTAAACCTTTTTTTATTTCATTGAAAATTTGAGCCATAACACATTTGAAATATTGATCGTAATAACTTCCCATGACAAGATCCTTTTAAAAACAAGAGATTTTACACATTTATCATTTTACATTAAGATGATTTATATCTACTACCTAATTAGTCTTCTTTTATTTCTCAACATACCCTTCACAATTTGCATATCAAAAACCATCTATTAATATTAAATAATTTCTATTAATAAACTTCCGGTTGAAAATGTTATCTCAAACCTTTAGGTAGTTTGAATGCTATGAGCTTTAAAGAACATTCACACTTAGGGATGTTAACGAGGCGAACCGACCGAACATGTCCAGGCTCGGCTCGGCTCGAGCTCGAAGCTCGTCGAGCTTAATTATTTGGGCTCGGCTCGAGCTCGAAAGGTTAAAACCCCAGCTCGGCTCGAGAACTTAAAAATTTTATATTAAAAAAAAAGGTTCAGCATAGTCATCGGGATTTTGATAAAGGTAAAGCCCAAAAAATTTTTGCTTAACTCTTTACTATGGATATCTGGGAGCCACTCCTACTTAATGGGCTAGGCCCAGCTTCCATACGTTTTAACGCTTCACTTGTGTGCTTTTATTACAAGAGGTTCCCTTCCACCCTTTTTCTCTCTTCGATGTGGGATATCTCCACAAGACAAATTAGCTTAGGCATACAACAATTCAGCAGACGTAGAACTTTGGAAATTTTATAAGCATGTCATAATAATGCCATTGTGTTGCTGTCATAATAATGCCATTGTGTAATATTGCTGTCATAATAATGCCATTGTGTTGTAATTTGTTCAAACGTCTATATATAAACAATTGCAAAAGTAGTTAAATTAGTTAAGTGAAGGCAAAATTATATAAACAAATTGAGGACTTTATAAATAGTCCAACAATATAAAATAAGACAATCCAAATAAGAAGTATATATAGTGAAATGGTAGTAAGATTTTATAGATAAAATAAGGTTGTTGTTTACATTTTATATCGATGTGGGACATTAATATTTTACCTAAAATTATCTAAAATGATTTCGAGCTTGTTCACAAACTTTCGAGCCGAACTTAAGGAGGCTCAGGCTCGGCTCGTTTAGTTCTCGAGTCGATCTCTCTCGAGCCGAGCTTTGACCGAGCCGAGCTCGGATAGTTTGCGAGTCACCCTGGCTCATTAACACCCCTATTCACACTAAAATTACTATAAAGAAAAACATTTCAATAAAAAGAGAAAATTAGGACAAAATTGCTAATTTATTTATCCTCCAATATTCATATTTTACAAAACTAAACTAACTATACAAAAATCATAAATTTAATAAATTACAATAAAGATGCGACTACTCTACATCTACTGCCCTCCATTAGACCATCTGCCTTCCTCTCAAACACATGCCATAATCTTTTACTTCTTCTTGGCAATAAACGAACAAAAACTAGATTAGAACACAAACTTATAAACAACTTGATATAAAAAAATGATGCTAACAAATTACCTTTAAACTTACCATCGCCATTGAAAAGATTAATATTATTTAATGTATTGGGCTCTCTGAGCAGATAACAAAGAATGACAAGGCTCAAAAGCCCAACTTTGTTACATGAAAAATATCATCATCGAGCACCGTCCCAAATAATTCCCACAACCAATCAGCTTTAGTACATCCAGCAAGGAGACCTATGGGCATCTCTTTTATATAAACTATACAAGCAAGATTATATTTATAACCACTTAGAATCCACCAAAAAAATGAGCAACCAAAAGTTGCGGATATCAAGTGTTAATTTAGGGTTTTTGATTGCTTTTTCTAATCATATTTTAATCTAATAAAATCAAAAACTGACTCGGGCCATATAAATTATAATGAATTATTGATATAATGTAATTCAAATTTAATAAATTTAATTTCCAGTTAATAAATCAAAAAACCCTAAAGTGTAAAATATTGTCTGAAAATTCGAATCAAATATTAAGAACAAACCATCTTTGTAATATAATGACTAGTTTAATCTAATTAGTGACAAGTTCAATCCATTTGGTTCTCACATTCTTTAATCGTTGTAGTTCGAGATTCGTTGTAATCCAATATCAATTTGGTTCACTCGAATATTATGTTTTAAAATCAAAATGGATACAACTTAATCTTACTTTAAATTAAGTAAAGTGATTTTCAATTACTTTACTGTCACACATAGATACCTTGATCTGATATAATATTAACTTATTTTACGTCGATTATATGTTTTTCAGCCTCAATGACTAGTATCGTTATCGACTTATAGTAAGCCCTTATAGTTAAAGTAAGACATTAATATAATCAACTTTTTTAAAATGTCTAACTCATCTTTTGAGGAAGTTTATAATAATTTATATTGATATGAGACGTCCTTTTTAAATCAAATATGATATGATTTGCATACAACTAAAAGTTTGAATATCGACTTATATAAATTTGTCTTATTCCAAATCATATATATCAGTAATAAAATACACTTTTACCAATGTCACTTTCATACACGTTTTTATGAAGTACAACTATTTTTTTCGAGGCAATTGCGGATGTGCCGACAACACTTATTTGTTGCATTAATTTTTAACCGGACCCGAAAAACATATGGCCAAAACCCGACATGAAGCTCAATTTTTCCCGAACAAATACAAGAATGTGATTAACTTCTACCCGAACCGATGCGATTATCGCCGAAGTTATGTGGTTTTAGTCAATAACTGAAATTAACCGAAACGAAACTTAAAATAACCGCAACAAATTTTAACTGCTATGGATTCAACCGTTGGTTGGTTTAACTGTTTGGATAAAACTGATTTAAACTGCAACTGAACTGAACTGAAAATGGAAAGGAAAAAACTGAATTAAACTGAACTGAAAAGTTTGTTAACTGAACTGAACTAAACTGTTAATTATTTCAACTGGTACAAACTGAACTGATATCAACTGAACTGTTTGGTTATAACCATAACTGAACTGTTGAACTGAATTGACACATCTAATCATATCATATAACTAATATATAAAGTAGAGTACAAAAACCAGATCACGAACTATTTGTCGCGCTCATTAAGTGTCATGTCATATTTTTTAAAAATAAATAGAGTTTAGGATAAGAATAAATAGAGTTGGGTCCACAATGAAAAACTTAAATATAGTAAATTGATTATAACTTTTAATATATAGTTCGCAAAATTGTAATTTTTATACCATTGAAAAGTGTTTAAAAAGTACTTTAAAATAAGATCCATTTATATTATATTTAAAATTTTATATTAAAGTAACATATAAAAGGAAATATTGACTATACTAACGTATTAAAATGACCTACTGCAATTGAAATTAGCGATCCAACTAGAATTTCGCGACATTTGGCGTCCTTGGACACCATTTGTCGCGCTCATTAAGTGTCATGTCATTTTTTTTTTTTAATATAAATAGAGGTTTAAATTGATTAAAATACAAATAAAGTTTAGGATAAGAATAAATAGAGTTGGGTTCACAATGAAAAACTTAAATATAGAAAATTTGACTATAACTTTTAATATATAATTCGTAAAATTATAATTTTTGTACCATTAGAAAGTGTTTAAGAGTACAAAAGCCAGATCACAATGCCACGACATTTGGCGTCCTAATTAGACACCATTTGTCGCGCTCATTAAGTGTCATGTCATATTTTTTTAAAATAAATAGAGTTTAGGATAAGAATAAATAGAGTTGGGTTCACAATGAAAAGCTTAAATATAGTATTGATTATAACTTTTAATATATTGTTCGAAAAATTATTATTTTTGTACCATTAGAAAGTGTTCAAAAAGTACTTTAAAATAAGATCCATTTATACTATATTTAAAATTTTATATTAAAGTAACATATAAAAGGAAATAATGATTATACTAACGTATTAAAGTAACATACTGCAATTGGAATTAGTGATCCAATCAGAATTAGGTTTGTTATAAGAGATTCAATTAGAATTAGGATTGTTCTGCAAAACCTATTCATGTTAGAAATATTCAAAGTTATATATACTAGATTGGTCAGCGGTCAACTTTGCACATTGCTAATGAATTATGGATTATGGTTTTATTTTTAATGGTTTAACATGCAAGAAGATGTAGGTTGTGTAGTATATCGTGACATGTGCTTAAATATATAGAAATATGTGGTTTCTGCATGATATATTGAGTTTCTGCATGATATAGTGAGTGTCGAAATGATATAGTAAATGATGTAGTTTTTGCATGATATAATATGTTTCTGAATGATAAAGTGAGTTTCTTCATGACATATAAATTAGAAACCAATGTCAAAGATAATGACAAAATCATATTATAACTTTTAGTTGTTCTATGTCAGACAAAAATAACGGCCAAAAATAGGGGTGTAAATATTTAAAAACTCTACCTCTTCTTCATGAAAAATCCCGGGCATTTGTCCGGTTCCCAATACTAGTATAATAATAAAAGAAGAAAAATTATGCATATGTGGCAGCCTCATAGAAATTCTGCTCTCACAATGCACACCAGTTTCATAGAGCAAAGATATAAATGCCACGTTTCACTCCTGTTAGAATGCAGTGTTTGATTTTGGAATAATTTGTTTCCTAGCATTACATCCTTCCCGTCAGCGGGAAGTTATATGATGGAATTATTATGGGCAACAAATCAATTTCTTCCTAAATTACCGCTGTCAACTTCTTCATATTTGCTATATATACATAAACTAGAATAATTACATCCATCTCCATTAACAGACATTTCCGCCGAGAAAGAAGAGAGAGAAAAAGAATCTGAATTTGAATAAAATCCAGAGAAGAAAAATGAAGATACAATTGAGGCCATGTTCTTTTCGTCTGGTTTGATCTGAATTTTTCTGATCTGATCTGGTCTGATCTGATCTGAACTTTTCTAATTTGGTCTGATCTGAACTTTCCAGTTCGATTATTCTTATTATGATTCTTATTATTATTAAAATCCAAGAAATTATTATTATTATTATTATTATTATTATTATTATAATAATAATAATAATAATAATAATAATAATAATAATAATAATTATTATTATTATTATTATTATTATGATAGAAAAAAAGATATGATGAGCTCTATACTTGCCTTGTAACTGGCTTTGAAGACAATAGAATAGAAACGCAGGCATTAAGCGATTTTGTTGCTCCTTTGCAATTATAAAAAAAAACAAAATTGAAAGCTTTAAGTAGCACACATCAAACAAATGAAATTTTATACTAATCAAATATATATAATTTTTTTTTGGCATTTGGGTGCCAAGATTAATCGCAATTAAAGAAGGAAAGAGAACATACGAAAAAAATAAATTAGGTGGCTTCAACTCTCAAGACAACTTGCATTGTGATTTTGCAATGCATCTTTAAATTAATGACTTAGTTTTAATTTTTTTTATATAAAATATAAGTACACATATCTAATAAACGAGTCGTGTCATGTTGACCCATTTACTTAAAACGTGTCACAAACTTTGACCCGAGTCCATTTATTTCGTGTTGAGTTCTTGTCGTATTGTCGTGTCATGTCATTTCTTACATAATAATAATAATAATAATAATAATAATAATAATAATAATAATAATAATAATAATATTTAGAAAAAGAATTAATGATAAGGTCTAAATTTTTCTGATATGATCTGATCTGAACTTTTCGATCGATATGATCCGATCTCATTTTTTCTAATCGATCCGAATTTTTCCCGTCCCGATCCGATCTCAAATACGAAATAAGCACTAGAGTGCTTAAATAAGTTGAAAAGAACATAGCCTGAGTATGAAAGAATTAGGGAGGAGAGGATTTGATAACATAGAGAAAGAATGATGTAGATGTTTGGCAACTAAACATTTTTTTTATTTTTTTTATTTTTTTTATTAATCACAGATCTAGACTTTTACGGTCCGTTTGGTAGTTGTTAATAAATTGCGGTAATGGGAATGAAATTTAAGTGTAATGTTATTAGGGAAGCAACCGTAAAAATCCATGGGGATGCTCTTTTTTTTGAAAGCAATCTACTAGGGAGGAAAGTAACACTTTAGGATAACCCATTAGCATTACCATGAGAATTCAATGATGTAAAATAGACAACTTTAGACAACTAAACATTTTTTTACAATATTTACACAATTCATTCCCATTAATCACGATTTACTACGACTTTTAGAGTAATAATTTGCCTTCCAATTGTTGAATATAGCCTATAGGAACACCTTCCAGCACCCGGCCGCTGTCGTTGCCTCCGCTAAGTATCTCCATGGCACAGGTGGGGTATTCTATGGGGATTAAGCAGAGCATGAGAAAGTGGGCCATGAGATTGGGCAAGTTGCCCATAATAACCTCCATTTTTGCAGAGGATATACAACTCACCCAATTTCATCGAGGGAGAGATTGAACTTGAGTCTTCAATTTTTGATTGAAAGATAATGTTAACACTTAAAAGGGAGTAAGGAGCAGTGAGCACTGTACTCAAATCTCTGACTCGATGTTCAAGTCGCATGTGTAGTATTGTGTACACGGGAAGATGTTGTATTTCTTTTGGGTCCCTCTTTCGAGAATCTCGTGATAAGATGAATTTCCTTTGGATCCGTGCAAATTACACGGGAAAGTTGTATTTTATCAATATTAGTCATATGGGTTAAAGATAACAATTCATGTGATGGTAAGTAGTAAGTATATGCCAATTCATGTCACTAAGTAGTAAGTAGGAAGCAACGAGACAACTTTTTCAATACGGGTGGTTGATTAGTTGATTACCAAGTCGAGTTCACTGCACATTGGTACTAATAAGCGCTATTCTATCTCGATTGTAACTAGAATTTTATACGCTAACAGCATCATGACTTAGAATTTAAAAAGTCATGCGTTTACCACGGCGTGATGACTACAAAAAATGGGTTATACTGATGACTAACTTGGAAGAGATCTTATGTTTACTTTTCGACAAAAGATTGCCTTTATATAATTTTCTTGTTTTTTTCACCAAATACCCCGAGTTTTTAAAAAAATTCACTGTGCACTTTATGTTTTCAAAATTCACAAGGTACCCCTCAGTTTTATGTAAATACACCCAAATGCCCTTAATGACTAACGGCGGTTAACGCTGTTAGTTTTAAACCTCATTAAACCCTAATTAAGCCTAATTAACCTAACTAAACCCTAGCATCTAACTTCTAACCATATCCTAACCCTAACTCCTAATTTCAAACCCTAACCCTAACCCCACTACCACCCAAACCCACCACCTCCTCCCCCCCATCCCACCCCAACCCCCCTGCAGCCCCCCCACCTTCCCTCCCCCACCCCCCGCAGCCTCGCCGCCCCCACCCTCCCCCCCCATCCTCGCGCCCCCCACCTCTTCGATTTCGCAATCTCACCCCTCCCCCATGTAATATCCCGAAGACCTAAACATGCTTAGTTAACTAATTTATTATAATAAGAGCCTAAAATTTATTTTAATGTTTACTAATTAGGCCGTGAATTGAATAAACTATTTATAAGTCACAAGTATAAACTATTAAGGTATTTTTCTTTTTAAAGGGGAAGAATATAACTTTAATTAGGTGGTTATGAATTATGATTAGCTTAACAAGTGAATAATTAAAAATCACAATGAAAAGCATTTACAAACTTCTCTTTTAATACAAAGTATGAATTAGGAGTAGTTATTTTTGGGAATAATAATAATAATAATAATAAAAGAAAAAATTAAAAAAAGGAAGTAGTAGCAAAGATAAACTCAAATTTGACTTTTTCCCTCCATTTTCCTTCCTTCTTCTATCTTCTTCCTCCTTATACATGGCAACTCTAAGTAAAATTTTCTTCTTTCCAACCCACTAAGCTGCTGCCACCATTACTTCAAGAGGGAAATTCATACTCAAATTCTCTTCAATCCATCATCTCATTCTTATCTTTAATCTCAAGCTTCTAGACACTCAATCATGGCTATAAATAGCCATGTCCCCCAAGTATCACACTACATAGCCCTCTTTCTCTCTCCTCTAGCCACCACAATTCCACCCGTGTGCTGCCAGTATCAACCACCCGCTTGACCACCGCAAGCACCCGCTCCATCTGACGCCGACCACCGACGCATCTATGCGCGCCACTCCCTCGACCAAGCTGCACTCCCAGCTCTCACATCTCCCGCACTATCTCTCTCTCTCTCGCGTCGCGACTCCCTCTTGCCCCCCTGCTTCGCGCTGCTTGTGGCCACGCCGGAGTCGCCTCGTCGCCACCACCCATGCCCGTTAGACTCACGGAGCTGCACCCTTTCTCTTCGTGGCTCTTGTCTTCGCTACTCAATAAAGAGCAGAGGTATTACTCATACCTTTGGGTTTTAATTATGATATTAGCTTAATACTTCAAGCCCATGTAATACCTTTGTTTTTTTTGGTGAACCATGTAATATCTTTGTTAGTTATATTAGTTTGGGCTTATGATAATCCTATTAGAACTAAGTGTTAGGCTAAAGAGATGAACTTATTTGTGGGTTAATTCATGATGTTAGACTAATAACTTGCTGGTTGCTAATAATCCAACTTTTAATATTAAACCTCTTCACTTAAACTATATGAGTCTTTTATGTTGACTCCTAATATGTTGATAATAAATCTATGGACCACTAAACTATAAACTAAATTATCTCACTTGTTAATGTTATTTGCTTATAAAATGTTAAGATTTAATAATACATGCTCTTTGTTAATCTTATAAACTTAATTTGATTTATGGAATTAAAGAATTTTGAATTACCTCGGTTAATTATGTAACTTGAGTATAATTTATAACTTATTTTCTCTCACCTAATAATCACTAATATTCATGTCTACTTATAATTTTTTATTAAGTTGCTTTATCAGTTTAGTACGACTAAATAATATTATGGAAATCAATTGTCTAATCATTAATAATCTTGTTTAATGATAGTTGATTTAATGATAAGTTACTTTGATAAGTTAAGAATAACTTAAATAATAACGACTATCGATAATTGACCTTCTTATGACTTAAACAATAAGTATGACTTTATAACCAGGACAATGACGATATGATAAACCTTATGACTATAGTAAGCTCTAATTGATATTAAGACATAAAGGTTAAGTCAACATTTATTAATATCACTATTCTTGATTAGATTAACAAGAATAAAGGATATTACAAGCCTCCCTCGGCTATCAAAGTTGGTAAGCAGGATTTCAGGTAACGTCTACTGCTAACACCCGCACTCCCCTTCCAACTATGTTTCATATAATGCTTTTATGAGATGTTTATAATGCTATATTTTATATGGTGTGCGGGATATGAAATGTTTGTCTATGTAAACAATATTTATTAAATGATTTGATGCTATGAAGTATGACGACTTTGATATGATTATGATTACGATTACATTTTAAGATTACGGTTACAATTATGTAATGTGATTATGATTCGTAAAAGAAGTGAAACACGATAAAGTTAAGATAAAGAGTCGGGTCGTGCACTTACTTTCTGGCGGCAACGCTACCTTCTGATGGGGGACAACGTCCTCGGTGGCACCCGCAATATGGCATTATATGCCACCTTTTGATGGGGGATAATGTCCTCGGTGGCTCTGCTTTCTGTTACTATTGGCATTATATGCCACCTTCTGATGGGGGATGAATATCCTCGGTGGCTTTTGCCTTCTGTTATGATTTATGGCATTATATGCCACCTTCTGATGGGGGACTTATGTCCTCGGTGGCTTTGCCTTCCGGTTGAACCCAAATAACTAATGAAAGTTTCCTGATAATGATTATGTTAATGGATGATGATAATGATAATGATAATGATAATGACAACCTGAGTGGTTCTTAAATTCCTGATTTGAAGTGCATGTTTATGAAATGGTTTTGCTATTTCTCTTCTCCCTGTTTGCAACTAAAATAAGTTGAAATGCTTTTACGATGTTAGGGTAGCATGTTACTGAGCCTCGGCTCATGACGTTTTTGTTTTATGTTTTAGGAATTGAAGAACAGTTACAGTATGGCTATTATAATGAGATGTGTTGAGGAGACTATGTATGATTCTATGAGGTTTAGAATATTTTGTAGGATAGATGAACAAGTGTTGTTTTATGATGAGCAAATGTATAGATGATTTATCATTTTAGACTATTATATTATAAGTGGGCCCATAACCCACATGCTTAAGCTATGATTCCGCTTACGATTAAGGTTATGTATTTTCGGGGCGTTACACCCCACCCTCGCGACCCCACAGCACCACCCCTCAACAACATAATACTTCTGCATTGAATCGAAATAATGCATCCCTAGTTCTACTAGTCCAACATGATTGCAGGCTGATAACACCGCAACAAAAGTGATCCAATCTGGCTTAATCTTCTTACTCATCATATTATCGAACAGAGAAAGGGCTCTCTGACTTGAGCCATGAGTAGCATATCATGAAATCGGTTGCGGGGTAGGGGAGGGGGTAGGGTACGAAAATGGAAGGGAGTGGTCTCGTGCGAGGCGCGGGGTGGGGGGTTGTTCCGAAATCGGGGCGTGATGGTGGGAGAGGGGGGTGGGAACCTGGGTTTGGGTTGCGGGCGGCGAGGGGGACTACGGGGGTGAAGGGCTACGGGGTGGGTTTGTGGGGCTGCATTGGTGGTGGGAGGGGGTGCGGGGGTGGTGGGAGGGTGGGGGGGGGGTTCGGGGTTAGGTTTTTGGTTTAGGTTTAGGTTAGGGTTAGGGTTAGTGGTTAATTAGGCTTTAAAAAAGAAAATTAGGGTTAATAACTAACGGCGGTTAACGCCGTTAGTCAATAAGGGCATTTGGGTGTATTTACATAAAATTGAAGGGTACCCTGTGAATTTTGAAAACATGGGGCGTACCTGGTGAATTTTTTGAAAATTCGTGGGTGTTTGGTGAAAAAAACGATATTTTTATTTGAGTGAAAAGTTTTTTTTTTAGACAAAGCTAACTTTTTCAAAAAAAAAATTATAATGATTGTTAGTGGGCAGCGTGCCTACTAATGATTTGTGATTTCTCACTAATGTTATTTAAAATCATTTGTACTTAGCAACCTTAAAATTCACACTTGCCAATGCACAACTTGAACTATTAATATTTTAATTACTTTTTAGTAAAAAGTATACAAATTTGATATTTTAAAAGTAGATATGACCCAAATCTAACAAGACCTCACATGACTAAAATTTTTCTTACATAAAAACCACAAGAGATAGTGAAAGAGTGGTGAGTGAATAATGTAAAAAATTATAATTGTTGCAATAGAAAAAGAACGGATGATGTAATTGAAATATGCAATACTTTCTCATTTCGGCCTATCTTAGTTGATTATTTAACCAAACAACAAACAATAATAATTCTAGGTAAATTTTCTGTTTGATATCTTGACTTTTAACTAATTTCAATTATATAATTTTAATTGTTGCGGAGAGGTGGTTTACTTTATGCTCCATCCGTTTCTTTTTAATTTACTCACTTCACTATGAGGGAGAACCAAGGAGAAAGTGCAAAAGTATGATAGAGAAACTGTAAAGGTGGAGAGAGAAATTAAAAAGTGAGTTAAAATTAGAGCTGATCAACTCCAGCCCGACCCGCGGGGCCCGGCCCGATTTTGGGCAGATTTTTTTTGGCTCGCGGTCCGGCCCATCCGGCCGGCTCTTTTTTTTTTTGGGCGGACTTTGGGCAAGTCAAAAATGATTTTTTAGTCTATTTTTTTGGTCCGGCCCGATTTTGGCCCGAAAAGCCCGCTCGGCACGGCCCGAAATATTGGCCTTTGGGCACAAAAATTTGGCCCGAATTTCTGCCCCACCCTACCAACGGGTAAATTTTTTAGTCACGGCCCGGCCGGAACTCGGTCCGACCCGGCCCATGATCACCTCTAGTTAAAATATTAAAAAGTGGATGACATAGGTTGAAAAAGAGGAGAAAGTAGATGTGACATGTACCAAAAATAGAAAAAGCAACAGTGTGTAGATTAAAAAGAAACTGACCAAAAAGGAAAGTGTGTAGATTAAAAAGAAACGGAGGGAGTAATACATAGTAATATAATTCCTCCATTTCAAAATAGATGACATAGTTTGACTTTTGCACTATTTACAAACTTTCCGTTCACCGTGTTTTGGGATTTTTATGTAGAAAAAATATAGTCATGTGAAATCTTGTTAGATTCGTTCGAAATATAATTGTTTAAGTGTAACTTTGAGTTTTGCAAATTGTAGCGTGTATAATCAAAGCCTGCTACGCAGTGCTTTCTTTAGGTTCCTTGAAATGTCCATCATCGTAGAAGATTTGTCCAATTTGAAGATACCTTAGGTTGTAATTTGGTCATCTCAATGGGTAAAATAAATAAAACTCTTATTTAACTTGAGAATGATATAACAAACATATTGCAATTTACACGTATATATGACATAAACCAACTAAAATGGTAGAATGAACCAACAAAATCGGATCAGGTAACCATTAACTGATTGGTTCCGGACACAAAACAAGATCAATTACATAAGTTAACCGATCCAATTTTATACCCAAACAGAGTCAGTTAATGGTTTGGCGCCAACATTTCTTGCACACAAACAAGTTAACTCATTCGGTGACGTTAGGTCCACCGAATCAGTTAACCCTAAATTCAATTTAAAAAATCACATTATTATTAAACAATGAAGAACGCAGATACATTATTACAAAAAAAAAAAAACAAAGGATAACGCATATACCCTAAATTCATTTTAAGAAAATATCACATATTACAAAAAAACGAATATGAAATTAATCAGATATTATTAATCATATAAATTATTATTAGTAAAAGAATATGAAATTAATCAGATGTTACAAAAAACCATATATGAAAGAATAATTCAAAACGATATATGAAATTAATCAGAATAGATAATAGTGCAAAAAGCAAATATTACACAAAAAGAATATGAAATTCATCAAAACTAAAGTATAATAATAAAATAGAGAGTACCTTTTTTTTTTTTTTTTGAGGGGATAAAATAGAGAGTAGGAGTGAGCAAACTGGGTATCCAGTCAAAAAATCGGAAACGAAAATGGACCCAAACTCACACCCAACCATTTTTGCGATTTAGGAACCAAAACCAGTTGGACCGGGTTTAAAATTTTCGAAATCAGTTCCATAACAGGGTTCCCGGTTTGCTTTTGACTTATTATTTTGAAAATTTATTTTCCTTTATGTAGACTAAAAAACTTAATTTCGGTTTGATAAATTCCTATTAATAAAGAACTTCAACTTAAGAGAACATGTTAATCTAGTTCCTTCTCCTGTACTCTTGGTTGGCACTAGGTACCTCAACCTAAAACCAATTCCACCGAGTACTTGGTGGATATTGGATCCAAAAATTCGATACCTAAAATTGGAACCGGAAATACCCGAGTCCTCATTTTTAGACCCAAACTGGTCCCGATGGAATTAGTCTTGGGTCTGCACACGTTAGGTCTCAACCGGTTCAGGGTGCAGAAGTGGATACCTGATTTGTCTGATCACCCCTAATAGAGAGTACCTAATACCTATCCTAACCCTACAAAGCAGCCCTTCAAAAAAAACCCCTATAAAACAGATTTGAATTTTGAACAGACCCCACAAAAAAAAAAAAAAAAAAAACAACCAACAACGGTAACAATGGATGCTCCACAGCAACAGCAACAGCAACAGCCACCGCCACCACCCATCACAATCACCCTCAATGGTCACACGTTTAGATAAAAATATTGCGTATTAAAGACTGATTTTCTGCGTTTCTTTTTGCCGGCGTTTACGGCGAAGGAAAAAACTGACTATGAAGGATTTCTTGACGATTATGCAATGAGTTTTCAGAAATTCAATTTCAACGCATTATCACTCGATAACAATCGCCAGTACCATATAGATTTGTTGGTTAAGCATAAGGGTCCAAAGCGTAATGTAGCAAGATCGTTGGAGCGCCAGTGAACATGTACATAACATACAGACGGGAATGTCGATACATTTGAATTGGGTTCTTAACCCAAGAACTCTCCAATTGAGGGTGGCTGAGGTTGAGGTGAGAAAAAGAAGAAGTGTCAGACTTTTGGTGAAAAATACTCGATTTTGGGGGCTTTCGGCGGTTACAGCAAATGCTACAAATGCGGCCGAGAATTACACTTACTCTTCAACCTATAACTCATTCAATCAAATTCAGTTTCTTATTCGATTCTCCCACTTGTTTTCCAATTCAATGGCAAACACTCACAATTTTTGGGTGATTTCTCTCTTTTCTCTGCAATTTTTGTTCTTTATTCGATTTTTTAAGGTTTTGCAAATTCTGAATTTTATTACTTCATTTTTCGACCACGAATTATTATATAATAATAATTTTTTGATGTAATATCCATAAAAAGTACATAAAAATATTGTTAAATTAAATTTTCTATAGAAGTTATGTAAAAGCCAACAAAGAAAATTATTCTCGGTCCGGACCGAAAATAAGAACTTCAAAAAATTCGGACCAAACAACAGTTTATTTTTTCGGTCTGGACCAAAAAATCAAACATTCAAAAAACTTAGACCTAATTAGGGCCTTAATATGTAGGTTCACCCTTGGGCCTCCAAATGCTCATAAACGGGACTGGATAACTCCTTTTTTTTATCTTTTCATTGGTTTTATATCCATTGTTTTATCTTTTTTTGGTTTTCTCTCATTTTTTTTGTAATATTTTCTTTGGTTTTCTTTTGGTTTTATCTTTTCTTAGGTTTTCTTTTGGTTTTATCTTTTTTTGGTTATGATAGGTCATTTGCATTTTAGGTGATAATTATCTTTTGTGATGGTCATTGATCTGTATTATTAGCACTTTTAGTTTTATCTTTTATCTTTTTTTTGCCATCTACTATTCTCCTATACAAGTAGCATTGTAGGTTTTTTTTTATTTTGTCTTCTTACCATATAACTTCGCCTTGTAATTTATTTTGTTTTCTTCTGATTTTATGTTTTATAGACAAAAATTAAGTTAATTACTGAAAAAATTTTGGTGCTACAATAAACAAAAATTTTGGAACACTAACCCCAACATAGTAAAATAAGAATTTGAAAAAACGGCATGAGAGAAACATACCTATTTCAAGAAGAGATCGATTGATTCACAAAACCAAAAGGATGAAGATAAGTGAGATTGATTCACTGTCGAATTTGTTGGAGATGTATCCGCATCTGGAGTTGCAAATCGACCAATAAACAAAATGTATTCAGTAATTTAAAGAGAGAGAGTAAAGAGATAAGAGGATTTTAAGGGGTATGGGCAGGGATGGCAATTGGGCGGGGCGAGTGCAAAGGGTGGTACCTCCACACCCGCACCCGCATAAAATTCTCATCCCCATCCCCATCCCCGCCCCACCAACCATTGCGGGGTAAAATTTCAGACCCATCCCCGCCCCACCAGGTAAGTATTTATACTCATCCCCGCCCACCACCCGCATGGGTACCCGCACCCGCGTCATACCAACTTCATCCCCACTCCACACCCGCATGGGTATCCGCACCCGCTTCGCACCCGCGTCATACCAACATATTTATATTTTGCAAGATAATTATTAATAATATAAGTATATAAATAGAATTTCAATACTTCCTCCATTCCGAATTAAATGCAACAAATTCACTTTTTCACTATTCACACTTTTCACACTTTTCACTTTGACTAAGATTTGTGATTTATTCATAATGAAAAACATTGTCAAGTGAGATCTTGTTAGATTCTTCTTGTGACGTACTTTCATGAAATGTAATTTTTATAATTTTTACTTATATGTAATTATAGATATTTATGGTCAAAATAATATCTCGACATGCGTAAAAGTGAATTTGTTGTATTTAATTCGGAACGGATGAAACAATAAATATGCGGGGCGGGTGGGGGCGGGGCGGGGCGGGTGGGGGTGGGGCGGGCGGGCGGGGATGGGGCTCGTATAGCATAAAATCCACACCCGCTCCACCACCCATTGCGGGTACGATTTTAATCCCCACCCCACTTGGGCGGGGATGGGGCGGGTTGACCCGCCCCACTGCCATCCCTAGGTATGGGAGAGAAAAAAAGATTTTAGGTGTTTTATGGGGTATAGGGAACATACTTTTGTGAGAGAATTGCTTGTTTGATCAATTTACGACGGCAGTGATAACACGAAGACAAGAAACCAGAGCTTCTTAGAATACGGGGAAGACAAAGGGGTAGGAGAGAGAAAAAAGATTTAAGTGTTTTATGGGTATAGGAAACAGGTTTTAATGATAAAAAGTATTAGCTTTTAATCTAGGCTGTTAATTAAGATCTAAGGGTTGAAAATGTGAATTCTCACTAAAATATATGTTCTCATTATAAGAAGGGTTCTCACAGGAATTCCCCCCTGAAAACTAGGCTGTTATATATATATGTATATATATGTATATATATATGTATATATATATATGTATAGGATATTGTGAAAACTACAATTAATCTGAAAACTGAAAACAAGCAATCTGAGCCGTCGGATTTAAAAGACAATATTAAATGGCCAAGATTTAGCCACGTCGTGTGCGTAGAAATTTTTATTTTCTTCCACTTGATTTTCTCTCTCTTACTCCTTAGCTCTCAAACGTGATTTCTATCTCCTAAAGTTTCTGAAAAGCCCGATTCTCTCACGCTCTCAAGTCTCACCTTCAATCGATGTTAATCCTTCAATGATTCTGTCAGATGTCTTACATGTGGAGGAGACTACACATACCCAGGAAGACCTGCTTTTCAATGTGAATGATGCTGATGACATGCATGGAGATATGCTCAATGAAATATATGAAGAGGCTGTTGGAGTAAGTTCCATGCTTTTGCAAGTGTCTCCATTTTTGAGCTTATGTGATAATGTATGTAATAGTTGTAGAGATGGCCACTGGTGCCGGTTAGGCGGGCCAATCCGTGGGCCATAGCGGGCCGGGTTGAGATTTCATGGCCCAAGACCGGTCTATTATCGGTTTTCACGGTACGGGAAGCGGTTTTTGCGGTTCGTGGGTCTAGCGGGCTGGACCTACATTAGAATTTTTTTTATTTTTTTTCAAAATTATTGAAATTATTCATTATTGTTACATAAAACCTTTAAAATTAATTAAAATATATATTATCATTAATATTAATGAATAATTTCATTATTTTTGAATTTGATTTAATAATAATATATGCAATTTGATTAAAATATATACAATTTGATTAAAATATATACAATTTGATTAAAATATACACATTTTGGTTGAATAATTATTTGGGCTGGGCTTTCGTGGGTTGGGCTCAAAAAATCATTTCACGGTTCAAGGCGAGCTGGATCGGGCTTTTCGCGAGCTCGACCCACACGGCCCACGAGATGGGCTGGGCTGGACTGGCCCGCACTGTTGGCCATCTCTAAATAGTTGTATTATTGTAAGTTTGTAACAGAGTATTTGGCGGGGAGAAAAGCATTTGTCTGAGCAAGTGGTTTTCCCATTTTGCTTTGTTTGGTTTGTAAAGCGTGGAAATTAGCTGTCTTTAGGGTGGAAAATAGTTCTCAAAATGATGGAAAACGTTTTCATTTCTAAACTACACATTTTCTTTCCTATTCCATACCTTCCTCCTTTTCGTCTCCCAACCATCCCCCTCGCCTTCCCTTCCTCCAATATCATTATTCTCTCGCTTAACTTTTCTTGCGAGTAATCAAACAATGGAAGACTAATTAACAAATTATTTTTCCTTGGAAATTGCATTCATGAACAACTTTTTTAGTTTTTTCCAATGAAAATGTTTCATTCCTACCAAACAAGAGTCTAAATGTTGTCTTAAAAGCATAATTTCTGAGGTACCTTTAAGAAAAATATATTACTCAAAACGAGTTACTTGCAAGCTCCATGTCCATAGAAGCTGGAAAAGGAAAAGCTTTACATCAAGAAAGGACCTGTTAATTGGCATGATAAAATTGTCAAAAGTATATCTCATAGAAGCAGTAGTATAGGATAATCACTGAGCTCAATAGAGTTAGTCGAGGGCTACTTGCATGAATCTTTTTTCTTCATTATTTACCTAGGCTTGTTTCTTACTATTGCTAGCTGTTTTGCAATAGGAAACATCTATCTCTAGGCAACCTCACACTCATAGGTGCCGATGCGCCACCAAATGACACATCAATGAGACATTCAGATCAACCATTAGGTGTTGGCAAAAGCTCCAATTCTGTTCAGATTACAGAAGAACAGAAATCACTAATGGAAGCCAAGAGACTGAAGGCACTTGAAAGAGCTGCAGCCCCAAGTGTCAAAACAGTGAAACATTCAGATCAACCACAAGGTGTTGAAAGTGGAATCTCTAATACTCAGATTACAAAAGAACAAAAATCACTTATGGAAGCCAAGAGACTGAGGGCACTTGAGAGAGCTGCAGCTCGCAGTCGACTGCTGCCAGCTTCCTGATCTTGTTTTGGGCTACCTCCCCGGCTCCTCATTTTTTTCCCCTTGGTAAACATCTCTGAGGACATGCGCTTGTGTTCATCATGGTTTTGTTACCGTCAGCTGCAAAAAGCTAGGAATTATTGCTCTGGGATACGAGCGATATAATTAAGCTGTGTGTAGACTGTAGTGTACTCTGATATGTTTTTGTAAATTTGCTATCTTGCTTCAGTGCTGAAATTCAGTTTGATTGCTGATAATATATGAAGTATAATATACAGTTTGGTAATGCATGAAGGATCACTTCAGTTAGCAGGGTGTCTAATTGACATTAACAAAAGAAGTTGAATGTTACAATATTTAGATATCCTATTATCTGACAACTACTTGGCTTTTTTAAGATGAAATTTGAGAAATTTTTGATTGATTTTTTTGCCTGTTGCAAAGCAAGATTTTGTTTCTAACAAGCTATGCGTTGTAGCAAGCTCTACTTTCTACTTGTTTTTCTTTAAAGTTGGAGCCCACACAACCCATGAAGTTTTTCCTCTCATTGAAAAGCATGCCAACAGCTAATAGAGCTAGCAAAAGGGGATGGAGTACACTTGAGTCATCAAGTTTTATAAGCCTTCCAAGACTGAGCTCAAACAAGTGGTAGAATAAATCACAACTTGCTTGTGAGATGTTAATAGTATCACTATTCACATTCTACTGGATCAAGTGGTTTAGGCTACTTACATTACTTGTTGCTCTCCACCAAATTTGCCAGTGGTGGGATTCGTACATAGTGTATTTCTTGTTTGTGAAGGTTCCATATTCATGTCAGATAAATCTGTAAACCCCTTCTCTCTATACCTTTTTGTACCTTTTTGGATAGATCTCCCCTTATCATTTGTTTGCTTGTGAACTTGCATCTCCATTTATCTGCAGTTGAACACGGCATTAAACTTGTGCACATATCACATGAACCTGAAGTAAAAAGGCTATTCAGTGATTATTCAATTGCATCCGGTTAGTTATTGAACAGATAACTAGCAGAGATGCTGACCTTTATGAAATAATTGGCCTAACATTCGACTGGTTCATAGTATCCAGCTAGCCTAACAGTTTCTTAAGGATCTCAGATGTCAAAGACTTTTCTTTTATGCATATAAATTAAAATAAAAAAAATTGTGTCATCTTATGGATGCAGATTTTTCGCAATACTGAATATTGATAATATGTTGTGTTAGTCACCTCACCGTGCAATCTTCTAAGCTTCTAGTCTAGGGCCTCTTTAAAATTTGATTAGAGATTTGGGTATCCTTAGTCCTTTTCAAGCTATGATGTTTAAAATTTAGTCTGCATTTGAGACTCTCAACACAATTTTTTTGTTTGCATCCTGTTATACGGACAGTGATTGAAACAGTTTTTGTGCCATATGCCAATGCACGACTCTGGAAAGGGCTAGCTTTGCCCATGATACATGGTTTCACCCTTGATAAGGCCAAAACAAACTACCTGGGCTGGATTCCAGTGTCATTGTTTGCAGCGATGTAGTATATTCGAAGTCGGATGATCATGCTCAGACTTTGATACAGAGATCATAGACATTTGTGATTTGTGTCATCTCCGTGAGTGGATAATTGCTTCAACGTCTGGGGGTCAAGCTGCATGCAATTAGATCCTGTATACCGTCATTTTAGAGCCTCGTGCACCAAGTAATCTAATACTGCTTATAAAAGAGGCAGCTTCTCTCGTCGTACAATTGTATATATGAGTGTGACTGAGCTCAGCTAGTGTCTCTTAATTTTGTTTTCTGCATTCTGTAAATTATACTTAAATATTGTTCTCACGAAACAATTTAGCAAGTTAATTGTTCACACTAGAAGTATGTAACAACAAGTAGTTTATCAATTCTACAGTGAACTGTATAAATTATGCAATTTTTGGGGGTTAATATGTTCATCACAATTATGCTTTTAGTTACATGTGATTGCGCTTGTTTCGACTTTTCAGGTGTGAACAATAAGAACTCTAAGCTAGACAAAAAATTTCTGTTGACAAGGTGAACTGCAGCTCACCAGTAAGATGAGCAAACTTGGCTTTGGGAGTTGTGTCTGAGAAAGGAACCTGTGAGGCTGTGATGGTTAAGCACTATATTTGAAAGTAGGTAACTGGTGTAGCAATTAGTGACTCTAGGTGTTTTTTCTTATATATGTACCCTGTACGAAATGGCACCTAAGAGGGGAAGTTAAAATGTAGATCAATCGTCCTTCCCCCGAACATGTCTTTCACGTCTTGCTTCTGTCGACCGATGGCCATGTCGTGGTGGGGCTGTGGTCAGTACTTGGCTCAACAGTCTATTACTTTCCCAATCAATCTGCCCCTGAAAATAAAGTGTGATTGTACGACCTGCATTTGTTCATTGTTGTGGTGGTGCTATGTTGTGTCTTTATTGACATGAAGACTTCCTTGTTCTCCCACCTAGCGGAATGTAATAATAAAAGTAGCAATGTTGATATTGCGCCATATTGAGCAACTCTATCCATAGTTATTCTTTTTTCCTAGATCGATGCAAGCTGAAGGAGGTTGTTATGAAACTGATATAGCCTAAGGTGAACGAAACGAAACATCGACGAAGAGCAGAAATCGAAATCCTGTCCAGAATGATATGTAATACTCTTCTAAATAACGTCGCATATATATGCTATCTTAGTATCTTAGTCCATTCACAAATAAAGTCGTGTTATCTTGAATGACATTTCATCCACACAACCCATATTATGTAACTTCCTCTCCACTTAGCATCTCTCATGCTCTCTTCCTATATCTCCAGTATATGGATTCCTCTTCACTATCTATCTCTCATAATCAAATTATCTACCAAAGAAGTTTATATAGCCCTACTGTTTACGTTATTGTATACATGTTCAAGTATAATATGAGTACATGATGAGTAGAGTATAACTACAAACTACAATGTCTATCCAATATCTATCCAATCCCAATACTCAGTCTTTTAGGAATGACCTATGTTGGTGCAAGGGGCTATTGATATTGACATGAAAATTCTTTTAATCTAATTAAAATCCATTTCCCGCTATACTCTTACCTGATTTTACCTTCCAGCTCGGGTGATTTGAAAATCTTTATCGTTCTATTGTAATGTATAATCTTTAAGCTCTTATAGAAACTTTTACACAACAAGTTCTATTATATGATTGGTGATACTAACACACTTATTTCTTTTCTTTTTTTTGTCTCAAAGGGTGTAAAGGGAATTATGAATGAGGTGAACTGCATCCACCGACACAATAAATGATCTTTTTTCTATTAAAGGATTGCATATAGCTTTTCTCTTAAATAATAAGGGCAAGAGATTGTTGAAGGTATGCCAGCAGACAGCCAAAATGTCATTATTATGTACTTCTGGAAGGTAGATATACACAAAGCCATAATAAAACACTAAGTGGGAAAAAAGGCAAAAAGACAACATCTGTTCCAAAAAGTGTAAATGAAAATTTAAAAAAGGTAACCTTTTTTTTTAATCTCTGTCAAAAAGTCGATTAGTCTTTTATCACTCCTTCTTGACTTAGGCGTTTCAACTTTTTTTTTCCTTAGTGTTCTTTTTTTTTTTCTATGAATTGTTTCTCGTGAATTTATCAAACTTTTGTTTGTAAATCCTTTAGCAAATGATAATTAAGAATATAGTTACTGGCTTGTAGTATTATTATTTAAATTATAAATCAACTTATTTTTTTGGTTTTGAGTATATTAAATGAATCTAGAAATAGTATTAATCTGATTAGTCTCATCGAATTCGAGAATAATATTATAAGGTATTATAATTAATTTAATTCTTGACTTTTGGTTGTATTATACTTTTTTTTGGTGGATGTATTATACTATTATTGGTCTATACAATATGTTTAATTTTTTGGGAAATTATATTTATAAAGCATAACCTTTGTATTATTTGTTCTCATTTTAAAAATGATATTCAGTTGTCGAGCATTCTCCAATATAACCATAAACTTTGAAAACACTTTAAAAAAATCTTACAGTAACCCGAACATATTTCTTTGTTGTGAATTTAACGTTATTATGAAATATTGTATAAAGTACAATATAACAATACATTATTTCCTAAACTTTCTTTGGCCTTTAAAAGAAATATCTTCAAGGTCCATAATTGGTTTTAGCAATTTGTTGTGATCATTTTGATCCAATCTCAAACTTTGCTACATGGACCTCAACAAGCGGCTTGCTATGTTAAGTGCTAAATGCAACAAATTCAATTTGAGTTCAAGTTTTTCACATATAGTATTAGTCAATCTGACGTGTGTGCACTCGGTTCACGTTAACACTAGTGTGCACCAAGCCAAAAGCACATATCATTTATGAAGAACCACCATATCATTCAAAAACCATTATATCATTCAGAACTTGTAATTTCTCTCTCCCTCTCCTCCCTCCACTCCCCCTCACTCTGCTCAGCAATTAACATCAATGGCGGAATTTTGACAGGCTTAGGCATGGTAACGGCTCTTGGTTGCGGAGTGATACGACATGGAAGAGACTAATTGAAGGTGAATGTGGAATTAGAGCAATAACTTGTGAGGATCTTAGATTGAATAATTTCGACGCCGAAACTCAATCTCATGTTTTTGATCAACTTACGTCTAAAGTTGCTGCTGTTGTTCCTTCTGGAACTACTGTTGGTCAATTTAACGATCAATTGTGGTCTAAGGTTTCTTTTTCTGTACTCTTTATGCTTAGGTTTAAATGTTGTTCATTTTATGATGTAGTTTTATGCTTCTGAAATTACATAGGGATTTGATTTTGTATGAAATTGTAATGTCTTTTTTTCTCTCTTTCTTTGATTACAATTGGAGTTGAACTACTTCATATTATAAGTAGTAGTAAATGTAGAAAGAATGGATAGTTTAGCTTAGGGCCTGTTCGGTATCATCGCGAGTTTCTAGCTTTTGGTTTTAAGATTTTTGAATTCATATGATAATAAGTTGTATAATGAGCTTAAGATTAATCATTAATCATATTCATACTAATTATGTTTATTTTGAAAACTTTGAAACGACGACAACAACAACAACTAAGCCTTATTCCCAAATGGATTTGGGGTCGGCTAACATGAATCTTCAACTGAAACAGTTACCAGAGGAGATGGCATCGACGAGGGTGATAAAAAGTTTTTTTTTTTTTTTTAAAGGGTTTAAGTTTTAAGAATTTTTAAAGAAGTTTTTTTTTTTTTTTTTGAAAACTAGGTTTACACCCATAAGTTTTAAAAGAGGTTTTCAACAAAAGGTTTTAATACCAACACAATTGAGAAAAACAAAATAAATGCAGTAATCACACCCCTACCTCCACATGGATACTTCCCCTCCACCCACTTCTATCCAACGTCATGCTCTCCTCAATCCCAAGTAACCTCATATCACTTTCAATTACCTTCATCCAAGTCATCTTAGGTCTTCCCCTACCCCTTACAATTTGGTTACTCCTCCACTCTTCAATTCTTCTCACCGGTGCATCACCTGATCTCCTTTTCACATGACCAAACCATCTTAACCGATTCTCCTTCATCTTTTCTTCAATGGATGCAACTCCAACTTTTTTCCGGATCACTTCATTTCTTAATCGGTCCTTCCTTGTGTGGCCGCACATCCACCGCAACATACGCATCTCCGCCACGTTCATCTTATGAACGTGGCATTGTTTCACCGCCCAACATTCGGTGCCATATAACAAAGCAGGCCTAATTGCCGTACGGTAGAACTTTCCCTTCAAGCTTTGGGGAATGCCGGAATCACAAAGGAATCCGGCGGCGCTTTTCCACTTTAACCAACCCGCGTTAATTCTATGAGCTACGTCTCCATCCAGTTCTCCATCCATTTGGAGAATGGATCCTAGGTAACGGAAGACGTTTGATCCTTGAACCACTTTGCTATCCAAAGTGACCGCCCTCGCCTCGCTGCTTGTAACCCCACTGAACTTGCACTCCATATACTCCGTCTTACTTCTGCTCAATCTAAAACCCTGGGCTTCTAATGTATGCCTCCACAATTCCAACTTTCTCTCAATACCTTCCTTTGTCTCATCAATCAACACAATATCATCCGCAAACATCATGCACCATGGTATATCATCTTGAATTGACCTCGTTAGTTCGTCCATGACTAGAGCAAAGGGAAAGGGACTAAGTGCAGAACCTTGATGCACTCCGATCGTAAGAGGAAACTCTTCTGTCCTCCCCACCGTAGTCCGCACACTCGTAGTTGCCCCCTCATACATATCCTTGATGATATCTATATATTTTTGTGGAACACCTTTCCTTGCCAACGCCCACCAAAGTATTTCTCTTGGTACTCTATCATATGCCTTCTCCAAATCAATGAAAACCATATGTAGATCCTTCTTCCTATCACGGTATTGTTCCATTCTTTGTCTTAAGAGGTGGATGGCCTCTATAGTCGATCTTCCAGGCATAAATCCAAATTGGTTCTCCGATATTTTCACATGTTTCCTAAGTCTTTGCTCAATCACCCTTGCCCAGAGTTTCATCGTATGAGTCATTACTTACTTCATTTTGCTCAAAAGTTGGACTTTTTCTTAATGAACACAAAACTGTATTGTTTGTTTGTGTGTTAGTTACACCTTAATATATACTGTATTTGTTTGTTCATGCTGTGATGAGACTGCAACGCAACTCATAACTTTTACGTTGGAACTTGTTGCACTGTATGACTATCGTCCTTATATGGCTATATTTGACGAGTACATTTGATAGACGGCAGACTAGTCTTTGGCTATTTAATATATTGTATGGTGTGACTGTAATAATTTTCCCTATTTTTTTGCTGTCTGTTCTGTTTCTTTTGTTAATCAGGAGCATAGGTCTATTTCGAGGTTCATAGGGTATGCACTATGTGCTGCTGATGAGGCTATTAAAGATGCAAATTGATCGCCAACTAAACAGGACGAGAAAGAAAGAACTGTAAGGATTCTTTTTCTTGTCAAGTTGCAACTTGCAAGAGAAATACTTATATGGTCTTTGTTTGTCTGGATTTTGGCTATATGCTGTATGCTAATGAGAAGGCAACAGGGAGTATCCATTGATGGTGATATTGGGAGCATGTGTGATATCGTGGATGCTGCGTAGCTAATTTGTGAAAAGGTTGATATATCTTACTCTGTCGCTGAAGATATCGTGTATTTGACTTTCTATGAATTGTTGACTCTATATGAACTCAACAATCTCTATTATACAAGGGAAGAGGGGAGGTTTTGGTGTCCTCCCTAACTTAAAAATATACCCTTAAATAAAAAAACAATCAAATTCATCTTTACCAATTTTAGAAAAACAAAAAAGAAAAAAACAAGGTGAAGGTAGTTTCTATTTGCTTTTGCACGCATTGCGTGCATATAAGACTAGTCTTCTTCCGCAAGTGAGCTGTAATAGAACATTGATGTAGGATAGTCAGAGAAGTCTTGCCAGAGCTAGTGGGTCAAAGAAAAATAATGATCAGTGTTTTTGAATCTTTAGCAATTTGTTTTAAGCAGATCTTTTTTTCTTCTTAATGTTGTTTATGTGAATAAACCCTATAGTACTCATGGGTTTTTACAGGATTTTGTTCAAGCAATGAAAACCAACTACAATTAAAATTTAGAAAAGGATAGTAAGAGGTTGTCACTGAAAATCTATGTTCGGTTTGCAGCGTCTTCGGCGGCTGAGCCCATTCTTTGTCCCTAGGATATTGATTAATATGGCTGCTGGCCATGTGAGCATGAAGTATGGATTCCAGGTATTCTTACATTTAAATTCCTTCATATTTTCTATCTCCATGCTTGCTCTATATGTCTCTTGAATTATTCCCTGGTAGTTCCAGTTAATCTTGATCACACTGCCATTTAATTCATGTAATTGACTTTCTGCTTCATTGATGCAGCATTACAGATAGTGATTGGTGTTCTAGTTTTGATAATTCAGTGCTTTTTTCAGTTAAAGATAGTTGAAAGTGTAACAATTTGAATTAGTTTATTTTATCGAGTTTCACCGATCCAAAATCTTTTCTAATCTACATGGATTTACATTTGATTCTAATCTACATGGATTTACATTTGATCTAGTCTCTGGATCTGTCGGATTTATATGAATCCAATCCAGATCAAGTCAAATGATATTAAGATACATAAAAAGTAACAGCATTGCTTCCACCATTCAAATTCCTTATGTACGTGAGTACGTCACATAAGTTGGTTGCTTAATTTACTTTAAAATATGACTAGATATTAAGTGGAAAAAGTAACATTATGTTTGCTAGATCATGGTAACTTGGTAAGTCTTTGATTAGGGATGAGTTGTATATCACAATATACAGACGAAATGTACATCGTACAAGAGTATATCAAGAATCCTAAATATCCACAACTAGGGGAACTGAACATAAATAAAATACGCACATGCTGTATTTACTATCACTTTTCTATCGAACTCCATTAGTAGCTGAGATAAATATAGTCTGACACTTCTGAGAAGAAGTGAATTATAAATATGGTTCTCTGGGTCCTGGGATAATTTAGGCATTACTAAAAGAAAAAGGGATCTGTGGTTTGGTTTTGGATCCCAAAAACTGTACCACATTCAATTTTGACTATTTTGACCCACACCCACCTTTCACCTACCACATCCAATTCTCATTTTTTTGGATCCAAATTATGCAGATAAAAATATTTAAAAGATGAAATCGAGTTTGATTAGATATATGTCGATCCAGGATCAATTATTATCTACAATCAAACTCTTTCATGCATGCATTCTGAGTGCTATCTATTGAAGAATATGGTGTAGGCTTGTAGCCTGCAGGAATTGGTGGGTGGATCCTTGGTTTGATATAGTTATTGGTTACAGAATAAGTTTTCGTAATCTAACTGTTAAATGTATGGATGCTCTTGGACAGTGAAGGAACCTAATAAAGAGAAATCTTTGTTTTTTTTTTTTATAAATTTTTTTAGTATTTACAGAAGGTATTACAGAAACTAGTTTCACCCATTGAGGATAGGATGTTGGGGACAAACTCAATACATTCTTGACTTCAAAGGTGTACTAAGCAAAGAGGGCCACAAGAGAGTAAAAAAAGACCTTAGTTTAAGAATCACTCAAGATCTTATATTCTTAGCTATGAAGTAAGCGATGCTACAAAAGAAGAATTTGGCTCCACTTATACAGCTCTCCTTCCAATTCAGAATAGTAGATGACATCATGTTAAATTTGATATTTTTTTTTTCAATCACTTTATCACAGGTAAACTAGCGAATGATAGATTTGAGTAAGTAGCTTTACAATCTAATATAGTCATATCATTTAATTGCCAAAGTAAGCGAAAATCGTCAAATGTGGCCTATTATATTGAGACAGAGTTAGTAAATGGGAGGCTTGACATGAACAAGGCTATAGTTTTGAAAGTTGCGCGTCCGCTCTTTCTGTGCACTTTCCTAATTTATCTATTCTTTAGCCTTCTTTTCCATTATGATATGAATTCTGGCTCACTTGAATCCAAGAAAGTCCAGTCAAAGACAAGCTCATGCACCATAAGACATAAATGGAGCCCAAAGCTGAAACTCCTTTTTCTTTTATTTGACAAACAAGAATTTACAGTAAGAATCTTCTCTTTAATTGCTTCCAAGGAAAAGAAGCATGTCGTAACAAGAAAATACAAAGTCTAAAATAATGTGTGTAAGGGCCAGGAAGATCATCTCATTTTAGCTCTTTCTAAAGAAAAATTGATCTGTAGAATCATCACTGTTATCTTCTAATCAGACCTAGAATCATCACCTCCATGGTCTACCTTCATCATTGAGGGTGAGGAAAAGTTGGATTTTTACTGTGATTGTTTGCTGGGATGTGCTAGCACATTGAATCTGATGGCTTATTGTGTTTAGATGTGATGCCTTTAAAATTGTGTTTATCACACAAAAAAATGCTTATAGATTATCTTGAAAGGGCATATGCATGCATAGTCTTGTTTTTGAATCTAGGGACCAAATCATACTGCAGTGACCGCTTGTGCAACTGGGGCGCATTCCATTGGAGATGCTGCTCGTATGATTCTCTTTGGAGATGCAGACATTATGGTGGCCGGAGGAACAGAAGCCAGCATTGATGCCTTATCTGTTGCAGGTTTTTGCAGGTATCACTTCTACATGAGATGGACAAAGCTCTGTTTACTCAAAAGGTCTTAATTTAGGTAGAAGGTTTTTGTGTAATCAATTGTTCGGGAAAAATGGATGTCAGTTAGAATCTGAAAGTTAATTGAAGAACAAACTATTGAGCTGGGCAGACCCAGCACTGTTGTTTTTGTTTCAGATTGGTGGAATGCTAAGATTTGTTTGTTAGCTATCTTTGCATTCAACATGAATTAATATAGACCTGCTACTAATGTATTTGTGATTGGATGATCGGTAGATGGCATGTCAATAAGATATTATTGTTAGTTTGGACTTTGGCCATTGCGTCATGGCCAGTAAAATGTCTCACGCTTTTGCCATCAATGTGTTTGAGGATCAGGGTAATCTTGTTTAAATACCTCTTACTCTTAATTGGAATGTCAACGTAAACACGCAAGTACACTGTAAAAAAAACATGTTAGCACGGAAATGGACTATAGTTTCTGGTACCTATTTCAACAGTGGGGAATTGCTTTTATGATATTAGACACCTCATCCCTTTATCACGCTTGTGGAGGGAGCCTCTTTAGAGTCTTTTGGGTTCATATTGGTGTTGGTCTGGGTCTGGACACATCATATGCTAGTTTTGCATTTATTTTATAATTTTTTTGGGTTCATATTGGTGTTGGTCTGGGTCTGGACACATCATATGCTAGTTTTGCATTTATTTTATAATTTTGGCTGAATGTTTTTTTTGGAGTGGTTTCACTTGCTGTTTGCTTTTTCTTTTCGGCTCCAGGCATAGGAAGTTATGAACTGTTTCCATTTCAATGAACTATTTTGTATGAGCAGGTTAAAAGCTTTGTCCACGAAGTACAATTGTTCCCCGAGTGAAGCCTCTCGACCTTTTGATATTGGACGTGATGGTTTTGTGTAAGATGATGCTTGCAGCTCCTTTGAGGTGTATCACATATGGCATATGAATAGGCATAAATGTGTAGTACTTTTGCTTAATATCTTTGTTCTTTGTTCTTTTTTTTTTTTTTGCTGCTTCTGTAGTTGGATTAACTTGTTTTCTATCTGCAGAATCGGTGAAGGTTGTGGTGTTATGGTGTTGGAGGTAAGTTGATCGGTTTTGTTTTCTCTGCACTTTCCTAATGTCCTTAGCTGTTTACTGTAGATTATTTCTGATATCATGTTATCTTTTGTGCTATTCATTTTAAGTTGCATTGTTACATGTGTTGTCCTTAGAGCATCCCCACTCATGGTTTATTTGGGCATAAAATTGAGTCATGAACCTTGCTCAAAAAAAACATTGGGTTGCATCCATGGTTTTTTTGATGTTTTTATTTGGGTCATACTATGAGTCAATCCATGTTTGGGCATCCTAATAAGTCATGAAAAAGGAGAGAGTGGGGTCCACAAAAAAGTGTGACAAAGTTGACTGGGAAAAGGATCAAAACAGTGAGTTTTGATGACAATAAAAAAACCAGCCAATGACAGCGTGCCACGTGTGATTTCTGAACAGAAAAAAACTCCTCTGGCAGTCAGCAGTGGCAGGGGTGCCAGCCAACCATTTCTCGACATGTGTAACAGATTTGGGGTTATTCAGATTAACTTTAAAAATACAAATTAAGAAAAAATTCACCGATGGTCATATTTTTTTGAGATCTATAAATAGACATCCATTTTGCTATTTTTTGACATACTTCCGAAATTAATTATTTTTTTGGGATGTTCTTTTTTCTTGGGTCATGAGGGGTGCATTTGTCTAAATGGATCATAAGGCATGATCAACTTTTGTAAGATGAGAGAGAGTTGATGAGAGACAGGGATGACATGTTTTTTTATGGCATGAGTGGCCATGCTCTTAGATCTCTCTGCTTGCTACTTTTCAGCTCTCATAGTAACATGGTCTAAAGTAGTTGTTTCTTTCTCTACTGCCATCTAAATCATCTTCTGCAAGGCAACCTCTGTAGATGTATGACAGTTTCGATGAACTTTTCCTCTGTCAATTGTCATACCTTAAAAATCTGATGGTCGTGCAACTTTCATGAGTCTCATTTGTCGTTGCTTTCTAAGCGTATTTCCTTTTGTTAAAGGAACTTGAACATGCAAAGGAACGCGGTGCAAAAATTTATGCAGAGCTTTGTGGCTATGGGATGTCAGGTTGTTTTTAAAACTATATTCATTACCAAAACTGGGATCTCTTTTATAAGGTATCCTGACATTTGTTAGCTTGTAGGTGATGCATATCACATAACCCAACCTCATAATGATGGAAGAGGTGCCATCCTGGCTATGACTAGTGCTTTAAAACAGGTAAGTTACTGGCGGATTTGTTTTTTAAAGCTCTTTTAGATGCTTAGTTTCCTTTGTACATAATTCTTTAACGACTTAGTGTAAGAGATGCAGATAGAGAGAGCGAGACTTTAATGCCTAGCACCTGCCTTTTATGTCCCTATGAAAAGTCGAACATTTCACCATTTATTATGAAATCTGAAACTGCTTCTGTTTTGTATGATATATTTGTGGCACATGGACTTATCTTTCTACTTAAAGTAAAAAGTAAAGTTGAAGTGGACAATTTTCTAGTTGTGGTATAGCAAAAAAAAACTTCCTTGAAGTTCCTATCTTTTCTAATTCAGATAGTCAATTTAGTGTGCGACATCAATGAACACGTGGATGAGTCCCTCAAATTTATCCTCAGCTCATGTCAACGGGCCAAAACTATTGCCTTCATGCTAAAATGGCGTGAGTTTAGTTTTTCGCAAATCAATGTCTCAAGGATCTCCCTCGTTTTTCAATTTCATCTCTAAAACGTGCGCCAACAAATTGATAAAATCCCCTATTGAGATTTTGGTGTCATCAAACTCATGCTTCATGTAACAGAAGATGGAAAAAAGTGAATAGAAAATCACTTTATTCTAACTTCAAGTAATTCAATAGAGGTAGAGGGGTAAATAATTCTCTCATTTTGGATTTTCAGGCAGGTCTTCTTCCAAACCAAGTGGAGTATGTAAATGCTCATGCTACATCAACACCTTTAGGTAGGTTTGTTTGGACTTTGGATTCTTATATAATGATGTAACTTTCTGGTTCTTTGGAGACTGTAGTATTTGCTTTCTGTTAGCTGCTAATTTAAGATGTGCATCATATCTTTTTATCGGTCCTGTTGTTGCTAATTCATTTCTTATTATGCTCAGGTGATGCCATAGAAGCCAGTCAAGCCACTGCAATTAAAGCAACATTTGGTGAGCATGCGAAGTCTGGTGCTTTAGCATTTTCTTCAACGAAGGTAAAGTTGAAAGTTGCTATGATGAATAATTTCCTCTACTTCTTTGCAATGAATTTGGAGATATGTTTCGTGTATCGTTGAACTCAGAGTTGAATGTGAATAATTATCTGTCACCTCACCCCATGTACTCTTTCTGCAATCTTGTCTCTTATATGGTGTTAATCTAATTGAAGTGTAGCTCAGGTGGTTAATAGGTTGTGTGGGGGGTTTTTGTTTGTGTCAATATCAAAGGGATTGAAGATTTCTCACCCTAAACTTATTCTTTTAATAAAGATTGGAAAACTCAATACCAAGTTGGTTGTAAAATGACTTATAATATGAGCCTAACCCGTCTAACAATATCTGTAAAAATTTAATTTAATTTTTGGAAACAAAAAACATTGCATAAACACCCTGAATATAGGAACTAGAGAGCATTTGCTTAGAGTTTTGTATTGTAGATCCATTTTTAGAATTTGTTTTCTACTAATATCTGCATTTCTCAGTTTTACTTTTAAGAGTTCTTGTGTACGAATGGTTTAAAGAAGATGACTTTTGGGCTAAAGGAACCTAACCAAACCCATTGTATTAAATGGATTATTTGTGTAACTCATCCATGGAAAAAAAATGCGGTCGCGGTCGCGTTCGCGGTCGCGGTCGCGTTTTCGCGGGAACGGCTTGTAACGGAGAAATAGAACGTTTCGCGGCCGTCGCGGCGTGAATTTTTTAAAAAAAATCACACAAGTGACGTTTAAACTTTGTTTTTCTTCTATTTTACTTTCTATATCATATTATGTCCAAAACTCTTATAAATACAATATTTGGGGTACTTTTGATGATATTTGAACATACTTCTGTACAAGAGTGCGATTAAAAAAATAAAAAAAATGAAGAAGGATGAAAATGAGATGATTCCACTTGAGGGAATAAAAACTAAAATGGAAAGAAAAAATAAAAAGGGAAGAAAAGAAGAGAGAGAAAGAGATATTTATCATTTATAATTATCACATGACTAGCAGTCACCTAGGTAGCACGGAAACGGGTACGGGTACGGGAACGGAAAACGGCAAAATCAAATTTTCGAAAAACGGGTACGGCATGGGTTCGGTAAAAAATAAAATAAAAAATAAATCTGGAAAAAAATAGTTTATTTTTAATAAGTCAAACTGTCAAAGTATATCTAGAAGAATATTACTCTACTTTTTTTAACATTTATCTTTTCCTTGTAGTTGATAACATGATAAGAAAAGTCGGCATAAATATAAAAAAAAAAAATTAAAAAATGGAAGACACCCAGGTGTTACTTGTGTTCGCACTTAGCGCAGTGTACCACATTTCAAAGGAGGAAAAAAGGGGGCATTCATTATTTATTCAAAAAGAAAGAACCGGTCAAAAAAAAATGAAAGAAGAAAAGGTGCAATACGGTGGCAACGGCCAACAAGTTTCTTTTTTTTTTTGAATGATATCACGTATTCACGTGATACTAACTACTTCATCTATTTTCCTCTCTCCTCTCTCCTCTCTCTCCTCTCTTCTTCTTCTTCAAACTCAAACGCACGACTACGATATTTCTCTCTCTTGTTAATCCTTCTTCAATGGCGTGGTGGTTTGTTGGCCGAAAAAAAGGGTTTTTTTCGAAATTAGGGTTTGCAATTTGGGGTTCGATTTGCAGTCATCTAATGAAATTGAATGAGGGCTTTTACTCGAATTTGAGTTCCACAGCCTTGGTAAGCTTCAATTTAAATAAAAAACATGTTTTATTTTCAAATTTTAACTCAGATCTATAGATCTTGCGTTGGCTCTTCTTCTTCCTCGACCAAAAGAACTATTCTTCTTCAAATAACGGACGTTACATGATTGTAACGGTTCTGGAACGCTGTTACACCGTTACGTAACGGCCATCGCGCCGAGTTTGGTGTGAATTCCAAATCACCGTTCTAGAACGGTATTTAACGGAACGGCCTCCCTGAAATCCGTTATAAAGCGGCCGTTCCAGAACGGAACGGCCGAGTTTTTGTTCCCTGAACTCATCTAATTATACTGGTTGAATGTCCCAACCATCAAGGCCGCATCGTATCGTATCGCTCGTGAGGCCGTGCTGTAAAGGTTTTCAAATCTACCGAACCGATATTACCCACATCGTAAAGGTGTAAAAAACCGCGTTTTAGGCAGATTCTAGAGATATCTCATGGCGTAAGCCGATATTTGGCAATATGACAACCGCATTATCCCCATTCTCACATCACCGTGAATCGTGACAGTTACCGCGATCGTGACCGAAACCGCATTTTTGAACAATAGCTCTTGTAGAGGTGAAAATCATTTTCCTTTTCTCCCTCCTCCTTAGCAACCTTTTACTCTCCTCTTATCCATCCTCTCCCTTCCCCTTCCCCTTCCCATTCCCCTTCCATTTTTCTTTTTCCCATACCTTTTTTTACATTGAATCAAACAAAGGAAAATTAGCTTTGCAATTGAATTTTCCATTGTAAAATGTTTAACATGAAAAATCATTTTACATCCAACCAAACGGAGCGTGAGTTGAAAATACTCTTCCCGAGGTGGAAAAGATTTTCCTTATTTGATGACGAAATGTTCTATTCTTAATTTCTTTTATCTATCCCTTATCGCCTTCTCTTCTCCCCTCTATCCACTAACCACCACTACCACCCCCTCCCGACACATCCATCTCCATTATTATTTCCCCTTCTAATATTTCTAGGAAGTAATTTGCTCCAAGGCAAACGCAACCTAAAGGCCTTTGTATGTTATTGCTAAATGCTCAGTGATTTTCTCGAAGTACTATTCCCTGTCTGCTTTTTCTGTATGATGTGTTAATGCGCGACGGTATGCACTATGTCAGGGTACTATTGGACATCTTTTAGGGGCAGCCGGAGCTGTAGAAGCTATATTCACTGTCTTAGCGATTCATCGTGTAAGGACTTTTATCATTTCTTGTAGCTTAAGTTCATATGGTTGATACAAGCTCTAATTTTTGCATGACATCATGTTTTAGTAATAGAGTGACTATAAAATGATACCCTATGCATGGATTCCTGACACACGGAAACAATAATCGCCGCTGTTAGTCCGTCTCCATATTTTTTTCTGGTATTAATCATATAGAGCTATATGATAAAGTTGGTAACTCATTGAAATTGATAAATCTTTAATTCTAAATTCTAATCAAGACATCTAGATGCTTTTTTGCTGTTGGTCTGATGGGTACTTGAAGATATTACTAGCTTGGAATAATTAACCATATGCACTTTACATATTACTCTTGAGAATCTAAGACCTAATCAGATAAATATTGTACCTTGGAATAATGAATGCTTTCATCAGGATGGCTGATGTTGATTGTGTACTTGCGTTGTCGCAGGGAATTGCACCATTGACTCTCAATCTTTCTGGCCAGACCTTATATTTTCAGATGCCTTCATGCCATTGACTGCATTGAAACAAATGACCATTACAGCACCTATGTCAAATTCTTTTGGCTTTGGAGGAACAAATACGTCTTTGTTGTTTAATAAAGTTTCTTGAGATGTTGCCAGTATATGTTAGGACTTAGGAGTGTCTATCTTTCTTATAAAATGAAGAATAACATCGCCGTTCAGGAAAATTGCTGGGATGTATCGGTCGTTCTTTGTACTTTTTACTTGAATGCAGTAAAAGCTGTATCGGTTTACTGAAACGATTGCAGTTGGTTTCACCGCATAGGCCTTCCATGTGTCTCTCGACAACCAACTGTAATTTGCATTTAACTGGCAACAGTTCCATCTTTTTTCATCTCTCGCAACTATCTTCTTCGATAACTTGGGTATGCTTTATACAGGTTAAGTTCATTGTTGTTGAACTGGTTTTTATGTGCGTAGTTTGATGATACATCCAATGCTACTCAGACCCCGTGCCCTACTCAACCAAGCCTCATATCAGGCTCCATACCAAACTCTTCTCATAATTGTCTTGTGGTCAACCGCTGCTACGAAGAGCTTTTTGATGGCCAAATTTGACCATAAAAGCTCCATATTTGGAGCTTTCATGGTCAAAATCCATATTTGGAGCTTTTTGATGGCCAATTTTGACCGTAAAACTCTTCCTTATCTCTATCTTTTATATATTCTCTCATATCTTGTTTTTTAGTTTATGGGTTGTGTTTTATGGTGGTGATTGTGGCGTTGAGGTAAGTGACTTGCTAATAAGGGAAACTAAACACCACTTGCCTAAGTCATATACGATCATAGACCCCAGCAGCAGCAACAACCAGTAATGTATTGTGCTTATTGTTTGAACATTAACTATCAAGTCAAGTTCCACTAGAACTTAAAATATTCATCAAGCCTAGCTCGAACTAGCCTTTCAAGTAACAAGACGAGCTTGAGCGAGTTCTAACTTGATAAGATTAAGTCAAATTGGGTTGAGTTACATTCAAGTTCGATTCAACTCATGGATAATCCTATTTCGGTGTAACTGTAACGAGTAAAGGGAGAGATTTGCATGCAATCCGTTATCATGACGAAATGGAGCAAATATCCAACAAATGCTATAGATTTGAAAGAAGCCACACAAGAAAATTTACCTAATGCAAGCTGCAACACTTGGAAAACTACCTCTTTAGTTTGCTATAATAAGGTAAATCCAAATTTGCAATATTGGAAAATACATATATATCCAACTTACAAATTTAGAGAAGAATACCTCAGTAATGCCATTAACATATTTTCGGAACCCACTATCAACTAGGAGAAAATCAAGCTTACAGCAAAATGAGAATGGACAGTATCTACTTACAAATCCTAAGGTTTATAATTACAATGGGGATATTTCATTACCCCTATAAACAAAACCATTTCCGAGTTTATGAGTACATGGACTTAAAGCCTTCTGTAAGAGGCACTACTTTCGCAGATACCTTGGCCTGCAACTTAGATACAACTTGACGAATATCCTGAAATTGAGGAGAAAAAAAGTTTCTGAAGATTATTAAAGCAACAAAATGGATGAAAAATTTGAAGTATATGTAGTAAGATGACTCTCTTCATACAAAGCCAAGCTATCAACAGCATAATGAATAAGCTTTTAAGAGCAATTTAGCACAAGGTGATTACCTCAAGATGATAGCGAGAAGAGAAATGCGTCACTAAAACAACTTTATTTCGAATCCATTGGGCATGTTCAATAAGCTGCAGATAAGACATGTAATCAGATTTCACATGGATCAGCAGAACACACTTTCTTTTTTGGTCTAATTTGATACAAGTTTGACATTCCTTTCTTCAGTAAGTAATTTCTCTCCATCTCTCTCCTCATCACATGGACAAAGACTCCCATATGTCTCTATCTATCCTCATCAGTCATCACAAAGATTCCCTTACTAAGTTCGTGATTTCTCTATCTTTCGGTTGTTTTAGTGACTCTGTAGCATATAGGTACACTCTAACACTATGACCAAGTTAATTTGATTAATTTTCTGTAGCATGAAGGTAAAAAGTATATAGGTACATAGTAGTTTTTTTTGGGGCCCCCTACCAGGAGACCCCTTGGTAAGAACAAGGACGCTACTGGACTAACACCTCTCGCAGGTCAGCCAGCCTAGCTACACAGGTCAACGCTTGAGAGTAGGGGATATAAGGGAATCCCTACTCCCAAGCACAAGTAGATAGTGTGGTTCAAATCTATGACCTAGTCACAACGCGAGTTCCCCACTACTTCTACCAAACAAGCTTGGTTAAAAAGGGACATGAAGTTGGTTGGGGAGGGAGCACATGTTTTTTGATAACTTATGTTTATACCATTATTCATAGCACTCATTCTTATGATCCATAATAACGATACAATCTTTATTTCTTTATCTTAAAAATGGTGTGATAAATATAATGATGTGTACCCCCTCCATTCTTTAAAGATCTTCCTACTTTATGGTGAAGTCCGAATTTACAAAAGATTATTTTCCTAGTTCTAGTTGATTGATTAACAATAATATGATTGATTAACAATAATACTTCAAGCTTTTAGCCTCAATTCAATCTTAACATGGTATCACAGTCAAAACTAAACTAAACCACAAAAAATCTGATTTTTTTTTCTTCCTAAAACTCGAACTCCACCATCGCTGGCGGTGAAGCATCCTTCACGCCACCCCTCAATACTCCACTAAAAATTGAACCTAATTCCCCGTACTATCTTGGCTCACAAGAGCATCCTGGTGATTTTATACCCCAACTTGCCTACGTCCCGACAATTATGATGATTGGGCTAGTGATATTCAAACCGCATTAGAAGCTCGAAGAAAGTTTGGTTTTTTTAGATGGAACCATCAATACACCTACTGAACCTTGCACTCCTTCCTATCGGACCACCATTTATACCATGTTAATTTCATGGCTTATAAACACTATTGTTTCGGAGGTAAAATCTAGTTTAACCAAATATCGTGACGCCAAAAAGTTATGGGATTCTAATACTGACACGTGCACTAATATTGTACTCCTAATTGGTTACTAATTAGATAGTGGCTTTTTCATCTAAAGCATATGAATAACGTACTCCCTTATTCCCTTAAAGCTTTACCTCTTGAGTTTAGCAAAATCGAAGTTCATTAACTTTGATCATATTTTTCATTTATATGTAGAAAAATGTATTTACATTTGTGATCTTGTTAGATTTGTCTCAATATATATTTTTAAAATACGGACTTTTTATATTCTTAAATAATACATTCATAATAACATATTAACATTAATGGTCAAATTTGTATGTTGGCGACTGAAAAATTTGTACCTCAAACAAATGAGTCTGAGCACGCTCGCGTGCATCTTCAATGCTAAATCCATCATCCAGAAACATTGCCTGTTAAAGTCATCTTGATCAGAGAGATGATATGCAAGGCACACAAATATGTCGATTTCATAATTGCATCAGTGACCATAGGAACAAAGTTACATGACACGCAATCAATTTGTGCTACAGGAATAGAGATGCAGAATGCCACGATACGCAATCAGTTTGTGGTACAAGAACGTATTACTGCAAGTGTGAGTTTTATAGCTTTCCCGTTTGGTAAGAGGTTATAAATAGTGGGAATGGTAATGCATTATAGTATAAATTTGTACTAGAAATCCAATGTCATTACCAATGATAATGCTACTTCATCACAAGATATCCATTTTCTTCCTAAAATCTCATTACTATCCATTACCACTTGGGAAGTTGGTATTGGGTGGTAATGAAAATTTATAAAAGGAAACCCATTTTTTGTGATAAAGTTTCATTCCCATGGTCATGGACATGTGAAAATCTTTACAAATTTACACTAAATTTCATTACCATTACCACTATTAATAACTACTAACCAAACGGGCAATAAGAGAGTAAGTGGTCAGTGAGATAGTAGAATAAGATCTTATGCTTTTAACTCCTCTCTTCTTAAAAATAGAAAGGGCACGTGAATGTGGTGACCCCATAAACAAGTGGCCTAAGAAGCAGAGTAGGCCAAGAATCAATTGGGCACATGACCCACAAAGAACTGGAAACTAAAAGAAAGCACCCACAGGCCACAATGGCCACACAGAGACTTTGAAATGTAGCCCCGCCCTTGTCCGTTGCTGAAGTTAAGAGATGCCTTATCTTCTTATCTTCTTTAAAGGTGGTGTGGAGTGAACTTAGTGGTCACCATTCACCCACCATTCCTCATTCCTCATTCCTGAATCCTCAATCCTCAAAACTTTGATCCCTTTTTTTTCTCTCATTTCTCAACTTTTGTCTCAAAAATGGACATCGGATTAGCCATGTCTGTGGCCCAAACTCTGTTTGCGGCACTGCAATGTTCAGAGCTGAAAGAGATATGCTCCTACTTTGGCCACAAATCTCAACTTGATGACCTCCAGCGTACTGTTTCCACCGTCAAGGCTGTGCTTCGTGATGCAGAGACCAAGCCAGAGCTCTCCAATGAAGCACGGTTATGGATTGAAGAGCTCAAAGATGCTATCTACAATGCTGATGATTTATTCGATAAGTTTGTCACTCTCACTGAACAGAAGCAGAGGGAAGTCATGGAAGATGGTAAAGTCTCTAAACAAGTGCGTCGCTTCTTTTCTCGTTACAATCCTTTTAGTTTTGCATACAATATGTCTCATGAAGTTAAGAAGATTAGGGAGGAGATTGATGCTATTGCCAGTAATCATACTAAGTTTGGCTTCTTAAGTCTTGACTCTCAGCCTATGAAGAAGAGAAGGGAGGATACTTGTTCTTATGTTTATGAGGATAATTTTGTTGGGAGGAAGGATGATGTAGACAAGATCGTAGGTGTCTTGCTAGATAGTAATGATGTTGAACGCAATGTTTCTTTCCTTTCCATTGTCGGCATAGGAGGGTTGGGGAAAACTGCTCTTGCTCAGCGTGTGTTTAATGATGCAAGGGTCTCAAGTGCCTTTCCGTTGAGGCTCTGGACTTGTGTATCTGATCATGATCAGAAACAGTTGGATGTCGAAGGGATTCTTCGTAAGATTCTAGCTTCGATTACTGGTCATCGGCTGATGGATCCACCAAGGAATGGGTGCAAAGCCAGGTTCGAGAGAAACTAGCAAGCAACAAATGCTTGCTTGTTTTAGATGATGTATGGACTGAGAACCGCAATCACTGGCTTAACTTGGTTGAGTTCTTGTTAGGAGCTCAAATACAAAGTTGGGTTCTAGTAACTACACGTTCACAGGAGACTGCAAGAATTATAGGAGATGGTAATTCGCATAAGCTGCAAGGACTGTCAAATGAGGATTCTTGGAGTTTGTTCGAAAAAGTAGCCTTTGGATCGGAACAATCAGGCCATCATGATGTTGACTTGGTTAAAATAGGGCAAGAGATTGCTAAAGGGTGTGCTGGAGTCCCTCTCGCTCTCAGAGTAGTAGGGAGTCTTCTGTATGGTCAAGAGAAGAGAAAGTGGCTATCCGTTCAGGCGAGAGGGTTAGCCAACATAAGAGAATGCCAAGATGACATAATGCCTATATTGAAGCTAAGCTACAATAATCTGGAGTCCCCTCTACAGAGTTGCTTCAGTTATTGTGCTTTGTTTCCTAAAGATTTCAAGATTGAGAAGGAAATGTTGATTAGTCTGTGGTTGGCACAAGGCTACATTGTTTTATCAGATGAACATCAAAGCAAAGAAGTTGTTGCGGAGGAGTATTTTTCTGTATTGTTGCGCAGATGTTTTTTCCAAGATGTATCAAAAGATGTATTAGGTGAGATTTATACATGTAAGATACATGATTTGATGCACGATATTGCTCAGAAGGTAGCAGGAAAGGAGATTTGCATAAGTGACTGTATCAACGAAAACATGCATAAAAAAGTTCGGCATCTGGCACTTGTTAGAGGTAAATCTAAAAGAGACATTTTTACTAAGACCCATATTCGTTCGTATCTCCAGGTTGGATGGAGGTCCAACAGGGCCATGATGGATCAGCTCTATTTGGAGACATTACTAGCGAATTTCACGTGCATAAGGGTATTGGACCTGAGTTTGTCAAACATTAAAACCTTGCCAAGCAGAATAGGTGAGCTGCTACATTTAAGGTACTTAGATCTCTCAGGTAATGAAGAATTAGAAGTGCTTCCTACGTCAATTAAGAAACTGTATAATCTAGAGACTTTAAACTTGAGATCCTGCAAGAAATTGAAAGAGCTACCAAAAGATATAAGCAAGTTGGTTAAGCTTAGGGTTCTAGATATTAGGAGTTGTAATAATATGAATTATATGCCTGGTGGGTTGGGTAAGTTAACCAACCTTCATAGCCTACCAGAGTTTGTGTTCCCTGAAGCTAGTTCAAATTGTAAGCAGTGGCTTGATCATCTGGAAGACTTAAAAGTTCTCAACAAGCTGAAAGGTAGTCTACACTTCAGAATCCAACCCCTCAAAAATGCTAAGATAGATAATAAAAGGGAAGGAGGATACCTGAAGGACAAGGAACATCTTAAGCATGTTGATTTTCATTTCAGTGCATCAGAGGTTGACGGAAGGCTAATAGATAACGAAGAAGCATTAATGGAAGACATGCAGCCGCATTGTAATCTCAAGAAATTACAAATGAAGGGATACCATGGTGTCAGAATGCCAAGTTGGGTAAAGTCTCTGGACAATCTTGTTCGCCTAGAACTTATTGAGTGTCTGGAGTTGAAGCACCTGGCATGTCTTGGAAACCTGTGTCGTCTGAAATTCCTTACACTTGAGAACTTGCCTAATTTGGAGTACATAATTGAAAATTGCAGTGCATCACATTTGGCCCCAGCTGTACTACCAAATGCAGAAGGCTTGTCAGTCCTTCCCTCCATTGAACAGATTGACTTTAATACGTTGCCAAAACTGAAAGGGTGGGTAGCAGATGGTCATCAGCTTGATTGTAGCAGCAGCATGGACATGGAATCATTGCAATTACTTTGTCTTCCAGGATTGAAGTTATTGCACATCTGTGACTGCTCGGAGCTAAAATCCATTCCGTCGTGTCCCGGTTTGGTACGTATATATCTTAAACGTTTCAGCGAAAGACTGAGAATAATAAAGATGGATTTGCCCTCTCCTACTACCTCATCTTCACCTTTCGTATATATCTTAAACGTTTCCCCGGTTTTTTTTCTTTCATGTCTCTGGAGTCTGGAGAACTTGAAATCTATACACTTTGTGCAAAATGTGCTGTTTATCTTTTCACCTTTTCAGGTTTGTGGCTCATACAAGCTTAATTGATCATGGGAAAGCTGGTTTCATTTGAAGGCTCATTGATGTTATTCCACCTCTTAATTTTTTACCTCATGTACCCATATTTGATACTCGACTCAGTTGTTGGTATGCAGTTTATCTCGGACATAAATTATTTACACAAATAGTCATTCAAACCAATTCATTTTGGGTACTCAACAGTGAGTGTTTATAAGCATTTTATTGCTAATGGTTTTTCTAGCCAGAACCCAGAAGCAGTTATATACTTGCATAGTTCTACAGAATCACAGGTTTACATCTATACAGTTTGTTATTCATTAGTTCAATTTCGAAAAAGAAGTTGCCTCTTCTAGATCTGTTTATGTCATTAATATTGCACATCATTATTTCTCCTGTTTACCAAATGCGACGAAATGCAGACATTTGATATTATTGCTGGAGACTGTTTAATCTATCAGAAAATCAGTCTATCAGTCTGTAATCTATCCACCACTTCTTATATGGGTATTTGATACGGATGATAGAAGGCAATAGCTTGCACTGTTAATTTGTCTAATCTTTAGGCATTTAAGTTGATCAGTTTACCTTTATTGCCTAGCGGGCGAACCAAAAGGCATGCTAGAGGGCTGCAGGAAAGGCCGAGTAAGGACGGGGGACCCTAGGGCCTGGACAGAGGCGACAGAGTCGCAAGGGGAGGTGTGTGTGTGCAGTGTAGGCAGGCCAAGGGAGCTAATAGCCAGGACTATTCAGGCTATGATTCAGTAAATAGAGTCAAGTGATCTGTTAACATATTCAAAGTAGTTAGTCAAATGTCCTTTAAATTATAAAGATGGTTCCTTAAAATTTACATATTTATAAAGTGACTCTTGACAAAAATGAAGCGATTTTTTTTCACTTCTCTATGCATGACTTAAGGCTTTATTCGGATTAAAACTTCAGAACCTTGTTTTTGTGGTATCTCACTTGCCAATGATTACCAGTTGGTACTTGGTTGTGCTAGGCTGCCAGCCATTGATTAGGTGATCTTCCACCTTATTCTTTATTAGCTCTTCATTTTTATAGTATCAATTTGCAGTACCTAGTTATGTTATGGTATAATAGTTAGATGCAAATCATGTTGGTGAACCAGGACAGTTGATTCATTATACTCTATTTTGATAGCTATAACTCTACATAATTGGAGAGTGGAGCTTGTTGGTTACACTCCCTTGTCTCTCATAAGTCATAACGCCTTGTTAATCTCATTCCCACACATTAAAAATTGAAACTGAAGAAAAAAAGACCCTGACTTTTTTATCCTTGAAATTCAATACAGTATCATCTTTTTTTACCTTTGTTGTGTATGTCAAATTTATCTTGGGTTTAAGCTGTTGTTATTGTGTATAACTTTCACATTTGTGACTTTACTTGCTTTTTTTTTTTCCTTCTGAATTCTCAAGCTTGTCTCTATATCTGTTGCTGACTGAATATTGAAATGGTATTACTACTTTTGACAAAGTACTTATATTGTAAGTCTGTATTGATTATGCCATATATGACTCAAGAAGGGAGAATAATTGAGGGCATTTAAGTTTGGAGGTATATGAGTTGTTTCATATAATATAATGAAGAAATACTTCTTAATTATAAATTTTACATATGACGTCAAATCCCTTATATCTGAATTTTTTGAAGAATTTCGCACCACGTTAGCCACAATCCATTTCATACATCCGACTACAAGCCGCTTCTGCGATCACGATCGTATCCGTGTTTTTTTCTATGTGTCAGAGCCTTCACGTGCATTCACGGTTCACCACATTCATAATTTCCCCTTTAACCTTTTCAGACAAAAAAAACAAAAAAACAGTGTGTTAGTATCACCAATCGTAAAATAGAACTTGTTGTGTAAAAATTCCTATAAGAGCTTGAAGATTATACATTACAATGGAACAATAAAGATTTTCAAATCACCTGAGCTGGAGGGTAAAATCTGGTAAGAGTAGAGCGGAAAATGAATTTTAATTAGATTAAGGGAACTTATTTGTGGGTGGAACAGCCTATCCTCTGGACTCTGGTGCAGAAACTCGGAGGAGCTGATTGTAATACATGACTGCCAATATGGGTTGTAGGTGTACTTTCCTGAGGGCGTAAACGTTTAATATGTACACTCTTCTCAGCACTATATAAAAAGGAGGATTTTCAGAGAGTGTAATGCGCTATCTAAGTTGATCATGTCACCAATATAAAATTAAGTTATTAAGTTTATAAGAGTTTGATAAGGATATAATACTTTATATTTCAAAAACAAAAAGGTGAAGAAGTAAAATTTAATCCTTTTATCTTCACTCAATACTGAAACTGACCAAAAGCCTGAAGAAACTAAAAATCCAGAATCATCTTAAACAAAATTACTGGCATTCCAAGCTTTCTAGTCCTAGTTTTTTTCTTCTTTCAACACACTACTGTTAGAGCAACAAGAATGCTGATTGTCACCGAGACTCGCGATCCATTGCTAGCGTCAGCTCCATCTTCTGATGCGGGAATCTGCAAATTGCAGTTAGAGTCACGTGGATAAGTTTGCGAGGAACACACAACTAATACGCATAACTCTTTCTTCCTAGATTATATAAGCTTGTCATTAGTTTTAGATGATTAACCAATAAATGCTGTTGTTGGAGAATTTCAGGGCTTACAAAGAATTCCATTAGGCTTAGCAGGTGATGCAACTCGAGATAGCAGGCCACCAGTGCTTTTGCAGCATGGTTCTCTAATGGTTGGTTTATAGACATTTGTAAGGACACTTCAATACTTAATTTGGGCCAAAATCATACCCATGTGGGACACGAATATCGGAAACCGAGTAGAATAGCTTGTGATTCTGTTTTCCAATTGGCATTTGTTGGCTTGACTTTGAGGTCAAATACTTCATAAATCTACACCTGCTCGGACCTCACCCACAGCAAATTTGTATGTTCTCAAGCTGATCAAAACTGCCTGGTCGACCCAGGGTTTGGGCAGTATATTTTGTCCTGATTATTCAGAGTTTCAGACCATCTTTGTGCTTTGAACTGGCCTGCTGGTAAATGCAGCTTTAGGCTATTTTGGCTGCTCGGCCTGGCCTAAAGTTTACAGGTTTGGGGTTTGGGCAGAGCCTAAAAGGGAGCATGATCAGCTTACCTTTCACTTGTGGCATCAATTGGATCGTTTTTTTTACTAAATCATCTTTTTGATTCGGATGTAGGATGGAGTTACATGGCTGCTTAACCCTCCTGACCAATCCTTGGCATTCATTTTAGCAGACAATGGTTTTGATGTTTGGATTGCCAACTCTTGTGGCACCACATATAGCCTCGGCCACATCACATTAAGCTCTAATGACTCGGTTCTCTCTCTTTCCTATTCACAAAATCTCACAATCTATCTTCCTTCATGATTTCGTAGGTCGCTCTTTTTCTTCCCTTAGTGCTTCAATCATTTTGTAGGCATATTGGGATTGGTCATGGGATGAGCTTATGGCATATGATTTTCTAGCAATAGTCCAATATGTATATGATCAATCTGGGAGCAGAAGCTGCATTATGTTGGGCATTCACAGGTGAATTTTACTACATTGTACTGTTAATCACTATCTGTAACACCCTAACCCCTTGTGACCTGCAAGTTGTTATCAAATGCGCATCTAGGACCAGAAACTGACGCCACAAACCACCACGTCCTTCTAGCGCATTTTGTCTTTGCTTGTGCAAACCCTGCCAGCACACTTAAGAAGGTGCACCTTGTTGGTATAGGTAGTACCATCAAGTATTCTTAAGCAATCATGGTTATTTGTTATTTCCCATTTTCCATATAAAGCTCAGGATTTCTTTAAAGCAGTCTATGATCTACAGGGAACATTAATAGCCCTGTTCTGCGTTTTCCCAGATGAAGTTGTTGAACATGGTGAGATCAGCCGGCTTGCTTTGTCCAATTGCTTATCTTAGTCGAATTCCCCACTACCTAAAAGTGCTGCTGAAAACTTCGTCACTGAAGTAAAGACATTATATCCTTAACTTTTCCCTTTTCTTCTTGGTTATTAGTTTATTACTGAAAATTCACTGTAGTATCTTTCTCTTCTCTGCAGATTCTGTACTTGTGCGGACTGCATGAATTTGTACCCCGTGGGTGAGATATGCTTCGGGATTTCTCGATTTAGTAGTGACTAATTATTTCTGTGATTCTGTCTAATCATCCTATAGATTCATATGCATATTCTGGATGTCTGACTTAACCTGAAATCTTGTATCAAATTGTTTTCTATTCTGGTGCTGATTGAACAGAGAAGCTGTAATGAAGCTTCTGAATGATATATGCAGGAAGCAGGGAATCAACTGCACTGATTTTTTGACATCTTTTACTGGTATCATAAGTTATCTATATAATGAATATGAGCTAGCTGGTAGTGATATTTGTTGTACACATCAATAATATGCACTATATAAATTAAGAATATTGTTGTCTGAACACATCGACGGTTTCTACGTTTCTGAAGCATGAACCTCAGCCAACCGCTACCAAAAATATGGTCCATTTTTCACAAAGTATGTGCCTCTTGATGAACTTTAATGCCTTCGATGATATCAGGGATATGTTTAAGTATTAGTTCCATCTAGTTGCTTCAACTATATTATCTATACAAATGTAAAGCAAGGTTTAGACTGGGATTCTATCTAGTACCTAGACGGTGCACTTACCAGGGGACTTGGAGGGGGTTTTCCGGATACAATTTTCAATAAATCTCATCAATAATATTTCCTTCAATTCGGTAACGTAACTGGATGGTCCAATCTATCATATGTTACTTGGACGATGTGTCTATACTTTATGTTAATTATCTTAATGACAAACATTTTTGGTATTTAGCCTAATCCACGAGGAATATATTACAATGCTACTATGCTAGGCACCTTATTTTTGTGTTTGTCTTCTGGTGGAGGAACTGTCTGGTTGTTCTTGTCTTCTTGACAATGCAGCAATAGTAATCGCAACAGTTTATGGGTGAAATAATAATTATTTTTTGCTATGTTTTAGGTAGCGGGTAGCGGTTGGACAAGGTCAAAGCGCTATTTAAGAAAATTATGAGTGTTTGGTAATGTAGTGGTTGTAGTAGCAGGTAGCAGCAGGAGTAGATTATGGGTAGCGGTTGTATAACGTTACTACGAGTAACGTTTGAGATTTGTAGGAAGCGTTCTAGTGAATAAACACTATAAAAATAGCATAAAGTAGAATTGTTAACCAATATTTTTAATTTCTTTTCCCTTTTCTGCTTATTAATTTCATTTCTTTAATGGCATTTCATTTTAATTCCTTTTAATCCTTTACAATAAGAAGGATATAATTTAAATATTTATTTCAAAGTGAAGATATAACTAATATCTCATAATATATTATACTCCAAATTCCACAAGCATTTAGACAAATATATTAAAAAGCGTGACTAATAACGTATACACGCCACGTGGCACCTCTCTTGCTCCACTAGAATTGTGCAATATGTACACAAGTCATGTCAACTTATAAAAATAAATTGACTTGCAATAATTTGAACCAGTGATATCTTGCTATTATATATAGCACAATTACCATCTCAACCAACTTTTAATCATGCTTCAAATGTCCACATTATTATATTTGTACCTTTTAAATGTTGAGTTTCTTTATTACATTTTAATGCGAATGGAAAATAAATGCATAAAAAGTTTGGAAAAAAGTACCACATGGGGCAACGCCCGGGCCCAAATACTAGTTCTAGTTAAAATAGGTAATATAAATTTTTTGAGGGTTGAATATTATCTTAAATTTATACATTTCTTTAAGTAGCTAAATAGTCATATACTCCTCTTTTTGTGTAAATTCTTTGAGAAATAAATATTGAATTTGACTATTGAACTAAAATAATGAAATTTTTGTAGTTCGTTTCATATTTGAATAAATGTCATTTATTTTGTCTTTCACAATTCACCAGCTACTTTTGCCAAACACTTCTAATTAAACAAGTACTTTAATAAACGCTAATCGCTAAAAGCTACTAGTAGACAGCTAGCAGCTACCGCCAACAACTACAACTACTGCAACTGCTAACCGCTACTAGAACCCCTAGTTTTACCAAATAGGGCCAATGCGTGGGCACTTTGCCCACTAATGATAGGCGCGCCACTGAGCATGTGTCACATAGGCGATTGCACATAACCCCTAAAAATTTAGGGCCCTACATACTATTTTTTATGGCAAAAGTTAATAAGCACCCCTGGGCATTAGATAAAATAATAAAAAATGGAAATATTAAGAATCTAAATATTAATTATACTGATTGATGCGTGATTTTATAATGCATTCCAAGATTTATACTATTTTAGGAAATATATTTAGTGCTTATTACACCCTAGGGCATCCGATAACCAGATCCTTTTTTTACATTAATAATTGTTTACGTATTGTATAAATTATTTTTCATTGTTGGTGTTGGGTTCATTTATCATATATGCAGATTTTATTGCAGAGATATGATGTTAAAGTGTAATTAATTTTTTATTTTAGAACATAACATTAAAATTTTAAAATATAAATAGCCTTACTATTATCATTATTGCATAAGGCCTCCGTATTTGACTAACCATTAGTGTTTTATCATGTGTAATCTCCCTTTGAGGAGTGTTAATATTATTTTTTTTCCGTTAACTCTGTACTGGGTTTAATATTTTATAGCTATTGTGAGTTGGGAGTTTGTGACTACTGACTAGTCTACCTCGAAAACTGAGGTGTATATTTCTTGCATTAAAAAAATTAGAGGATCTTGATACAAGGGATATGCTTTGATTTGATTCCCATATTCACGTTGGATAGACAAAAAAAAAAAAAGTGGAGTAATTAAAGACATTCTCGCATACCCTTCATCTTGCCCTTATTATTTAATGCTCCCGTGTTTAGAAATTTTTTGTCCTGTAATTAACACTTGTGTACTTGTATGTATTATTAATTATTATGGCTCACTTTAATTTGTTAGTGGTCAGTGACCACTCACTCACCCACTATACCTTAATCTTGAATCCTCAAAACTTTGATCCCTTTTCTTCTCTCATTTCTCAACTTTTGTCTCAAAAATGGACATCGGATCAGCCATGTCTGTGGCCCAAACTCTGTTTGCGGCACTGCAATGTTCAGAGCTGAAAGAAATATGCTCCTACTTTGGCTATGAATCTCAACTTGATGACCTCCAACGTCATGTTTCCCTTTGTCCAAGGTTGTGCTCGTGATGCAGAGACCAAGCTAGAGCTCTCCAATGAAGCACAATTATGGATTGAAGAGCTCAAAGATGCTATCTATAATGCTGATGATTTATTCGATAAGTTTGTCACTCTCACTGAACAGAAGCAGAGGGAAGTCATGGAAGATGGTAAAGTCTCTAAACAAGTGCGTCGCTTCTTTTCTCGTTACAATCCTTTTAGTTTTGCATACAATATGTCTCATGAAGTTAAGAAGATTAGGGAAGAGATTGATGCTATTGCCAGTAATCATACTAAGTTTGGCTTCTTAAGTATTGACTCTCAGCCTATGAAGAAGAGAAGAGAGAATACTTGTTCTTATGTTTATGAGGATAATATTATTGGGAGGGAGGATGATGTGAACAAGATCATAGCTATCTTGCTAGATAGTAATGATGTTGAACGCAATGTTTCTTTCCTTTCTATTGTCGGCATGGGAGGGTTGGGGAAAACCGCTCTTGCTCAGCTTGTGTTTAATGATGCAAGGGTCTTAAGTGCCTTTCCGTTGAGGCTCTGGACTTGTGTATCTGATCATGATAAGAAGCAGTTGGATGTCGAAGGGATTCTTCGTAAGATTCTAGCTTCGTTTACTGGTCATCAGCCTGATGGATTCACCAAGGAACGGGTGCAAAGCGAGGTTCGAGAGAAACTAGTGAGTAACAAATGCTTGCTTGTTTTAGATGATGTATGGACTGAGAACCGCAATCAGTGGCTTAACTTGGTCGAGTTCTTGTTAGGAGCTCAAATGCGGAGTTGGGTTCTAGTAACTACACGTTCACAGGAGACTGCAAAAATTATAGGAGATGGTAATTCGCATAAGCTGCAAGGACTGTCAAATGAGGATTCTTGGAGTTTGTTCGAAAAAGTAGCCTTTGGATCGGAACAATCAGGCCATCATGATGATGACTTGGTTAAAATAGGGCAAGAGATTGCTAAAGGGTGTGCTGGAGTCCCTCTCGCTCTCAGAGTAGTAGGGAGTCTTCTGTATGGTCAAGAGAAGAGTAAGTGGCTATCCACTCAGGCGATAGGGCTAGCCAACATAAGAGAATGCCAAGATGACATAATGCCTATATTGAAGCTAAGCTACAATAATCTGGAGTCCCCTCTACAGAGTTGCTTCAGTTATTGTGCTTTGTTTCCTAAAAATTTCAAGATTCAGAAGGAGATGTTGATTAATCTGTGGTTGGCACAAGGCTACATTGTTTTATCAGATGAACATCAAAGCAAAGAAGTTGTTGCGGAGGAGTATTTTTCTATTTTAATGCGCAGATGTTTTTTCCAAGATGTGTCAAAAGATCAATTAGGTGAGATTAGTACATGTAAGATACATGATCTGATGCACGATATTGCTCAGAAGGTAGCAGGAAAGGAGATTTGCATAAGTGACCGTATCAACGAAAACATGCATAAAAAAGTTCGGCATCTAGGCCTTGTTAGAGGTGAATCTAAAAGAGATATTTTTACTAAGACTCATATTCGTTCGTATCTCTAGGTTGGATGGGGGTACAACAGGCCCATGATGGATCAACTCTATTTGGAGGCATTACTAGCGAATTTCACGTGCATAAGGGTATTGGACCTGAGTTGGTCAAAGATTAAAACCGTGCCAAGCAGAATAGGTGCACTGCTACATTTAAGGTACTTGGATCTTTCGGGTAATGACGAATTAGAAGTGCTTCCTACGTCAATTAAGAAACTGTATAATCTAGAGACTTTAAACTTGATATCCTGCAACAAATTGAAAGAGCTACCAAAAGATATAAGCAAGTTGGTTAAGCTTAGGGTTCTAGATATTAGGAGTTGTAATAATATGAACTATATGCCTGGTGGGTTGGGTAAGTTAACCAACCTTCATAGCCTACCGAGTTTGTGTTCCCGAAGCTAGTTCAAATTGTAAGCAGTGGCTTGATCATCTGGAAGACTTAAAAGTTCTCAACAAGCTGAAAGGTAGTCTACACTTCAGAATCCAACCCCTCAAAAATGCTAAGATAGATAATAAAAGGGAAGGAGGATTCCTGAAGGACAAGGACCATCTTAAGCATGTTGATTTTTATTTCAGTGCATCAACAGAGGTTGACGGAAGGGTAATGGATAACGAAGAAGCATTAATGGAAGACATGCAGCCGCATTGTAATCTCAAGAAATTACAAATGAAGGGATACCATGGTGTCGGGAATGCCAAGTTGGGTAAAGTCTCGGACAATCTTGTTCGCCTAGAACTTATTGAGTGTCCGGAGTTGAAGCACTGGCATGTCTTGGAAACACTGTGTCGTCCGAAATTCCTTACACTTGAGAAATTGCCTAATTTGGAGTACATAATTGAAAATTGTAGTGCATCACATTTGGCCCCAGTGTCTTGCCAAATGCGAAGAAGGCTTGTCGAGTCCTTCCCTCCATTGAACAGTTGACTTTAATACGTTGCCAAAGCGAAAGGGTGGGTAGCGGATGGTCATCGGCTTGATTGAAGCAGCGGCATGGACATGGAATCATTGCAATTACTTTGTCTTCCGGGGATTGAAGTTATTGCACATCCGTGATTGCTCGGAGCTAAAATCCATTCCGTCGTGTCCGGTTTGGTACGTATATATCTTAAACGTTTCATGAAAGCCGAGAATAATAGAGATGGATTTGCCCTCTCCTACTACCTCATCTTCACCTTTCGTATTGGATCCCATTCCCAAATTAAGAGATGTTTATACAGACAACTTGACATGGCTGAAATCACTCCCCATGGAGTCTTTTCAGGAGATTGAAACAATGGCAATATGGTTCGACGAGAAGTTGGAGGGTTTGGGAGAAGTTGAGCAAGTCTTTGCGTAGGCCGCTCGTCTTCCTTGCGTGACTTGTACATAGTTGATTGTGACAATCTAAGGAGTGTATGTGGAGGATTAGAGCATCTCACTTCCTTGGAGCGTTTAACTATAAAAGGATGCCCTAATCTGAAGCTATCAGAAGAAGAAGAGAAAGAAGATGGTGAGGGCATGCCATGGCGATCCTTTCCTCACTCCCTCCACTACTTGCATTTGGCAAATCTTCCACAGCTGATGGATCTGCCTAATTGGATACAGCACCTGACTGCTCTCAAAGAATTCACGATTGGGAATTGCAAAGAATTGAATTCCTTGCCTTCTTGGATGTCCAAACTCACCTCTCTCAGGCTTCTTCAAATCTGGTCCTGTTCAGAACGCCTCTATGAGAGATGCAAGAATACCACTGGCGAGGATTGGTCCTACATTAAACACATCCCTAGGATTTATTTTTATTAATTACAAAGATGTAAGAAAATAAATATCCTGATTAGCGCTTCTATTTTCATTGTAATCCTCCTCAATTGCAATTTAATTATGTATCTATTTATGATTATTATTACATACTCCCTTCGTCCCAAAATATAAGTCCTCTTTTCTTTTGCACAGTCTCCAAGACGAACATTTAACCTTCTATATCTTCAATTTCGTATTAGTAAAAAATATAAAAAGTTGATATTATGAAAGTACATATCAAGGCGATTCTAACAAGATCCCACATGGGTATATTTTCTTGTATATATTAATAAGAATATTTGGTCAAAGATTTTAAAGTTTGACTCCCAAAAAGGAAAGGGGACTTATATTATGGGACGGAGGGAGTATTAAGTTATTAATATTTGTTGTGCATAGTTCACTTCAGATCTGCTCTTTGTCAATCTTTCTACTAAGATTACCTTGTCTTTGAGATATGAACAACTGAAATGAATGACACAAGGTAATAACTTTTACTTGCTCGTAAACAATTTTTCCATCCAAATTTACAGCAACATTAATTGTTGTGTGCGAGGTGTGACTTGTATGTAGTTTTAAAGCTGCTTAATATCTCTCAAATTGGTCAAATTTACAGCAAAATTAGTTACCTCATTCAGCAACCATGTACATTTTTTATTTCCTTCTTGTCTCTGGAGAACTTGAAATCTATACACTTTGTGCAAAATGTGTTGTTTATCTTTTCACCTTTTCAGGTTCGTGGCTCATAAAGGCTTAATTGATCATGGGAAAGCTGGTTTCATTTGAAGGCTCATTGATGTTATTCCACCTCTTAATTTTTTACCTCATGTACCCATATTTGATACTCGACTCAGATGTTGGTATGCAGTTTATCTCGGACATAAATTATTTACACTAATAGTCATTCAAACCAATTCATTTTGGGTACTCAACAGTGAGTGTTTATAAGCATTTTCTTGCTAATGGTTTTTCTAGCCAGAACCCAGAAGCAGTTATATACTTGCATAGTTCTACAGAATCACAGGTTTACATCTATACAGTTTGTTATTCATTAGTTCAATTTCGAACAAAGAAGTTGCCTCTTCTAGATCTGTTTATGTCATTAATGTTAGCACATCTTTATTTCTCTTATTTACCAAATGCGACGAAATGCGGTCATTTGATATTATTGCCGGACACTATTTATCACTTCTGCATGAGATCGACAAAGCACTGTTTACTCAAAAGGTGTTAATTATTGGAAGAAGGTTTTGTGTAATCAATTGTTCAGGAAAAATGGATGTCAATTAGAATCTGAATTCTGAATGTTAATTGAAGAACAAACTATTGAGCTTGACAGACCCAGCACTGTTGTTTCAGATTGGTGGAATGCTAAGATCTATTTGTTAGCTATCTTTGCATTCAAAATGAATTAATCTAGACCTGCTACTAAAATATCTGTGATTGAATGATCGGTAGATGGCATGTCAATAAGATATTATTGTTAGTTTGGGCTTTGGACATTTGGTCATGTCCAGTTAAATGTCTCGCGCTTTTGGTATCAATGTGCTTTGAGGATCAGGGTAATCTTGTTGAAGCACCTCTTACTCTTAATTGGAATGTCAACATAAACATACAAGTACACTGTAAAAAAACTTGTTGGTACTGAAATGGGTTATAGTTTCTTTTGCCTATTTCAACAGTGAGTAATTGATTTTATGATCTCAGACACATCATCCCTTTATCACGCTTGTGGAGGGAGCCTATTTAGAGTCTTTTGGGTTCATGGTGGTGTTGGTGTGGGTCGGGACACATCATATGCTGGTTTTGCATTTATTCTATAATTTTGGCTTTTTTTTTTTTTGGTGTGGTTTCACTTGCTGTGGTTGCTTTTTCTTCTCTGCTCGAGGCATAGAAAAGTTATGAACGCTTTCCATTTCAATGAACTAATTATTTTTCTTGCTTCTAATGGTGTATCTCATAAGGTACCAGAGTGCTATAATGCCATCCTTTCCCCTCTCCCTGACATATCTATCAGTGATCCATGCATGTGAGATGCTAATGTATGCAAGTAAAGACATTTAGTTTTTAAATATTATCCTAGTGATTAAATTCTTCTTAACATGCAGGTTGAAAGCTTTGTCCACGAAGTACAATTGTTTCCCGTCTGAAGCCTCTCAACCTTTTGATATTCGACTTGATGGTTTTGTGTAAGATGATGCTTGCAGTTCCTTTGAGGTGTATTGCATATGAATAGGGATAAATGTGTAGTACTTTGGCTTATTGAATATCTTTGTGCTTTTGTTTTTGTTTTTTTGCTGCTTCTGTAGTTGGATTAACTTGTTTTCTTTCTGCAGAATCGTGAAGGTTGTGGTGTTATGGTATCGGAGGTAAGTTGATCAGTTTTGTTTTCTCTGCACTTTCCTAGTGTCCTTAGCTGTTTACTGTAGTTTATTTCTGATATCATGTTATCTTTTGTGCTATTCATTTTAAGTTGTGCTGTTGCTTACTTATGTTTGCCCTTAGATCTCTCTGCTTGCGAATTTTCAGCTCTCATAGTAACATGGTCTAAAGTAGTTATTTCTTTCTCTACTGCCATCTAAGTCATCTTCTGCAAGGCAAAGTCTGTAGATGTATGACAGTTTCGAAGAACTTTTCCTCTGTCAATTATCATGCCTTAAAAATCTGATGGTCCTGCAACTTTTATGAGTCTCATTTGTGGTTGCTCTCTAAGCGTATTTCCTTTTGTTAAAGGAACTTGAACATGCAAAGGAATGCGGTGCAAAAATTTATGCAGAGCTTTGTGGCTATGGGATGTCAGGTAAGAGATGCAGATAGAGAGATGCAGTGTAAGAGATGCAGTTTCCTTTATACATAATTCTTTAATGACGTAGTGTAAGAGATGCAGATAGAGAGAAGGAGACTTTGATGCCCGGCATGTGCCTTTTATGTTCCTGTGAAAAGTTAGAACTATATATTATGAAATCTGAAACTGCTTCTGTTTTGTATGATAATATTTGCTGCACATGAGCTTAATAGTTAATGGAGTCTTCTTAAAATAAAGAATAAAGTTACAGTGGACAATTTTCTAGTTGTGGTATAGCAAAAAACAAAACTTCCTTGAAGTTCCTATCTTTTCTAATTCATAGTCAATTCAGTGTGCGACATCAATGAATGAGTGCCTTGAATTTATCCTCAGCTCATATCAACGGGTTAAAACTATTGCCTTCCTGCTAAATTGCTGTGTGTTTAGTTTTTCGTAAATCAAAGTCTATAGGATCTCCTTCATTTTTCAATTTTCATCTCTAAAACATGCGCCAACAAATTGATAAAATCCCCTATTGAGATTTTCATCAAACTTATGCTTCATGTAACAGAAGAGGGAAAAATGTAAATAGAAACTCACTTTATTCTAACTTCAATTAATTCAATAGAGGCAGAGGGGTAAATAATGCTTGCAATCCATTAACAACTAGGAGAAAATCAAGTTTATAACAAGACGAGAATGGACAATATCTGCTTAGAAATCCTAATGTTTATAATTACAATGGGGATAATTTCATTAGCCCTATAAACAAAACCATTTCCTGAGTTTATGAGTACATCGACTTAAAGCCTTCTGTAAGATGGACTACTTTCGCAGATACCTTGGCCTACAACTTAGATACAGCTTGACGAATATCCTGAAATTGAGGAGAAAAAAAAAAGTTTCTCAAGATTATTAAAGCAACAAAATGGCTGAAAAAAATTGAAGTATCTGTAGTTAGACGACTCTCTTCATACAGAGCCAAGCTATCAACAACATAATGAATAAGCATTTAAGAGCAATTTAGCACAAGGTGATTACCTCAAGATGATAGCGAGAAGAGAAATGCGTCAGCAAAACAACTTTATTTCAAATCCATTGGGCATGTTCAATAAGCTGCAGATAAAACAAGTAATCATATTTCACATGGATCAGCTGAACACTCTTTCTTTTTGGTGTGATTTGATACAAGTTTAACATTCCTTTCTTCAGTAAGTAGTTTTTCTCCATCTCTCTCCTCGTCACATGGACAAAGACTCCCATCTGTCTCTATCTATCCTCATCAGTCATCACAAAGATTCCCTAAGTTCGTGACTTCTCTATCTTACGGTTGCATGTTTGTCGGGGAATCTTCCCATCTGTTTCTATCTATCCTCATCAGTCATCACAAAGATTCCCTAAGTTCGTGACTTCTCTATCTTACGGTTGCATGTTTGTCGGGGAATCTTTTGCTATAAAGTTTAATCTATCTAGTGTATGGCATCATTATCATGCATGCATATTTTGATGTTATAGATCCCTTCATTCTCATCGAATCTTCAAAAAGATATCCAGCAACGTGCCCCAGTTTTTGGTGCAGTCCAAACAAAATCAACCCCACAATTCAAAATACGTCTTCTTCATAAGAAAAACAGAACCCTATTTTGCTCTCCATTGTCATGTAATACGAAGGGGTCTAAGAAATTATTCACAAAAGACGACCGTAATGAGTTGTTTGCCATGGGGCTTTTAAGCTTGTTTCAGGGGCCACAAAGTACTATATATATGTATATATAATCTATATTGCACTTCTGCATCCACGAGATATTAGGAGGTCAAAGACAGTTTTATTTTGCATGCCAATTGTACCTCAAACAAATGAGTGTGACCACGCTCGCGTGCATCTTCAATGCTAAATTCATCATCCAGAAACGTTGCCTTTTAAAGTCATCTTGATCAGAGAGATGATATGCAAGGCACACAGATATGTCGATTTCATAATTGCATCAGTGACCATAGGAATTGAACAATGTTACATGACAGTATGACACGCAATCAATTTGTGCTACGGGAATAGAGATGCAGAATGCCACGATACACAATGAGTTTGTGGTACAAGAACGTATTACTGCAAGTGTGAGTTTTATAGCTTTAAGAAGGTAAGTGGTCAGTGAGATAGTAGAATAAAATCTGATGCTTTCAACTACTCTCTTCTTAAAAATAGAAAGGGCACGTGAGTGTGGTGACCCCATAAACAAGTGTGTAATGAACTGGATAATTTGGACAGTAGAATTAAGGAAGAAGATGATGATATTTGATTGATGGAAATGCAAATTACAGAAATAAAGGATAATTGCCAAGTTTTCGAGTGACTTGGTCACACTCCCAAACTAACCACTAAAATAAACTTCTCCAATATTTTCTTCATGATCTTTTCTCTCCCTAATCTCCTCCATTTATAGTCTACTTGCCTTACTCCTCAAGCTAACATAATAACCAGTGTTTATTACCAATATTGCCCTTGCCCCCTAGGCTAGTCTATTACAATACCGGCCGCCTAAACTTTCACCTTGTCCTCAAGGTGGATAGAAATTTGCACTGAATGCTCGACAATTGCAGCAGCGGTGACTTCCAGCTTCCGAACATTGTTCGCTTTGTCGTTTGAGCTCCTCTGTGTCTAGTGTTGATTTCAGCAACTTAAGTGACTTGCCCAGGACCGAAGAATTCAGCAGCTCAGACAGGGAAAAAGTACAAGTATGAGTGAAGTGGGTAGAGGTTGAATTGTGAAGGGGAGTGTGCGGATTACAGGTTCTTGAAAGGACGTTTGGTGGGAAGGTTTTGATGAGATTAGTAAACAAATGGTTGGGTGAAGTAGTGAGTTGCTGGGTAGGGAAAAGTGGCAGTAGAATTTGGTTAAAAGTCTTTACGTTAATGACTGAATAAGCAACTTTGGGTCCAAGTTCATATACCTCAAGAGAGTTGAAGTAAAGAGAAAATAAAGGGGAATAAATGGGTTTGAAAATATGGGTAAAAAGGCTAGGCTTTGACAGTGGTAGAACTATGGGTTTAAATGATAAAAAATATGTGTTGAAGAATTGGGTGGGGTGTTTGGGTTTTAAATTAGGTTGGTCAGATTTGAGTACTTTCTCTTTATACTCAAGTGGGCCGCAGCTTTTTGGGTACAAGAAATTAAGAGGGTTTTGTTGTAAAAGTTTGGTGAAGAAAATAGAAAGTGAGTGAGGCTCCTTGATGGGTTTTACAATTGGTAGGTTGGAAAGGGAGTGGTCAAACTTGGCCCCCAACTCATTGTTTAAAATTGGGTCGAAAGTCTTTTGAACTGGAAATGGGGAGTTGGGCTTAGGTTTAATGGGCTCATTAAAATTTCGGACTTCATAAACTGCGTAAGAGGTGGGTTTAAAATATAAGGATCTAAGTATCCTGAACTCACCTGAAAAATTATGTGCCAGGTCATTGAAATGAACTGGGCTATTTACTAGATTGCCCTTAATAGCAGCTTCTAGAAGTGCCTGCCTCTCCAAGGCAGTAAGGAACTCAGCGTGGCTTCTCCAAGCCAAATACCATTTCTGGAAAATCTTTTTGCACGCGCCACCCTCCAACAAAATTCCAACAGCCCCCTTTGACCGCCAGCACCACCAAATCTACCTCTAGTGAGAGTACCTGGACCACCTCCGGATCCCGCGCCACCAGCACCACCTCGCTCAAATCTTCTAATAGTTGCTTCACTATGAGACCCACCACTAAATCTATCATCTCCACCCATGATCTGGCCACCACCAGTGGCGGTTCCACCACCAAGGTCACATTTGTAGGCCAAGAAGTCTGGACCACCACCAAATCCCGCTCCTCCGGCTCCGCCTTTCTCAAATAATCCTCTCTTTGGATTAAAATTAGATCTGCCACCACTGAGTTCACCATGAGATTGGCCGGCGACACTACCTTGTTCTCCTCCGGTATGACAACTAGCTAAATCTTCCCTTTGTTCCTCGACAACCCAGCTCTGAAAAATGGCCAAATAATTTTCGGATCTACTCTTCTCCACCTCTATTTTCCCTACACTACCTTGAAACAACCACCAATCTTAGAGATGGTGGTGCAATCCTCCAGGATCTGCCCCTCTTTTTCTACAACCTCCGACTCTGTTTCATGTTCTCTTGGCACCACCACACTACGGTCGCTATAATGACCGTCGAATTTCGTGAGAGGTGATTTCCACGTAAGTGAGGATGCCGAGTCAAATCGTCTCATTACATGACCTTTCAATTCCGGCCAATCGTAGAATCGCAGTCGCGGTTTTCCGATTCGAACCACCCCAAGGTGCGTCTTTGTGAAGACCTATGATGGCGACTTCTAACTTAGCTTTCTCACTTAATCGGAAGAAATGGAAGAAATCCTCCAAATCCTCAATCCACTTATCATAATTTCTTCCATCAAACTCCGGGAGTTGTAACTCTTGTCGGATTCTCCGTTCCTCCTCGGGGTCCGAAATACCTCGATCTCTTTTGCTTGTGATGTGAGCAAACTCCTCTTGGATCCATATGTGCATTTGTTGTGCAAGCACTTTTTCCGGTAAACTCCATTGCGGTCTTTTTTTTTTTTTTTTTTTTTTGGCTAAAGCTGAAAATCAGTGGGTTAATCTCCCAGGATTACTGCTCTGGTACCATTTGTAATGAACTGGATAATTTGGACAGTAGAATTAAGGAAGAAGATGATGATATTTGATTGATGGAAATGCAAATTACAGAAATAAAGGATAATTGCCAAGTTTTCGAGTGACTTGGTCACACTCCCAAACTAACCACTAAAATAAACTTCTCCAATATTTTCTTCATGATCTTTTCTCTCCCTAATCTCCTCCATTTATAGTCTACTTGCCTTACTCCTCAAGCTAACATAATAACCAGTGTTTATTACCAATATTGCCCTTGCCCCCTAGGCTAGTCTATTACAAAGTGGCCTAAGAAGCAGAGTAGGCCAAGAATCAATAGGGCACATGACCCATAAGGAACTGGAAACTACAAGAAAGCACCCACAATGGCCACACAGAGACAAAGAGGATTACCTCAGTAATAAGAAGTTTCGCCCTTAGTGCATCTGCATTGCGTGGTTCTAGCAAAAAATCTGATGTTGTATCTCCTGTGAATGCCACCTCTGGAGACAATATCGTGTCTGTGATCTAAAAACAAAGTGTCAAAAAAAATTACAAGAAAAAGGGAGTGGAGGAAATTCATGACAGAAACTAACCTCAACACCAGAATTCTTCAGCTTCTCAATTTGTTTTCCTTTCAAATGAATGTACTGCTTCTTCAACTTTTTTCTAATTGAGTATGAAACATATCCCTGGAAACATAAGGGAAACCTAAAGAATTAAAAATGATCAAGTTGAAGCACATTTGAAAACATGAAAACATCAAAACACTATCTAATTAGCATTGACCAAATTGTGCCATTTGATATTACACAACATTAAGACTGGATTTATTGCCTACATCAAGCACATTCAAGTTTTTTGATCTCTCAACCGCTGAAAATTGCACGTGTCTAAGTGTGCGCATGCAAAGACAGCTAATATTACTATATTACTGGTCGTATGCAGCCAAATGATTTGATTGGAGCATATTATGTTTAAGTCAGGGCTGTCTTTTACACAAAGACTACAGGATACTTGATAGTTCAGGAACATCAAAATAATATCACAAAAGCTATACCATTAAAGCTATTGGATACCGTAATAGTTGGAAATGCTAAAAGGACTACTATAAGCTTTATCATATAACATTTTGGTGAATGTTTCAAGTAGGCATACCTGGCTAGGTATGACATGATGAGTCTTGAATGGTCGCACAACTAGATTGTTCCGTAATTCATATGTTTCCCCTTCAGCAGAACAAGTATTATAGATTAAAAGAAGGAAGGAAAAATTTTACAGGAGCTAAGAAAGATATGCATAATCAAGTTTACTAAATCGACATACCAACATCAAGTGCAACTAAATCGAAATCAAGCTCCACTTGACCCATGGATCTATGAATGTCGAATAACTTCTCTACATCATCTTGAATGCATGGTGACACAAAGAGCTCGAGTTGCTACATACATCGGTAGTCCTCCCTAAAAACCCAGACAATATTTCAGTAAGCATAGAGGATTTGGAGTCTCAAGTAAGATACAAACTAATCTCAACCTAAGACACACATATTCACTAACTAGAAATCTGAGTGTCTTTTATACAAAACATACTGAGAGAAGTTATGTTTCTTTCAGGTTTAGTCTCTGTCTTCAATACGTGACAAGAGTGGAAACTGTCACTGAAACAAGAAAGAAAAAGTACCTTGGTAGGACTAACAGGTCAAGAATCAATATAGTAAAACCACAATTTTGATGTTCTGAAAATTTTAAAACAGCAAAAACATGTAGAACATGTATCATTTTTGCCGTTGCACAACAACTTTACACACAACACACGCCAAACAATGTTCTTCTACAAAACTCAACAATTGTATAGGAAAGAAGCATAATCCACAGGTTGCATTGGGCCATTCTTTGAGCTTAAAATTTCAGTACCAATTACTTGCACTTGGACAATTACATTTAGGCAAAGCATATAACTAGGAAATTGGTCAAGATTAATACCAACTTGATAAGAAAATCATCTAGAGAACATACAATGTGAAAAAAAAACACAACTTGGAGAACAGAAACCATCTAATAAACCCAATTAAAAGTAGTCCGTCTCAAAAAAGACCGTCTTACCTTACTATCTAAATCAAATGGGTCATTTAAAAAGTAGCGTAAACAAAAGGTAACACCTTTACAATAAAATAATGAGATAAGACCATCTCATTTGAGAATTTCTACTTCAAAAGGGGAAAAGGGCATAAAATCTGCATTATAAATTTACAATAAGAAAAAGAAAGAAAGATAGAGAGCATACAATATGATCAAGATGAGCATGTGTAATGAAGACAAAATTCTGGTGAACAGCACGCAAAGGACACCTCCCAATATCAAAAGCACACTTAAATTCTGGAACAATAACACAAGTTTTATGCCCACCAACAGAAATACCTTCAATTGAATACCCTTCAATTTCAAACCCTTTTCTTTGAACTTCAGCTTTTGCTTTTCTGTATTCATCTTCTTCAATTGCACGCCCAATTGCAGAGAATATCCCAGCTCCTCCTTTAACTGCTTCCACCCGACAGGCTTTTACTTTGTAGTTAAGAGAGAGATTGTGAAGTGGTGAAGGTGAATGTAGTAGAATTGGGTCATTGAAATTTTGGATATAAGGTGGGTTACTTGGTGCTGGAATTGTTAGAACGACTTGCATTTTTTTTTTTTTGACAGGAGAGAGGAGAGGGTTTTGAAGGGGTTTTCTACTAGAGCAGGTTAAATGGGTTTGGTTGGCCGTTGGTGTTCATTTGGATTTTGGACTGAACCAAACTCTTAATTTTTGTCCGAACTGAATTAAGCTGAAACGGTAAGAGGAATTTAACTGAACTAATATTGTGTGTGAAAAACTAGAACTCAAATTGAATATGTTGCATCTAGCACTTAGCATAGTGTAAAATACCACTTGTTGAGGTCCATGTAGCAAAGTTTGAGATTGAATCAAAATGATCACAACAAATCGCTAAAACTAGGGGCGGATTTTGAAGATATTTCTTTTAGAGACCAAAGAAAGTTAGGGAAATAATGTATTGTTATATTGTACTTTATACAATATTTCAAAATAACGTTAATCCACAACAAAGAACTATGTCCGGGTTACTATAAGATAGTTTTTTTTAAAGCGTTTTCAAAGTTTATCGTGATTTTGAAGAATGCTCGATAATTAAATGTCATTTTTAGAATGAAAACAAATAATATAAAGGGTTATGCTTTATGAATATAATTTCCCAAAAATTTAAACATATTGCATAGCTACAATAATAGCACCCCCTAAAAAAATAGCATAATACAACGAAAAGTCAAAAATTAAATTAATTATATAACCTTATAATATTATTCCCGAATTCGAAGACAATAATCAGTTAATATTATTTCTATATTTATTTAATATGCTCACGAAAAAAAATGAATAAATTAAGTTGATTTATGACGCACTCGTTGTAAACACGTCAAAAGATACCTAAACTACCCAATATAGGGAAGTAAAGGGTCGAATCTACAAGGACTAAGGGAAGCACCAATAAGTATCGATTTATGATAAGCTAAGATAAGTCTATGTTTTTAAAGATTTATAGATGAAAAGACAATAAGAAAAAAGACTTTGGGAAGGGGTATCCACCAATCAACTCATTCCAAACCAAACAATCACAATGGAAATCAACAATGGGAATCAATTGAGGGGAATTATTCATCCAATGGTACTCTAACTACTCTCTCGAGCTAACTAGATTGACCTAGTATCTTACCGAAGACCTAAACTCATGGCTAATGCATTCAACCAAGCATATCCATAAACATGATGAATATAAACAAGCAAACTAAGTCACCGGCCCTAGGCTAGGTAGTCCCTATTCTCATGGTCCTTCAAGCCTAATAATCGATTTGAGGCAACCCCTTAACTTCATCTCTCGATCTTTCACTAAGGGTACCTAAATTATGCTCCTATGATGGCCAATCACACAAATATTCATTAAAAAAGCCAAATCAATTGACCAAAATTATCCCAAGTCCAAATCCAATGTTGGATTTAGAGGTTCATGAACTCATCAATGACTTCAAACCCTTCTCAAAGAAATAGCTACTAACAAATCATGATAAATTATAAACTAAAAGATATTAACAACTATTGACATGAACTAAAACAATAATCTAGGATGAACAAGTAAATAGAGAGAAAATGACATAAAAATAAGAAGATAAAGCAATAAAATATGAGAGAGAGTAATAAGAACTTCTCATTAAAGTTGCAAGGAGCCTCCAAATCTTCAATTTTCCTTCTTAGATTCTTCAAATTCCAAGCTTTCAACAAGTTTATCTCACTTCTCTCCCGAGAAGATGAGATTTTCTCTCTCCTAGGGTACTAAGAATTTCAAATCTCACTTTATTAAAATAGTATGTAAATTAGCTTCACCTAAAATGAGAGGAGTTTGCCTTATATAGTCCAAAAATAAACTAGGCATAATTACAAATTAACCCTCATTCAAAAAGAGGATTTAAAAATAAAGATTTCGGAAAAACCCGGCCGGCCTAAGGGGTCGACCATCAGCATTGAAATTTCAGTTTTCCACAAATTGACTCGGGCGGGTCAATTGACCCGAGAGCTCGGGTCATTTTCAGTTTCGTCAGTTCATTTTCAAACGGCCATATCTCACTCATTTTTTATCGGAATCGACCCTTGTGTGCAAACCCTTCTAAAACTTCTTATGTTTACCCCCGAAACCCGGTTATGCTTTCTTGATGCTTCCTTGATCTTCCTCTTCGATATTAATATTTGGGTTGTGCAAGTGTCCTCCAAGCATGCTCCTAAGTCCTGAAATGAAACAAAGTGCCCAAAGAAAGTGCATAAAAGGAGGAAAATTGCACAAATTAAGGAAATATCTAATAATCTAGCATAAACTAATTCAAAAACAAGCTATAATACCAACTAAAAACTATCAAAAAGTAAAGCAATAAACAAGACATCAATTTATAATTTAAATAATAATAATGCAAGCCAAGAGCCATATTCTTAATTATCATTTGCTAAATAATTTACAAACAAAAGTTTGATAAATTCACGATGAGAAAGCAATTCACAGAAAAAACACTAAGAAAAAGAAGGTTGAAAGACTTGAAACTCCTAAGTCAAGGAGGAGTGGTAAAACACTAATCGACTTTTTTGACGAGAGATAAGAAAAGAAAAAGAAAAAGGTTGCCTTTTTTTAAAATTTTCATTTACACTTTTGGAATAGATGTTGTCTTTTTGCCTTTTCTCCCACTAACAATTAGTGTTTTATCATATGGCTCGTGTATACCGACCGAAAAGTAAAACTAGCAAAAGAAGATGAGAGAGAAAGTTAGAGAGAGACTCCACTTCAAGTTAATCCCACCAACCCGAAAATAGAAAACTTAGCCAAAAGTAAAATTTCCCAATTCAATTTCAAGAGTAACTTCGCCTCTCGATAACCAAATTCTTCCCGATTTTTTCAATCAACTACCTTCTATTGGTATTAGTAGTATTTATTGGAACTCAATTCTCAAGTTTGTGTTTAATTCAAGACGATTTTTTTCCCCAAATTGTGTTCGAAAGTCCTCGAAAGATAATCTAGTTTCTCAAGTAAATTATCAATTGCCGAGAGTAATTTGGCTCATGTTGTTTATGATTTTCATTTAATCTCATCCGTTTCCTACTCAGAATTCCGTTCAAGTCTTTAGAATGGATGAAAGGATTCCTTTTTCTTCCTTTCAAATTTAAATTAGGTTACCTTGCTAGGGTTTATAGGGTTTCATGTTTTCATATTTGGTCGTTTAGTTTGGATCGGGTCTCGTTCCATTAGGTCGTGCGGAGCTCATTTGGGCGAGGTGTGATACTGAGTTTTCTTTTCCCAGTATAGTTCTGTGGTTCTAATTTGGATTTGCTGCGGTGAAATTCTTGGTACTAATTATTGAATATGTTGGGTGCTTGTCAATTGGGAATTTGTTTCCTTGTGCGTTCACTTTTTTTTGGTATTCAAGATTATACTCTCTTATACTTCCTCCGTATCAAATTAAATGCAACAATTCAGGTTGCACGGTCTCCTAGGTAAAATTTCTTAAGGGTTAATTAACAAAAGTGAGGGCAAGTGTTTAGTGTAATTAATGTTGAGGCATGTAGTGTTTTGATGATTGTAAACAAATGATGATTATCTAACTAACATGTGTGTTTGAGATGTGCATATTACGTTACCATAGAACAAGTCATGAAAGGTTAAATATATCACATCATGAAGAGTTCCTTGAAGAAATCCAATAAGTGAAGTTCCTGAGGAAGAAATCCAAAGAGAGAAGAAGTTTGATTATACAGATGTGTTGCTAGATTTTATGTAAGTTCCTAAGATGGAACCAAGAATGAAGAGTTCAAGAAAAATGTTATAGAAGCAAGCACAAACAAAGTTCCTAGAAGAGTTCCTAGAAGGAACACAAACAGAGCAGTTCCTAGGTATATCCTAAGAGGAACATTGAATATGCAGTTCCTGAGTGGGAGCAGTTCCTGAAGTTTCATAGTTGAAACAAGCAGTTCCTAAGCATGAACTAGAGGTGCGAAGTTCCTTAAAGGAACTAGCACGTCGGAGTTCCAGAGGTGGAGCTATTAACATGCGGTTCCTGAGTTGGAGCACCGTGGAGCATGAAGACAGGAAGTATGAGTTTATTTTCTAGGATTCATGTAAGTATGTGGAAACGTGAAAGGTAAAGGAACAAGGTGTCAAAAGGAACTCGTGGAACTTAGAGTCAAAAGTATTTAAGAGTCAGTAAGTTGTTGCATATTATTATCTTAATCTGTAGGATTTATTTAGAGTTTGTTTCTTAATAAATCTCTACTTGATTAATTATTTTTAGATAATATGAATTAGTTGTTTTAGAATAAGTTTTAGTTTTAAATAAAAGATAAGTTTTAAATAAAATAGTTTTAAATAAAATCGGATTTTTAGGAATCTGATTTTAATATCTTTTAATTTATTTAATTCTATCTTATCAGTTTTTGGAAAATTAGAAGCCTAGATTTATATTACGATCAATGAGTATTTGACTGCGGGAACTTGTAGACGCGAGTTCCTGTACGAACAGGAACTCATGTACTTATGTCAGGTTTATGAAAAAGTTTTCTGTAAAATATTTTTGCATAAGAAAATAAATAAAAAAGTGAGTTTTGGAAAAATATCTCTTGGATTATATTTTGATAAAACGTTGCTTTTTCTCCAAGTATTTATTTTCTTTTTGTTTCCTATTTTTACTCTAACCGCTTTTCATCGTAAACGTGACATAAGTTGTGCCCAAGAAGTTGATCGCTTCTTCCCCAAGTTTCTCCCAACTAACCGATCATGGGTTAGTGGAGAAATAAGTGGAAGTGGTGCTCAAGTTTTGAACGTACTATAAATAGAGGCTTATGTATTCTTTTTAAGTTGTTTGACCGGGTGTCTTTCTATAGTGTCGACTTATGTCATTCCATAAGGTCTGGCTTAACGAATAAAGTTACAGTAAGAATTATATTTTCTATTCCTTGTTTTGAGTCAGTTCCCGTGAGTTCCAAGTTACTACGACTGCCATGTTCCTTTACAATTATTCAGATTCTATATACTAGAGTTAATCCAAATTATCAAGCGTATGTATTTGAGTTTGGGGTTAAAGGGTTTGAGTGAACTCTTGTAATGGGAACTTGGTAAAGGGTTTGAGTGAATTCTTGTATCAAGTTCGAGTGAGGAACTTAGGTAAGTTCTTATTGTTTATGTGTAGACTTGGGGTGAAGTCTATCCAGGGGTAAAGGGTTTGAGTAAACCTGTTGTAAAGAGTTGTGGGAACTCTTAAGGGACTTAGAGTTAAGTCTAGAGAGCTAAAGTTCCTAATGGAACTTATGAGAGAGTTGGAGTTCTGAGTGGAACTTGCGCATGTAATAGGTTGTAACAGAGGAGGTTCCCTATTATAGTGAAGAGTTTAAATCCTGAGGAGGTCGTGGTTTTTCTTCTTGTATTGGGACAAGAAGTTTCCACGTAAAAATCTCTCTTGCACTTTGAGTTCCTTATTGCTTATGTTTTAAATTCCGCATTATTTGGCAATAAGTTCCACACTACAATTCACCCCCCCTCTTGTAGTTCCTTCCGAGTTAACAATTGGTATCAGAGCCGGAACTCATTGATAAGCAGGCAACCCTGCTGAGTGAAGTTCCTGCAAGAAGAAGGAACCCGTACGAGAAAGGAACTCCACCCTACGTCATTCAAAGGAACAAGTGGAAGCTGACTTTTTATCATCAATTTAAAGTCACTCAAGATGTAAGTATCTCTTCCTTGAGATATTCTTTATACGCATATATTAAATTGGAACTTGTTCCTTAGAGTATTTCTAGTAAAATGGTTTTATTTGGCTTTGATGTTTTTATAGCAATTTTGGATAACTTTAAAATTGTTTTCGAAAAACAAAATTAAGATTTCCAAATTATTTTTTAAATATCAAAGAATCAGTATACTAGAAATGGTTCAAGGAACTATTCGTATTGGAACAATGCATATTGTCACTCTTGGAACTTAGTTTTCCTACAAAAGGAAACTTTATTCTTTAGGCAGTGGAATATATGACTATTTCATTTATTTGCCAAAGAAGTATTTTTCCATGCATATTGAGTTTATTGAATATTTATTATATGTATGCATGTTGATTTTTACTAAGTAGAGATAGTTATATAGATTTGTTTTGGTTGGAAAAGAGAAGTTATTTTACAAGTTTATATATATTATCTTCTCTTTATATGTTATGCAGGTTATTAATGTTTATTTTGTAGGTTTGATAATTGAGGTAACTAAAATATCAAATGCATAAATTTTAGTTTTGGATCAAGGAACTCAAACTTTGATTTGGTGAAATCAATAGTGTTCCAAGAACGAGTAAATGGCACAGGAAAAATTTAAAATTTGGAACGAGTTCCTAATTCTTTTGAATTTGATCTCGGTTCAAAGGAGCAAAGCAGAAGTTCCTTCTTCACATGAGATTATATTTTTTTGGAACTTTATGCTTATTCTTTTTATGCTGTATTTTTATTTACCTCTCTTTTGACTAACCTACTCACATTAAAATGCACAAAGTATTTCTTTTTGGGTTTGTTTTACAGATTATATTTTTTAGTTTATGTCAACCCAAAATGAAGGAACAAGTTCATGTTCTTCCATCAAAGGAACGAACAAATTGGGAACAAGTTCCTGAAATTAATAAGAGAGCTCCAGAGATTATCTTTCAGATAGAAGATTCCATATGATGGCAATGCCTAGGAACTTGATTACAATTCCAGATGAGTTTGATGATGTATGCAGGAACAAGGTATTGATTACAAGGCGAATATAATGAATGGAACTTTGGAAGACATGACAGAATACTCTTTGCTAATGTTTTCAAATGAACAAGTAAGAAAAAGCAATCGATATCACTTGCTAAATCATCAACAAAGGAATGATTAGAAGTTGATCAACAAGACATCCTATGAGATCTTCAAAGGAGAAAACATTGGTATTATGTTCTTAAGCGTTTGATTTTAAGTGTATTGGTAATTAATAGCAATAAGAATCATCTAAGGAACTTTAAAAATAGAAGCGATGAGGTTGTGTTAGAACGCACCTCTAATTGTTAGAAACACAAAGTTTATAGCAAAATGATATATAATGTGTTATGAAGAGTTGACATATTTGTTATGAGACTAACTTGTTTTTTCCCAGTAAACAGGTTAAAGATGTTTTTTAATTTTTTATGTTGAACTCACAAGTTCCTATAGAGCTAGAGTTCCTACATATAATATGTCACTCTCAAAAGCAACAATAGCCGCCTATATGACCTCATGGAGAAGAGCTTAAAAAGTGAAGATTAAGTTCAAGTTCATAAAATAAAAGTTCAACTCAATGAATATGTGGAAGCGAGTTCCTATCAGATTAGTAGGAACAGACAGTTCCAATAACCGAGTTCCTTGATTATAACTGGAACTTAAGAACTATTCCTACGACTCATTCACAGAGACATCGGCAAAGGAACTCTATACAGGTTAGTTGTTGAGAGGAACAACTAAACAAAGGTATTGACTTTGAGAAAACTTGTATTCATGTAGCTAGGTCATAAAATAACTGTACATTATTTTCTCTTGTTGCTTACATGGGATTTAAGTTGCTCTAAATAGATTTTCAATGCGTTCAAAATAAATTTTATTGTTGGAAATCTATGAGGAATAACATCAAGTTTCTTCTTGAAAAATGATTTCAAAATTAACAATAATTTCTGTTTTCAAGAGGAATTGACTTAGTAGTTGTATATTGTTATATGGATAATATTTTTGGTACAACTAACTATTTTATGCAAGGGTTTTTGCTAACCTTATAAGCAAATGTGTACGTGAGCATGATATGGGAACACAACTACTCTCTTGGAATATAATGATGCAAGGACAAAATTATGTCAAGGAACTTTTGAAGAAGGATGAGTATGAGTCGAGTTGGTATGAAAGTTTCCATCGATGTGAAGACATCAAAATGATGGAACTAGCGGTCGTAAACTCAAAAATAAGTCATCAAAATCACCCAAGATCTTGAGGTAATTTTATATTCATGGTGAAATGTGACTTAAGTTATGATGTTCCTATTCACATTGTATCATGATTAATAAATTACATTGTTAAATTATTAATCCGAATGCATAACTTTTATAAGTCTTGCTTTAAATTATGTGAATATATGTTCTTTATAGTTTCACCTATTCATGGACTGTTTAGAGGAACAAGACTTGATGAAGTATGACTTAAGCGTAAACATGTTCTTTTCCAAAAAGTTTTGTCGAATTGGGTTCTTACACATACTAAAATTGAAGTAATTATATGCACACTAGCGTAAATATGTTACACTTAATTTTTGTGTCGTAAAGGCATACTCACTTGCCTAAGAGTGTTAGAGGTCTCATAATAAAACTGTGGATGCTGTCAAACATGAAAGTCTTAAGTTGCCAAAGGTACAATGAAAGAAACCTTGATGGAACAAGACAGGTAAATTCCCATAATATATTTCATTTAACCTTTAGAGGGAACAAACCTATTCTTAGCCAACTATCATCGGCTCACGCCACATTTCTTCAAATACCCTTTGATTGATTAATTCCTCATTCCATTCATATCATGTCACTTTAAATCTCCTAATTCCCATGTGCTCTAAATTAAAATTCATGACTTTTTATGGTTCAATGATGCATAAAGAGTGATACATGGTAAATACATGTTGAGGGGGAAGTTATGGAAAAAGTGAGAAGCAAGTCTTTTATGTTTTATTAAGTGATGCTCAGAAGGATATATCATTAGATGGAACTACTCATATAAGTTCCTAATGATGAAGGAATGGTAAGAAACTCAGGGGGAATAAGGAAGGAATCGATATATATGTTTTCATTCTTGGTGGTGGATTTCACGTATGTGTGAGTAAAAAGATAATTAAATTGTTCAAGTTTCTTCGGGCAATGAATTCCTCATGGTTGGTTGGTTGAGTAAAAGTAGTAAACTTGATTGATACATATCAAGGTGTGTGTGGGGTTTGGCAGAGATTTCAAAAGTGTAAAGTGAAGTAATCAACTCGAATTATTGTTGAGAACATCATATTAAAAGTCTAAACCATAGAGCACACAATATCTCTCAAGTTCCCTCTACTCAAATTATTCCATAAACTTCTTTCATATTCTTTGAGCCGGATATTACAATGTCCTATCTCTTAATCCATTCTTGACTTTTAAATCTGATTTTTTTTTCTTGACTTTTATTTAATTATTTGTCAAGTTCCTTCGATGGTTTTGAAGTTGGGTCTTTGGATTGTGAGTTGGAAATTTGTGTAGTACATGTATCCTAAGTTTGAAAATTGAGATTCTTGAGACTTTTGGGACTAACATGTGTTTAACCTTTATGGTGGTAAGTGTAGCATATAACAATATGTGTATATGATTTACCTAAAACAAAATGTGTGTAAGATGATCCTTTTCGATAATGACAAAAGGGGGAAGAAAATGTATAATGCTTATAGTCAAGCATAGTTAAGTCTAAATCCTTAAATGATGAAAGTTTTTTGTATGATGTGTTTATCTTATATTGATATTTCCTTCTTATACATGCATGACTTGTTTGTTAAGGGGAATTAATGTACATCGTTTATTATTTAATTTGTGATAAGCATCATTTGTTTGTCATCATAAAAAAGGAGGAATATTGTTGAGGCATGTAGTGTTTTGATGATTGTAAACAAATGATGATTATCTAACTAACATGTGTGTTTGAGATGTGCATATTACGTTACCATAGAACAAGTCATGAAAGGTTAAATATATCACATCATGAAGAGTTCCTAGAAGAAATCCAATATGTGAAGTTCCTGAGGAAGAAATCCAAAGAGAGAAGAAGTTTGATTATACAGATGTGCTGCTAGATTTTATGTAACTTCCTAAGATGGAACCAAACATGAAGAGTTCAAGAAAAATGTTATAGAAGCAAGCACAAACAAAGTTCCTAGAAGAGTTCCTAGAAGGAACACAAACAAAGCAGTTCCTAGGTATATCCTAAGAGGAACATTGAATATGCAGTTCCTGAGTGGGAGCAGTTCCTAAAGTTTCATAGTTGAAACAAGCAGTTCCTAAGCATGAACTAGAGGTGCGAAGTTCCTTAAAGGAACTAGCACGTCGGAGTTCCAGAGGTGGAGCTATTAACATGCGGTTCCTGAGTTGGAGCACCGTGGAGCATGAAGACAGGAAGTGATAAGTGCATATTCTAACATCATTTAGTTGCATATTAGGGTGCATTTTCATGTAGTATTAGAGCATTTACTTGCATTTATGCATATTTAGGTCCATTTTCGTAAGATACGATGCTTTCACGGGTTGTTTGGTCTTTTGAGGTAATCTCAGGTACTTTGGACTCCTATTTGAGGACATGATGATTTAGGCGTGTAGATGACCTTCAAAACGATATATCATGTGCCCAAAACGGATTGAAAGTGAAGAAGATACGCATGACTTTGTGTACTTGTGCGAAATATGATACCTCTTCACCATTTCACTCGTAACTTTTGACTCAAGAATGATAATGAGGTAATTCCAACTGGATTGGAAACTAGACTTCAAGAGATTTCCAACGATATATTGCATGTGTGAAACAAAGCTCTGGATCAAAAGTTATAGCTGTTCAAATTTGAGCTGAAGCCACTGTCGCACGCCCGTGCGGATATCTGCTCGGCCGTGCAACCTGCAATCAAAAGTCACTGCCTCGCTCGCACGACCGAGCGAGATTTCGCTCGACCGTGCATGACCCTGCACGCCCGTGCAATATGTTGCTTGCCCGTGCAACCTGCTGTAATGTCGCATCTTCCGCGTGACCTAACTTATGTCGGTTTTTGTTAATCTTAGCTTATAAATAGGACTAAAAACATTATTTTAGGAGGTTAGATATTATATCATCATTATTAGTTTATACTTAGGGTTTTTAGAGAGAGAAGTTAGAGAGAGAAACTTGTAGATCTCCATTGTTCTTCAAGACTCCACCTTCCTTCCATTAATTCAAGTATCTCTTTTCTTCTTCTTTTCTCCTTGTTTTATATTATGATGTTTTATTATTCTTCTCTATTTTCTTTATTTATTTCAATTATGCTTACATAGTTTTGTAATCTATGGTTAAGTTGAACCCTAGTGTGTATTAATTCATGATTATTTCTTTAAATTCCCAAACTAATTGTTGAATTGTTCTTGCTTAATTGATTGTGCATATTCCAATACTAGATTAGTGATAACTAGTATTGTTATGATTCATTTGTCTTGATCACAACGGGAGTTGGGTTTTGACGGATTTGAATATTTCAATTAAGGACATGAAGTTCTCCACGGGAGTAGGTAGAATGGATTGTTAGGAAGTTAGAGTGCCGCGTTTAATGTCTTTAATTTGCATGATTCCACGGGAGTAGGCTTCGAGTGCATAGTAGAGAAGCCATTGATACTCGGGAGAGGTTTATGGTATTTTATAGGGTGTACTTTTCCTTGTGAGCATTTAATTGACTAGTTTGGGGTAGAAATTATTGTTGTATTAATTCATGCTAGTGGGGATACTTAACTATAGAGTCTTTTATTTATAGATTGATTAACATAGTTTATTCCACCATTATTCTTGATATTAAATCTCCTTTAGTCTTACCATTACTTAAGGGCTAATCATAGAACAACTTTCTCTCGTGGGATCGACTCTGACTTACCCTACTACATAGTTAGGAGGATTAGTTAGGTTATTTATTTTTGTTAGGTGCGCGACACACCTATCAAATTTTGGCGCCGTTGCCGGGGAGATAGTTTGTTTTATTTTGTTTTTATTTTTTGGTGAGACTAGATTGTATATATATTTTTTTCCTTTCTTTTGTGAATATTTTTTTTTTCTTTTCTTTTTTTCGTATCATGGAGTCATTTTATTATTTTGATGGGGATAATTCTTCTGATAGGCACCATAGTCATAATTCTTGTGGTTCTCATGTTTATAGTTTTGATGCATCATATCAAAATTCTCCCAATTATTGCATGAGTTCTCATGAATTACCATACATGTTCCATGAACCCAATATTTTTGCTAGTAATTCTAGAGCAATTTTTTCTTTTCCTCAATATGAGAATGAATTGTTTTGGAAATACTATTATAGACTTGGCGATTTTGTTGGTCCTAACCATGGAATTGAAATTTGGGATATGTGCCTAGTGATTTATGAGAGTTTAAATGAAGAAACTAAGGAGTGTTGGAGTCTATGTCTAATGGGATCAAATTGAGTGGTTGGCTCAGAATAATTATGAGTGGGATATGTCTTTATCTTCTAGACCATCCTTTTCATCCGAGATGCATATTACAACACCTCCTTATTGCTCAAATTATCAATCTACTTCACATGATTTTTCTTCGTGTGATGTGACGTTAGTGAATGATTTTAACCCCTCACCCCAATATGAATTTGATTATTACACTCAAAATTCTCATCCCCAACCGTATATTTATGATGTTGATGATGCCGATTGTATAGAGAATGAGAGTTATGAGGATGATGATCAAATTATAGGAGAGAGCAATGTGATGAATATTTTAAAGGAGGAAGAGCCCTTTGTTGAAATTTCCTCTTTGGAGGAAAGTCAAGTCGAGAGTAAAGTGATTTATGAGTCTTTATCGGTACCACCTATAGTTTTTGAGTCTCATGTTCCTTTTTCTAAAAAACTTGATCTTATTCCTTCTTCCCCTATATTATATCCTCCATCGTTCCTTCTTCCTCCCTTCTTGAATGACTTTTATGATAATGTAAATAATGTATCTTAGTTTCTTTTCCTTCTTTTGAGTCATGTAAAAAGACTAACAATTTTTCTTTTTCTTCTTCTTGTAAATATAATTTTTCCTTTGATTTTTCTTTTTGTATTTTTAGTAATTTTTTAGTACTAATTTTTTTCATTTTTCCTTTCCTCTCTTATATAATATGCTCTGAGATGTTTGCAGGAACATATGATAAGCTTCTTAGAGCATTGAACTATTATGAGTGATCTACTAGTCTTAAACGGTCATGCAAGACCTTAAATCAGCGCTTATCGGGAGGCAACCCGACTTTTCTTCATTTTATTTATTTATTTTGGTTTGACTAACTTTGCTAATGTCTGACAAAGTCTGTTGCTAGGTACAAGCATAGCCAATTTTTTTTTGGCTAAGTTCACTGCCTCATTACAACTATCGATTGTGGTGGAGGTGTCGATGCTTTTTGACACTCCCTTTGATTACCCACCCCTTTTGTAAGTTGTACCTCTCCCTCATTTAATTCCTCTTTGTTCACATTGAGGACAATGTGTCATTTAGCTTGGGGGAGGATGTTTGTCATCATTACTTAGCGTATGTTAGTTGCATCTAGAGTAGTTTTTTTTTCATTGCTTTCGTAGGATGTTGCACGGTTTGTACCGCTCACTAGGAGTGGGAGTTTACGTGTAACCAAAAACATTGTATTGCTTTCATAGTTGCATTGGCATATTTCATCTCATATTAGATTTCATGTCATTTTAGTTGCGTCTATGGGACTATTGCTAGCACTTATTGAGAACCTTGCTGATATTTTACTACAATTCCTAAGCATAATTCATCTTGTTCATGATTCTTCATAGCACGATTGTTTCGCAATTGATTGTTTGTGGTAAGATTGATTGATCTATCTCTGGCTCGATTTAACTTTATTGTGCAGACACCTTAAACTAAGTGAGCTTTTGTGCATATAAACTGACGTATCTGTGTCAGTTATGTTCTTTCATGTGTGATTAGTTCCTTAGTTGTCGCATTGATCTTGATTTTGACTTAGTACTCCTTGATTTTTGCTAATGCATACATTTTGATATGATTGAGGCATTCTATTTCATGATCTCAGCTCCAGAGTTATTCTTGTTTTCATATTATCCTTCCTCTAACCCCACCGAGCCTTTTTCGACTATGTTTCGATTGCTACCTACATTACAAGCCATTGGCCTCATTCGATATTTGTCCTAAGCCTAGCTTGGGGGAGCGAGTATTAGTTTTGGTTTGATTTGTATTGAATTGAAGTGCTCTATTTGTAGTTTAGAAGGATGGAAAAGTATGTTTAGTGAGCTTTGAAATTGAATTGAAAGTTCGAAAAAAAAAGGTGAAAAATGAAATGAAAAAGAAGTAGAAAAAAAAAGTTGTGAATAAAGTGAAATAAAAAGGGTTATGATTGAATTTCTTGAGTGAAAAGTGTTGTTGATTATATTTGGAGATTGTTGGTTGTTGCACGGAGTTGTTGTGACCTTTCTTGGTCATGTTTTCGATTATATAATGCTCCCCTTCTTGGTTTTTCCATCACAATTCCCAAATTATTTTCCATACCTTTAACCTCAACCCCATTACAACCCTTAAAAGTCCTCTTGATAATTGTGTATTGTATTGTTGAGTATTAAGTGAGTCAAAAAGTCAAAGTTAAAGAGTTTATGTTTCATCTTAGTCGACTTGTTTTAGGTTGAGTGTTATCATTTATCCTTTAAACACATGAGAGATTTGAGCGCACATGACTATAGTGAGGTCTGTCAGGTTTGGTTAAATCCAAATTGGGAGAGATGGTATGTGGTATGATTGGAGAGTCGATTGCGATACATGACATGCTATGCGGCTTTGTTCGAGCTTGCATTGATGCTTGGTTTGTGTAGTGATTTTATCTCTTGTGTTTTCAGTTGAGTGTTTATCCCTGTTGTAGTCCTATATTGTAGGTCGTCTTTCTTTTCCAATGTTTATGTCTTATTGCTTGGGGACAAGCAATGGTTTAGCTTGGGGGAGTTTGATAAGTGCATATTCTAACATCATTTAGTTGCATATTAGGGTGCATTTTCATGTAGTATTAGAGCATTTACTTGCATTTATGCATATTTAGGTCCATTTTCGTAAGCTACGATGCTTTCACGGGTTGTTTGGTCTTTTGATGTAATCTCAGGTACTTTGGACTCCTATTTGAGGACAAGATGATTTAGGCGCGTAGATGACCTTCAAAACGATATATCATGTGCCCAAAACGGATTGAAAGTGAAGAAGATACGCATGACTTTGTGTACTTGTGCGAAATATGATACCTGTTCACATTTCACTCGTAACTTTTGACTCAAGAATGATAATGAGGTAATTCCAACTGGATTGGAAACTAGACTTCAAGAGATTTCCAACGATATATTGCATGTGTGAAACAAAGCTCTGGATCAAAAGTTATAGCTGTTCAAAGTTGAGATGAAGCCACTGTCTCGACCGCACGCCCGTGCGGATATCTGCTCGGCCGTGCAACCTGCAATCAAAAGTCACTGCCTTGCTCGCATGACCGAGCGAGATTTCGCTCGACCGTGCATGACCCTGCACTCCCGTGCAATATGTTGCTTGCCCGTGCAACCTGCTGTAATGTCGCATCTTCCATGTGACCTAACTTATGTCGGTTTTTGTTAATCTTAGTTTATAAATAGGACTAAAAACATTATTTTGAGGAGGTTATATATTATATAATCATTATTAGTTTATACTTAGGGTTTTTAGAGAGAGAAGTTAGAGAGAGAAACTTGTAGATCTCCATTGTTCTTCAAGACTCCACCTTCCTTCCATTAATTTAAGTATCTCTTTTCTTCTTCTTTTCTCCTTGTTTTATATTATGATGTTTTATTATTCTTCTCTATTTTCTTTATTTATTTCAATTATGCTTACATAGTTTTGTAATCTATGGTTAAGTTGAACCCTAGTGTGAATTAATTCATGATTATTTCTTTAAATTCCCAAACTAATTGTTGAATTGTTCTTGCTTAATTGATTGTGCATATTCCAATACTAGATTAGTGATAACTAGTATTGTTATGATTCATTTGTCTTGATCACAACGGGAGTTGGGTTTTGACGGATTTGAATATTTCAATTAAGGACATGAAGTTCTCCACGGGAGTAGGTATAATGGATTGTTAGGAAGTTAGAGTGCCGCGTTTAATGTCTTTAATTTGCATGATTCCACGGGAGTAGGCTTGAGTGCATAGTAGAGAAGCCATTGATACTCGGGAGAGGTTTATGGTATTTTATAGGGTGTACTTTTCCTTGTGAGCATTTAATTGACTAGTTTGGGGTAGAAATTATTGTTGTATTAATTCATGCTAGTGGGGATACTTAACTATAGAGTCTTTTATTTATAGATTGATTAACATAGTTTATTCCACCATTATTCTTGATATTAAATCTCCTTTAGTCTTAACATTACTTAAGGGCTAATCATAGAACAACTTTCTCTCTGTGGGATCGACTCTGACTTACCCTACTACATAGTTAGGAGGATTAGTTAGGTTATTTATTTTTGTTAGGTGCGCGACACACCTATCAGGAAGTATGAGTTTATTTTCTAGGATTCATGTAAGTATGTGGAAACGTGAAAGGTAAAGGAACAAGGTGTCAAAAGGAACTCGTGGAACTTAGAGTCAAAAGTATTTAAGAGTCAGTATGTTGTTGCATATTATTATCTTAATCTGTAGGATTTATTTAGAGTTTGTTTCTTAATAAATCTCTACTTGATTAATTATTTTTAGATAATATGCATTAATTGTTTTAGGATAAGTTTTAGTTTTAAATAAAAGATAAGTTTTAAATAAAATAGTTTTAAATAAAATCGGATTTTTAGGAATATGATTTTAATATCTTTTAATTTATTTAATTCAATTCTATCTTATCAGTTTTTGGAAAATAAAAAGCCTAGATTTATATTACGTTCAATGAGTATTTGACTGCGGGAACTTGTAGACGCGAGTTCCTGTACGAACAGGAACTCATGTACTTATGTCAGGTTTATGAAAAAGTTTTCTGTAAAATATTTTTGCATAAGAAAATAAATAAGAAAGTGAGTTTTGGAAAAATATCTCTTGGATTATATTTTGATAAAACGTTGCTTTTTCTCCAAGTATTTATTTTCTTTTTGTTTCCTATTTTTACTCTAACTGCTTTACTGTAAACGTGACATAAGTTGTGCCCAAGAAGTTGGATCGTTTTTCCCCCAAGTTTCTCCCAACTAACTGATCATGGGTTAGTGGAGAAATAAGTGGAAGTGGTGCTCAAGTTTTGAACGTACTATAAATAGAGGCTTATGTATTCTTTTTAAGTTGTTTGACTGGTGTCTTTCCATAGTGTCTGACTTATGTCATTTCTGGCTTAAGGAATAAAGTTACAGTAAGAATTATATTTTTTATTCCTTGTTTTGAGTCAGTTCCCATGAGTTCCAAGTTACTACGACTGCCATGTTCCTTTACAGTTATTCAGTTTCTATATACTAGAGTTAATCCAAATTATCAAGCGTATGTATTTGAGTTTGGGGTTAAAGGGTTTGAGTGAACTCTTGTAATGGGAACTTGGTAAAGGGTTTGAGTGAATTCTTGTATCAAGTTCGAGTGAGGAACTTGGGTAAGTTTCTTATTGTTTATGTGTAGACTTGGGGTGAAGTCTATCCAGGGGTAAAGGGTTTGAGTAAACCTGTTGTAAAGAGTTGTGGGAACTCTTAAGGGACTTAGAGTTAAGTCTAGAGAGCTAAAGTTCCTAATGGAACTTGTGAGAGAGTTGGAGTTCTGAGTGGAACTTGCGCATGTAATAGGTTGTAACAGAGGAGGTTCCCTATTATAGTGAAGAGTTTAAATCCTGAGGAGGTCGTGGTTTTTCTTCTTGTATTGGGACAAGAAGTTTCCACGTAAAAATCTCTCTTGCACTTTGGGTTCCTTATTGCTTATGTTTTAAATTCCGCATTATTTGGCAATAAGTTCCACACTACAATTCACCCCCCTTCTTGTAGTTCCTTCCGAGTTAACAATTAACCACCACCAAGTACCACCACCACCTAATGGTGCCACCACATACTGCCGCCGCCACCACCAACATCACTGAGGCACCACCGACACCACTGAAACGCCACCACCACCAACACCATCGAAACGCCACCACCACCACTAACACCACCGAAATGCCACCACCATCAAAACACCTTCCTGCTGCCCAAATCAAAACACACACCCGAAATTCTAAACCCAAATCAACCCAAAACCACCTTCCTACTGCCCCCACCACCACCCACCGTCAAACCCCATTCCACCTCCACAACACCACCGAAACGAGAGAAAGAGATCGAAGAGAGAGAGAGATGCAGGAGAGAGAACGAAGGAAGATGGAGATGGGAGAACGAGGAGATCGAAGGTGGTAGGGTGGTTGTATGGTGAGAGAAAGGAGATCGATGGAGGATGTCGGTGAGAGAAAGGAGATCGATGAAAGATGGAGGGAGAGAAAGGAGATCGAACTGGAGCATGCTCGGTGGTTTTGGGTCGCGGTGGGGGAGGAGATCGAAAGTGGAGTATCACAAAGGTGATGATGATGATGGCTCGGTGGTAGGTGGCGGAGGACGTATGAAGGTCGCCGGGCGAGAATGGTGATGATGATGGTGGTGGTGGAGGACGAAAATGGTGATGGAGGATGGTGGTGGTGGATGGTGATGGAGGATGGTGATGATGATGGTGGTGGTGGAGGACAGAAAATGGTGGAGGACAGCAAAAAGGATGTTGGGAGGATGGAGGAGAGAGAAATGGTGGTGAGTTGTGGGTGGTGGGTAGATTAATTTTGATTGGGTTTGTAATTAATTTGATTTGGTTAGTATAATATGTGTTTTAGTTTTTTAATAAGGATATTTTGGTAATTTCAGGGGTAAAAATCATACCAAAAATAGAAAGAAGGAAAGTGTTGCATTTAATTTGAAACATCCATCTTTAAAACTGTTGCGATTTAATTTGATACGGAGGAAGTATAACATTTCAGTCAACTACTTTCCACCATTGGATGCTCATTGTTGCAAATTTGGGTTTCTTCATTGATGTGGTGGTTAACCTATACTTACCAGATAAAATATATCAGCCGGCCATTTTCCATCTTTGGAGGACTAAGGTTGTAAGTAAACTCTTTATCTACTATTTTTCAGAACTTTCATTTTCAAGATATCTCCTTGTAGAAATTGATGAGATGATAATATATTATTCCTCTGTTCTTTTTCTTTCTATTAGTGACTTGAATAGTAATGTGAGGTGTAAGATTGTATGTAAGTTATATTTATTTTCGTTTTCAATAATTTTATTTTGTGGGATGATTTCCCCCTATGCCATCAATTTGTCTTTGGTATTCAACAAGTTCTTATTAAAGAAACATATTCAGCCGAAAAGGCTCCATATTTGGGAGCGTAAGGTAGTAAGTTATTTTTTAACTTACTACATTTCAGAACTCTTTTAGAAATTGATGAGTTAATTATATCTCATACTTATGTTCTTTGTCCGTATGTTAGTTACTTAACTAAGAAAGTTCCTAAAATTTGTGATATATTATCAAAAGTGGTAGCTTTGAAGGTATCTGAATTTCCCTCGGGTATCCTAAACTATTCCTGGATTGTTAAGTATGTTGTCATTCTCATGCTTTGGGTTTGGTTAGTAATATTTTCTTTATCTATGGTTGTTGTAGCCAATTGTTATAGTTATTTCTTAATGATAAGTTATGGCTTTGGAACGGTGGGTTATGTAATGGTAAACTCAATGAAATCCAATCTAGACTACAGAAGTTATTGGAGCGGATTTTATTGGGTGTCCTGCAAAACTTTGTTTTTCTATAAAAACTCCAATTTAGGCTACATAAGCTATTAGACTGGAGATTTTTTAAGTTTTTTCTTCAATTTTTATTGCCATAAATTAGTCCTTTTGTGCCTAAAGAAGGTTTCCCAGAAAAACGTTGTCATTCTTATTAGAGATCTGTTAGAAAGTTTATTTGATTGTAGCCAAAGAATGATTGTTTCATCTTTGTAAGAAAATAGAAGGGTTAAATCTTATGACCTTTTATTCTCTTGGATGGTAAGGTGGATTTTTTCCACTTCTAGACATCTAGCTATGCCAGTGGCGGATCCAGTATGGGTTCTGTGGGTTCAACCGAACCCACGAGGATCCGGCAAAAAAAACTGGGCGAAAAAAAAAACAGAGGAAAAAGTAAAACCCTTTTACTGAAACTCTAGCTTTGCTTCAGTGGTAACTCCTTGTATTACAAGATCTTATGTTCTAAGGTCTCGCGTTCGAACCTCTGTCAGATGCTTTTCATAGTTTTTTTTATTCTTTTTGGTCACTTCTTTTACTACAAGTCATTTTTTGCAAATTGGTCTCTTATAATTTTTTTCCCCTTCTTAAGATTTCCTTTTGATTTTGAGCTCTTCTTGTGATTTACAAATCTCTACCTTCTACTCATGTATTGATATTTTATTTTGAGGGCCACCCATGTATTGATATTTGTTACACTATTAAGTAATAAATATGGTTTAATTTTCATTTTCTTCCAATTATATTAATTAGGGGTAATGATATATGTAGTAATTGTCTTGATACTCCGTAATTTTCTTATAAAAATGTTATTAAGATGTACTCCCTCCGGTCTTTATTAGTTTACCCCTTTTGACTTTTGACATTATTCACATACATGACTTTGACTATCTCTTGTGATTTGTACTTAAGGAAAAATATAGTCATGTGAGATCTTGTTAGATTCATCTCAATGTGTAGTATCCAAATATCAGATTTTTGTAATTTTTGCTTATTGATAATTAGAGATATTAAGGTTCAAATTAGTGTATCGGCAAACGTGCCCCATAGAAAGGGGTAAACTAATAAAGACCGGAGGCCGGAGGGAGTAACTAATAAATTAAGATGAATGAAAACTCCACTAAAATGTAATTGTTAAACTTTTTTTTATTAAAAAAAGTACACAATATAGTAAAATGTAATTTGTAGTAAGAGTTAATTTTAGATTTATGTTCAAGCAAAATGTAAAACTCCACTAAAACGTGGCTCAATTTCTGGATCCGCCACTGAATAGAATAGAAAGAAGAGAATAGAAAACTGAACTAACATAATGGAGAGAAGCTCTATTTATACAAGAGTTAGTTATAATGCTCTAATAAACTTATTCTCATTTCTAACTAACTTGATGACTAGGAAATTAGGGCTAATAAATAAATCTTATAAAGCCCGTGAATTCTAGAAAGTATCACAAGCAAACAAAATACTACACTTAAAAGCATGCAATTGAATACAAAAAGCAAATTTTGATGAGAATGATCCCACCTTTTGTGCGTCTTCTTGAAAACAGCTCTCACCTTTGAATTAACTCAAAGATAATCCCACTTTTTATGCCCTCTTATGTAAATGGTCTAGGTTCACTTGTCACCTATTGAATAGGTCGCCTTTAATTTTCTTGAAATATTAACAGCTCTCACAGGATACATCGTAATTAAGTTGGAACCTTACAAAAATTTGTAATTCCCAAAATTTATTAAAAACTGAAAAGCCAAAATAACAAGATGAGGACGAAGAGGTAGAAATATATTTTGGCTCACCCTCCCCGCCGAAGATCATTAACGACCCCTCACCCTCCCCGTCACTTGATGCTCACGTCCCCTGTGCCCTCCCTATTGCACGTTGCTCCTAGAGCATCTTTAATGGTGATTGAAAAAAAAAGATTACATACTTGATCTTAAAAAACCCCCCTAACAATGAATGAAATAAAGATTGTGGGTTGATTGGCAAAAAAATTTTGTATGGGACGATTGAAAGCATGATCAGGCGTGGGAGTGGGACCCACAGCCTGATCTGGCTTTCTTTAATTTTTTTTTGCCTTTCCTCCAGCCAAAACGCTGCGTTTTGGCTAGAGCTGTGAGAGAGCTCCAGCCAAAACGCATCGTTTTGGCTGGAGGAGAGGCAAAAAAATTAAAGTTGTCAGCGCTGATGCGCTGACACACGGACCCAATAGGCGCGCGACATTTGTCGCCCTTTCCACATGGCAGCTTCGTATTGGGCACTAAAATATAACCGTTGTAAATTTTGCAACGGTTATATTTAAAAAATACAAATCAAAAAAAAATACCAACGGCTTTATTTTTTCGAGCTCTATAAATAGAGACCCATTTTGCTATATTTTGGACACACTTAATTTTCTCCATCTTCCTTCACTAATTTCTTTTTATTTTAAAATTCTTATAATTATGGAGCCTAATAATCCTAATTATATAAGAAACGTGATTTGGTTGCCAATATATGGCAGAAGTTTGGCCGTAACGCTAATTAAGAGCATTTCATTATGTATTTTATGTATTTCGTTCCTAATTAAGTTTATAATTCGTTCTTGTATTTCATTATGTGTCTCGAAATTAAAAATATATTAAAAATACTTAATTGTGTCTCATAATTTAATTATTAGATCGCTAATTAATGAGGATATATTAAAAACGCTAATTGCGTATGCTACGTGTTTAGTCTCCTTGTCCAACAAGTTAGCTGTAGATGGAGCTTTCTTGTCTAACAAGTAAACTAGTATCCCTTAGATGTTCTTCCTTGGAGACTTGTGCAACAAATGTCTGGATCAACTTAGTCCAAGCCTGAGCTTCACTCCCGAACCTGCAAAAAGGGACCTACCCTGGAGGTTTGGGTGGTGGTTCCCCCTCCGAAGCTTAAGTCAGATATCAGGAGTTGTAAGAGAAAGTAGAGATAGAGAGAGAAAGTGTGAGAGTAGTTTTACAGAGTAACTTTGCACTGTTTGCATTGAATTCTCTTTCTCATGATTTCAGGGGTATTTATAGTGATAGCAAGTTGACAGCTATCCTTAAAATACGCCCTAGAATAGTGGCTCCCCGATTGGGCCGAGGAATCGTAGCATGACACGTGGCAAGCCATGATTGGTGAAGGTTTATTAACCACTCTCCCGCGGCCCAACTTGCGGTGTTGGGTTCGATCGTTGGGCCGTAAAATCAACCTTTTAACCCAACTGAGTATAGCCCAGAGATTAAGCCTTCTTTCTACATTAACTAGGGTGACACGTGTACGGCTCTGATGAGCCCACGTGTCATTAAGAGAGCCGTAGATGTTAGGCTGCAACATTTGCCCCTAAAAGGGCTTTCACTGTTGGCCCATCTGACGGTGAAGGCCCTTTTACCCAAGGTAGCTTCTTGTTGGCCCATCTGTCGGTTAAGGCCCGCTTTACAGAAGGTAGTTTTTTTCAAAATGAAGGAAATGACGCGCCCTTTCCAGGATTTTACCGGTCATAATCGACCGTTACTTTCTTTTCTTCGGTCATTTCTGACCGGCTCCACAAGTTTTTTTACCCCATATATATACTCTTGGTGTGAGAACATTTAATCATTTCACACCTTGAACAAATATTTCTAGAGAGAGGAGCTCTGCAAACTTTTCTAGCGAGAGAGGGAGATCGTCCGACTTCAAAGATTCTTCAACGAATCGTCCGGATGTTCTTAAGCGTGTATCGTTTCTTTGTTCTTTTCTTTCTTCTTTATTCTTTATTCTTTCTTAGAAAAGCAATAAAATGGAATCTTCTTCGTCAAACAATCCTAGCCGACCAAGAGCTTGTCTTGACCCTAGAACCGATACTTCTTCTTCGGCACATTCTAGAGTTGGGCCTCTTCTGGCCGAGTACATATTTTTTCATAGTTTTGGCCAAGAAAGTCAGACGACCCAGTCTTTACCTGTGCAGGGTAATCTGGCGCGCTTCAAGCAAACGGCCCGTTTAAGACGAAGAGTAATAATCCCGTCAAACAGTTCAGATATGGAAGAGTCTACTGGACGGGTACCAGACGAGGCAAGAGAGGTTCAGAGTGCTGGACCTTTGGACGGACCTCCTTCCCCTGACCATTTTTTAGGAACCGAAATAAACCCTGAGGCCAGTCCTTCTGGCAGGGACACCAACATGGAGGAAACCGGCGAAGATGATAACGCCACTGAGTCTGATAATGCCGAAGAATCAGACGAGGCTTCCACTACCTCGTCGGAAATTAGAAGGCGTCTAGGTCCCCTATCTGACCCCGGCTTTATTTTGGTCAACCGCAAATGGTTGGAGAAAATCGGACTAGACCCTAACTATTTGTTGTCCTATATGCCCATGCCGGGCTTCTCCTTTGTTATTCCGAATAGAGACGCGACGATCCTGAGCGCTCCCAGGAATCATTTCGCCGTCTACAAACTGGCCTTGGACGCGGGATTGAGATTCCCTCTCCATGAATTCATAGAACAAATATCGCAAGAGTACTACCACATCGGCCATAATCGCCCGGCTCCAAACGCTTGGCACAACGTCTTGACGTTCATTGCCGTCTGTGAGCTGCGCGGCCTAGCCCTTTCCATTCAAGCCTTCACTCACATCCATTATGCGGCCAAGGTACCTGGGGCCGTGGACGGGGCTTGGCTAAGCATCTGCAACCTTCCCGGCTTTATGACGGCTTGGGGAAAGCCGTCGAAGATGCACGATTGGAAGCCCGACTTCATCTTCTTAAAGGCGGCCAATGATTCGGCCACTGAGAGCTATAGATTCTACAATCGGTCCGTCACGAATACGGAGCGGAAGCAGTCCTGGCTGGACCTGGAGGATAGCTTCGACGAAGAAGTGGTGGAGTACTTCAGAGTAAAGGAGTACTCCAAGCCCCGCCAACGATCTTTTAAGGGACCATCTAACTGGATACCCTTTAAAGAAATGTTTTACCAAGACGACTTCTTGGTGGCCGCCGGCTTGCGGTTGGCCAATGATAAAGGTATATATTCAAAATCCCCCAAGTAAAACTCTTCGTCCATAATTCCTTAGACTAACCAATTTTTTGTCCTCTTGTTGCAGACTCGGTCAGAACGCGTCTTAAAGCTTCTTGGACGGGAAACATAAGTATGTCTAAATTCACGGACAACTTATGGAAGGAGTACGCCAAAAGCAACGCCGAAAAGAGGGCTGAGACGCTGATAAATTTTTTTTTTTTTTTTTTTTTTTTTTTTTTGGACGAGGATCATTCTGGCTCGTCTGGAATTGCCATCCCATCTTTGGACGAGAATCACCCAAAGAAGGAAAACGTCCAAGCATGGACATTTACCTTTGGGGCATTCGGACTCGTCCAAATAATCGTATCTTTCTCTGGACGAGGATAGCCCGAAGAAGGAAAGCGTCCATGCTTGGACGACCACCTTATTGGAGCCATACTCGTCTGAGAATTTTCTCTCTACTTCTCATTTTTTTTTTGTTCTTGGACGAGTACCATTTGGACTCGTCCAAGTTATAGTACCTTACCCTTGACGAGGATAGCCCGAAGAAGGAAAACGTCCATGCGTGGACGGCCACCTTCTTGGGGCCATTCTCGTCTGAGAAATTTTAAGTTCTGAAGCTAGGCGAAGAATTGATCTCCTATCCTTGGACGGGAGTCATGTTAGTCCGTCCAATTTCGGGACGGCTTCCTTCTTTGCCTTGACTTCGTCTGCATCCGAAGTTTTTCTCGGACGGGATTCCCCTAGGATAGGAGGCGTTTAGTGTTTGACGCCTTCCTTCTTTGGGTAATTCTCGTCTAAAACTTTGCAATTTTGATTTGGGTTTTGATCTGTGGACGTGCGTCATCTTAACTTGATTATTTTTTGCAGAAAAATGCTCCTACTAACAAGCTCCCACCCGGGAAGTCGTCCTCTTCTAAGAAGAGGCCTAATGGCGGTCACGGACCAGCCTTCCGCGAAAAAACCTAAGGGCTTTATGAGAAAAAGGCCAGAGAAGACGACTTCCGCTGGAGGAGGTGGGGAGAGCATGCCGCCACCCAAGAACAAGGCCCTGAAAAAGGAGCCTTCAACTGCTGCCCCTGCTGAGAGGGAAGAGATGGCAGATCCTGCTGGTCAATTGGACGTTATACCAGCAGATTCGGCCGAGGTCAGGCCAGAGTCGTTCTTGGCTTTGGTTATTCCGGAGCCAGAGACGGCGGCTGAGAACTACACGGGTTTTAGCGGCTCGGTGGCCAAGCTGGTGCCTCAGATGCCGTTAGCTGTTAGGACGACATCTATTTCGTCTGGTGAGTCGTATTATCCGAATATTGTTAGGACAGTGCGGGTCGGTGGACGGTCTATGAGTCCGTCCAATAGACAAGCCATCGTCTATCCCATCAAGATAACTGACTCTCCCCCTCTTTCAGATAAGGGCAAAGGCCCAGCCATACCCTCAGCTCTTCGTACCGTAGACTCTGACGAAGAGTCTTCCCCTGCTTTCGCCAAAATGTCAAAGGCTGAAAAAGATCGGCTTAAGCAGGAGCTCTTAAAGTGCTACCCTGAATCCTATATCAAAGGATTAAGGGGAGCATCGGCCGGCATGTGGGCTACATGTCTCAACTTCGTCGCCGAGGTATAGCTTCATCGCCGCCTTTGTTTTATACTTGATAAAATTCTTCTTTTTTGTAAAGCGTCTAATGACTTGTTTTGTTTTCATTGATCCAGCTTTTTGCTCGCAGCATGCTGACTGAAGAGTGGGCGAGGGAGCTTAGAAAGGAAAATAAGCAACTCGTCCACCTTGCTACAATGGCTGGTGACAAAGCCATCCATGACATCGAGATGGCTAACACCCTTCATCGTCAATCCTTGGAGGCCTTGGAGAAGAGATAGGCACTCCTGGAGTCCCAAAACAAGAATTATCTTGTTTCTATTAACCATCTATATACTGAGCAGGATCGTCTGAAGATGATCATAGACACTCTCTCTGCTGAGTTGAAAGGTGAAAGGGATGCCGCTCTTCTGGCTGCCGTTCAACTAAGGAGGGAGAATATTCTCCTAAGGGCGAAAACGGCTCGTCTGGAAAGAGTGGCGGCCAAGGCCTTCGACGATGCCAAGGAAGGGTTGAAGCAAGTTGTCGAAACGGCTAAGGACTGGGCCGTCAAGGCCTTCGAGATGCTTGCTGAAGCTGATGAGGTCCCCAGCTTTGTACGTCGTCTGGAATATCAACAGAGTGTCCATTGGGCTATGGTATGCGCCGAGGAACCTCCGGAGTTTTTAGAGTCTGACGACGAAGCTGCAGCCGAGGATGAGAAGGCTGAAGACGACCAAGAAACTCGCGCTGAAGATGAAGCCTAGTTTTAGGTTTATTTTTCTAAGTTTCTTGGCTTGTCTGCCGTTGTAGTCTTAGCCCTTCAGTAGTCTTAAGTTGTAAACCTTTGCTATTGATATATATGAAGAACTTTTTGCCAATTGCTTGTCTTTTATTTTCGTAACTTTCAAATTGACTAAGTATAATATTAACTTCGTTATGATCGTTGGACGTCCATCACAGATGCTTAGTGAAAGAGCAGCGTGCTTGCCTTTAGACGATCATAAATCTTTAAAAATTGTTGTCTCCTAAGCATAAGAATTGACTCGTCCTGAACTATTGGACGATCTGCCTTATCTGAATAATACAAACTTGTCAAACCTGTTCCTTGCCCTTGAACGATCGAGAATTTGTGCAAAATGCTGCCAAGTACAAGAATAGGCTCGCCCTGATCTTTTTGGACGATTTACCTTATCTGAATTATACAGACTTACCAGACCTAATTCTTGCCCTTGGACGATCAAGAGCTTTTGCAAATTTTAGCAAGTACTAAAAGAGACTCGTCTGGGACGGTTTGCATAATCTAGACGAGTTTCGCCCAAAGAGGGAGAGCGGCCAATAGCTGTTTGTTTTGTGGACGAGCCACGTTCTAGCCGTTTTACTCGAGCTACTAACACTCGTCCTGCAGTATCAAACCATCAAAAGGGCATCTATTGCCTAGGTCATCCTAGTTTTTGGACGACCTTTTCTCTTTAGCTCGTCCTATAGGCTTCTATCATCCCCCCTTCTTGGGCTTAGCTCAACCGCAGATGATGGGCGAGCCAAAGTCGAAGAAGGAGAGTGGCCAACCTTGGCCGAGCCTGCTGAAATCGATGGACGAGCTTGAGATACATGTTCACCGCATGTTTTAGCCGGCTTCCTTGAGGGAGCAACACTCGTCATTAAGTAGTGATCCCTTACTAGGGTCTGAACTACTTAGCTGTCCGTATTTTTGAAAGTAAGTATCCTTTACTAAGGTCTTATTTCAGGCCAGCTTTCTCTCAGAGACTTTGACGTTACTCTTACTAGAGATTTTGTCAGTTTGACGGCCATGTATGTGTTATATTTTTGGCCGGTCTCTTTGAGGGAGTGATGTTTGGCATAGAAGTGAGTAATTTTGACGTTCTATTATTGTTTGTATTTTTGTCCAAGTTATTGTCACTTTTAGACGAGTAACTGATTGAATGCCCCAAAGCGAACTAACTTGGTGAAAATAAACAAAGAAATAAAAGAGTAGGAATTGTATTATATGGATTTTGCTTGACTAAATGCCAAGATGCATGTATACAATTCTTCCTCCTAACATGTGCCGTGGCACTTTGGAGTAACTACAAACTACCTTATAGGTATCTGACGGTGAACTGAGTTAGACGTGGTACTTCTTCAAATTATCTGAATTCCAAGTACGCTGTATAGGTCGTCCATCTAGATCTTGGAGACGAAAAGTCCCACTGTGCAGCTCTTGGATAATCAGATAAGGTCCTTCCTAGTTTGGGGTTAGCTTCCCTAGCTCCTTAGCTCGTCCAACCGCCTCCATTTTTCTTAGAACAAGATCCCCCACCTTGAGTGGTCGTCTAACAACTCTTTTGTTAAACTCCCGAGCCATTCTCAACTTGTACAATTGCATTCTCAGTAAGGCATTGCCCCTGACTTCTGATACTTGGTCCAAAGCCGTGCGTAATGCAGCCCAGTTGGCATCTTCTGTGTACAACATGACTCGCAGGGTGGGTTCATCAATCTCAATGGGCAAGACGGCTTCAGTGCCATAGACTAACATGAAAGGCGTCTCGCCTGTTGAATTCTTAGCGGTTGTTCTAATGGACCATAACACTAATTGCAGCTCTTCAACCCATTGTCCCTTGGCGTTTTCCAGCTTCCTCTTGATTCCATTTGATAGAATCTTGTTGAAGGACTCGACTTGTCCATTGGCTTGTGGGTGGGTGACTGTCGTAAAATGAGCTTTGATTTCTCTTTCTGCCAACCAATCTTTCAGCTTAGGCGTTTCGAACTGTGGACCATTATCAAAGACGATGGACTGAGGCATGCCAAAGCGAGTTATAATGTTTTTCCAAATGAAGCCCTTGACGTCGTTTGTTGTTATTCCTCGCATGGCTTCAGCCTCTATCCATTTAGTGAAATAGTCCACTGCTACTATCACAATCTTCTTTTGCCCAGCTGCCACCGGAAAAGGTCCTAATATGTCCATGCTTCATTTGGCAAAAGGCAGAGGGAACAAAATGGGGCTTAAGTAGTTGGACGACTTCTGATGCAGGTTTCCATGTTTCTGGCAACTATCGCACTTTTTTGCATAGACGAGGGCGTCTTCCTTCAAGGTAGGCCAGTAATACCCCGTCCTTAAAGCCTTTTCTCCGAATGCTCTTCCCCCAATGTGCGATGCACAAGCTCCCTCATGGAGTTCTTTCAAAACCTCTAGGCCATCTTCTCTGGTGATACACTTGAGGAGAAGACGGTTGAATGATTTCTTGTAAAGGGTCTCATCCCATAGTTCAAACCACTTGTCTCTAGCCTTCACATACTTAGCCTCTACAGGGTCAGAAGGTAATCGCCCCGTCTTCTTGTATTCTATGATCGGCCCCATCCGCATCGCTCCTCGGCTAAGAAACATAATCGCTCTTGGTCAATGCTCTTTTTGGGTTTGACTTCCCAAAATCGTTCTTGGCACATCTCCTTCAAGCCCGAGCCGGCCAATTTTTAGAGAGCATCTCGCTTGATGATTTTTTCGACCTTGGCACTTGGTCGAGAACAAATCGTTTTAATGGCTCAATCTCATCCTTGATCAATCGCATGTATTTGCTCATTGATGCTTCTTTGCATTCAAAATCTCCATTGACCTGACTGACGACTAAGAGAGAGTCCGATTTGGCCTCAATCTCTACAGCTCTAGCAGCCTTGATTCCAGCTAAGAGTGCTTCATATTCAGCTTCGTTATTGGACGCTTTGAATTGAAATCTTAATGCATATTCAAACTTGTCCCCTTCGGGAGATTGACAAATGATTCTCGCCCCACATCCATTGATCGTGGACGATCCATCAACCATGAGCGCCAATGCTTCCTTCCTTCATCGCAGATATATGGCTCTATGGTTGGCCGAGTAAGCTCAACTATAAAATCTGCCAAGGCTTGCCCCGTAATGGCTTTCCTAGGTTCAAATGATATATCAAACATGTTGAGCTCAACCGCCCATTTTAGCATTCGCCCAGCGGCTTCCATCTTCTGTAGAACTTGCTTCAAAGGTTGATCAGTGTAGACGATTATACTGTGTGCCAAGAAGTAAGGCCTTAACTTTTCGCCGGCCATGACGAGGGCCAATCCAAACTTCTCAACCGGAGTGTACCTATTTTCCGCGTCTTTGAGTACGTGACTCACGAAGTATATTGGGACTTGGACGGATTCTCTTTCACCAAAGAAACAAAGACTCACACCGAAGTGGACACGGCCAAATATACAAACTGACTTCTCCCCCTATGGCCGACCAACCTAGGCAACTGCCGAAGGTGGTCCTTGACCTGTTGTAGTGCGTGCTCCGCCTCATCTGTCCACTCAAACTTAGCTTTCTTCTTAATAGTGGCAAAGAAGTGATGGCTCTTGTCGCCTGACTTAGACAAGAAACGTCCAAGGGCAGCCAAGCAACCCGTCAGTCTCTGAACTTCCTTTATCTTTGACGGAGACTTCATGTCTAAAATAGCTTGGATCTTCTCGGGATTAGCTTCTATTCCCCTCTGGTCTACCAAAAAACCTAAGAACTTCCCTGACAAGACCCCAAAAACACATTTACTGGGGTTCAGCTTTAACTTGTATTTTCTGAGAGTTTCAAAAGTTTCTCTCAAATCACCAACATGACTTTCTTCTTGGCGGCTCTTGACTATCATATCATCAATATACGCTTCCATGTTCCTTCCCAACTGCGGGCCGAAAAACAAAGATTGATCAATCTTTGGAATGTGGCCGGAGCATTACGCGCACAAATGACATTCTCAACCAGCCACCTGATCCTTTTTCAGTAATGAAGGACGTTTTGTCCTAATCCTCTGGCCATATGGGAATTTGATGGAAACCTGAATAGGCGTCCATGAAGCTTATTAAAGCGTGGCCGGCTGTGGAGTCCACTAGACGATCCAACTTAGGCAGCGGGAAGCTGTCCTTGGGACAAGCCTTGTTGAGATCAGTATAGTCTACACACATCCTCCAGGTGCCATTGGGCTTTGGCACCATGACCACATTTGCTATCCATTATGGATAATAAGTTTCTTTGATGAATTTGGACTCCAACAACTTCTGAGCTTCCTGGTCGACCGCTTGATTCCTAGCCGGTCCCAAATGTCTTTTCTTTTGACGGACTGGCTTTAATTTTGGATCAACATTTAGCCGGTGGACGGCTACCGCTGGATCAATTCCAGGCATTTCTTCAACGCAATAAGCAAACACGTCTTGAAATTCTTTCAGCAAGCTGATTAAGAGGCCCCTGAAACCCAAAGAGAGCGAAGAACCAATTTTCAAAGTCCGTTCTGGACGAGCCTCATCCAGACAGACATCTTCTGGGACCTCGACTGGCTCTGGACGCTCTAGTACTAGTCCCATAATGGCCATCACTTCTTCGACGCAGGGGGAGGTTCTTCCTTGATGGTTTCATATTTTCTCTTCTTCTTTGGGGAGATGCTCGACGCCTTCCTCGAGGGGAGCGAGAGGCGTCTGAGGGCTCTCAATGGTCATCTTTAACGAGGCGACTTGGTCCTTGACAATCCCATATGTTTTCCTCTCGCTAGCCACCTTCGTCTTATCTTTCTCCATTTCAGACGTTTTCCTTTCACCAGCAACCTTCGTCTGATCGTCATTGCATATCTTCCATGATGACGGCTTGAGGGTAGTCAGATAACATTCCCTAGCCACCTGCTGGTCTCCATATAAGGAGCTAATCTTGCCATCATCACACTCATACTTCATCAACATCAGGTGAGTTACTATAACTGCTTTGACTTGATTCAGAGTTGGTCGTCCAAGAATAACATTGTAGGCTGTCAAATCTCGGACCACCAAGAACTTGATAAACAGAGTTCTAGCGGCATCCTTTTCTCCTACTCGAACGGGCAAAGTAACAGTTCCCATTGGATGGATGACTCCTCCCTCAAACCTTATGATGGGATGGTGAACGGGAACCAAGTTCTTCTCATCAAACTTTAGTCTGGACAAGCAATCAGCACTAATGATATCCGTCGAGCTTCCGGTGTCGATCAGAATCCTTCTTACTCTCAAGTTTGCTATTTTCATTTCTACAACCAAAGGATCATCATGGGGAGTCCTCAACCTGCCCCGATCTTGCTCACTAACTACCACCCTTGGGAAGGGCTCGGCCTTTGTCTGGTCAGCTAACAAAACCTGGCCAAGCTCCCTAAGGTAGTTTTTGTGTCCTCTATTGGTTGGTCCTCCGGCAGCAAACCCTCCTGAGATTACTAGAACAACATCTTCGTTTGTGCTTGTACTCTCCTTCTTCTTAGTATGCCAATCATCTTTCCTCTGAAACTTCCTTCCCCCTTGAGGCATATAGGAGTTCATCTTTCCCTTTCGAGCTAGCTCCTCCAAAGCCTTCTTAAGGTGCTTACATTCATTAGTTTCGTGACCGCAATCCTTGTGGAAGTGGCAATACTTACTCTTATCCCTATTTCTATAAGGGGTTTTCATCTCAGCTGGGGCCTTCAACTCATATTGATCCTTAATCTCCATGAGAATGGAGTATTGGTCCTTGTTAAATTCAATAGGATTGGATGAGGATGGCTCAGCCTCTTTTCTCTTGCTCCTTCTGGACGAAGTGATGGTGGAGGTTATAGCCCAAGTCTCGGCCTTCTTGGGGTTGCTCTTCTTTGGCTGAGCAACCTCTTCAGGCTTCTTAGACTCGGGATGCTTTGCCTCAAGACACACTTCGGTAGCGTGAATAAACGCTCTGCCTTCCCTTAAGGGTTCGGCAAGAGTGTAGATTTTCTTTTTAACAAGATCAAACTTAAAGCTTCCCGGCCTTAGACCCCTAATGAAGGCGTCAAAGGCCACTCCAAAGATTAAGATCTTGGATCTCGAAGGGCTTCTAGGGTCAATCTCTTAACGAAACTTCTAAGAGCCTCCTTAGGTCCCTGGACGACCTTGCCTAGGTGTATGCTTGTTTTTTGCTCTTGCTTGTTGGCAACAAAGTGACTAGTGAATAAGAAACTGAGTTCAGTAAAATTGTTGACTGAATTGGGGGGAAGATTGTTAAATCATTTCTGAGCAACTCCCTTCAAGGTTGCTGGGAAGTTCTTGCACCAAGTACCATCATCTACTCCTTGGACGTACATCTGATGTTTGTAAGCAGATAAGTGATCATCGGGATCTGTTGTTCCATCAAAAGGTTCTATAGTAGGGAGTTTAACCTTGAGGAAGGGGGGCGCCTCCATTATCCTGGCCGAGAATGGAGTGGGCCAGTTAATCCGGAGGGCTCCCATCTGTCCCTCAATGGGTATGTACTCCTTACGATATTCCTTTAACACCGGATCAGACGACGTGTTTGCAGGCACTAGACGCCTATAGACCATGGGCTGAGCCACCGTCTTCTCCTATCGTGGATGAACAAGAGAGTGACTTAAACTTCGTCCCTCCCCTCTGGACGACAACCTCAAAGGAGGGTCTCTCAGGTATGATGTAGAACCTGTCGCTGATCGTTGTATTGCAGCAACTTTCTTTGCTTCTAGATATTCTCTGGCATCTGTTTCCATTCGGTGCCCGGCTGACGAACATGGTCGTGGGTCCTTACCACCTGTGTTCCAAGCCCATCTTTCTTCGCCGATCATTATCCTCTCGGTCGCTTTCCTCTTGCCGTCCTCCTAGAGGGTTCCCGACGAACAGTCGACTAGGGCCCGGACGATCTTCTTGGGAACGTCCCCTAGGGGGAGGTGGATTGTTAGCAATTGCTCGGGGGTTAAGCTTGGAAAAACAACATATTGCTCTTTGATTCGTTCCTGGACGATCGTAGTCATCTTTGCCCGAAAATCATTCAAGGCGTTCTCTAGATGGGCTAGGCGATCACTGGACGTTCAAGATTCTCTTGAATGACAAAGTTGCCGGCTTGGTCCAAGAACTTGGACGATGGACGGGGTCTATCCCTTCCTCGAGGCGGTCTCTCGTGTTCTACTGTGTCTTCGTCATTAACCTGAAGACTTCGGTTTCTGGCAAGGTTGGACGATTGACAATCAGTCATCGTTGCGTCTCCCCACAGACGGCGCCAAATGTTTAGTCTCCTTGTCCAACAAGTTAGCTGCAGATGGAGCTTTCTTGTCTAATAAGTAAACTAGTATCCCTTAGATGTTCTTCCTCGAGACTTGGGCAACAAATTTCCGGATCAACTTAGTCCAAGCCTAAGCTTCACTCCCGAACCTGCAAAAAGGGACCCACCCTGGAGGTTTGGGTGGTGGTTCCCCCTCCGAAGCTTAAGTCAGATATCAGGAGTTGTAAGAGAAAGTAGAGATAGAGAGAGAAAGTGTGAGAGTAGTTTTACAAAGTAACTTTGCCATTGTTTGCATTGAATTCTCTTTCTCCTGATTTCAGGGGTATTTATAGTGATAGCAAGTTGACAGCTATCCTTAAAATATGCCCTTGAATAGTGGCTCCTGATTGGCTGAGGAATCAGAGCATGACACGTGGCAGGCCATGATTGGTGAAGGTTTATTAACCACTCTCCTGTAGCCACCTTGTAGTGTTGGGTTCTAACTGTTGGGCCAGAAAATCAACCTTTTAACCCAACTGAGTATAGCCCAGAGATTAAGCCTTCTTTCTACATTAACTAGGGTGACACGTGTACGGCTCTGATGAGCCCACGTGTCATTAAGAGAGCCGTAGATGTTAGGATGTTAGGCTGCAACACTACGTATTAATAATAGCTAATTATGTAGATAACTTAATTATTAAAATAATAAAATTATTAATTTAATTAATTAATAATATAATAGCAATTAATAATGAATATTTCATGTCATTAAAAATTAAATAATAAAAATATTGTATAATGGTGGTTGGGTGATGAGAGAGAAAAAGTAGTTGGGTGGGGTCAAAAAGTAAGAGAGAGAGGAAAAAGTAGTTGGGATGATCTTTTTTTTTTGGTTCATTGTTAAGAAGAAAGTGGGAAAAGATTTGTGGGATGTAATTTTTTAGAGAGAGAAAGTTAGAAAGAGAGTGGGATGATCTTTTTTTTCATTCACCCTTAATGGTGCTCTCAAACTATGTGGACCTAGAAATTCTAAGAATTTCCTATCCTTGTATGTGTAGGCTTAGCTTCAATAGGTTTAGTAAAGTTTAGTGTCCTTCTTATCTCCTTGTTAGATCAAACAATGTTCTTCATATTATAGTTTGTTGATTAAGCAATTGGTATCTGTTAAAACTATATTTCAAATTGATGAAATTGTTTGAATTTGTATATTGAGAATTTTTTTGTCGCTTCTTATTTTCTCCATTCTTGATCAGCATTTTGTTTTCTGTTTTAAGTGTGTCATTTTTTTATCATACACCCTATTTAGAATCTCCAAAAACCTCATACCATAATTGATGAATAAATTTTGTTTTCCTTCTTTTTCTATACACAATATCAATGTCACTTTGAGAAAGCTCACCACCCTAATAAAGGTAGAGAGGATGGATATCTTGGTTGTTCCATATTCTACAACACAAAAACACAACACTCAAGTTATATTTTTTTTCTACACAAGAAAACACAACACTCAAGTTATATTTTTATTCTACACACGAAAACACAACACTCAAGTTATTCTCATTCTACACCAAAACGATACAAGCTCACCCTTGTCTTAACTATTTACATTTGAACTTTCCCCAAAACATTAAGTCAATCAAAGCAAAATTAAGTCAATCCCTAAGCTCAACAAGAAGAACAAGCATTTTTAAAATTCTACCGACTATCAAATCCCACCATATTTTCAACATGTAAAGCATGATTAGTTTCATGATGAGTCTCGCAACAACATGATCAATTTATTAATATAAGGGTTCCAAATCATGCAAAACCAAACAAATGTGTGTCATCGAGTAAGCATTTATAAATAACCAATAACATTCAGAAATTTGAAATTACATAATAAAGAACAACTACAAACAACTAATCATGAACTTAGCATCAATTCATTCAAATTAAGTTTAAAAATTTCAATGAAAAACATTATAACCACAACTATAGGGTGTTGAACAAGCTAAAAGAGGGAGTTCAAATTAAACCGGAAACTTCTTGGCAATGACTCATACCTTCTTTAGAAAACATCTTCAAGAGAAAGATAACAATTTCGGACACTTGCAAATTTTGTAATTCTTCATTTCCTGCTTTCTTTCCCAAGGTGATGATGGCCCAGTTCGTCGATGGTGCGCACGAGTGTATGTAGAGGAAGATGCGCACCGTCCAAAATGCAACATCCCAAAGCATAAAACGCATATTCATTAAACCAAAAAAGCACGGAATGAACATCTGTTGATCACCAATGAACACAGAAAAACATAAAACCTATTTTTTGAATTCATTACTTTTATTTTCCGGCACAAATTTTCAGAGACTTTCTCTCTCTTCTCCCCAAATCCTCCAACATCTCTCTAAATTTTCTCAAACTTCTTTCATCAAACTCTTCAAATTCTTCATTTTTTTGCACAATTTTCATACATGAAGGTGAACACAACGAGTTACAAAGTGAAATCGCCAACATAAGGTATTAGATATATGCATCTGATAAGAAAAGAGAACATTTTTTTACATTTTGCACTTTAATTTCTTATTTTTTCCCTCTTTTCTAGTGAAGATCTTGATAGTGATTTGTGAAAAAATAAAAACAATCTTGCAATTGATGTCCTAATGAGCAAAGGAGAGAGTCCAATGAACAAAGGATCGGAGATGAACAAGTTCGACATCTAGAAAAAAACGTTCATTGTACAGTAAATATATGTTAGTTGTATTATTATAATATACTCATTGAATTTGTGTTGGTCATATGTTTATTATATTTTGCCATATATTTGTTATGTGTTTGTTCAGATTTTAGGTACAATTGTTCATATGTTCATTGTGTGTTTGACACATATTAATTGCATTAATAACATGAATTATGACATATGTTCATTGTCCTATTAGCATATGTTCACTGAAACACATGTTGGTAAGATGTCTATTGCATTTCAGTCATATGTTCATTATGTGTTTGTAATATATTCAATGAAATGATATGAATTACTGATGGGTTGATTATCATATATTTGTCTATAAATGTGTGATATTTGTTCAAATGTTCTTTATATGATTATGTGATGTTTATTATACTATTTACAAAAACAAGGTGCACATTTTTAGGCTAATGTTCATTGTATTACTAACATGTTCATTTTAGTCACATGCTCGTTATATTTGGTCATATATTTGTTGTGTGTGGAAGCATGGTCATTGTATTATTAGAATGTGTTAATTGTATGTTTGAAAGATTATGTTCATTGCATTATAAACTTGAATAATTTTGTTTTAACTACTGCTCTTTCCTTTCTTGTATCAGTTCAATTCGACTAGTTCAGACAACTAATGCTACGTTACGTACGGTGTCGAGATCTCACAAAACAAATCAATCGGGAATGGAAGGAAGCTCAAAAGCAAGAATATCTTCTTAATGTACTCAATAATGTTTAATTAGCAATACATGTTCTTTTGTAAGACCCTGGTGTTCATATGGGCTATATTGTATTATTTTGGTTATATTTCTACATTTGGGTACGTACTACATTTTGAATTAATCATCTTTTGTAATTACTTATTTTTTTGATAGTTATATAACTATTCAGTTGGGTTATTCATAATAAATAGTATGTTGCAGAATCATATTTGTACATTACAAAGAATAATAATGACAACATAAATATTCATCACAATGAACATATAAGTAATTTAGAAGAACATTTTGAAGAACTTGGATGAACAAACTAACAATTTGAATCAACAGTATGTTAATCAAGTGAGAAATGAACAATAGCAAATTTGAAAAATATTTTGAAATTTGAATTTTGAAAATCAACGGCAATTTTGAAAATTCGTAAACATACTGAATTTTGGAATTAGTTGAAAATGTTCAATCCAAAATTGCAGTCGTTCATTCAACAGAAAGAATGTGTTTATTACTCTTAAATTTTCATAAATGTTCATTCCGAAATTGCAAATGTTCAATCAACAATAGCGTGTGCTCATTATACTACAATGTCCACTGGAATAAACTGGATGTTTATTCGTTGACAACGCACATGGGGTGAAAAAGTTGAGGAAATAGAAATTTGTGGTAAGTCCCACAAATATTCATTCCAAAATTGCAAAAGTTCATTGGAATAACAAAACGGTGCCGTTTTGTATCGTGCGCACAGATAGGATGGTACTTTTGTGCACACCTTTGAATTTTCGGACGATGGCCTCCTAAATACAGTTACTTTTGTTTTAACTATGTGGGACGTATCACTTCACGAAAATGAAATCTTATTTTGTAATGCCTCTCCCAATCAAACTGACTCTCCTTCCCATCCTTCCCCTCATTTCCGGATGGTCCAAAACTCCTCCCTTTCTTCTTCCACTCAAACCGCCGCTCACACTCCTCTCAATCTGGTAGGAGTCTATATTTTGTTTTCCATGTTGGTTAGGATAGTTTTCCTTCACTTCATAGCACTCTTGTAACATATATATATTGGAGATCACATTAATGAGAAATCATCACAAATTTAACCTAATCTTATATTACAACATTGCAGAAGCTCGAAGCTCGTTCCAGGTTCTTGTTTTGTTCCTTAGATGAATCTACTTGTTTAGACGATTTTGTTGCGATTTTTAATATCTGCTTCGTGTGATTGGTTTTATGCGGTTGCTATTATTTGTTTCATTTTTTTTTCCTTATCTCATATATGCTTTTAGGGATAATTTACATGTTATGAACTTATGATTAGAATTTCTGGTTTAACTTCTTAATTCATGTTTGTGATATTTTTCCGTTGTTTGTTTGTCACCAATTGTATTTTGTAATTTATGCGCTTGAATGGAATTACGTGATTTTGTTTTTGTTTTTGTTTGAGGTTCTAAAGAATTGTCTTTTATTACTTCAATAATTATATGATGGATTGCTTATTTGCTTAACTCAAAGGAAAGTTGATAGCATCAGTAGACAGTAGTTACTCGACTACAAGAGTTAGTAACTCTAAATTGTGCTAGACCTACTCTGTGTCCGCCACTGCTTATAGAGGAGGTGTTACCAATTAATTAATTTGATTATTATTATTATTCTTGATTTGATTATTAATTTTTGAAGTAATTTTTTCTGTTTTTATTCTTTATAGATAGAGGTGATTGGAAATCTGACTTATTCTCCTACTCTGGCTCAAGGACCGGCTTGATTCTCGTTCGCTCTACTAATTTTACATCCCTGAGTCACTACTACTACCCGATATGAGATTGAAACGTTGTACCACCACTACTACTATCTTACAGGATGATGTTCATAATCATAATTGCAACATTGATAGACTCACTTGCTTACCCCTTGATTTGTTAATTCGTATACTTTCTTTGCTTCCTACCAAGGATGCTGCTGCTGCTTGCGTCTCCTCTAAGAGGATGATCACCCATGTTTTCCATTCACTTACCTGCCTCGATTTCGACGATTTACCTATAAGTCATTGTACTACGAAACCTTATGCAATAGAACGTTTCCCCACTTTTGTCGCCTTTGTAGACTCCGTTCTCTTATCATACCAGTCTCACTATCTTACCACTTACCAGGTTTAGACTTGCAGTAGGTCCATCCTTTATTACCAGGTATCGTCATGTTTCGGTTCATGATGAAATCGAACCCCTGGAAGAACAGTGTAAAAAAGGCTGTTTTCCTGACCTGAAATCCAACCATATTAATGCGTGGATCGCTTTTCCGTTGACCTTTTGTGGACTCACGGAGCTTGACCTTCGCGTTCATGTGAGGGAGGAAGGGGATATTCAGCTGCCCCCAGAAATTTTCACTTGTGGAACATTAGAGGTTTTGAAGCTCGATACCAACCTTGGTCTCCATCGAGCTTCAACCTTGCCATGTTTCCGTCTTCCCAACCTGAAATTACTCTCCTTTCAGGCAGCTATGATTCCCGACGATGGCCTTGTGACGAGGCTCGTTTCCGGCTGTCCTTTACTTGAAGATCTTACTGTGGATGCAACTTGGGTCCATGGCCATTTCATAAGTATCTCTTCGCCTTCTCTTAGGAGATTAATGCTTTCAGTGTGGAACAAAGATGGGGAGAATCAAGACTGTTTTGACTCTGTGCTTATTCATACTCCTAACTTGGAGCGTTTTAATTACTGTGATAATTTAGCATCGCATTACATCATCACAAAAATGGATTCCCTTGTCAAAGCCTACCTTGAAATGGAAGTTAATCGCTCGGAGGCAGCATATGAGGGTTCTGGTCAGCTGAAACTTAGCCTTCTGAGGCCCTTGTCTAATGTGCAGCATTTGACTCTGATCTATCCATTCTTAGAGGTTTGTCTCACTTTCTAATCTTGACACCCTTTATCATTAATTTGAAGTTAATTGACTGACTGCTTTTTTATCTGTTAATTTGAAGGAATTAAACCATGAAGCAGTAAAGGATCAGCTGCCCGTGTTTCATAATTTGAAACATGTAGAACTCCCATATGAAAATGCTCGTGGTTGGGATAAAATACTGTTGGCATTTCTTAATAATTCGCCTGTCTTAGAAACAATTTTTTTTCCACTGGTTAGTGTACGTGTGGTTTCTTTGTGCTTTGATATACAAGTAATTTCATATACATGGACTGGATGTAGGAATGGTGTAACAAATTTACTTGCATTATCATCTACTTTGCAGGGCTTAGGTGTACGAGGTGGTGCTATGGAAGCGGAGGAATCTGCCTTGGAACAACAGTTTTGTAGAACAGCTCTAGCAAATGTTCCTATATGTTGCCAATATCATCTTAAAGAAATTGTGATTGATGGGTTCGAGAGGGGCGAAAGGGATATAGATTTGATTCAATTTTTCCTTAGACATGCATTTGTGTTGGAGAAGTTGGTCATGTACTTGTGCAATTGGACAAAGGTTGATCGAGTGAGAGTTGAGAGCACATTGCAAAATTTACCGAGGGCCTCTGTCACCTGTTCAATTCAAGTAGTGTAGGTGGAGACGGCTTGACATATATTCTTATCACAAAAAGGAAAAGATATAAAATCTAGTCTTTGTTGAGACTTGCATTAATTTCGGAGGAATTGCTTGAGCGCCTGAGCTTAAGAGCGCATTCCAGAAGTTGCCAGGGGCCTTGATCACCTGTTCAAGTTAAGTAATGGCTGAGGAATTTACGCTTGACATGATGCACATTCCAGAAGTTGCCAGGGGCCTTGATCACCTGTTCAAGTTAAGTAATGGTTGAGGAATTTACGCTTGACATGATGCGGTTCCGTAATGTTATAAGTATTTATGATTTTGCTTACATATTAGCATTTAAAGATTTATCTATTCGGATAAACTGTTGTTGGAATTATTTAATTGTTCACCTGTTTTTCTAGTAGTATGTTGAATCCTCTTTCGATCTTTGATAATAAATGTGTTGGGCTTAACTCCAAATCAGTTGGCAGTTTATTATCTAGTGATATAAATGATGAGGCATTATGTTGGAACGACAGATTTGTAGAACACCTCATACTATTGTAAAAGAATAGTGATTTTAAGTTTTAATTGGAGGGAAGTACATTTGATCCGAGTTAACGCAATTGATCCTTCAACTTTGCTACCACTTATCACTCATCATCTACCGCTGCCACCGCCTTGTTTACATTTCTGTCATCAATCATTGTCATGCAACTGCCAGCGCCAATGTCACCGCCTTTTTATGGTGACGCCAAGACCAATTTTATGGTGCGAGTATTAGTACTTCTCTACTTATATGGGATGGCAACTTGGCTTTCATTGAAGCACATTTATGATTATTATTACATATTAAGTTATTAATATTTGTTCTGCATAGTTCACTTCAGATCTGCTCTTTTTCAATCTTTCTACTAAGAAAAATATGTAGTCTGTCTATCACCTTGTCTTTGAGTATGAACAACTGAAATGAATGATACAAAGTAATAGCTTTTATTTGCTTGTGAACAATTTTCCCATCCAAATTTGCAGCATAGCTCCTGTTTTTGTGTGTGAGGTCTGACTCATATGTAGTTTGAAGCTGCTTAATATCTCTAACAACAACAACAACAACTAAGCCTTATTCCCAAAGTGATTTGGGGTCGGCTAACATGAATCGTCAACTGAAACCGTTACCAGGAGGAGATGGCATCGACAAAGAGTGATAAAAAAGGTTTTTTTTTTTTTTTTTAGAATTTTTAAAGAAGTTTTTTTTTTTTTTTTAAAGCAAGGTTTACACCAACAAGTTTTAAAAGAGGTTTTCAACAAAAGGTTTTAATACCAACACAATTGAGAAAAACAAATAAACGCAGAATCACACCCCTTCCTCCACATGGATCCGCCCCTCCACCCACTTCTATCCAACGTCACGCTTCTCCTCAATCCCAAGTAACCTCATATCACTTTCAATTACCTTCATCCAAGTCATCTTAGGTCTTCCCCTACCCCCTTACAATTTGGTTACTCCTCCACTCTTCAATTCTTCTCACCTAGGTGCATCACCTCGATCTCCTTTTCACATGACCAAACCATCTTAACCGATTCTCCCTCATCTTTTCTTCAATGGATGCAACTCCAACTTTTTCCCGGATCACTTCATTTCTTAATCGGTCCTTCCTTGTGTGGCCACACATCCACCGCAACATACGCATCTCCGCCACGTTCATCTTATGAACGTGGCATTGTTTCACCGCCCAACATTCGGTGCCATATAACAAAGCAGGCCTAATTGCCGTACGGTAGAACTTTCCCTTCAAGCTTTGGGGAATGCCGGAATCACAAAGGAATCCGGTGGCGCTTTTCCACTTTAACCAACCCGCGTTAATTCTATGAGCCACGTCTCCATCCAGTTCTCCATCCTTTTGGAGAATGGATCCTAGGTAACGGAAGACGTTCGATCCTTGAACCACTTTGCTATCCAAAGTGACCGCCCTCGCCTCGCTACTTGTAACCCCACTGAACTTGCACTCCATATACTCCGTCTTACTTCTGCTCAACATTGGTCAAATTTACAGCAATGATGTACAATTTTTTTTCCTTATTTGTCTCTGGAGATCTTGAAAACTAGACACTTTGTGCAAAATTTGTTGTTTGTCTTTTCACCTTTTCAGGTTCATGGCTCATGAAGGCTTAATTGATCATGGGAAAGCTGGTTTCATTTCAAAGCTCATTGATGTATTCCGCCTCTTAATTTTACCTCAAGCACCCATATTTGATACTCAACTTGGATATTGGTATGCTGTTCATTTCGGACATAAATCATGCAGTTTTAGTTACACCAATCGTCATTCGAACCATTTCCTTTTGGGTGCTTAACAGTGAATATTTATAAGCATTTTCTTGCTAATGGTTTTTCTAGACAGAACCCAGAAGCAGCTATATACTTGCATAATTCTACAAAATCACAGTTTTACATCTATACAGTTTGTTATTCATTAGTTCAGTTTCGAACAAAGAAGTTGCCTCTTCTAGATCTGTTTATGTCATTAATGTTGCACCTCTTTATTTCTGTTTACCAAATGCGACGAATTTCGGACATTTGATATTATTGCCGGAGACTGTTTAATCTATCAAAAAATCAGTCCATCAGTCTGTAATCTATCAACTGGTCATTATTTGATACGGATGACAGCAAGGCAGTAATGGCTTGCACTGTTAATTTGCGTAATCCTTGGGCAATTAAGTTGATCAGTATAGTCTTGTGAATGTTCAGGCATGATTCAGTAAATAGATTTGTTAACATATTCATAAGTAGGCCGTCAAATGTCCTTAAAATTGTAAAGATGGCTCCTTAAATTTTACATATTTTAAAAGTGACTCTTGACAAAAGTGAAACCATTTTTTTCCTCTCATGAATATACATTTTCACTTTCTCTATGCATGACTCAAGGCGTTATTCGGATCAAAACTTCAAAACCTTGTTTTTCTGGTATCTCACTTGCCAATGATGAGCAGTTGGTTGAACTAGGCGGCTAGCCATTGATTAGGTGATCGTCCACCTTATTGTTTTTTAGCTCTTCATTCTTATAGTATCAATTTGCAGTACCTAGTTATTTTATGGTGTACTAGTTAGATGCAAATCATGTTGGTAAACCAGAAAAATTGATTCATTATACTCCATTTTGACATAAATCTGTAACTTGTAAAGCAGCAGATGCCATAACTCTACATAATTGGAGAGTGGAGCTTGTTGGTTACACTCCCTTGTCTCTCATAAGTCATAACACCTTGTTAATCTCACTCCCACACATTAAAAATTGAAAGTGAAGAAAAAAAGACCCCGACTTTTTTATCTTTGAAATTCAATACAGTATCATCTTTTTTTACCTTTGTTGTGTATGTCAAATTTATTTTGGGTTTAAGCTGTCGTTATTGTGTATAACTTTCACATTTGTGACTTACTTGCTTTTTTTTTCCTTCTGAATTCTCAAGCTTTTCTCTATATCTGCTGCTGGCTTACTATTGAAATGGTATTACTACTTTTGACAAAGTACTTATATTGTAAGTCTGTATTGATTATGCCATATATGAATCAAGAAGGGAGAATAATCGAGGGCATTTAATTTTGGAGGTATATGAGTTGTTTCATATATTATAATGAAGAAATACTTCTTAAATTATAAAGTTCACATATGACGTCAAATTCCTTATATCTGAACTTTTTGAAGAATTTCACGCCACGTTAGCCACGATCCATTTCATACATCCGATACAAGCCGCTTCTGTGATCACGATCGTATCCGTGTTTTTTTCTATGTGTCAGAGCCTTCATGTGCATTTACGGTTCACCTCATTCATAATTTTCCCTTTAATTTTTTTAGACAAAAAAAATAAAAAACAGTGTGTTAGTATCACCAATCCTAAAATAAAACTTGTTGTGTAAAAATTCCTATAAGAGCTTGAAGATTATACATTACAATGGAACAATAAAGATTTTCAAATCACCTGAGCTGGAGGGTAAAATCTGGTAAGAGTAGAGCGGAAAATGGATTTTAATTAGATTAAGGGAACTTATTTGTGGGTGCAGAAACTCGAAGGAGCTGATTGTAATACATGACTGCCAATATGGGTTGTAGGTGTACTTTCCTGAGGGCGTAAACGTTTAATATGTACACTCTTCTCAGTACAATTTAATCCTTTTATCATCACTCGTCTCACATGCTGTCCCTCTCTCTTCTAATTTAGATTCTAGAAGAAGGTATACAAACAAAAAGGTGAAGAAGTAAAATTTAATCCTTTTATCTTCACTCACAATACTGAAACTGACCAAAAGCCTGAAGAAACTAAAAATCCAGAATCATCTTAAGCAAAATTACTGGCATTCCAAGCTTTCTAGTCCTAGTTTTTTTCTTCTTTCAACACACTACTGTTAGAGCAACAAGAATGCTGATTGTCACTGAGACTCGCGATCCATTGCTAGCGTCAGCTCCATCTTCTGATGCGGGAATCTGCAAATTGCTGGTAGAGTCACGGGGATATGTTTGCGAGGAACACACAGCTAATATGCATAACTCTTTCTTCCTAGATTATATAAGCTTGTCATTAGTTTTAGATGATTAACCAATAAATGCTGTTGTTGGAGAATTTCAGGTGACAACCAAAGATGGTTATATTCTCAGCTTACAAAGAATTCCATTAGGCTTAACAGGTGATGCAACTAGAGACAGCAGGCCACCAGTGCTTTTGCAGCATGGTGTTCTAATGGTTGGTTTATAGACATTTGTACGGACACTTCAATACTTGATTTGGGCCAAAATCATACCCATGTGGGACACGAATATCGGAAACTGAGTAGAATAGCTTGTGATTCTGTTTTCCAATTGGCATTTATTGGCTTGACTTTGAGGTCAAATACTTCATAAATCTACACCTGCTCGGACCTCACCCACAGCAAATTTGTATGTTCTCAAGCTGATCAAAACTGCCTGGTCGACCCAGGGTTTGGGCAGTATATTTTGTCCTGATTATTCAGAGTTTCAGACCATCTTTGTGCTTTGAACTGGCCTGCTGGTAAATGCAGCTTTAGGCTATTTTGGCTGCTCGGCCTGGCCTAAAGTTTACAGGTTTGGGGTTTGGGCAGAGCCTAAAAGGGAGCATGATCAGCTTACCTTTCACTTGTGGCATCAATTGGATCGTTTTTTTTACTAAATCATCTTTTTGATTCGGATGTAGGATGGAGTTACATGGCTGCTTAACCCTCCAGACCAATCCTTGGCATTCATTTTAGCAGACAATGGTTTTGATGTTTGGATTGCCAACTCTTGTGGCACCACATATAGCCTCGGCCACATCACATAGCTCTAATGACTCGGTTCTCTCTCTTTCTTATTCACAAAATCTCACAATCTATCTTCCTTCATGATTTCGTAGGTCGCTCTCTTTTTCCTCCCTTAATGCTTCAATCATTTTGTAGGCATATTAGGATTGGTTATGGGATGAGCTTATGGCATATGATCTTCTAGTAGTAGTCCAATATGTATATGATCAATCTGGTAAGCAGAAGCTGCATTATGTCGGGCATTCACAGGTGAATTTTACTACATTGTACTGTTAATCACTATCTGTAACACCCTAACCCCTTGTGACCTGCAAGTTGTTATCAAATGCTCATCTAAGACCAGAAACTGACGCCACAAACCACCACGTCCTTCTAGTGCATTTTGTCTTCGCTTGTGCAAACCCTGCGAGCACGCTTAAGAAGGTGCACCTTGTTGGTATAGGTAGTACCATCAAGTATTCTTAAGCAATCATGGTTATTGCAGTATTCTTTTTTTCCCCCGTTTTCCATAAAAAACTCGGGATTCTTTTTACAGCAGTCTATGATCTACAGGGAACATTAATAGCCCCGACTGCATTTTCCCAGAAGAAGTTGTTGAACATGGTGAGATCAGCCGGCTTGCTTTGTCCAATCGCTTATCTTAGTCGAATGACTTCCCCACTAGCTAAGAGTGCTGCTGAAAACTTCGTCACTGAAGTAAAGACATTATATCCTTAACTTTTCCCTTTTCTTCTTGGTTATTAGTTTATTACTGAAAATCCACTGTAGTATATTTCTCTTTTCTGCAGATTCTGTACTGGTCCGGACTGCATGAATTTGTATACCATGGGTGAGATATGCTTCGGGATTTCTCGATTTAGTAGTGACTAATTATTTCCGTGATTCTGTCTAATCATCCTATAGATTCATATGCATATTCTGGATGTCTGACTTAACCTGAAATCCTGTATCAAATTCACTGAAATATTTTCTATTCTGGTGCTGATTGAACAGAGAGGCTGTAATGAAGCTTCTGAAGGATATATGTAGGAAGCAGGAAATCGACTGCACTGATTTTGTTGACATCTTTTACTGGTGTCATAAGTTATCTATATAATGAATATGAGCTAGCTGGTAGTGATATTTGTTGTCCACATTAATAGTATGCACTTATACAAATTAAGGATATTGTAGGTGCAAATTGTTGTTTGAGCACATCGATGGTTTCTGCGTTTCTGAAGCATGAACCTCAGCCAACCGATACCAAAAATATAATCCATTTTTCACAAAGTATGTGCCTCTTGATGAACTTTAATGCTTTTGATGATATCAGGGATATGTTCAAGTATTAGTTCCATCTAGTTGCTTCAACTATATTATCTATACAAATGTAAAGCAAGGTTTTGGACTGGGATTCTATCTCATACCAGGGGAGTTGGAGCCTGGAGGGGGGTTTTCCGGATACAATTTTCAATAATCTCATCAATATTTCCTTCAATTCGGTAACGTAACTGGATGCTCCAATCTAGCATATGTTACTTGGACGATGTGTTTATACTTTATCTTAATTAACATTTTTGGTATTTAGCCTAATCCATGAGGAATATATTACAATGCTACTATGCTAGGCACCTTATTTTTGTGTTTGTCTTCTGGTGGAGGAACTGTCTGGTTCTTGTCTTCTTGACAATGCAGCGATAGTAATCGCAACCGTTCATGGGTGAAGTAATAATTACAATTTCATTGATACTGAGAAATATGGGAATATGGGTGATAAATTACAATGATGAGTGATAATTCATATTTACATCACTATACAGGATACATGATATAGGTTTTGCCCTATAGTTCAGAAAAGTGAATATTTCCTCTATTCAGGCAGGAGGGGTAACCTGCCAATTGTGGTGCCTTCTTTGCCACCAATTAATGATTTTGAGCTTATATCAACGTTAGATGAAATATACTTGGAGTGTTTTGATGATGTCGTCTTCTTTGATTTAGACGGAAGAATTTGTAACCTGGGGTTCAGTTCAGTACCTGAGTTCTCTACAGCCAGCTGATAACTTTCCACAAGCTTAAGTTGTCGGGCAATAATATCTGAACGTCGAGGAAGAAGTTCTACTGCCTCCTCCACCTGGAATTACAATGTACTCGATCGCAAGTCGAACTTCCTATTGACAAAATAAGAGAAGGCGAAAATTTCAACTAAAATTGCCTAGAAGTAATAGATGCAACAGTTGGTCTTGTAAGAGACTGCCTACTATTAATTTAAAATTAGGCAACTGCCCAAGCCCAATGACTAGTTTAATCTGTTTAGTGACCAGTTTAATTTATTTAGTGTTTAATTCATTCAGTATTACATTTTTTAATCCATTAAGTGACTAGTTTAATCCATTTAGTACCTAGTTTAACCCGTTCGGTAAGACTATCAGGTTATTTTTTATCTGCTCTAGTTCCAGATTCAAAGGGAAACAAAGGGAGGAGAAGAGAAGTGACAACTAGGTTGGCGCGAGATGTCTAAGGATAGCATTGGATTAGAGTGACGAATGGGCTTGTAAGGAGAATGTAGGTTTGGGTTTGTCTAATTTTATGTTAAAATTAGGTCATATTCAGATAATTTGTGTAGATGCAATTACCAAAGGAAAACCAAGGCTAGAATGTGCAAATTACACAACATTTAAAATCAATGAAGTAATGGGTTGTTTGGTAGAAATGGTGGTAATGGTGAATTACATAGTGAGATTCGTTAGAAAAGTTCATGTCAATGTCTATGGGGATGAAACTCTTATCTCCAGACACGTATATCTCTTCATAAATTTCTTACCACTCAATACCACCTTTCACGGTGGTAATGGATGGTAATGAAATTTGATGCAGAAAAAAATATGTAAAGAGGCTAAAGGTGGACCTAGAAATTTGCTTACAGAATCACAAAAAATCATCATCATTACTCTCATTTTTACCACCAACCATTACAAGGCATAACAAGATGCTTTTTGAGCCTGATAGTGCACGCCACATCAAAGGTATTGAACTTCACTCTACCTTGAATGTGCAGGACTCGCAATATTGGCCTTTTTCTAAGTCAGGGGAATATACAACTAAAACAGGGTACTATATAGCACTCCACCAGCAAAATGAAACAGGCAGCATGACGACTCTGCTCGAAACGAAATTTTTTCGTATTCTTTGGGGTTCGCACATCATGCCAAAATGGAAGCTTTTTTTGTTGAAGCTTTGGCACAATGGTTTAGCTACCTTGGATAATCTTTATAAAAGATCCATAAGCCTCGACAATGATTGTCCCATCTGTCTATATGAGGTTGAAGATTGTCAACATTTGTTTGGCGTTGCCCGTTAGCACTGGAGGCTTGGTCACTTAGCCAATTCAATATTCAACAAATGATTTCTAGGCCAAGTTCTTTCAATCAATGGCTTCTATCTTGGATTGTTAGATTTCGCCATGAAGATGGTTCTAATGGAACCCGTCTGCCTAACTTTATTGCTACACTTTGGGCAATCTGGACGACGCGCAATGCTCAAATCTTCAGAAGAATTAGGGGCACCCCTACAATCATATCTTCCAATCTCCAAGATATAATGCAACAACACTCCACGTTTATCCACGCTCAGCTCACTGTTGCACGACCAGCTTTGGATCCGCTCATGCCACCAGGTTTTCACATTGCGGACATAGGCGGTCACTTACATGAGGAACCAATTACGATATTACAACTTGATGGTTCCTGGAACAAAATCACCCATATGGGGGGTACAGGTTGGTGCGCTTCAGTACCAACAATGGCGACTATGTACAAGCAAGGATCATTCCTTTACGCATCTTCAGCATTACTTACAGAAGCTCATGCGTGTCTTCAAGCTCTGCAATGGGCAGCAGAAGCAGGCATCATGCGTCTTCATCTTAAAACGGAATCACTACTCCTAGTGCACCTTCTGCAGTCAGCACCGACCAAAGATATTACAGTTAAATGGACGATTAGCCAAATCCGTATGTTAGCTAAGTCTTTTGAATGGTATCGCGTTATGAAAGTTCACAGAAATCAAGTGGAGCAAGCTCACAATCTCGCGCGCTGGTGCAGGATGAACCGTAGTGATTTTACCTAAATGTGTTTTTCTTCCTTTGTACTCTCTTCCGATGTCAAAAAAAGAATAAATTTACAAGGCATAACACAAAATGACCTAACTACTGCTTAATGCATCCTGGACTGACAAAGGTTGAAACTCGAACTATCTAGTTTAACGGGGTCTATTAATTATTGGAACTTAATCAAGGGGACTTTTGAAAAGAAGTCATTGAGTAGCAACAAAGGTACCCATATTTGTTCCTATTCTATTGGGCACATAAGACACCCAGAATTTATTATCTGAATATACAAGTCTACCAAAATCCTCCTCTGCGCAATAGTCAAACAATCAAACTAGAGCCCAAATTCATCACCTTGGAAAACCATTGAAAGATTATGATTTTTGAAAGAAATGGAAGTACCTCTAAAGCATCAAGCTCTTCCAACGTGGGTTTCCTTTCAGGTGCGTCGTCTTCAATCTCAATGTGAAGCACATCTTTTGAAGGAAGCTTTGACATTGGGCCAAAAGATTCCACCCCAAGAATCATGTGAATTGCCTTCACCATTTGTGCCATGGTATTTGACTACTATGATTTTCCAACTCATAAAACCCTAAAAATCCACGCTTTGATAATTAAAATCCCAATTCAAACAAAATAAGTAAATCTGAAATTTAATTACTTCATTACATAAATTATATAATCTTAGATTCATACTTACATCATCAAACTATAACTTTAAACATAAACATATTAAAACAATTCCTAAAAACATAAACTTTGCATTGAAAATAATTAACTTGAGGAGGAAGAAATAACCAAAGCAAAGGACAGGAAGGAGGAGAGACGCCGGCGGGGGAGGAGCCGGCGGCAAGCGGCTGCCATTGTCGGGCAGCGGTGGTCGGTCGGCGGCTGTAAACCGAAGAGGAGGGAGGGCCGAAGGAGAAAGGAAAAGAGAGAGAGAAGAAAATAGGGGTGGCCGAAAAAATAGGGGGAAAGAGGAGGAGAGAGAAAATAAGTGTATGGGGAAAAATTTGGGGTTTTGAGGGTTTATATAGGTTCCCCCTTTGGGCTTAGGAAAAGGTGATTGAGATAAATGTATTATTCAATGGTTGATGATTTGAGTGGTGGGGTTCCTCATACCCAATTTTAAATCCTTTTTACAACTCAAAAAGTGTTTCATACTTTTCAAATATATTTCAAAGTATGACTAAATAAAATATTTGATTACTTAAAATCATTAAATAATTCCTTTGACTTTCAGATAGTCAACCTTTCGAGAAATAAATTGTTTAAATACTAAAATTAACTAAAATATATATAAATATACATTAAAATATATTTATAAAATCGGTTTTTTCACCATATACCTCTGACAAATTTTTTTTGCACCGTATACCATCGCAAGTTTCCAAATTCACCATATACCCTCCACGTTTCAAAAAATACATCCACTTGCCCTTAATGACTAACGGCGTTAAAGTCCGTTAGTCATTAACCCCCTAATCCCCCCTAACCCTAATTAATCCCCCCTAACCCTAATTAAATCACTAACTTCCTCTATCCCTAACCCTAACCCCCTAATTAACACTAACCGCCCAACAACCACCTTTCCCCCCCCTACCCCCCTTCCCCACCGCCCCTGCGGCCCCCTCCCCACCACCCCCGCAGCCCCCCTTCCCCAACCCCGCGGCCCCCCTCCCCACCACCCTTCGAATCCGCAGCCCCCCCAACCCCTAGCCCGACGTTCTCTCTCTGCGCGCATCACGGCGGCCGACCCGCACCCACCCGACGTTCTCTCTCTGCGCGCGGCTCGTCAACTCGTCTCTCACCGCCCGCGATACGCCGAGCACCACAAGTTCCATCGGACAACCGCCGCATCTCCATCGGACCGCCACCACATCTCCATCATACCACCACCACATCTCCAATTCTTTTGTAATCTACTTTTTAAAGTTGCGAATTTGTAATTTATTCCCGGATTTTGTTAAATTGAATTCTGTTGATACAAATTTGTGGGAAAATTGCTTAATTAAGTGGGCAAATTTGTGGCGGTTTTTCTTGAAATTTTTTTAATTTTGAATTGGGAATATGAAAAATTGGTAGAGTAGTATAAGTCATGGGAGGATCCGAAGGGTGGGGGGAGGGGCCGGGGATTCGAGGGGGGTGGGGGAGGGCTCCGGATTCCGAAGGGGAGTGGGGGGAGGGGCTGGATTCAAAGGGGTGGGGGAGGGAGGGGGTCACGGGGAAGGGGGAGGGGGGCTAGGAGGGGACTGTTGGGGTGGTGGTGCGGTGGGGTAAGGGTGGTGAGGGTGGGTTTGGGTGGGCTGGCCGGGGTAAGGGAGTGGTGGTGTAAGGGGTGGGGGTGGGGGTGGTTGGGGTTAGGGTATTAGATTAGGGTTAGGATTAGGGTTTGACTTAGGTTTAGGTTAGTTAATTAGGAGGGTTAGGGGGGATTAGGGGTTAATGACTAACAGAAGTCTAACACCGTTAGTCAAAAGGGTACTTTGATGTATTTTTTGAAATGTGGAGGGTATATGGTGAATTTGGAAACTTGCGAGGGTATACGGTGCAAAAAAAATTTTGTCAGGGGTATATGGTGAAAAAACCGTTATAAAATTCATAAATTTATAGGGGATTACAGTCTACCCCTCTTAAAAGAAGTTTCGTCCCTAAACTTGGCACGAATACTCACACATTTTCAAAAGTTTTTGACTCAACTTCCATGAGAAATACTTGTGTCACACATGTGTACACTTTTACCAACTTTAAAACCATTAGTGTTACTTATGAACACATTTTCCATGCGAAGAACCAATTTTTTTTGCACCAACATGTGCAAATCGCCAAAATAAGCATAAAAATACATAAAAATACCATAAAATAAGGTAAAAAAGCGCAAAATTCTATTGCATTCTACCTTTCTTATAGAAAACGAGTTACGCCCTCGTAACTCACCTCAAGGAATAACTCAGGATACTTCTTCTTCATTTCGTCTTTGGCTTCCTACGTTGCCTCTTCAGACTCATGGTTAGACCAAAGCACTTTCACGATATTCACATTCTTATTACGTGTACTACGCACTTTTTTATCAAGAATTCTCACAGACCTTTCCTCATATGTGAGGCTACTATCAATTTGGATTCTTTCATGCTCCAAAACATGACTCTCATCAGGGAAATACGATACACATCGTGCATTTTCTCGAATTCCATTGGCAAAGCCAACTTATAAGCTACTTTCCTAATTCTTTGCAAAATCTCATATGGGCCAACATAATTAGCACTTAAATTACCCTTTTTCCCAAATCTCATCACTCCCTTAGTTGGCGATACTTTCAAAAACACTTTATCACCCACTGCGAATTCATCTTCTCTTCGCTTTAAATCGACATAACTCTTCTGCCTATCTTGAGCAGCTTAAATTCTAGCCTGAATCAACTTCACATTCTTAATGGTCTCCTCAATAAATTATGTCCCCAATACTATATTCTCACTAAAATCATTCTAGCAAATGAGACTTCTACACTTCCTTCCATACAATGCCTCAAAAGGTGTCATCTTGATGCTCGCATGATAACTATTGTTGTACGAGAACTCAATCAGGTCTAATTGATCTTCCCAACTACCTTGGAAGTCACTTGCGCACACTCTCAACATATCTTCCATAGTGTGGTTAGTCCTCTCAGTCTGACCATCGGTTACAGGGTGAGAAGCAGTGCTCATTTTCAATGTTGTCCTAAGATTCAACTGGACCTTTTGCCAAAATTTCGAGAGGAATCTCGAATCACGATTTGAAATAATATCTATTGGGATCCCATGCAATCTCACTACATGCTTGATATACGTCTTTGCAAGTGATAAATCATTTGGCCTCTGCTTTGATTATCTTCATTTAGAGAATGTCATTTGAGTTAGCTTAAAGAACTTTAAACGTTTACAGAGTATAATGTCATTCTAATTTCTAAACCCGTACTCTAAAACTAATACTATGGAATAATTTCACTTAAGGAGAATGATTTAGATTAGTTTCTTTAAATGGGTTTATTTAGATTGAAGAATGAGTTCTTATATGGGGATAAGTGGCTTAATTCATCATTGTCATTTTGACTATGAAGTGAATTGTGTTGCAAACCTTATTTGGTTTTCAAAGGATGAAATCAAATTCATAAAGAGTTGTTATATAGTATTTTAAGGGAGTTATGCTTAGGTTCTTGTTGTTATAATTGAAATAGTTGGAGTTGATTTGTAGATTTAAGAACATAGATTGGTTGGTATATGACGTAAGAAAGATTATAGTTTATATCATTATATGATGATATAATTAGACTCCTAAGAGTTAATGATTGTGAGTTGCTAGTTCATTTAGTTTAGTTGATCTACTTAAGTAAAAGCATTTATGTTGAGAAGACTTAGTCCAAGTAGTTTCATATTTGAATTGAGTGGGAAAGATTAATAGTTATGATTGTTTGATGAATTATAATGGAGTTCACCATAATGGTGCGTTCTCTTCAACTGAACTGGGCTGATTGAAACTTATTGGACCTGATTGGAATTTATTTGACCTTATTTGACAAAATATTTGATGAGTAATAACATAAATATTACCCTTAACATAAATACTATCCCTCAAAATTTATTATGACATAATAGTTATTAAAATTTATCCTTCGAAAATATAGTAATTATTAATTATCTCTTATAATTAACATTTTAACAAAAAAAATACTATTTATATGCTTGCCTATACACAACTTTAACCACTAATATACCTAATCGTCTTGCTTTGATTTCATAAAGCACTAGTAGGAAATCGATTAATAACATTTATATCTTTCATTGTTATTAGTAACGAAAACATGTTATCTCTAATTATTTAAAGACGAATTGCAAAATATTATAATTTTGATAATTGTTATTGTTAACCTTATTTGACCATGATTATAATATTTTTTAATAATAACATAATTCATAGTAATATGAATAATAAAATAATAGATAATAATGCAATTATAATACTATATGATCATAGTGGTACTTTAATTAAAAAAATTAATAATAGCATAATAAGCTAATAGTAATATGAATAATAAAATAATAGATAATATCACAAATATAATACTATATAATAATCATAGTGGTACTTTAATTAAATTTTTAATTAAATTTATTGATCATTGACTATTTAGACCTTATTGGACCTGATTAGACCTGATTGGAACTTATTGCACCTTATTGTAACTTATTGGACCTGATTGGAACTTATTGACCTGATTGGACCTGATTGAAACTTATTTGAACTAAACTGATTAGACCTGAAACTTAATTTATTAAGGTGAAGAGAATGCACCCTAAGTAGTTAATAATTCATAAAGTCCTTTGACGAGTTTTTATCTGGAAATAGAATTATGTTAATGTAGTGACAAAATACTTGTAGAATTGACTTGTATAGCTGGGCTGGCTGATCTGCAAGAAGTGCTGATCTAATAGGATCCCAAGGGGTTCCCTGGTAATGGCCCAAAGAAAATAAATATACCACTCATATTATATAAGTTGTAATACTCAATTAACAAGTTTGATTTCCAACTCACTATTATTTCATGCCAGTAATGCTTACATCGCAAGTTTATTTCCTAAATTGCCAACAAGTTCAATAAATAGCAAAGAAAGTAGTAACGTAGTTTCTTTTCCATTGCGCCCCAACAGTCTTTAACAAAGGTTTTGAAATTGGATGAGGAAATTTAGAGGGAAAATCTAGGAAGTAAAATTTCTCTTATGATACGTTCTCTTCACCTCAAAACGACAAGTTTCATGAATCATGAGGTCCAATCGTGCATAATGATAAGATGAAAACAAGGTTAATCAACTCCAATAACAACTTATAAATTTGTTAAGATAAGTTTAATTGAATAAAAACACAACCCATAGTTGGATGTGGAACAAGCCAAAGGGAAGAAAGAATGGAGATCCATTGTATTTTAAAAATCAAATTCTTCCAAAACTAAAAGATAGAATCATGCCTATTCCTACCTCCCCACCCCTTCCCTTCTCTTCTGTCAACCATTGCTATCCAACATGGTATAAACTATAAACGATAGGAAAGAGAGGAGCACTTCATTTTCCAGCGCTTGATTTATATTACTCTCTCCGTTCCAATTTAGAGTGCTTGTATTAAAAAGTAATGCCTATTCGGTGAAAACGGAAGACAATGTTTGGCCTTCATGTAAAACATACATATTAAAAAATAAAACCCATACATTTTGCCAGAACTTAAACAAAAGCAGCAAGACCAGATTTTGACATGGTAATTCAACAAATTCAAAATTCATATTATTAGACAGAAATGTCGAAGATGTCTGATATTACATCCATGATGAGGTCGCAGAGAAAATCTTTTCACCATTCAGCTGCAAGCTCGTAATTAAGCTGCCAGAAACCAAAAATATATGAGAAACAGGTGAGATTCATATTTTCTAAGATAAATTTAAGAATGAGACACGACTATTCCAACACAAGAATTGAATATAAAAGCATGAAATTCAACTGATATTCTCATTTACACGATTGTGGTCGGGAAAGTGGTTTTCAAAGATTTCCTTTATTTGGCTTTGAAGGGTGCGCCATGGTTTTCCTTCCTTCTCTCTCTTCACATCCATCCTCTCTCCATTTCCAATTTCTCTTTTCTAACTTTTTGCAATGAACCCAACAAAGGTAAACTAATCTACATTTGTGTTTTACTCTGAAAAAAGTGTTCTATGAAAATTCATTTTCCATTCTGTCCAGCCAAATGGAGTTCTCGTATAATGCATCAGGCAATATGCTAAAACTCCGTTAATAAAAAAAAAACCCACAAGGTAAAAGGAAGAAACAACAATCAGTCAGTTGGCATACCACTATCCAAAGGAGAAGACCAACGAAACCCTCAGGGTTTTAGTAAAGTTACTCAAGGAGAAGAGAAGTAACATCAATCATTAATTGGTGCACCATCATTCAAACAGTTAATCAGGTAAAGCAAAGAGAGCTAGCTATTTTGGATGTTCTATGGCCTGTGGCTATATCTACCCTTGTTATTCTGTGAGCACGGACTATCATTTCATAAGTCTGATGGGGAAAACTAAAATTAACAGCAGCATCCAACAATGAGGTTGAGTTGTTAAAAACACGGATAATTTGTCAGCCTTTCTCCTGTCAAACTTCTAACATGGAGATAGATAGACTACAACAATCAGAGGATAGAAAAATGTCATTCACAAACCAACTTCATCTTCTATAGCAAAGTTCTATATAACCAGCATTTGGTGGAATCTAAACAAGCCAGCTGTTTTAGTTAAATGAAGAAGTTGAGATTACCTTGTTACTATTACACAATCCCTGGTCATGCTAATCTTGATCATATAAGCAAGTAAATCTTTCAAATATAAGCATTGAACCATACAATTTAACCATAGAACCATGCAATTTAACCATATTAAATCACCAAATTAAGTCATAAGTTACGAGGACATACCAGAAACCCGTTTAATGTCCATGATCATCATGCCCATCCCAGGGATGTCTCCAACCCTAGAAGAATTGCAAAAGTCTATTAGTCCATACTGAGTGTAAGAAAGCTTCCCACTGCACCTTAAAGGAGGCAATTCCAATTCCACAATCAAAAGAAGGTTGAAATGGAGCTCACCAATACAACTGGACCATCTTGCTTAGCTCTGTACAGAACCCAAAACCTGAAAATTCATATATCATAGCTTATTAGAGATAATAACTCATCAGCAAAATCTGATAGAATAGACCAAGGTTAGACATTCAAGGTGCATTTGTACCCAATTTGCTTATTGATATTCAAACATTACTTGAACACATGTACAAGGAGCATTTGCACCCAAAGTATGTATAAAGTTATTTTCCAAATAAGACATTGTTCACTTCAACTTACATAAATAATATTTAGTAAAACAATTTCAATCGGCATAAATCAGTTTCGACCATTATAAATCAGATTTAATCATACAAGAAAAACACAAGAGGATCAGTGCAAATAAATTTCAATCAGTAAAAATCAGTTTAGTCAGTAAAGACTATTTCAATTCATTAAAAAAGGGTTGGTAAACAGGGCCTAACCGCCTAAATGTCCAGCCAAGAGACAAGTACAATCAACACCCATCTCTAGAATGATAGGCATCAATATGAATAACTTTGTAACTACCAAAACTTGATGCCAGTAACTTCAGACATTTAACTTGTAGATTAAACAAACACCAGAAAATTAACTTAGTATAAAATGTTCGAAGTTAATTACTAAAGTGATAGTTGTTACGCAAAACAATCCCAAGTCACATGCCACAACTCTCGCTAAACCATTCCTAACTTTTTATAAGTGGTGAAGCAGCAATTAATTGAAGATTTTCAAGTTGTACAAGCTTACTAGCTTCTCCACAATCTCAACCAAGTCTTGCATACAATTTGATGTACGCAACCTGATCACTATATTAAACCTTGTTAAGAGGCAGTAAAATGACTTATCATATAACAACACAACAATGCTCTGAAACTTCAATTCTACAAGATTTCTACAAAACTCTATTAACCACAGAGCGATCCTTTTCTCTAAACGAACTACTAGTGGTCAATTCTACCATGATCCTTGATAGGTATAACATAATTTCAACTTCCGTATATCATTTAGATGCACTGGTACATCATGGCTATTTGACAAAAGATAAAAAAGAATCTAAGAGCTAACTAACATACCATCGACAACTTAAAATCTCAAGAGAACAGCCACAAAATTATCGCCCCAGCATTTCCTTTATTCTTACCCTCTCTTTCTATTCTATTAAGACAGCTGGTTGGCTTCAGCGGTTCAACCTACATTTCATACAAGACTAACAACACAACATAGCTAGGGAAAATAAGCTGGATCCCTTGTCACCTTTTCCCCTCAAATGTTCTTTATCCTAGATCCTTGAGCAACTATCATGCGCCCGATTAATATCATGCTGATTCACAATGGTATGAAAAGAAATTGACATGAAATTCTTGCAAAGTGCTCCAAGCAGAATCAGGATGCAAGTTTCTTGAGCTTGCCCTAAATCATCATAGGGACATTATGTCTAACTTTGGGGATTCCAAAAAAAAAAGGGGGCGTTTTGGAAAGTTCCACCCTCCTAATTTTTCAAAATGCCACAGTTTGCATATCACACTAATAAATTAGTAGTTTCTCAGTTTCTTGACTTAATTCTTTCGCAATTATGCTACCAAATATTTCAAAAGGTTTTACATATTGTTCATATTCTGATTGCGCACATGTTATCTACCAGGCAGGACATCAACGCAGCCAAGATAAAAAATGTCACCGCGAAGAGATCCTCTAACCCAACCCAGTAGCTTAGGGAGCGAAAATTCCGATACCTTTTTGCACAAACCAAATAGCCACCGAACACAGTTCACATACTTCTATATCGCAACAATCTACTTCATTAAGCTTAAATTTCAACTCATATCATACACAAACATAAGTTAGTTGCAGCATCATATCAAGCTATCTCCGCAAATCAAATTATTAGTTCAGTTCATTAGGTTACCAAACCAACATCTACATAGAAAAAATATCAATCAATTTCCAATTGCAAAATCACATAAATCTCAACCCTAATTAATCGCACGATCAAATTCACATCGACAAATTCGAAATTATAACGCAACATACTTCTATATCGCAACAGTATACTTCGTTAAGCTTAAATTTCAACTCATATCATACACACATATAAGTTTAGTTGCAGCATCATATCAAGCTATCTTCGCAAATCAAATTATTAGTTCACTTCATTAGGTACCAAACCTTAACATCTACACAGAAAAAATATCAATCAAACCTTCAATGTCTCCAATTGCAAAATCACATAAATATCAACCCTAATTAATCGCACGATCGAATTCACATCGACAAATTCGAAATTATAAGCAACATCATAAAATAAAGGAATCAAAAATAAGAAATCAATCAAAACTCATCATCAGTGAACAAATAAAAGTAAGAAATCAAAAATATGTTGACATTGAAACGATGAAATTAGATCGAGAGAAAAACAAAAATGGAGGAGAGAGAAAGAAGGAAAGGTTTACCACATAACAGCGCACATGCCCTTGCCAGTAACGGAATGCCATCGTTTAGGGGCGTGAAGAGTCATCCCCTTGTAAGTTGTTCCAGGACCTCCATGTCCACCTCCCATTTTCTCTCTCTTACTCTTTCTCTTTCTCTTTCTCTTTCTCTTTCTCTTTCTTGCTTCACAGAAAATGCACGAGTAGAGAAAAAACTGGACATGTTATAAACAAGAGTTTATATTGGACAAGAATATTATTTGGGCCTCATGTAACTTGGCAGTTTTGGCACTATGGAGATGTACATGTAGTCATGTAGCTACTAGCTATAGAGGTGGTAAGATATGGATCGGGTTATTTCGGGTCTGTTTAAATCGAGTCTGGAATTTCGGATATATATTTAGGCGTATTTTTTGTTGTATTTTTAGGGTTTTCTTTAATGTTTTTAGGTTGTATTGGTTTCTGGACTCCCGCGTCAGGTTAATCGGATTACTTTTTTTAAAGCTTATACTTGTGTTGTTATGTTCTTTATAAGGCTAGTTGTGTTTAGCCTTGCCTTTGACTTTAAGTTCATTTAGGGAATATTCAGTGCATTACTTTTTTATTTTATTTAGGATTTTTTGTCCCAAACTACCTTTAACTTCTATGATTTTGCGAGAAACTACCTTATAAAAATATGGGAAATTTCCTCAGGTACCCTTAAGGTTTGACGTAAATCCCAAGATACCCCCCCACATTTGGGGAATTCCTCAGATACCCCTAATGTTTGTGTTTGGGGCTAAAATACCCTTACTATGGACGGAACCCTAACACCGTAAGGTTTTCCGTCCATAGTATCCCCAATTTTCTCTCTCTCCTCCCGTTTCCCCACCCACCGCCAACCTCCCCCAACCGGCGGCCGACGGCGGCGACCACCACCCACTCGACACCGGCGACCCTACCCCTCCCTTCGCGCCGGAGCAAAGACACCACCCGGGCGTTGGCGCGCCGACGACCCCACCCCTCTCCTATTCCCCCACCATCTCCCTTTCCCCCACCTCGACACCCCACCCTAGCCCTCCCTTTCCCCATTCTCGATTCCCCCCCCCACCCCGACACCACCCCCTCCCCTATCGAAATGGCCCCCTCTTCCTTGTCCCCAATCGTGAGTCGACCCCCTCCCCTTCCCCATCCAGGATACGCGGCCCTCAAACCCTTAAACCTACCCCCCAAAACCACCCTAGGGTCTGTCATTGTTCTATTGTTGGTGCCAACGCCGGGGGTGAGGGAATCGGGAATGGGGAAGGGAGGGGGTAGGGTCGCCGGTGCCAGAGTGGGTGGTGGTCGTCGGCTGTCGGCCGCTGGCTAGGGGAGGGGGGGGGTTGGCAGTAGGTGGGGGAATGGGAGGAGAGAGAAAATTGGGGATACTATGGACGGAAAACCTAACGGCGTTAGGGTTCCATCCATAGTAAGGGTATTTTAGCCCCAAACACAAACCTCAGGGGTATCTGAGGAATTCCCCAAATGTGGGGGGTATCTTAGGAATTACGCCAAACCACAGGGGTACCTGAGGAAATATCCCTAAAAATATTGTTGTCTCAAACTACCTTACTTTTACCATTTTGTTGTTGACAGCTATGCCGGTTTCCGGCGTTGACTTTTGTTTTTTCCGGTTTTTTTAATGTCACGTTATATCACTTGACCTCTTCAAACCCTTTTTTAATTTTCCCGACCCTAATTTTCCCATTTCCCTGTGTGCGCACGCTCTGTCTCTCATATCTATGTGACACTTTGTACCATCAATCCACCATTAAATTTCTCTTCTACTTAAACTAACATTGAAGCAATCACCCTCCTCAATTTCCACAAGGGTAATTTTGTTTTTCCCACAATTTTGAACTGAAAAAACAAAAGTCAACGCTGGAAACCGGCATAAGGTAGCTGTCAACAACAAAATTGTAAAGTAAGGTAGTTTCTCGCAAAAACTTGAAAATTAAAGGTAGTTTGGGACAAATCCTTTTATTTATAAGGCAAAATATGTAGTAGGTTGATTTAGACTATAGTTACTAGAAAAGGTGATGATATCCTAAGTAAATGGTTAAGGGATCGCTTGTTTTTAGTGTTCTCAAATCTTTTCGGATAGAGGAGGTCTTGGTTGAGACCGTCTCAATCATTTCAAATTATATACGTTTTGTTATCAACTTATTCGTATTTGGTATCCGTTTTTGCAATATCTGTTATCAGTTTGATCAAATTTGTAATCAAATTATAAGTTTATACATATTTGTTATCGGGTTATACATGATTCATATCGTTTTATACATAATTATTATCAGTTTATAAGTATTTTCTTATCAATATATGAATTTTTTCTATCATCAATTTATTAACACGATCTCTGATCTTCTAGTAGTATTATCTTTTCACATTCTCTCAAAACCCTGACCCTACAAAACACCCCCAGCCGCCCACCTCTCTAGGCTCGCCGGGGACTGGCATCTCAGCCTTGTCGCCGGCGAGCCTAGCCCCCCCTTTTTTAGCCGGTAGTTTCTCTCCCCGTCGCACCTAGACGCACTTCCCATCGTTGGTCTTCTGTCGGTTTTAACCACCTAGACGCAGTCCCGTCGTTGGTCTTCCCCCTCCCCAGTCGTGCGGTGGTTCCGGTTTCGGAATTTAGTTGAGTTAGTTTCTCCCCCTGGTGTCGCGTTTTGGGCCTCCCTACCCCCTCCCCCTAGTGTCGTGTTTTTGGGCCTCCCTCGCGTTTTGGGCTTCCCCTACCCCCTCCCCCCCGGTGTCGCATTTTGGGCCTCCCCTACCCCTCCCCCGGTGTCGTGTATTGGGCCTCCCTACCCCCTCCCCCTGTTTAGTGTAACGTAGGTGTCCCCTTCCCCCTCCCCTGTTTAGTGTTGACTTTACTCCCTTCTCTGGTGGTTATCCGTCTCCCTCCTCCCCTAGTGCGTTGTTGGACGTGCTTTAAATTGTTTAGTTTGTAGGTGTGTTAGTATGGTTTTTTTGTTTGTTATAATCAGCTGCTTGCTACTTTTGTTAATTGCTGAAGGTAGTTTTGGTCTTGATGTTGGATCTGGTTTAAGTGATTGGTTAGGGTTTGCGTGGCAAGAGATTTCATGGATGGGGTTTGTTTTGTCTGCTTTTTTCACTCAGACGGTTCTTCGAGACCTAACAATGGTTAGATTTCACTCTCGCTTGGTAATGATTTTATGAATCATTACCTTGACAAAAAGAAATCTGAAGGCGGCTCCCCAATTTGTTATTTGGGTTTATAGCGCGCCAACTCATTTGAGCTTCTCATCAACGGAGAAGCCAGAAATACCCTTCCAAAAGGGTATTGAGTCACAAAGGAATGTGACTTTTCGAGGAAATCTGGACGCAGAATCCCATGTGACAACAGGTCAATGGGATTGGTCCTGTAGCGAGTTCCTATTCTCGTGGTTGCTTTGTTGCCCCATTTCTGAAATCAGCCCTGTCCTCCCACTCCGTTCCTCAGGGTTCTGGCGCTCGTCATCTACCAGCAAAAGAGTTTCTCTCCAGTTAACTATCAACTCAGCCCTCCCGATCGAGCAGTTTTATCCTTGTTATGCTTTTGTAATAGTTATGTAAGAGCGAGTATCGCTCAGTTTAATTTCTTTGTGTTTGTAGGGTTGTATTAGCATTAGGCTGTACTTCCTTTTTTAATTAATGCACAATTTCCCCGTTGTCAAAAAAAAAAAAAGTTTATTGACAAAGTATTATTTCATTTTATGTACACATCTTCCTAGTTCACGAATTTTTTTTTCAGTACATATATAACACATACCATATCAGTTTATGAGGGTTGCTAATTAATTTGGCTAGTTGGGATTTGGTCCAACTAACAACACAATTTTGCAGCAATGGAGGGTTGTTGGTGATGAGTGATATTTATATCACTCTAAACCCCTTATTTATCCCTATATTTAACCTTTCTTTTCTATTTTACCCCCTTTTATATGTTTGTTTTGCTTAAATTGCACCTTTTTGTTTTACTAGTTTTTTTTTTAGATTTGTGTCTTTGTTTTACTTTTCGAGTTACTTTTTACATTTTTTCTTGGTTCTTTGTAGGTCCAATTAAAATATACTTTTGATTTCACCTATAAAAGCCAAAGGAATGCACAAATGAGGAGTAAAGCATGAATAATGAACGGACGAAGGCAAATGGGAGTTGAAGAAGCAAAGTTCACAACATGGTCCACTTCGAACGACCATATCTTACAGACCACAAATTATCTTGCATTGATTCAAATTGGAGATTAAAATTTGGCTTGTTATCTTTCCAACGATAGGTCACATGCTTGATTTGGATGAAAAATGAGAAAGTTATGGCCATTTGAAGTTGAACTGTTTGCCCAGTTTTCTTAGGAGCGTCCGCCCCCTTTTTCAAAGGAGCGCCCGCTCCTTGTTATTTGGAGCGCCCGCTCCCTGGTCGCTCCCTGGTCGCTCCAACTTTCTGCCAATGCCAGTTTCTTTAGGAGCGCCCGCTCCTATTTATAAAGGAGCGCCCGCTCCTTTCAAATTTTCCGGACAGCTCTGTTATTTTCGCGACTCATTAATGATGTAAGAGTTGTCCATATAAATAGGACTCATCCCCAATTTATGAGGGCAGACCCTAGTTGAGGGAGGATTAGGCTCCATTAGTCCTAGATTAGGATTTTAAGTGAGAGAAAGTCTCAAAACCTAGAGAGAGAAAGTGAGAAAATCAATGAAAAATGGAAGATTTTGGATAATCATCTAGTGACAAGAAGATTTGAAGTTTTCTTTTCATCTATCAATGAAAATTTCTTACTCTCTTTCCTCTTTTGTTTCTTATTTTAATTGTTTTCATTAGATTAATTGTTCATGCTTAGTTTAGTTATATGTGGTTTATTTTGTTTAGTTTATTGTTAGATTAATGATTATTATCATATTATTAGTGCTTAATTTCTCTAAAGTCCTCATTTTTGTATTTATGGAGTAGTTTGTTAGTTAGGGTTTGGGTGAAAACTCAACCATGATTGAATTGGGCATTTGAGATTGGATTTAGAGATTTGTGTGATTAAATTATTGCTTGTTTAGCTCTTCTAATCTATGTTGCATTCTCTTTGATCACTTGAATGTTGTATTAGATTGGAGTTGATTGATTTAGGTTGGCATGAGAGTGTGACCTATTGATTTCTATTATTGACTTGGGTTACTTTGAACCTCGGGATATGTTAGTAATGGATGAGAGTCTTTATTTGATGTCTTTGAGAATTTCTCCGCCTATGAGAGTAGGATGAGAGTTGTATGTTTGGTCAATAGCTAATTCAAGTAGTGTTCATGCATTATTTCTATGTTTGATATTCTTATGCCTATTTCATGATTAGTTGGTGTTTAATCCCATCTCCTAACTTTAGTTATCTTCGATATTTAGTTATTTTCGTAGTTCTTAGTTGGTTATTGACAATTTCCGACTTGATTCCGGCTTAGCTTATTGTTTTATCAATACATTTCGGTGTTCCTTAGTCCTTGTGGAAGAATGACCCTTGCTTACCACTTTACTTAGTTTAGTGGTCTAGTTAGGTTGTTTGACCTTAGGTGTTTTGTCCAACGACCAAAATACCCTACGTCAAAATGGCGCCGTTGCCGGGGACTTCGGCTAACATTGATTTGTGTTGATTAGATGAGTCTAGGTCATTTGTGAATATTTCTCTTTCCTTTGGTTCATTTGCTTTTCTTTTATTTTCCATTTTAAAAAATAAAAAAATGGCAATCTTCTCCCTTCCCCAATTTGAACATGAAGTATTTTGGAGATACTATTGGAGGCTTGGCGATTCTCTTGGTTGTGACCATAGCTTTGAAATATGGGAAATATGTGATATCATGTTTGAGGGTCTAAATGAAGAAACTAGAAGGGTGGTAGAGTCTATGTCTAATTGTGACTTCCATGCTCAATCTTTGGATGAGGCTTGAAGTCTATTTGAGTGGTTGGCTAGAGAAATTTATGAATGGAAAATGTCAATTCATTCTAATCAAGATTTTTCTAGTTATGAACCCGAGACTTGCATTTCTCCCCCATCTTGCTCTCATTTGGATGAAATATATTCTAATGCTAATGTTGTCCATGCATCTCATGAATTGATGTCCTCAAATCATTGCATGAATTCTCATGATCTATCCTATGACCCCTCTTCTCAAAATGGTTTTCAAAATTCTTCACAATCCGAATTGTTGGAGTTTAATTTGGAGACCATGATGGTTGATTACATGGCACAACAAAAAGAATTTATGGAGCACATGAATCACAAGATAGAAACTCTCAAAATGCTAGAAACTCAAGTTTCTCAATTGTTGGAGTCTAGGTTGGAGACTACCTTTGCAAATCAAGAGCAAAATAGATTTATGATGACCATGATGAGATTATCAATAATGAGGATGATGATGAACTAAGATATCTTGAGAATCAAAGTCATCAAAGAGAAAGTGAGATTTTGAACTTTGAAGATTCGAATGAAGAAGTGGGTCAAAATCTTAAGGTTTTGGGAGAAGATATCTCTTTAGAGGTGCATGAAGTTGAGAGCAAAGAGTACCATGAGCCTTTGATGATTGAGGATCCAATTCATGAGTCTCATACTCTTATCTCAAGGAAACTTGAACTACATCATTCCCCTCCTATCTTTGAGAACCCATTTTCTTCTACCCCTCTTCTCACATGCAAAGAAAAAGCTATATTTGAGTGCAATATAGATGCAAGTGCTAATGAGCTCCCTCCCCAATTTGACCTCCAACCCATTGATGATCTTCCATTGAAATTTTAGAAAGACTTGAGGTTGTTGAGAGTTCACTTAGGTTGTGATGATGTACTTGAGGATGTGTTTGAGAATGCATTTGAGGTTAATGTTGATGCTTTGGAGCATAACGTCTCCCCTCTTAAGTCTTGTGATGTGAGTGAAATGGTTAGTGAAAACCTTGTTTTTATCCCTTCCCCTCATATTCCATTTACAAGAAGGATTGACCTTATTCCCTCCACTCCCATCTTATATCCATTCTCATTTCTCAAATCTCCTCTATTAGATGAGCCTTCCCCCTCCTTTGATCTTCAAGTGCCTAATTTGATTACTTTTGAGGAAAAGAGTGAGATTGCCACCAAAAAAGAATTTGTTGAGGAGACTTTGCCATTTCATTCTTCTTTTTCTTCTTATTTTGATTCTTCTTTTCCTTATTTCTTTGTTTTTCCTTTTGATCATTCTTATTTTTGGCATCCATCTCCTCATTTGCATGGAGTTGCATTGCACTTTATGCATATTTTGCATTTTATCATTGCATATTTAATAATAATTGAAATATGTGCTAGTGCATATGACAAACTCTTGCGATCATTGAATTGTTATTTACTAGAAAGGTCAAGCTTAAGACCTTAAATAAGCCTTTCTCGGGAAGTAACCCGTGATTTATTGCTTTCATTTTCTTTCTTTTAGTCTTTCTTATTTTTATTTTCTATCCTTGATTTATTTAGGTACATAATTGGAATAACACTCATTCTCAATAGCACGTGGAAAGCAAATCATGGTGTTGAAAAGTTGATTATAAGTGGAGAAATTGGGTCATTTGCGGGTATTACACCCACCTACTATCCGGTAGCTTCCTTCCTTTTCTATTTTTCCGATGTTTTATGATTTGTGGAGCATATGATTGTTGATTTGGATGTTTCTTTCCCCCCTCCCTCCCTCCCTTTGATCGTCTTGTTCAAGCAATGAGGACAATGCTTTATTCTAGCTTGGGGGAGTAGCTATTCGCTAGCTTGGGGGAAGTGTACATACTTTATTATTTACTTTTCTCTATTTACAAAATTTTAAAATCTAAAAATATTTTCCTTTTATTTTTCTTCCTTTTCTTCCATATTTTGAGTTTCTCTTTATAAATAAAAATAAATAAAAAAAATTTGAAAAAAATGTTTGGAAAATCCAAAAAATTGAGGAATAAAGAAAAGTACAAAGTATTCCCTTGCCCAAGGAAGATGCTAGTTGATGATATATGTGGATTCCTTGCTTTGATTTTGAGTACATGTTTAAAGGCTCCTTTTGGAAGAGTGTGAGCTTGGGTTGTGATATTTTAGGAGGTGATTAATCTTGATTGCATTAGAGTCTACCAAAATGAAGCTAATGAATGCTCAATTGGATGTCTAGTCTTAAATCTTGACTATGTTGCTCATGCTTGGATAATTTTAGCTTCAAATTTGCGGTCCCTAGGGTCCCTAGATATGCTCATCATGTCCCCAAACAAAGCTCTACAAGAAACTTAGTTTTTACTTCTTTTCGTTTGTAATAAGTGGCACAAAAAGCCACAAGTTCTTATGTTTCTCTTTAGTGAGTAGTTACCTCTTCCTTGTATATCAAAAATTCCTGTAATAAGGGAAAAAGAAAAAGCCAAAAACAGTCAAAAAAGGCGTGAAAAATGAAAAAAAAGTGAAGAAAAACGAAAAGCAAAAAAGAATAGAAGAATTTCAATAAAAAGAGGTCAATTTATGGTTGCCTCCCACACTTAGTTCTATTTTTCAAGTTTTGAGTAGAGTGGAGTCTAAGGCCTATTTGTGTGTCTAGGGATGGTGGACTAGTGGTTTAAGCTTCTATAACACTTGAAAAGTCATAAGTCTTTTAGATAGCTAGGTGTTCTCTAATGAGCGAGTAAAAAGTCTAATTAGGTGTCCTATTGCAATCTTGATTAGTTTCTTTCTTTATCCATAACCTATGAGTACACTTGGAAATTAGTTGTCTTGAAAGTTGCTCTATATCCTTGCTTGTGAACCATTTCATTGATAGTTGACTTGGGCATAAATCTTGAGTTTGTTGAATAAATGGTTGATGAAAACATAAGAGTTGTGGGTTTAAGCTCTTGGGAAACCCTCGCGAGATCTCACTCGCCCTCTAGAGCGATTTAGGGGTTTAAAGAGCTTGTTGCATATGCTAAATGCAACCGTGATTCCTACGAAAGTGAGTTAGGACTTATTGCTTTCTTAGCATAGTTTTTCACTCTTTTTATTTTGTTTGCTCGAGGACGAGCAAAGGTTAAGCTTGGGGGAATTTGATGAGTGATATTTATATCACTCTAAACCCCTTATTTATCCCTATATTTAACCTTTCTTTTCTATTTTACCCCCTTTTATATGTTTGTTTTGCTTAAATTGCATCTTTTTGTTTTACTAGTTTTTTTTTAGATTTGTGTCTTTGTTTTACTTTTCGAGTTACTTTTTACATTTTTTCTTGGTTCTTTGTAGGTCCAATTAAAATATACTTTTGATTTCACCTATAAAAGCCAAAGGAATGCACAAATGAGGAGTAAAGCATGAATAATGAACGGACGAAGGCAAATGGGAGTTGATCGAAGAAGAAAAGTTCACAACATGGTCCACTTCGAACGACCATATCTTACAGACCACAAATCATCTTGCATTGATTCAAATTGGAGATTAAAATTTGGCTTGTTATCTTTCCAACGATAGGTCACATGCTTGATTTGGATGAAAAACGAGAAAGTTATGGCCATTTGAAGTTGAACTGTTTGCCCAGTTTTCTTAGGAGCGTCCGCCCCCTTTTTCAAAGGAGCGCCCGCTCCTTGTTATTTGGAGCGCCCGCTCCCTGGTCGCTCCCTGGTCGCTCCAACTTTCTGCCAATGCCAGTTTCCTTAGGAGCGCCCGCTCCTTTCAAATTTTCCGGACAGCTCTGTTATTTTCGCGACTCATTAATGACCATATAAATAGGACTCATCCCCAATTTATGAGGGCATACCCTAGTTGAGGGAGGATTAGGCTCCATTAGTCCTAGATTAGGCTTTTAAGTGAGAGAAAGTCTCAAAACCTAGAGAGAGAAAGTGAGAAAATCAATGAAAAATGGAAGATTTTGGATAATCATCTAGTGACAAGAAGATTTGAAGTTTTCTTTTCATCTATCAATGAGAATTTCTTACTCTCTTTCCACTTTTGTTTCTTATTTTAATTGTTTTCATTAGATTAATTGTTCATGCTTAGTTTAGTTATATGTGGTTTATTTTGTTTAGTTTATTGTTAGATTAATGATTATTATCATATTATTAGTGCTTACTTTCTCTAAAGTCCTCATTTTTGTATTTATGGAGTAGTTTGTTAGTTAGGGTTTGGGTGAAAACTCAACCATGATTGAATTGGGCATTTGAGATTGGATTTAGAGATTTGTGTGATTAAATTATTGCTTGTTTAGCTCTTCTAATCTATGTTGCATTCTCTTTGATCACTTGAATGTTGTATTAGATTGGAGTTGATTGATTTAGGTTGGCATGAGAGTGTGACCTATTGATTTCTATTATTGACTTGGGTTACTTTGAACCTCGGGATATGTTAGTAATGGATGAGAGTCTTTATTTGATGTCTTTGAGAATTTCTCCGCCTATGAGAGTAGGATGAGAGTTGTATGTTGGGTCAATAGCTAATTCAAGTAGTGTTCATGCATTATTTCTATGTTTGATATTCTTATGCCTATTTCATGATTAGTTGGTGTTTAATCCCATCTCCTAACTTTAGTTATCTTCGATATTTAGTTATTTTCGTAGTTCTTAGTTGGTTATTGACAATTTCCGACTTGATTCCGGCTTAGCTTATTGTTTTATCAATACATTTCGGTGTTCCTTAGTCCTTGTGGAAGAATGACCCTTGCTTACCACTTTACTTAGTTTAGTGGTCTAGTTAGGTTGTTTGACCTTAGGTGTTTTGTCCAACGACCAAAATACCCTACGTCAGTTGGCAGTGGCGATTCACAGATGAAGAGTTGCCGGTGTCGATTTATATGGTGGGGAAGGAAGAGGGAAGGATATAGTCAAAGAGCAAAAGGAAGGAGACCAATGATTGGAGAGTATGGTGGCTTAAGGGTATTATAGCAAGATCATTATGTATTGTGGGCAATATAATATAATCTATACTAATAAATTAAAAGGCGATGTTTCATTCCATGTCATCATTATGCACATAAAAAAAATAGAAACATGGTCCATATAATAAGATTCGACCACGTGACCTCAAGTTAATATATATGCTAAAGTTTTAACCAATAAGCTATGTAACATTAGATGATATTTTTTAACATGAAAATGTTAATTACCCGAGGGCCGGGGCATCGCCTGGGATAGAATTAGAGGGCGATATATATTAGTTTACCTTTTTGTTAAAGGAAAACAATAATATTATGACAGGGCTATCTTTGGACAATCCAAGTAGACCATATTAAATGATGATGAAGATTGGCCTAATAGTTGTAAGACCCTTCTTCCACCTTTGTAATAAGGGTTTGATTCTCACCCATTGCAAAAAGGATCCCCAATTTCTCCAGTCCTTGCAAATGAATTATCCTTAGCTTAAAAAAAAGTAGACCTAATTAAATATATTGGGAGCCTATACTAATTATAAAAGTTGCGCCCTGGAAAAATATGTAAAATTTTGAAACACTAATAAAGTTATATTCTATAACATAATCATAGGCCTAAAATAAAAACAAACAATGAACTTCGGATTTTGATGGTCTTATGGTCATGTTCTTGGAGTTTATTCAGTGTACACCCGGGTGTACCATATGTATGGTACACCCGGGTGTACCATATGTATGGTACACCCAAGACAAATTTTTACTTATTTGCTCATTAGACACTTCCTTTTTTTAGTACATTTTGCTCATTTGGATGATTTCAAATGAACAATGAGCATTAAGTAGCCTTAGGTGTACCATGTTCACGGTACACCCGAGTGTATGATAATTTTTTTTGCCTGTTCCTGTAGCACTCGTTTTATTTCTCGTATCAGCGTATGTAACACCCAGAACAACATCAATGGTCTGCATTTGAATATAATGTAATATTTGCATCAAAAGTTGAACAAGACTTTGTACAAAATTCCCCATGATCAAGTTCTTTTTTTTCTTAAAATGTTTTTGTCACGTTTGCATTATTAAACAAATTTAATAAGCATTTATTTTAGGTAAAGGAATTCCATTGACGAGCATTTGACAAAATAGGGGTCAAGAAAGAGCACAACTTTGTATTTAGGAAATTAAAGGAATTCCATTACTGATATGGATCCTGATTCCTTATGAATGTGGTTTTGCTTTTGGAATTTTAAATTAGTGGGCAGCCTATATTTGATTAATGTCTATGATTAGGGAATCAAAGAAAAAGAAGATAATCACATTATTGGATATATAAACAAGGCCTCCCTGCTACTTTTAATTGTCAAGTAAGAGCCTTCAGAAATATAACACTCTGGTAACACAGGTAGAAACATAGAATATCGAAATTTAATGTTCGTCGATTTTCATCTCATTTGTTCTCTATGATATATAATCTCTCTAATCTTAAGTTTTTATGTTGATGAACTGTGATGTGCAGGATTATATCCAATAGTTTCAACTTTCAAGTCCAATATTTGTTCTTATAGCATAATGGAGTCGAATGATGCTGTGGAGGCCACTGGACAGCACCAAGTTCTATCTTCAGTTTCGATAGATGAGGTGATTGAGCAGAGTATTGGAAGCATCAACGCGATTCAGGTCTTGCAAGCCGTCATTGCATCTCTACCAGCATTGTTTGACAGCCAGCAAACATACATTAGTATCTTTGCTCATGCTCAGCCAACTTGGCATTGCACAGGTAGTAATAGTACTAGCAACATTTCCTGCAATTTCAATATTAAGTCCAACATATGCCGCCTTTCCAAGAGTGATTGGGCTTGGGATTCTGCCAACGTGCATACTTCGATCATATCAGAGTGGGATCTCGAGTGTGCTAGCTCATTCATGACCGGGTTCCCAACAACTTGCTACTTTGTAGGCTGCCTGTTGGGAGGGTTGGTGCTAGCCACACTTGGTGATTCATCAATTGGTCGAAAGAACCTTATCTGCCTTTCATCTCTAGTAATGTCGCTTGCTGCACTTGCCTCTGCATTTTCTCCCAATATATGGGCGTACTCTGCATTTCGTTTCCTGTGTGGGGCAGGTCGTGCACCACTTGCCAACTGTGCACTGGTTTTGGTGACAGAGAGAGTTGGCAAACGATGGCGGTCACAGGTGGCTATGATTGGGTTCCTCCTGTTTTCAATTGGTTTACTAACATTAATTGGTGTTGCCTATTTAACCAAGGACTCTTCCTGGAGGACCTTGTATCTATGGACTACCATTCCAGGAATTGTATGCACTCTATTGTGTTATTTCTTTCTCTTAGAGTCCCCTAGATGGCTTTTCATGCAAGGGCGAACCAAGGATTCCATGGCCGTCTTAAAAAAACTAGGATCTAATAGTCTTCCTTACTCGGCCTCGATCATGAACAACATTGGTGCTCTACAAAAGACTCCGAACAACACTAGTTTGTTCGCGTCCCTTAACATACTTCTCAAAAAAAGATGGGCTGTCAAACAGTTGTTGGCATCTGTGGTTTTAGCTTTTGGTATTGGCCTTTTGTACTTTGGCATGTTCTTAGGTGTTGAACACTTAGGTTTCAATATCTATTTAACCTCAACATTCACTGCATTATTGTCCTTAGCTTCTTATTTGCTCACTTTCCTGTTCTGGATTCAAAGATGCAACAGAAGGAGCTCATTGCTCGGATTCTGCGTAATCAGTGGAGCAACAAGTATAATCTTTGCTGTCATAGGAAAAAATGGTCATGTCGGTTTAACCATCGGGCTGGAGCTCGTGTCACTATTTTGTGCCTGTATGGCTTACAATCTAGTATTGATGTATACAGTGGAGCTCTTTCCAACCTGTGTGAGAATCTCGGCCTCATCGTTGGTAAGGCAAGCGATGATTTTTGGCTCGGTTTTTGACCCGGTGTTGATTCTACTTGGAAGGCAGAATATGATTTATAGCTACGGGGTATTTGGGATCACAGTTCTTGTGTGTGGGTTCTTGGTACTTTGTTTGCCTGAGACAAGAGGTAAGGTGCTGTGTGATACAATGGAGGAACAAGAGTTAAGAGATAATAGGAGCAGCTCGATAATTTGATTTTAATTGCATTGATCAATTGGAGAAAAGAAATTCATATTAAAAAATTGAAGTTCACATAGTTGATGGTTGTTAAGATTGTTTATTAACTTAGATAATATTTATTTGAACAAAGGCTCGGTTTCTTCAACTGATGTATATTAGAGTTGTTTGGGAAGTTATAAATTAAATTCTACTTTTTAAACTGCTCGATTAACTTATGTAGCATTAAATGGAGTAAGAGTAATGCTATTTACAAGCCTATCTATCATTATATTATACTAGCTTCGTATGCACGCGCAGTGGCGGATCTTGACTAACTATTTTACAGGGGCCGAGTAGACAAATTAAAAGTTTTACTGTTAAAATTTTAAATGATGAATAAAAACACTAATAGAAGCACATCAAAGTTTGAATATACTATTATCAATGGCTACAAAGAAGCTAATGTAATTGTTCTAAATCTCAATCCTCAATTTTTAAGCAGTTTTGTCTATTTATTTGTTTGACCATTAACAAATTTTCAAGGAAATGAAGAATAACTCATAAGTAAGTGAGTAGATTTTTAATAAATTGAAGGAAGGGTTCATTAGTAACTAAATCAATAACCAAATCGGTTTTCTTAAATCACAACAAAAAGAGTAGGTGAGGTACACTTAATTTTTATGATTGTTAGGAATAATTTTGAGGAAAAGAAAGAAGAACTTATTACAGTTGGGGAAAAAAAAAAGAGTAAGATAGTAACAATGAATAGCAAAGATGGAAAAAAAAAAGGCATTTAAAATGAAGAGATAGAAGAGAATTTGAAAAGTAGAACAATGCGCTGAACTTTGCTGTCATGCGGCTTCGAGCCTTGTCCCATTTGCAATTTTACTTTGCATCCCGTCCATTTGCCACGATGCCAACATAGATTTCATGCATCAAATTGCAGGTGACTGTTTTTTTCTCTTACATACTAAGGGGGGGCCAGGCCCCCACCCGCCCTAACCATGATCCGCCACTGTGCACGCGATGCGTGCGACAACATATTAGTATTAATACTCATATTCGTAATCGTAAAAAACATTAATATTAATGCGAAAAATAAACATGACCTTCGTACTTACAATTTATTTTTACAAAACATAGGATTTTAAATGAAAATAAAAGAAGTTGGTCTATGCTTACTTTTTCTCATCAGGTTTAACTATGTAGCTTGAATAACATCTTGGGTACGACAATTACGAAACTGAAAAATAAAAAGATGAGTTATATATATTTTTTTCTTGGTAATTTTATGAATTTTTAATCTATGTTCTTTGTAGTTGTTATTGAATATTTAGGTAAAAGAAAACTTTGTATTTTTGGCTTTACAATTGTTGGAAAATTTCTTTGTTATGTTAGTTTACTCATCGTAAGTAATCTTTTAATGGCAATCTTAAACTTTTTTATGTTAGTTTTTTCTTTTTACAACTTTCCTTATTATGAATAATTGTAAATCACGAAATGAATAAGAAATTTTGAATAAGTTTTTTTTATGTTTCAAATTAGGGGTATATAAGTCTTTTTATAGGGGGACACCATAGCTCCCCCCTTGGCTTATATAATAGAGATAAAGCTAGAAAATTTGCTTATGTGTTGTTTAGGCAAGGTAATGAAATCCTATATGTCAATTGAACATTAAATTTTTTGCTTATGTGTACAAGGTCCAAGGACGGGACAAGTATGTGTCAATTGAACACTAAATTTTTTGCTTATGTGTACAAGGTCTAAGGACGGGACAAGTGTAATCCCCCATAAATTTATGAATTTTATAAATATATTTTAATGTATATTTATTTATATTTAAATATATTTTAGTATTTTAACGATTTATTTCTTTAAGGTTGACTATTTGAAAGTCAAATAAATTATTTTAATGATTTATGCAAGTCAAATATTTTATTAAAGTCATGCTTTGAAAAGTATTTGAAATGTTTGAAACACTTATTGGATTTAGAAAAATATTTGTAAATGGGTGTGAAGAGCCCAAACCTCATAGCTTAACCTATGGACATTAACCCATCAAAGTCCAACTCTTTATTGGACCCATAATGAGGGGAAACTATAAATACCCTTATTTACACCAATCCCCACACATTAAACACATTTATTTTCTCTCTCTTCCTCTCCTCCCAATTTTCGGCCTTCACACATTCTTTTTCTCTCTTTTTCTTTTCTTTCTTTTTCCTCTTCCTTCGGCTCCTTTTCGCCGAGCCTTGCCGCCGCCGGACACGGCAGCCGATCGCCGCCAAGACCCGCCACGGGACGGCCGGGCAGCAGCCTGGCCTGCTCCCCTCGTGCCGCGCGTCCCTTCCTCCTCTTCTTTGTTTGGTTGTTATTTCTTCCTCCTCAAGTTTTATTTTAATGCAAAGTTCATATTTTTAGGGTTTCTTTTAATAAGTTTATATTTAAAAGTTGTGATTTGGTGATTTGATTATGAATATAAGATTATATAAATTATGTATTGAAGAAATAAAATTTCAGATTTACTTGTTATGTTAAGATAGGGTTTAAAAATATCAAATTACGAATTTTTAGGGTTTTAAAGATTGGAAAATCATAGTATCATGTTATAATTTATAGTTTTGGATTTTCTTATGATTATAAGCATGTTTAAATATATTTTAAGAGAGTTTTAATTCATGATATGTTGCTGGAATTTTAAAGAGAGTGTTTTCATGGTGTTTTATGATGGATTTTAACCACTAGTGTAGTGGGTATTATGCTAGGAGGTTAAGCGATCAAGTTTTATTGTTGGGAAAGGTTTTAAACATGTTTAAGATGGTTTTAAAGTACTTTATTAGTGTTGTAAATTCATGAAGGATTAATTATGGATTTATATTAGTTATTTTAGGCGGAGAATTCTCTCTAGGTGATTTTTAAGTCTGTTAAAGTGGCCTATCAGTTTGTCTACACAAGGTACTTACATACCTATGTGTTGATTGATGTAGCATCATGATTTTAAGAAAAAAAGTTATGTAGTATCATGTATAGGACTATGTTGTGTTCATATATGATTTCTATTATGTTGGTTTATCATGTTTTATGCTGTGGTGTGAACATGTTGAGTATGAGATTTATGTTATGAGATTTATATCATGTTTGTATGGAAGATTGATGCAAGCATGTTGGTTGGGAACTTTATTTTTATTAATTCACATGGGGGAATTAATATGTTTATTAGTATTGGATCATGATTGATCATTGTTCCCTTTTGAGTATTTCACTGCATTATAAGGACCGAGGGCCTTATTTGGTAAGTTGATATTTTATACCTATGAAAGGTAAGTTGGTTGTTGGCTAGGATCAACAAATAAGAAAGATTGGATTAAAGTGAAATTGATCTTGGATTGTTAAGTTGTGTGATCACTTATCTAATCCTAAGATAAAAAGAAAGTTGTGATTGTTTGTTGATTTTATTATTTGTGTTGCTTGTGAGTCATAACAAGTAATAACTGGTAAATCATGTAAAGTGAAACTGGATAGCAATAGCTTTAGACTGGTGCACGTCTGAAGTGTTGGACAATTAGGAGTTGGGGTACATGGTGAGCGGGCCATGGCTTTTTCTGGGGCCGGATTGATCACCGTGTCCTATTTTTTCGATTAAAAAGGTTCCTCGATATCGTTGGTCATGGGAATACGGAGTCGCGCCCGTATTTCGTCTTCCAAAGGGAAGGCTGATTTTAGTTAGACAACTCGGTCCATTGACTATTCCATTTAAATTAATAAAAATGTTGTTATAAAGTTTAGTTCTGTAAAAGTTATCTGTAAGTTATTATATTGTTATTTATTCCTTTTTACTATTTATTAGTATCATGTTAGGATTATTTACTTGTTTAGTATGTAGTACTCAGCTTTGCTGATTACGTGCTTTTGTTGTGTATGTTGATCATGGCTTTGCCTTATTGATCATGTGATGACCCATTTCGGTGAGCAGTCTCTAGGGATCAATAGTGCATTGTCCATCTACAAGTTTGAAGATGATGCATCATTGGGATCGGGATTTCGGAGAGATTGTGTAGTTTATTTACAATACTTTTGAGTTATATTTTCATAGTTGGTTTGGTTTGGTTTTAAGTTGACTTTGGTTATGTTGGTTGGTTTTGGAGTTGACTTTGTTGTTGACTAAGTTTTAGTTTTAAAGTTATTTTATTATGTTTTCTGCTGCAAAATTCTAAATAAGCCGATACGTTTTCACACGGGCGATAATACTTTGATAATTCTCTATGTTTTGTATTAAAAAGGTATTTTAGAAAAGAGAGAATTGTCGGGGTGTTACAAAGTGGTATCTTGGAGCTTTAGGTTTTATTGGCCTTTCGTGCCAACTTTAAATTTTTAGGCGCCTAACTAGCTAGTTACTTAAAAAGAATTTCTTAGAATTGAGCTCCTACTTATTCGTGGTATTTAAATTAACTTCGAAAAGTATTTTTCAAGAACCTAATATTATTTTCGAATTTTTTTATGGGTCCGGAAAAAAAAAATTTTATATTATAGTGTCCGAAATTTTTATTTTCTTTATTATGTTCGAATTTTCGAACCCTGTAATTTTTTATGTTGTTCGCTTTTAATTATTTATTTAAATAATTTTCAATACTCTAGTTTATTTTATGAGAGATGGGTAGTATAGGAAGGGCATATAGGATAGAAATATTATATGTATGCATTAAATAGTTAGTTCAGCATGATTATATTTTTTTTCCCTGCTAACTTTTATGTGATTCCTATGCCTTATGTTGTTGGTTATTCTTGCTTATTGTTATTGTTGGGATTATACGTTTAGTGAGAGTACCAGTTGTTTATAGAAGTTATATTTATTGTTATAGATTCCTAGCCATGTCTGAAAGAGAAGATACTAGAATAGGGACCTATTACAACCCTATTGTGCTCAGTGATGATGAGAGTGATGGAGATTATGAGTCTGATGATGATAGCTACACCGAACTAGAGTTTATTATGCGTAATGTATTAAGAGCAGGCATGCCTGATAGTGATGATGAGGTTCTTCATGAGTTTGACCGTACTAGAGGACAAACCAGAAGTGATATCTATCGTGCTGTTATGAGACATGAGACTGATTCTGAGTCAGAGGAGGATGAGCCTCAACCTAAACGGAGATCCACGAGATTTAGAAGATATGTTTATTATAATACTGAAGACATCGATATATTTGAAGATGAGCTTTTTACTCCAGAGAACTACATGGAATCAAAGGATAGGATTGATGATATTTCACCTTAGATTATTTATTATGTATTTATGCTTTAAAGAATAATGTTGGATAATTCGTCCAGCAATGGTTTAAATTTACTCCCTCCGTCCCTTAATAGAGTGCCCATTTCTTTTTTGGACACTATTCAAAGGTAAAGAAAGCCCTCAAAAAAAATTTCCAATATATAAGAAAAAACATAGTCATGTGGGGTCTTGTTTGATTCGTCTCATTGCGTACATTAAGAAAATCAAACTTTTATAATTTTTACTAATATGTAATTAAAGATATTAACGATACAAAACGTACATTGCCAAACGTGCATTGGAGAAATGGGCATTCTATTTAGGGACGGAGGGAGTATTTCATAGTACCTTTATTTTATTTTTAGGAAAAGTACAGTATGATGGTTGAGAAAATTGTTATTAGCATCTTTTGAGGAATAAAAGTTAAATATTTAGTTATCCAAGTGAGCAAAAATTTATTTTGGGCACGCGAATGGGAATACTTCATTTATTTGTTATGATTGACTTTTTATTCAATGTTCCTAAACTGTGTGTTCTTGATGTGAATATTCTTCATGGATGATTGATGATGATTATTCTGTAATATTGTTGTAACTTCATGAGAAATTGTTTATTGATGCGATCTTTATGGTCAAATCAAATGTTGCCTTCGTAGAGAATGACATATAAGTTATGTTTTGAACCTAAAAATAGAGTACGTTAATTTCAGGTCGCGCACTAGAATGGCAAACAACAATATCGATTTAGCGGCTGCTATTCGCCTTTTGGCGGAGAAATTGACTCAAGATAGAACTGAGCGTCCCGATTCTGTTGGGGACATGTTTGAGAGGCTAGCCAAGGTTAAACCACCATATTTTAAGGGGCAAGATGATCCTACCTTCTTAGAAAACTGGATTAGAGAGTTTGAGAAAATCTTTGGGGCTGTGAACTGTCCTGAGAATATGAGAGTAGGTCAGGTTGTGCTGTACCTAAAGGATGAGGCTGATTTGTGGTGGAGAGAAAATGGGGCTAGACTGAGTGATGTTGAGGGATTCAATTGGAATTCTTTTGTTACTGCCTTGAGAGGGAAGTTTTACCCTGCCTTTATGAGGAAGCAGAAAGCCCAGGAGTTTATCAACCTTAGGATGGGGAGTATGGCCATCTCTGAGTATTATAACAAATTCATAGCAATGTCGAGGTTTGCACCTAAGGTAGTAGCCGCTGAGGAATTAAAAGCTCAAAGGTTTGAGCAAGGTTTGACTGAGGAAATCCAGCTGGGGTTAGGTGGTGAAACTTTTTCATCCCTAGATATTGTGTATGGGAGTGACGTCCACATTTATGGTCTTCAGTCGAGGCGGGATAAGAAAAATATTGTAGTGGGTGAGAAAAGAAAGGATTTCAATGCTGGGGGAAATCATGGGAATTTCAAGAAGATAAGGAATGGGAATGAGAATTTCCAAGGGAGGAATAATCAGGGCTACAACAATAAGGGTCAATATGAGAGAGTGTACAATTGTAGAAAGTGCAATAATAACCATCCTGGTAGAGAGGCGCAAGGGAGAACTAGTGACCTGTAACTACTGCCAGAAGAAGGGCCATAGGGAGTATGAGTGCTTTGCTAAGCAAAAGAAAGAGCAAAATGACAATGGGAGTGGTAACCAGGTGAGGTATGGATTTAACCAGTCGGGAAATCAGGGTTCGAAGCCTGTAGGGGTACTAAACAATCAAGGGAGCTACAATAAGCCTGCTAGTGAGGGCAACAATCAGAATAAGGCTCCGGGTAGACTGTTCGTGATGAGTCACAATGAAGCTGAACAATCTGCCGACGTAGTTTGCGGTACTTTTTCTATTAACTCCGTGCAAGTTAAAGCGTTATTTGATTCGGGGGCGACTTATTATTTTGTTTCGTCATCTGTTATTAAAAGTCTGGGGTTAGTAGATTTTGAGGTGATTGAATTGCCTATTAGTATACCTGGTGAGACCATAAGGTGTACCAAGTTGTTTAAGAATTTGCCTCTGAAGATAGGAGATTGTGTGTTTCCTTCTGATTTGATAGAGTTTAATCTGGGAGACCTGGATGTAATTATGGGGATGGATTGACTAAGTTTATACAAGGCCAAGATAGACTGTGAAGTTCAAAAAGTAGTGTTAAGAAACCCTTTGGGGAAGTTGACCTCGTATAGACGTTTTGGGAAGTCCAAGAACTTTGGGGTTATCTCTGCCATGCAAGTGAAGAAGTTAATGAAGAAGGAGTGTGAGCTATTTTTCTGTAGTGTGCAAGATGTGAGTAAAGAAGCTGGAATGAAGATCGAGGATGTTCCAATCGTGAATGAGTTCATGGATGTGTTTCCGCACCTGTTTTGACCCTGCCTGATTGGAACGAGGGATTTGAGGTGTATAGTGATGCTTCAAAGAATGGTTTGGGATGCGTATTGCAGCAAAATAAAGGTGATCGCGAATGCGTCGCGTCAATTGAGACCTTATGAGGCTAATTACCCTACCCACGATCTTGAATTAGCTGCTATTGTGTTCGCTTTGAAGATTTGGAGACATTACCTTTATGGGGCAACCTGTAAGATCTTTACTAACCATAAAAGTTTGAAGTATATTTTCACCCAGAAAGACCTCAATATGAGGCAGAGAAGATGGTTGGAGTTGATAAAGGATTATGATCTAGACATCCAATATCATGAGGGGAAAGCAAATGTCGTGGCTGATGCGTTAAGTAGGAAGTCGAGTCATAGCATGAATGCCTTGGTAGTTCCTGAGGAGTTGTGTCGAGATATGCAAAGACTTAGCCTAGAAATCTTAAATCCTGGGGAGATCGAGGCAACATTGAGTGCTTTGTCATTGGGGTTGTCAGTTTTCGACGAGATTAAAGAGAGTCAAGATGGGGATGAGCACCTAGAGAAGATTAAGGAAAAGAAGAGGCAAGGTAAGGAAGTTGATTTTAAGATCCATGATGATGGTAGTCTGAGGTTCAAGGGGAGGTGGTGTGTACCACAAAATTGTGATGAGCTTAAGAGACGTCTTATGGATGAGGGGCATAATACGCCGTATTCAGTGCACCCTGGGGGTGACAAGTTGTATAAGGACCTTAAGCAGATCTATTGGTGGCCAAACATGAAGCGTGAGGTTGCCGAGTTCATGTCCAAATGTCTAACCTGTCAGATTGTCAAGATAGATCATAAAAGACCCATGGGGAAAGTTCAATCCTTAGAGGTTCCTGGATGGAAGTGGGATTCCATATCGATGGATTTTGTGACTGCTTTGCCTAAGACAAGGAATGGCAACGATACTATTTGGGGTTATTGTGGACCGTCTGACGAAGTCATCCGTGTTCATTCCAATTAAAGAGACATGGAAGAAGAAGCAACTTGCGAAGACGTATATTAAGCATGTAGTGAGATTGCATAGGGTTCCAACCGATACTATTTCAGATCGTGATTCGAGATTCGTCTCGAAGTTTTGGCAAAAGGTCCAGTTAAATCTTGGGACAACATTGAAAATGAATACTGCCTTTCACCCTGCGACCGATGGTCGGACTGAGAGGACTAACCAGACGATGGAGGATATGTTGAGAGCCTGTGCTATTGACTTTCAGGGTGGTTGGGAAGACCAATTAGATTTGATTGAGTTTTCATACAACAATAGTTATCATGCGAGTATTAAGATGGCACCTTTTGAGGCGTTATATGGAAGAAAGTGTAGAAGTCCCATTTGCTGGAACGATTTTAGTGAGAATATAGTCTTGGGGACAGAATTCATTGAGGAGACCGTCAAGAATGTAAAGTTGATTCAGGCTAGATGTAATACCCCTCATGATTGCTTTAAAGGGATTTAGCAGGCTACTCATTCCAACAAGATGCATCTTTCTTTTAGGGAGCTTATTTCCTTAGTTACTCCACAATTAAGCGTGCTTGGCTGGGAGTAGTCCAAGGATGGGTGACTTCCTGGGAAGTTTCTCAGGGTGCGCATAAGTGAGGACAAAATGCGCCGGAAGAACTTGTGTTAGTTATTGAGGACAGTTGTTGGCCCTGGATGCGCATTGGTGACGATACACTCGACTCCGTATGGGTCAGGGTGTTACACTAGAATTCAAGCTGCTCAAGATAGGCAAAAGAGTTATGCCGATTTGAAGCGAAGAGAAGACGAGTTCGAAGTAGGTGATAAAGTGTTTCTGAAAGTATCACCAACTAAGGGTGTGATGAGATTTGGGAAAAAGGGCAAATTAAGTGCCAAATATGTAGGTCCATATGAGATTCTACAAAGAATTGGGAAGTTAGCTTATAGGTTGGCTTTGCCAATGGAGTTCGAGAAGATGCACGATGTGTTTCATATTTCCCAACTCAAGCGTTATATCCCTGATGAGCGTCATGTTTTGGAGCCTGAGAGGATCCAGATTGATAGTAGCCTCACATATGAGGAAAGGCCTGTGAAAATTCTTGATAAGAAGGTGCGTAGTACGCGCAATAAGGATGTCAATATCGTGAAAGTGCTTTGGTCGAACCATGAGTCCGAAGAGGCGACGTGGGAAGTTGAAGATGAAATGAAGAAGAAGTACCCAGATTTATTCCTTGAGGTGAGTTACGAGGGCGTAACTCGTTTTCTTAAAGGGGGGTAGAATGCGAAAGAATTTCGCGCTTTTTACCTATTTTTATGGTATTTTTATGCATTTTAATGCTTATTTTGGCGATTTGCACATATTGGTGCAAAATAAATAGATTCTCCGCACTAAAAAAGGTGTTCATGAGTAACACAATTGTTTTTAAAGGTTGGTAAAAGTGTGCATAGAATGGCACAAGTATTTCTCCTTTGAGAGTTGAGTTAAAAACTTTTGAAAATGTGTGAGTTTTCGTGTCAAGTTTCGGGACGAAACTTCTTTTAAGAGGGGTAGACTGTAATCCCCCGTAAATTTATGGATTTAATAAATATATTTAACTGTATGTTTATTTATATTTAAATATATTTTAGTATTTTAACGATTTATTTCTTTAAGGTTGACTATTTGAAAGTCAAAGAAATTATTTTAAAGATTTATGCAAGTCAAATATTTTATTAAAGTCATGCTTTGAAAAGTATTTGAAATGTTTAAAACACTTATTGGATTTAGAAAAATATTTGTAAATGGGTGTGAGGAGCCCAAACCTTATAGCTTAACCTATGGACATTAACCCATCAAAGCCCAACTCTTTATTGGACCCCTAATGGGGGGAAACTATAAATACCCTTATTTACACCAATCCCCACACATTAAACACATTTATTTTCTCTCTCTTCCTCTCCTCCCAATTTTCGGCCTTCACACATTCTTTGTCTCTCTTTTTCTTTTCTTTCTTTTTCCTCTTCCTTCGGCTCCTTCTCGCCGAGCCTTGCCGCCGCCGGACACGGCAGCCGACCACCGCTAGCAGCCCACCGGACCGCCACCAGCAGCCAGCGCTGCTCCCTCGTGCCGCGCGTCCCTTCTTCCTCTTCTTTGTTTGGTTGTTATTTATTCCTTCTCAAGTTTTATTTTAATGCAAAGTTCATATTTTTAGGCTTTGCGTTAATAAGTTTATATTTAAAAGTTGTGATTTGATGATTTGCTTATGAATCTAAGATTATATAAATTATGTATTGAAGAAATAAAATTTCAGATTTACTTGTTATGTTAAAATAGGGTTTAAAAATGTCAAAGTATGGATTTTTAGGGTTTTAAAGGTTGGAAAATCATAGTATCAAGTTATAATTTATAGTTTTGGATTTTCTTATGATTATAAGCATGTTTAAATATGTTTTAAGAGAGTTTTAATTCATGATATGTTGCTGGAATTTTAAAGAGAGTGTTTTCATGGTGTTTTATGATGGATGTTAACCACTAGTGTAGTGGGTATTATGCTAGGAGGTTAAGCGATCAAGTTTTATTGTTGGGAAAGGTTTTAAACATGTTTAAGAGGGTTTTAAAGTACTTTATTAGTGCTGTAAATTCATGAAGGATTAATTATGGATTTATATTGGTTATTTTAGGCGGTGAATTCTCTCTAGGCGATTTTTAAGTCTGTTAAAGTGGCCTATCAGATTGTTTACACAAGGTACGTACATACCTATGTGTTGATTGATGTAGCATCATGATTTTAAAAAGAAAAGTTATGTAGTATCATGTATAGGACTATGTTGAGTTCATATATGATTTCTATTATGTTGGTTTATGCATGTTTTATGCTGTGGTGTGAACATGTTGAGTATGAGATTTATGTTATGAGATTTATATCATGTTTGTATGGAAGATTGATGCAAGCATGTTGGTTGGGAACTTTATTTTTATTAATTCACATGGGGGAATTAATATGTTTATTAGTATTGGATCATGATTGATCATTGTTCCCTTTTGAGTATTTCACTGCTTTATAAGGACCGAGGGCCTTATTTGGTATGTTGATATTTTATACCTATGAAAGGTAAGTTGGTTGTTGGCTAGGATCAACAAATAAGAAAGATTGGATTAAAGTGAAATTGATCTTGGATTGTTAAGTTGTGTGATCACTTATCTAATCCTAAGATAAAAAGAAAGTTGTGATTGTTTGTTGATTTTATTATTTGTGTTGCTTGTGAGTCATAACAAGTAATAACTGGTAAATCATGTAAAGTGAAACTGGATAGCAATAGCTTTAGACTGATGCACGTCTGAAGTGTTGGATAATTAGGAGTTGGGGTACATGGTGAGCGGGCCATGGCTTTTTCTGGGGCCGGATTGATCACCGTGTCTTATTTTTCAGTGAAAAAGGTTCCTCGATATCGTAGGTCATGGGAATACGGAGTCGTGCCCCTATTTCGTCTTCCAAAGGGAAGGCTGGTTATAGTTAGAAAACTCGGTCAATTGACTATTCCATTTAAAGTAATAAAAATATTGTTATAGAGTTTAATTTAGTAAAAGTTATCTGCAAGTTATTATATTGTTATATATTCCTCTTTACTATTTATTAGTATCATGTTAGGATTGTTTACTTGTTTAGTATGTAGTACTCAGCTTTGCTGATTACGTGCTTTTGTTGTGTATGTTGATCATGGCTTTGCCTTATTGATCATGTGATGACCCATTTCGGTGAGCAGTCTCTAGGGATCAATAGTGCATTGTCCATCTACAGGTTTGAAGATGATGCATCATTGAGATCGGGATTTTAGAGAGCTTGTGTAGTTTATTTACAATACTTTTGAGTTATATTTTCATAGTTGGTTTGGTTTGGTTTTAAGTTGACTTTGGTTATGTTGGTTGGTTTTGGAGTTGACTTTGTTGTTGACTAAGTTTTAGTTTTAAAGTTATTTTATTATGTTTTCCGCTGCAAAATTTTGAATAAGCCGATACGTTTTCACACGGGCGATAATACTTTGATAATTCTCTATGTTTTGTATTAAAAAGGTATTTTAGAAAAGAGAGAATTGTCGGGGTGTTACAACAAGTGGCACTAAGTTGTTCGATTTTCAAAAGATTTTGCCGAATTCGTCTAAATCAATGCAAAATTCCGTGATTTTAGGTTCAAAATCTTCTAATTAGGCAGTTAATGATATAATATCATTGCCATTTTAGATGAAATTGATTGACCTAAAAACGGTATGTTAGATTATGAGATTCGATTTTCAAATCCACCTTGATTTTAGGTTGAAATTATTGTAATTGGTTTTTTTTTTCTAAAATTAGTGGAAAATATCTATTGTATGTACATAGTTGCAAGTTTGCAACTATAAATATTGACCATTCCATATGTAACACACCACTCTAAAACGTGTATAATTTTTTGTCCGTAATGTCAACTTCATCTCCCTCTCAAGATAATTCATCTTCCTCCCAAGAGATTACAAATACACTAATTATCAAAAGAATATGGCCTCCTAAAGTGGACCACTCTAATTTTCTTGATGTTGAATATATGGTTCTAACTCTCTTTCATAAAGGTCATGTATTTTTCCATAATGTAACTACTATGTTCACTTATCAAAATAATAGAAGCAACGAGGTATGGGTTGATGTCGAAGAGGTTAATACTACAATTGATGGTTTTCGGCCATATTTTGATTTTTGGAATATATGATTTTATATGACTTCTAATGCACTCCTCCAACGGGTTATAAAGTATGTCATGATTACTTTGAGGATATTGATTTGAACAATGGAGATGTTCTTCGGCTTAAAAATAAACATTGTTTTGCTCCGTATCTAGCAAGTGATGATTAGGTTTAAATTTTCTTTTTTACGTTATGTTTAAGTATCCATTTTCGGTATTAATTATCAGTTCTATGAACAACTACATATTTGTGACTGTTTCATTTAATTAAATTCTTTAGTTACCTTGGAATACTTTAATTGATATTATTAATAATTAATATGTTACGATTTTGGCCGAATATATTTAGACATTACTCCTATATTCGTGTATATGTACAATTTTTTTTATTTACTTTTATTTGTGTATTTTTCTTATGCGACCAACCAAAATCTAGATGATTCTAATATATTGGCTGGTTTATGTGATGAGTATGAAACTGTCAATAACATTATTACTAAGTTACACACATTTACATTTCAACAATAATTATATTGTCAATTTGTTTTTCTGACATGGACATTGACTATTGCATTAACTCTTAAATTTTTTAAATTAAGTTAAAATAATTTATTACTCTATCATAAATTCAATGCCAAACTACCACCTAATTCAAAAAAATTATTGTATATTGATTGACATTCTTCTTAATTTAAAAAACTACCACCTACTTCAAAAAATTATTGTATATTGATTGAACCACATATGCAACTTCACGTAATTACATAAAGATTATTTATTCATTATTAATTGTTAATTTTACTTATATGATATATAAGGGAATTCGTTGTTGATTATCAGGGGAATATTGGGATATTGGATATCCAGTATGGGAGTGTGAGTATTGTGGAGCATTGATGTGGTTTGAGAAAAGAGCAAAGAAACATATATACTAGTAGAATAAATGCTTATTGCTGCGGTGGTATTGCTGCGGTTTTACTCATACGCAGCAATATATCACGTAAAAAGAAAAAGGTAAATTATAAAATAACCATATTGCTGCGGTTTCGAATGAAAACCGCAGCAATATAGTTTCAACGAAAACATTTTTGAAAAAGTTTGACTATTTGGCCAGATATATTGCTGCGGTTTCTGACAAAAACCGCAGCAATATATTAAAATAATATTAAAAAAATATTATTTTAATATATTGCTGCGGTTTTTTGTAAGAACCGCAGCAATAGATCTAAGATCTAAAATAAAAAAATACGGCAGGTTCTTTATTAGAGGAAACAATGCAGCACGCTAGGGTTCCTCCCTCACATTATTCTCGCCTCTCTCATCCTGGATCTCACCATTTTCATTCTTCTCTCTCTTCCGCTCATCCTCTCTTCTTCCTCTCTCACTCTCGTATCTTCCATCCTCTCAATTTCGCCGAACCGACCATCATCTCAGATCTCCCTCGCATCTCTCGTCCTCCTCTATCATCATCTCTCATCCTCTCTTCCAACCGCCGATCCGACCACAAGAAAACCGGCGCTCGTCGCTCCGACCACAAGAAAACGACCTAACCCCGAGAATCGCTCCCCAACTCGACCGTCATCTCGTCTTTCCTCTACTCGAATTTCTCCAAGAACGCCAGTTTTATCCAGAAGAAGAGCTTCTCAATGCTAAGATCGAGCTTCTTAGAAAAACTAACATGGTCGACTACGCTATGGACATCCATAAGAGCCTCTACCACACCGATGATGTTCCTCAAGGCCTGATTTTCTCTCTCCTAGGGTTTTGTTGTTTTTTCGATTGATTGAATTTGAGTTTGATTTGATAGTCCCCCATTCTTCGTCGCTGTTCATGTCAGTGTAGGATTTCACTCCCCTTCCAACGACAAGATTCTCAGGTCCGCCATGAATCGTGCTTACTTTGCTGCCGCCACCATTCTTCGCATGGTTTCACATCCTCCTCTCTTACTTCTCCCTTTTTACAACATTCGTTGCTTTTTCTTCAACTTTTTTTCCCATTTTTCTGCACTTCAGCGTGTAGATTTTGATTTTAATTTTGAATTTCAGTGATTATACATGTTGTCTGTTTGTTTCTGAGGTTGATTTTTAGTTTGCTCGAGTTATTTTTATTTTAGATCTGATTTTTTTTTTTATGATTTATCATAGCTCAGATCTGATTAGTTCATAATATGTGTGTTTCATTTTAAGAGATGAAATTACATACTCAGTTTACCTTTTTTAGTTTGATGATAGTAGATTTTTTTAGTTCATAATATTCATATCGCAACTACTTGCGGTGAAGCCTGCGATATTTATCCTCGCATTCACGAATCATCAGTGTTCAGAGGAGAGAGAAAGTGTGTTTCACAGAGAGATGGCTGTAAGTTCATCTCAAAGAGATAAAAATGGAGGTGAACAAGTTAAGCTTGGTGTTTGTGTGATGGAAAAGAAGGTGAAATGTGATTTTGAGATTGTTTCTACTTTAATTTGATTCGTGATTTTCCAGAATGAGAAAGACAATTCTATTGCTGCTAGTGAAAAAAAAAAATCTCCACTCACACCTATTGTTGCTGTTCCTACCAAAAACAGTAGCAATAGGGTTTTTTTTCTTAATAAAAAAATACCTATTGCTGCCGTTCCTACCAAAAACAGCAGCAATAGGTTTTATTTTTTAATAAAAAAATACCTATTGCTGCTGTTTCTACCAAAAACAGCAGCAATAGGTTTCATTTTTTTAATTTAAAAAAACACCTATTGCTGCGGTTTTGGGTAAGAACCGCAGCAATAGGTTGCTCTATTACTGCGGTTTTTAACCGCAGCAATAGGTAATTACCTATTGCTGCGCCCTTAATTGCTGCGCGGCCAAAACCGCAGCAATAGGCCACTTAATGACCGCAGCAATAAACAATTATTCTACTAGTATATATAAAGACAAACAAACCTAAATTTTCACTTTGTTGTATGCAAGGCAAAGTACAGTTGCCTTTGTTACGTCGTCCTCCCCGTCTCTTATCTGACTTACTTGAAAGGAAACACCCTAGAAGTAAGCATTTTATTGAGAATATCCTACCATACAATATGATGCATTCATTTACATCCATGGGAGGTAAAGTACAAACATCATCTACCCAAGAACATGGACCATATAATTTCAAAATAGGTGAACAAAATCATCACCTAATTGAAAGTTTGCTGCCAAACGAAGGTTCCCATCCAAAATTCTCTCAATTGTACATATATGATACTGAACATGAGATAGACAATAGAAAGGCTGCTATAAGGTTAGCAATCTTAAATTAATATGTATTTTTTAATTGATAAACAATGCCTTTAACTTGTTTTCAGACTTAATACATTATTTTAACTTTAGTTTACTTTTTTCCTACTTTTACACACTTCTGATAATTCGGATAAGTTTGAAGACTCTCTAATTGCCCAGATACAAGATATGATTGATGAACACAATCCTTTGGCGAAAAAATTTAGGATGGCTAGAGATCGCTTTAACAATGATGTGTGTGAGAATGTCAAATTGAAGCTAATTGGAAAGAGGAATTCTGATGGGAGGACATACAATTTGCCAACAACATATGAAGTTGCTGCTTTAATAGTTGGTGATATTGATAGTGCGGATAAAAGAGACATAGTTGTTTGAAACAAAAAGCGGCTTATTAAAACAAATATCTGAACTCCATCCCGTCTATTTGCCGTTGCAATATCCGCTTCTATTTATGTACGGTGAGGATGGATATCGAGTCGATGTGTCACACAGAGACAAGACATTACCAACTAACAATTAAAAAAAAGGATAGGCTTACTATGAGGGAGTGGTTCGCGTATCGAATGCAGGATCGGAAAAACGAGGCACCAGCTATATAAGTTTCACGAAGGTTATGTCAACAATTATGTGTAGATGGTTATACTATGATGGAGGCTGAAAGATTGTCGTTTGTTAAGAATAACCAAGACAGTTTTAGGGCTGATAATGTGAAAAACTTAAGATCTGTTGCGAGTAGGGGTGATAATGAAGGTGCATCGACTGGTATTCGTATAGTTATACCAGCTTCATTCATCGGAGGGCATAGCTACATGAGGGAAAACTATCAAGATGCAATGGCTATTTGTAGATGGTATGACTATCTAGATTTGTTCATAGCATTCACATGTGATCCCAAATGGCCTGAAATCACAAGACTTGTAACAAAGAGGAGTTTACGGCCCGAAGATAGACGGGATATTATATGTCGTGAGTTCAAGATGTAGCTTGATCAATTGGTTAAAGATCTGAAGGATGGAAAGATTTTTGGAAGAGTTAGAGCTGGTAAACATTACTTTTAACTATAACTACCTACGTAACATTTTTTATTACCTTAACTAATCTTGCTTAAAAGCAACTTCAACCAAGTCTTATAAAACTTTATCTTACTTATGTTATTGTTAATACTTAATAAGTATGATTTTACGATGCAGTTGTATATACTGTTGAATTCCAAAAGCGTGGTTTGCCACATGCACATATACTTCTGTTTCTAAGGGAAGGCAAATTTCCAGATGCTGATGCAATTAACAAGATTATTTGTGCCGAACTTCCACAAAAAGATGATAATCCAGAGTTATATGAGGTTGTATCAGAGTTTATGATGCATGGTCTATGTGGTGCTTCAAATATAAATGCACCATGTGTATAAAGCGATTTCCAAAACGATTCAACGAGAGAACAAGAGTTGATGATGATGGATACCATGTTTACAGAAGAAGAGATATTAGAGCAACTATGGAAAAGAATGGTGTGTTACTTGACAATAGATTCGTCGTGCCATATAACGCTCAATTGCTCTCTAAGTACCGTGCACATATTAATGTTGAATGGTGTAACTAATCCAGATCTATCAAATATTTGTTGAAGTACATAAACAAAGGCTATGATAGAGTTACAATAACATCATATCATAAGCATCAAAACAGTGATGATCTTGAAGTAATTGATGAAATTAAGATGTACTATGACTGACGGTACATATCTCCGTGTGAAGCAATGTGGAGGATATTCGGTTTCCCGTTCACTTAAAGATCCCAAATTGTCGAGAGGCTTAACAAACTGTCATGTTCAAAGATGTTGATGACGTTGAATCTATTCTTGAAAGGCCAAATATTGACAAAACCAAGTTTTTAGCTTGGATGGAGTGCAATAAGAAATACGATGAAGCACAGGAATAGAGTTATGTTGAGATCTCGACTAAATTTGTGTGGCAACAACGCGAACGTGAATGGACACCAAGGAAGAAGGGCTTTTCAATTGGAAGAATTTATCACGTTAATTACACCGGGTGCTGGAGAAAAATTCTACATGAGGACTTTGCTTAATTTCGTTAAAGGTGCAACATGTTATGAAGAGATACTTGTCGTGGACTGTATAATTCATCCCACCTTTAAAGAAGCATGTTATGCCTGAGGTCTTTTAGATGATGACAAAGAGTATGTTGATGCGATTATAGAAGCTGAGCTTCGAGAAACAGGAGTATATCTGCGCAATCTTTTTGCATGTTACTCTTATCTTGCAGTCTTTCAAAACCCGAGACAATCGGCAAAAGACTTGTCATCTTACGTCTGATGATATATTTCACAGACAACGCAGACTTATGCGTGATGAAGGTAAGCACTATTATTTTGTAATGTTTCTCATAATATCTTTATCTTTTAATTCATTTGATGTTTAAGCGTGTGAATAAACTGTTAGAGGTGTGTATGGATATAACAGTGAGTAACAGGATATTAGAACTTTCAAGCACGTATTAGATACGCTTTCTTATAAGTTATTTACCGACCCACTAGGAACAACAGAGTATCACGGTAATACTTATGAGATACGAAGAAGAAACATTGAATCTTGGTTGTTAACAAGAAACAATCCCAACAAGAGTTTGTAGTTTGATTTTGTTTAGAGAAAACCCAAGAGAATTTCATTCTCTAAGCAAGCACAATAGGAAATGAAAATGTTTTTCTAACCCATTCCATATGTGATATCTCCCTATATATACTAGGGAAGATTTACAGAAGAAAAGCCTGAAAGCACGCAACCATTCAGACGAAAAGACATGCACCATTTCGCGAAAGAAATGCATTGTCAGGAAAAATGACGAATAGGAGTTGGCGCTCCCCTGTGGAGCGAGCGCTCCCCTGTGGAGCGGGCGCTTCAGGCAAGAGCCGGCGCTCCTCGGCCCTGTCAAGGAAATTGGTTCAAACTCCAATTCCCTGACAATTCTGAGCGTGCACTCTTCTGGAGAGCGAGCACTCTACTAACTTGCCTTCTCGTTTTTCCTTCTTTCTCATCACATAACATCAACGGACACATTTAAACTATAAATATTCCAACAATCCTCCTCCATTTATAGTATAAATGCTTTGAAATCCGTACACTTGCAAATTACACAAAATCAACTAAACTTGTGCATAAATGAAAGTGTCTTAAAGATTGAATTTTCACTTAGTACAACATACTTTACAAACTTTTGATTGAAATGATTGACTAAGCATTGAATCACTCAACCATATGAAAATTCGAAGATGTTATACACACAAACTTACAGAAACAACATTGTCACCTTCGACTCCATTAAAGGCCTTGAGTCCATATCCATATTCATGAGTGTTCCTAGTTAAGCCCCAAACTAGGTGAAGCGGCCAAACTTCTTACTCATATAGGTAAACCTTCTATAACATGATCTCGCAACCGAGAAACTAACCAAAGGTTTATTAAGAAATTAATCAACCTTCAACATTGCGAAAAAGAAGCACTAATCTTGGGATGTAATAAAAAATATTATAGTGCTCCAAATTACAAATAAAGTGGGATCCTCATTGAATTCAAGATCTTGCGTTGTACAAGACGTGAATTGAGTTTTCTTCATTTGCAATTTACTTAATAAAGGCTTAAAACACATCCCTACTTTTATATAACATAACTTGACAACAACTTTGGCCAAATTCATCAAGTTAACAAAACATATAAAAGTTCATTAACACGACTCCATGTTTATAAAATCACAAACACCACAATGTCGCAATCCAAAATATGTTGTGACTTTCCATTATTAACATTACAATATCATTAATCATATGTCATTGATACTCATGAAGTATATCACAATAACTAGTGATATGATGCAAACACTTCAAACATCAATTATGAACAAATAATATGTTAATACTAAAACTAAACAAATAAATTAATATTCTTCCCTATTTTAGTATTAACAAATGAACATCTTATCTATTTAAACCAAGACTTGTATATGAAAACAACCACATAAGTATACTTCTTGGATAACAAGGAATTAACCTCCTCCATAAAAAACCTCTTCCATGAAGTACCTCCTCCAAGAAGAAATATCATCTTCTTGTAAGAAACAAATCCCTAAACCAAGACTTAACTCACGCCAAATTATCCTTCTCAAACCGAAGAACATATTTATTTTCACATAATTCCGTCTATTAAATAGATTAGATCAAAGACAATAAACCATTATCTTCCAAGACATTTAATATTTCAATTAATACAAAATCGGTCAAAATCATATGTTATACAACACCAAATTTAGACAAAATTTCATTGTCCCCAAATTTAATACATAACCAATTTATACAACCGATTTCCTCAAAATCATGAATTTAATGATCTCATAAATTGAAATAATTAATTACCATGTCTTTCATTATACTTTATTCAAGTATAATACACGTCACTTTAAAAAGTGAAAAAACTATGAAATAATAACATTCCATAAAACATAATCAATTTCTAGTATAAATTTATAACATGTTAATACTAAAATAAACAATAAATTAATATCTTCCCCATTTTAGTATTAACAAACATATAAACACTTATACTAGTGATTACCACAAAATCATTGAAATAGATCAATATTTTGACTTTTCCAACTTGTAAATTATAAACATCACCCAACTTATGTGAAATTGAGAAGTACATTTAATAATCATTTTAACCACATGTCTAAAATATAAATATTCTAAAGAACATAGAATCACATTTATAACATTTAGACAATACATGGTGAAAATGAAATTAAACACATAGGCCATGCAAGGATGGCCTACTAACAAATAACATGTTTATAATTTCCACAAGTTCATGTTCATGTCAACAATTATATACTCAACATATTATAAAATAAAAAAAACACTTACATTAATCAAAACAAACATTATAACATGTCCATGAATATATAATCAAAAACATAATTAGTGATAGTTACTAACTATAACATGATTAATATATAAACTTAATGATCATCATATTAATACTCAAACCAAAATCATAAAAACAACATGTTAATACTAAAACAATCAAATAAATTAATATTCTTTCCCATTTTAGTATTAACAAAATAAAAAAAATTTAGATTTTGAAAGAGTTTAATATAACATGATATTTCAATATCAATAAAAATCATCTACCTTTTTCATCATGGTTCAAGAATAAAATTCTTCTTCCAAACAAACATGGAAATCATGAAAGATAGGATGAAATTACTAACATTTCTTGACAAGAACAATAAGAAGATGTTGCCATTGACAACCTTTGACAAAAACAAAAATTTGCCTTAACTGTTTCTTTACCGAAACAACATGTTGTCAAATCAAAGAAACCAAACTTTGAAGGAAAGTTGTCCTTCCATGCCAATGTCAATTTCATTTGACAAACCCAACCATGTGTTGTCTAACACATGTTCCACATTAAACAATCAATGTTCATGGTTTCAAGACTTTCAACCGAGATTAACAATGCACGTTTTTTCTCAATGTTCATACAACCAAAGTTCACCATAAATTGGTATAAAAAATGTCCATAATAAATATAACCTTTTGGACAATCTTTGAAAGTCAAATTTCTGGACAATTTTTTTTTTGTCAAAGTTAATCCAATTAACAATAGTATCAACATACTATAACATACAAGTTTTACTATAACACATTCTCTTTAAAAGGAAAAATATAGAAAACTTACAATACAACCCAAATTGGGTTTTTGAGAAATCCATCATTCCCGGTATCTTGTCTTGTAACATTCTTCTTCTCTTTCCATTGAACAATGACATTTCAAATTCAGAAAATTAGAAACATCTCACCCAAAGAAGATCTAATTACCCAAGGATTAAATAACTTATAGATTGTTAGAGGTGTATATGGATATAACAGTGAGTAATAGGATATTAGAACTTCCAAGCACGTATTAGATACGCTTTCTTATAAGTTATTTACCGACCCACTATGAACAACAGAGTATCACGGTAATACTTATGAGATACGAAGAAGAAACATTGAATCTTGGTTGTTAACAAGAAACAATCCCAACAAGAGTTTGTAGTTTGATTTTGTTTAGAGAAAACCCAAGAGAATTTCATTCTCTAAGCAAGCACAATAGGAAATGAAAATGTTTTTATAACCCATTCCATATGTGATATCTCCCTATATATACTAGGGAAGATTTACAGAAGAAAAGCCTGAAAGCACGCAACCATTCAGACGAAAAGACATGCACCATTTTGCGAAAGAAATGCATCGTCAGGAAAACTGACGAATAGGAGCTGGCGCTCCCCTGTGGAGCGGGCGCTCCGAGCGAGCGGCGCTCCTCGCCCGTCAAGGAAATTGGTTCAAACTCCAATTCCCTGACAATTCTGAGCGTGCGCTCTTCTGGAGAGCGAGCACTCTACTAACTTGCCTTCTCGTTTTTCCTTCTTTCTCATCACATAACATCAACGGATACATTTAAACTATAAATGTTCCAACACAAACAATTATTTTTAACAGCATTGGTATTAAGTGATGAACAACTGCAAAACTATGCGTTGGCTGAAATCGAGACAAAACTACATTGTAATGGCAGCACACTACGTAGATTTAGTGACATGCCTTTTCCAGATAACTTGATGGTCATGGAAGGTCAAATCAAGCTGATAATGGACGAGCTGTCTTTTGATAGAGAACAGCTACAACAAGAGTTCACTCAACTGTATTCAGGCTCGAATGTTGATCAAAAGAAAGTTTTTCATGAGATAATGGACGATGTCTCAAGAGGTAAGGGACGCGTCTTCTTCGTATATATATGGTCATGGAGGAACAGGGAATACACACCTTTGGAGAACTTTGTGCGTTGCAATACGGCGTGTGGGTGAGATCGTTTTACCTGTAGCTTCAAGTGGGATTGCCTCTTTACTTCTCCCACGCGGAAGAAATGCTCATTCCAGATTTGGAATTCCATTAAATATTAAAGAAAACTCAACATGCGTAGGTATTAAGCCAGGATCAGATGTGGCAGCACTACTTATGAAGACAAAGTTGATTATATGGGATGAAGCCCTCATGATGCATAAATATTGCTTCGAAGGCCTTAACAGAAGGATGAAGGACATCATGCATCACGTTAATCCTGCCAACTTGCATATACCTTTTGGTCGAAAGGTTATGGTATTCGCTGGTGATTTAAGACAAATATTGTCGGTTATTCCAAAAGAAAGCAGACAAGATATTGTATTCGTTGCGATCAATAGTTCTTACCTGTGAGACTTCTGTCATGTGCTTCAACTTACGCAGAATATGCGGCTCACCAGCGGATCTTCTACTTTAGATTTGGATGAGGTTAAAAAGTTTTCTAAATGGAATTGAATATTGGAGATGGCAAAGAGGGAGAACCAAATGATAGGGAGGCCGTTGTAGAAATTCCAGATGAAACTTTAGTTGAAGGAGATGATGATCCAATTGCTGCTATTGTTCATAGCACGTATCCTGACCTTGATGATCATCTATGGGATACATCTTATTTCTAGGAAAGAGCTATTCTTGCACCGACAAATGATACTTTACCTTACAGTTAATGACCATGTCCTGTCGCATTTGCCAGGTGAAGAAATAACATACTTAAGTTAGGATGCAATTTCAAATGATGAAGCCAACTTTGGCATCCATGAGCTTTATTCTACTGAATTCTTAAATACCATTACATGCTATGGATTACCGAACCATAGTATAAGATTAAAGGTCGGTGCACCGGTTATATATATATATATGCTTCTAAGGAACATTGACCAACCATGCGATTTGTGCAATGGTACAATGTTGGTTATTAAGCACCTAGGCAATCACATCGTTGAAGCTGTGGTCGTATCTGGAATTAATGTGGGCCACAAAGTTTTTATTCCACGGATGACACTCACCCCATCAGATTCAACAAGGTTCCCAATAAAATTCCAAAGAACGCAATTCCCTTTGGTTGTGTGTTTTGCAATGACAATAAACAAAAGTCAAGGACAATCTCTCTCTCTCTCATGTAGGGTTGTATTTGCATCGACCAGTTGTTAGCCATGGACAGTTTTATGTGACAATATCAAGAGTTACAAGTAAAAAGGGACTGAAAATATTAGTTTGTGATAAAGATACAGGAACGTCAAATAAAACAACTAATGTAGTGTACAAGGAAGTGTTTCAGAACGTGCAATCTTTTTCCACGTTGTGATCTATGTTTTGAGTTTTACAATTATTTAATTACGTATAAGAATGCTAGTGTTGAATAGACTTATAATGAGGGTGTATTGATATTTTAATTTTATGCATTCACGTATTTTAAACCTTTATAATTTATGTAACATGATGTATTTAATAAAAGTTCCAAAAATTGGAACATTAAAACTTCACGTACATTATGCACGGGTGGAAGAACTAGTTACTAATATAATAAAAGACGCTCCTAAATAAGGAACGATGCCACGTGGCGCTTTCCCTTAGAGTGCTTAGCTCCATATAATCCACATACAATAAAAAAGAATAGAAAATGCATTGTATAAGATTCGACCCTGTGATCACAGACATATAAACTAAAGTGTTAACAACTAAACCAAGTGATAGTTGATGTTATCATTTTAACGTAAAATATTAATAACTCAAAGATATAATTATCCGGGGCGTAGCTCGAGCCTAAAAACTATTTATATAAGATTCTTTGGAAAATAATTTAAACATATTTAAGGTAGTCTCTAATACACGTGACATGAGCCATATATATTCTCACATGGGACAAGCGACTACCAATTTCCCAAAACTAGTTCTAAAAAAACAAGTTTGAACTCTCCTTGTCCTTTGCATTATAAGGCACTAATTGACATTATTTGCCAATAATAATTTTTGATTTTTTGACTAGCGGCTTTAACTATAACGGCTCATTTGGTAAGAGGTCATAAATGGTGGGAATGGTAATGCATTATAGTGTAAATTTGTACTAGAAATCCCATGTCATTACCTATGGTAATGCTACTTCATCCCAAGATATCAATTTTCTTCCTAAAATCTCATTACTATCCATTACCACTTGGGAAGTTGGTATTGGGTGGTAATTGAAATTTATAAAGGAAAACCCATGTTTTGTGATAAAGTTTCATTCCCATGGTCATTGACATGATAACTTCTTTACAAATTTACTCTAACTTTCATTACCATTACCACTATTTATGACCACTAACCAAACGGGCCGTAAGGTTCGCAATACCTAAAGGTCTAATTTTTTTTTTGATCCATATGAGCCACGGCGCAAAGACAAATTACAAAGAAGGGGAGGGGGGATTCGAACCTGTGGCCTATCGTTCACAGCACCTCAATCTTAACCACTAGGCCAAGACATCCTTGGTTACCTAAAGGTCTAACTAAAACATTAGTTTAATGATCATCTCAAAAAATCTTTTGTTATATTCCGTCTTTCCTACTAATTGGGTCCAAGAAAATCTTTCTTTTTTTGGAGTGGTTGTTGATAATAATACAAGTCGGGTGAAAGAATTTTTTTCCCAAAATAGAAATCCTTGTTTTTTGACTTGGTTTTCGCCTATTATTCATACCATAATGATTAATGAGAACGCAATATTTATGCCAATTTTTCCAATCTACTTACGAGTAACCTACTAATGATAATGATCAAAGTGAGAAAAAGACTAGCATTGATGAGCTTTCGAGCCAGATAGATGCTGTTCATCACCTTGTACTACAAGTGGAGCCACAGGATGAAGAGCTTGTGCAAGCATACCCAAATATCAAGTTACAGGTGTAACGTTTATTGATCATCGAGAGAGACATGTATACTTTCCCTTGATGCTGACGAGGTCTAGATCGATGATGACATACATGATATTGGAAAAGAGATAATTGGAAGAGAAATATTGTAATGGTTTCTTCTAAATATTCGTTTTTCAAACCGTGCGATGCACAATTATTTTTTATTTGGTAAAATTTATATATCTAAAATTTAAGGCACATGTCATGTTGCCACATATACTCTCTTTACCCCACATAATCAAATGAGACACATTAAACAATAAAGTTGTGTGTGTTAAGACTTGGTCCATGACCTCTCATTTGAAATACAAATACACTAAGCAACTAATCTACAATCTCATATTGGTCTTTGTGGGAATTTTTTTATATTTAAAGACAAGATAATATTTCTCTTTTAATATAATTAAATACAAATGTATATATTAATAGCCATTAATCTAATGCTAATAATAGCGTGTCCTAACTTTTAGTGCTCTTTCATTAAAAAGAAAAGTTCTTAAAATTGTATAACCTCCCTAATTAACACCACTATACTATTTAATTACATCGGTTATGTTCTTACACATTAAGCTAAGTTTCAAAAAAAAGATTGTATTATAGTATTTGTAATTAATTATATATTTATATATGTGTACTCTTTTGAGTTCGAGGGTTATATTAATCAATAATTCATATTATAATTTAAGGAAATCGAAGATTATTTCACGAGCACAATCCAATGTCTATGATTCTTTTTTTCCACTTCTCCCAAGTTTTTTATTTAACACTTCAAATTCAAATTGGTAAATGGTCCGGGGCATCGCCCGGGAGCTGGGGCAACAACTAGTTATATTCATGTGGTGAAGAGAAAGGAAGGAACCCTAGGGTTCTTCAGAAGAATAGAGGCAGAGAGAGATTTCAAAATTAGGGTTCTTCATAGAACTCTCAATAATTGAGGATAGAGAGAGAAAGAGAGATGAATAAGAACAGTTGAGAAGAATCGAGAATGTGAGAGAGAGTTTAAAAAAATCTAATGTTTGGGGGGCGGGGTAGGGGGGATAAAAAGGAAGGGAAATGTTAGATCATTAATTGTTGTTAGGTGGATAGGTGATAAATTAATGTGTGTTAGGTGAGTGGTTGTGTTAATTTAATAATGGCAAAATTGTAATAAGTGTGAATTCTTTTTGCCATTTATAGCTTAGTTGCACTTATTGTGAATATGCCAAATAAGGAAAGTGTTTCACTTATTGTGAAACGGGGAGTATATCATAAGGTGTGATAATAAATAAAAACCTAAATCTTTTTCCAATTTATATTGTTATATTTTTTTAGTTATAATGGATTGAATCTATGCATTAACAAAGTAATTAATGTATATGAAGTGCAAATTGATCAATGAAACTAATGCATTACCAGCTATTGATCAATGAACTAATGCATTCAAAAGCTAATTGATCAAATGAAATCATGCTTCAAATCTAATTGAATCAAATGAAAGTTGATGTCACAAAGCTATTTGTCATATGGCTTTTGATTTGTGCTAGGTCGTCATATGACCGTTAATGCACTATGGGCTCGTCATATGGCTTTTGATTTGTGCTAGGCCTATGGCCGTTATAATGCCCCATATGGCTTTTGATTTTAATTTGTCGACCTGTTATATGATCAGTCAATATGCATGGAAATAGTAAGACCATCGATGAACTTGCTAGCGAGAATTTGTGTTATTTATATAATAAAGGGTGGCTCTCAGCCTATTACATTAAACAACTCAAACATAGTATTTCTTTAGGACGCTAGCATTCCAACAATTTTTGAGCTCCGTGTCATCCATGCTTTTTAAAATGAAAGAACCGGGAGCAACCTTCTTGGCTATGATGTAGGGACCTTCCCAATTAGCAGTCAATTTCCCTTCAGCATGCGCCTTGCCAATAGCCGTTGTTCTGCGAAGGACAAGATCGCCAACATCTAACGGCCTTTCCATGACTTTTTTTATTTTAAGCCCTGCTGATTCTATCTTTGTAAGCGGCTGCTTTCAGTTCTGCCATGAGCCTTGTCTCTGGCAAGAAGTCCAGGTTTTCCCTGAGTGCCTGGTCATTCCTTTGAAGGTCTAGGTGCTTGATCCGGTAAGAGGGTAACCCCACCTCTACTGGCAGTACCGCTTCTGCACCGAAGGCTAGCTTGAATGGGCTTTCCCCTGTTGCTTCCTTCTCCGTTGTTCTGTTTGACCATAGCACCGCCGGCACCATATCAGCCCATCCTCCTTTGAACTCATCTAGCTTTTTCTTCAAGTCGTTCAGGATCTGTTTGTTCGCGGCCTCTGCTTGTCCGTTGCTCTAAGGATGGCAGACGGCTGAGTATGCAAACTTTACCCGAAATTCCGTAAAGAAGGCTTGTATAGGACGACAATCGAATTGGACGCCGTGATCGAAAACGATAGCCATGGGGATCCCAAATCTCGTCATAATATTTTGCCAGATGAATTTCTTGACCTGATTTGCCTTGATTTTTGCTGTCGGCTCTGCCTCTATCCACTTGGTAAAGTAATTAATTCCCACTATTAGGAACTTCCTCCCCCCAGTTGCTGTGGTGAACGGTCCCAGGATGTCCATTCCCCACTGAGCGAACGGAATTGGGCATAGGATAGGCTGTAAATCGTTGGCTGGCCTGTTAAAAAACCACCTTACCACACTTCTTGACATAGCCTTGGGCATCCGCCAGCATACTTGGCCAATAGAATCCCGCTCTCAATGCCTTGAGTGCCAAAGCCTTTCCGCCAATATGGTTCCCGCATATACCTTCATGTATTTCTTTAAGAATCTTTGCGGATTCCCATGCGGTTGCGCATTTAAGCAGAGGCAAACTGAATGATTTTTTGTACAACTCATTTTGGTATATGACGTACCAACTTGCTTGTCGCTTCAATTTCTTAGCAGATGCGGGATTATTGGGAAGCGTCCCAGCTCGCTTGTACTCCACCAGCTCACTAAACCACTCCCCTTGCTGGTTTATGCTGTTGACGGTCACAATTTTTTCCGTGATGCTCTTTTCTTTCAAGATATCCACCGTGACGGTTCTCTCAATGCTAAATGAGTTAGAACTTGCCAACTTGGACAATGCATCCGCTTTCGTGTTCTCGGCCATAGGTACCGCTTGAATCTCAAAATGATTCAATTGAGCTATCAATTCCTTGGCCTTTTCCACGTATTTCAGCATGTTGGCCTCTCTGACATCAAACTCTCCTCTTAGCTAGCCGCTGACTAACTGTGAGTCCGTTTTTAAGAGCACTTTCTTCGCTCCCGCCGCTAAGCACATTCTCAAGCCGCAATTGCTGCTTCATATTCTGCCTCGTTGTTAGATGCCGGAAAAGCAAATTTGATGGCGTACTGGTAAGAATTTCCCTCCGGGCTGATCATCACTATACCAGCCCCGGATCCGCTAACAGCAGACGATCCGTCAACTTCCAGTAGCCAGACTTTCCTCTGTTCCATCTCTTCTTCCTCATATGAAGCTTCCACAATAAAATATGCTATGGCCTGCGCTTTGATAGCGGTCCTGGACTTATACTGTATATCATATTCCGATAGCTCAACGGCCCATTTCAACAAACGGCCGGAACTATCTATCTTCTGCAACGCTTTTTCTAGCGGTTGGTTGGTTAGAACTTGAATAGGGTGACAGTCAAAGTATGACCTGAGCTTTCTGGCGGCAATAACCACAGCTAAAGCCATCTTCTCGACCAGCTGGTAATGGCTCTCCGGCCCGTTAAGGATGTGGCTGACGAAGTATATTGGCTGCTGCCTCTTTTCTTTCTCCACTAGCAACACGGCCGCGACTGTTTTCGGCGAAGCTGAGATATATAATTGCAATACGTCCCCAGTCTCAGGCCTTGTGATGGTGGGCAAGCTCTTCAAATGCTCTTTTACCGCCAGGAATGCTTTGCTTTGCTCCTCTCCCCACTCGAACTTCTTATTTCCCCTTAGCAGTGCAAAGAAGGGCAAGGCTTTGTCTACTAATTTTGAGATGAATCGAGTGAGGGCTGCCATTCTTCCTGTCAGTCTCTGAATATCTTTGACGCTCCTTGGTTCAGGTAGGTCGACAATAGCTTGAACTTTGTATGGGTTCGCATCAATCCCCTTTTTGCTTACCAAAAAGCCCAAAAACTTCCCTGCTCTCACCCCAAAGACGCATTTCTTTGGGTTGAGTTTCATCTTATACTTTCTCAAAGTTCTGAAAGTTTCTTCTAAGTCGTCTAGGTGTTCGTGGTTAGTTTTACTTTTGACGATGGAGTCGTCAACATATGCCTCTATATTTCTCCCCCTCTGATCCGCGAATACCTTATCGACCAGCTTTTGGTAGGTTCCTCCGGCATCACGAAGCCCAAATGGCATTGCCTTATAGTTGTATACGCCACAATCCGTGATGAATGCTGCCTTCTTTCTATCGGCCTCGAGTAAGCTAATCTGATGATAGCTCGAGAACGCATCCATAAAACTGAGCAATGCATGACCGCTAGTGGAAACTACTAGCTGGTCTATTCTTGGTAACGGATAGCAGTCCTTTGGGCAGGCTCTATTGAGGTCCGTGAAATCTACGCACATCCTCCATTGACCGTTAGATTTTTTCACCATGACCACATTGGCCAACCATTCTGGGTAATCACACAGTTCAATGAAGTCGGTAGCCAACAGCTTGTCAACTTCTTCTTTGATGGCCTTGTTCTTCTCGCCGAAAAATTTCGCTTCTTTTGCTTTACTGGGCGGATAGCGCTGTCAACATTTAGACGATGCACCATCACGGCCGCATCTATTCCCGGCATCTCATCCGCCGAGAACGCGAAGACATCCGTGTTTTCTCTTAGGAGAGTCACCAGGTTGACCCTGACCTTTGGGTCCATGTCCGTTCCGACAGCCACTGTCCTTGCCGGATCCTCCGCTGCATCTCCTGCTTTGTTTCTCCATCCGGTTTGGGCCTTGGCATATCGTCAGACCTGGATTCCAGCTCTTTCATTGAAACTTCCATCATCTCTTCATCCCCTTTCTCGGATTTTTCCTTAATCGCTAGAGCTCTCCTCTGAGCTCGCCTTTGCTTCCGATTTGGCGAACTGAGGTCTTCTACTGGAACCCTTCTTGCCGGCTGTTTTAGTGCTGTAAGATAACATGATTTTGCCATCTCTTGATTCCCTCTTAACTTCGATGTCGTCTCGAAATTGGAAACGTACAACATAGTAAGATGGTACGTTGACACAACCCCTTGGACGTCATGGATAAAAGGGCGTCCGATAATTGCGTTATAAGCTCCAGGCACGTCAACCACCAAAAATTCCGTCATCACATCCCTGGCATTCTCATCCTCCCCTACTCTGATCGGTAAGGTTATCAGGCCTTCTGGAATCACTGACGCCCCCGTGAAACCTATCACTGGGTAACGTACAGGCTTCAGATGTTCCCGGCCAATCATCAATTTCTCAAAGGTTGAGAAGTACAGTATATTCGCGGAACTACCTCCATCTACCAGAATTCTATGGATTAGACAGTTTGATACTTTCAGCGTGACCACCAGAGGGTCATCATGAGGATAAACGACGTGCTTCGCGTCCTCTACGGTGAAAGACATGGCGGGCATTACAGGCGGCCTCCTCCACTGCATACTTTCATTGAAATTGACCTGGTGTCTCAATTCTTTTAAGCTGGCCTTTGCTCCACTCACGCTACCGCCATGAATCGGACCGCCGCTTATAACATGAATTTCCGAGATTCGTGATTGCACATTCTGATTATTCGGTTTTACCACGTCTCCTTCTTTTGCCTGAGCCTTGTACTGAGTGAAGTAACCCCGTCTTATCAGATCCTCCAGGTTATCTTTCAAATGCCGACAGTTCTCAGTGGTATGACCATGATCCCCATGAAAGTCGCACCATTTGCTTTTATCACGGTTTTTGTGAAACATTGGCTTTAGACGTTGCCATTTATCATTGTCTTTGTTCATCTGATATATCTGAGCTCTTGAGGTCGTGAGCTGCGTGTATGCATCGAACTTATCTTTGTACTCGAACTTTTCGCGGTCATTCTTCTCACGGTCATTTCCTTTCTTGACCACATTTGATTCCTGCTTCCTTTCATCCCGGCCGCGATCATTCTCGCGGCCCTTTTCTTTCTTCTGCTTATCATCCTTCTTCTTTTCCGGCTCACGACTTTGGCTGCTCGCGGCCCTATCAAACTCTTCCCCCGATGAAGTCGTTTGCCTTCCTCAAGACCTGGCTCAAGGGATGTGAAGGTTTTACGGCCCAGATAACTTCTGAACGCGGACCCTTCCCTCAGTCCGGTCATCAAGGCTAAAACGGCCACGTCCTGCTGAAGGCGGGGAATGGTGACCGCCTCTGCGTTGAAATGGCCGACGAAATCCCGCAAACTCTCATTTTCCCTCTGCTTGATAGATAACAACTCGCCAGTTGTGCGCTCGCGGCGCCTATTACTCACGAAGTGAGTACTGAACATAGATGAAAGCTGAGAAAAACTAGAAACATTACCAGCCTTGATGCTTTTAAACCATGTTTGGGCAATCCCAGCCAAAGTAGATGGGAAAACCTTACACCAGATAGCATCCACCTGTGTGTATAAATACATGTGCCCCTCATAAGCGGCCACATGATCGTCTGGGTCTGAGGTGCCGTCATACTTGCAGGACGGCATCTTGATTCGCGGCATGGGATGGTTCAAGATTTCTGGAATGAAGGGGGACTGCTTAGGCTTGATCAATAAGTGCCCGCCAGTAGAATAATTACTTGCGCCACTGATGCTGTGTTCTCGGTGAGAACGACTTTCATTCTCATCTTCAGAATTGTTGAGATCCTCAGTCTCTAGGATGACTTCCTCATACTCTGGGTCCTCTATTTGCCTTTCCATCTGGCGTCCCTCCTGACTGAAGGTCCGCATTCTCCTTATCGGTGTACCATCGACGTTGTGACCAGTTATGGTCGGCATCCGCCTACGAACTTGGCCAGTCCTTGGATTAGGAATAGGGGTGTTGTTAGGCTGAGTACCCGCTTGCAACATTTGGATGAAAGATGCTACAGTTTGTAGCTGCTCAGGAGAGAATTGACTGAGTTGATTCAGATTGAGTGGTCCGCCACCAGTGTTGACCTGAGACACATTGTTCTCAGGAGTTTGCTGTTCATTGACGTCCCCGGTTCCTCTATTTAGGAATTGAGGAGCACCGAGTGGTCCTGTGATGATGGGCTGAGTAGACCCTTGACCGACATCAAACCCTTGTGGACCGCGTCCGTCAACGTTTGCTCTTTCCATGTTAGTGTTCACAAAGATGGGAGGCCCCCTCCTTCTAGCGCCAAATTGTTCCGGTTGTAGAACGGTTGGCGGTCGTATGAAGAGTCCGCCAAAGTTTGGAGTTGGCGTCCGCTGGTGAATAGCTACACAAGAAACAAACTTGGACTACCCTCGGGGGGGGGGGATGCGAGGAAACCCCCTACGACGCTCAAGTCAGCACGTGTCCAAATAGGATTTAGAGAGAGAGAGTAGAGAGAGAAAGATAAGAGTTCTGAGTGTGAGAGAATGTACCTGCAGGATAGTACCATTGGGCTATTTATAGAAGTACAATTCATCTGACAGGGTGTATAATCCTTCTACATGTGTACGGTTATAGCGCACTTGACAACTGGGAAGATTCCCTTATTTTGTCTTGTTGAGCGACCGCCAACGTTGTCGGACCACGTTGATACGCTGACTTATTAAGATATTGACGACTGCCATAATATTCGCGGCCGCGGTGACGTTCGCGGACTCGTCTCTAAGATCCGCTAACATACTTGGGTTATACCCATACAGTTTCTTTATTTACAAAATACATGTAATGTTGTTGAATTGTGCACGAGTTCTATATGTAATATTGTTAGATCAAAGTACTATGGTATAGTTCGATTCGTAGTACATACTTTTGACTAGCAAACCTACACGAACTTGTTTTTTTTTCCCCAGATATTTGCCTAAAAAATGAGAGAGAAAGATAGTGTAGAGAGACAAGCTCCTCAAAGCCTAGCCCCCCATACCGCCCTCACGGCACAAACGAAATCCCAGCCAGGCTGCTGCACCAGCATCCAGCATGGTCCAGGAGGCCCTTTTCAAACCCGTAGTCCAGAGGACGAGGAAGCAGATTTCCAACCACCCCCTTAGCCACCCTGATCCTATCCCTCTTAGCTTGAACCTGACCCAGGAAAGGCCAAATCCTTTAAAGTGGCACTCCAAACAGGCTCTCTCCTGACTAGCTTGAAGATTGTGCAACCATCCATCCCTCCTCCTTCGTTGCCGTTTTTCAGTCTCCCCTCCGTCCGATGTCACGGAGAATCAGATTTTCATCCCCATTTCCCAGAAAAAGTACGGGGAGATAAGTAAACCGTGGGAGTGTGCAGTTATTTGTAAAGTTTTAGGGAGGTTCCTGTCAAAGGAATACCTTATTTCGGAACTCGTAAAGGCGTGGAAGTGGCAAAATGTCCAGCTCTCTATGCCATTCCATGTGAGAATGCATCCCAAAGGAACCAAACGCTGGTAGGAGGGCCTTGGATGATCGGTGGAGCCCTCTTATGGATCCAAGGGTGGGAGCCAGGTTTAGGCCGTCTCAGGTGAAGGAAACCAGCAATCCAGTGAGGGTGAATTTGTCAGAGTTACCCATAGAATTTTTTAACTGAGATATTCTAGAGTGCATCGGAAATTCCATTGGTCAGACTTAAAAAATTGATGCGAACTCCTTGGATCGGGAGCATAGGAGGTTTGCAAGCATTTGCATTTTGGTGGAGAAGTAAAAAATATCCCCACAGAGAGTTTAGTTGGGGAGAACCAACCAGGAGTTGGTCTTCTTAGATGGACCCTGGTACAATCATATATGCCGGAAATTTGGTCATCGGATGAATTGGTGTAAAGCGCAAGTTTCACCTGCAACAAAGGAGTGGGGGGGAGAACTCAATAAAAGAGCAGTAAGAGATCCTGAGAAGGAGAAAAGGGAAGTCAACGAACCTTCCAAATGCAGAAAATCTCCAAAAACGGGAAACAAGATGGACTCCCAAGAAAGGAGTCAATGGGCCCCCATGAAAGAAATGTTGGAAAATTCAGAGAATAAATATTTGGCGCAATCTTTTGCTTCAAACCCTTTCACCTTGTTACAGGATGATAATCCTGAAACCTCATCTTTCCCAGACCAGCTGGCCCCACCCAATGAAAACTCGATACGTGTTGAGGTGGGAAGTTTGAAAGATATTGGTTCCTCGGGGAGCCCCAAAACCCGCCATTCCTATAACCCCCCTTTATCCCCAACCTCATTCGAAGAAAACCAAAGTGCACCTACAAAAATTTCCCTTGTTGAAACCCAGAAAATTCCTAACACCCCTTCAAATAAAACTGTTCAGCCCAGGGGTGAGCGCCCACTCACCCCCCCCACCAACATCACCATCCTCAAGCCCCTCCCCTCCAAACTCACATGTGCCCTCCCCCGCTCCCCCGTGAATCCAACTTGTGAAATACTCGGAACCAGTGCATGTGTCACGCCCATCTCTCCCCCTAGTACTCGAAATGAACCCATGGTTCACAGATTTCATAGTCTAGGAAGAGGGGGAGTTGACTTTCATGGTATTACGTGGATGGAATATAATTAAAGACAATGATGCTGAACCCAAAGGCAGTTACGGTGGAGATGAAAAACAAGTTGCAAATGGTAGCTAACAGAATCCTCTGCCCGCATGCACACATACCTCAGTTCCAATATGCAATAACAGTCCCAAAACCAATGTGGGTTTTCCTTCGGTGGTTGCTTCAGAGAGAGAATGGAGACGAGATGGAAGAAAGGAACCTCATCATGAATCTGGGTCCATGGTTGGACCCGAAACCACTAGTCCTGCATTGGAGACTGTGAAGGAATATGTCCTTAGACATCCCGACAATTACTAAATATAAAAGGAATTATTTTAGAGATAATTAATTACGTTAGTTTAGTAATCACATTTACTTGTTAGAGAATAAATGTTGGTTAGTAGGACAATATTAATTGAACCTACAACTAAGTTAACCTAATCCTATGAGGTCACACATTGTAGTAACTAATTGAAGTAAGGAAACCGACCAATAGGAGAAATTAGGGTTAGGTTAGGTCTCTCTCTTAATTTATTCTCCTACTATTATAAAAGGTTATAATAGGAGAGTGGAATAGAGCGTTCAATTTAACAGTAACTTTTAAACTTAAAAGAGAGAGAGAAAAACCCTATTATTTCCCTTTGGAAAATCCGGCCACCCTCCCTGAAAAGTAAGAGAGTGAAATCTGTTCATCCCCTTCCGTTCTAGCAAACGTGGGAATTCAATTGGTGCTCGTGGACTAAGTAGAGGGACATCAATTGATGTTCTTTGATCTCTAGCACTTGCAATCCGGTGGAAAACACGCTACAAAGGTTGTACATTCTTTTCCTTATATTATGATTCATATTTCTGTTATGCATGCGATCTATTGATAGATGTTAGGAAATTTATTTCTTGAAATTCCGCTATTTGCATCTATATATTCCTACAAAGGGTATCGGTTTTGCTTCTTGCATAATATTTTATGATCATGTTCATGTGCTATTTTACTTATTTTCATTCAATTAAGGGAGGATTTTATTATGGATTAATTTGCATAATTAATATGGTGATATTAACTGATTGGAAATTGTTAAAAACTATTTTAATTGATAATCATGCTCGTTGTTTTCCTTTCTCTCAAAGACCCGAATTTTTTTTTAATGATGTTTTGAAGTTCAAAAATCTGATTCCTTGGCTTCATCACTGTTCGGCAATGTGCATAATTTGGATTGATTCAAATTGAATCTGTTATTGTTCATGCTTAATTTGATTATGCAAAATAACTACATAACAACTCAACAAATCTAATTTTAGTTGTGTAATGAATTCAAACTTTGATTTGGCCCAAAAATTTCGAAACCATAATTTTTACATAAATTGAAATGAAATTTGGAGCCCCAACCATGGCTGGGTGGCACGGTGAGGCCACGGTGGTTGTCGCAGTGTTACGTGCGGCGGAAAACAGATGTGAACTTGTAGAACCTCGCACGAAGGGTGCTGCGGTGGCTCGCTTCGACTGCTGCTGCGGCGGTTCGAAGGTAGCCGTTGCATACCTGGCTTCAGGTTGGGCTGCCGTGGCAGATCTTTAAATTGTTGAAGATCTTGCGGTTGAACTGTGCGTGATTTGTGGAAGTGTATGGGGTTGGTTGGTTGACTTCAAGGAAGCCATGAATTTCGGTCCTCTTGTGCCTGAAGTTCGTGGGTATTGTTAGCACAATTTTGGGAGAAAATTGTTAGTGCAGTTTGACTGCACTTTGAATTATTATTATTTTTTTTCATTTCTTTTGACTTTGAGCATTATTGTTAATTTCCAGTTATGCAAATTAAAGTTTAATTTGATTAATTCCATAATAGGTTCTAATTGAATTAAAATAAGGAAGTTTCCTAGAGTTAGTTTACTGCTTAAATGGTTAAGTACTATAACTAATATGGAGCGTTTTTGCTTTAGTTATTTCTTAAATTTGCTAAGTTTAACTAAATTGACATGTTTACTATTAATTGTTAATGATATGTTTTATTTGCTTATTAATTGTTAATAAGTGATTTTTAATATTTATTTCATTATGATATTACAAATGCATGGATGCTTAATATAATATGTTTGATATTATGTTTTGCATGTTGTGACTAGTATGGCCCAAAACTAGGATAGAAAATACGATCTGCGCATCGTTAAATTTTATGTAAATTAAATACGATCTGCGTATCGTTTGTATTTTTGTAATTTAAATTTAAATTATAAATTATTTATGTAATCAAGAAAGAAGTTCCTTGAAGAATTAAGGATGGAGATCCATGAAGATTCAAGGTGTTTTCATGAAGATTAGTTTTCCTAGGTTTAGGGGCCATACTAGGATCACTTTTAATTATGCTTATGTTCATTTATTCATTTATCATGTTTAAATGCTTGCTTAAGTTTATATGTGTGGTTATTAATGTTATATTTTCACTTTTAATTAACCAACATAGTAAACTTAGGCCCTTAACATGTAATATTGAGTTTAATTGCTTTTCCAAACAACACCTATAACGCCTTAGATAGTGAGTAATAGGTTCTGCCAAAGCAGGGTGTTGCTCATTTTATCCTGGGATAGTAGGGTAGTTTTTCAAAACTTACATGTTAATGTTTGGTTTAACTCAACAAAATCATCAAAAGACAAAGTTTTGGGTTTTGAAGCTAAGAGATAGGAGTAAACAAGGAGTTGTTAACCTGTCTACTAAGAATTATAATTAGTCATAATTAGTAAAGTGTTTACTTACCTCAACTACTATAAATTGAAGGCAGGGCCAAAGTCCGTTTGATTGTAGTGGGAGGGGATCTTGCTGTTTCTTTATTCAATAGGGGACTTTTATTTTGAATAAAGGGTAGTAGTTAATTAAAATTTGTTTAATTATATTGCTGCTTTCTTGATAAACATTGATTGAATCTTGCTTTATTATTCTTTTGTTGTAGTTATCATGTCTGGTTCAAACAACAACAACCACCCCGGTTTCAATTTGCGCTATTTACTAGAAAAGGACAAACTAAATGCACATAACTTCCTAGAATGGGAAATGGCTGTGCGAATCGTTCTCAGAGCCGAAGGAAGGGAAAGTGTTCTTGATAATCCTCTCCCTGAACCCCTGCCAGAAAATGCAACTGCAGCTGAACGGAGAACAAGGCAAACCCTAGAGGCTAATTTTGTGCAAGTAACATGTTTGATGCTTGCTTGCATGGAACCAGACTTTCAAAAGCGTTTTAATGGTGTGGATGCCTACTCCATCCTCCAACAGCTGAAAACTATGTTTCAGAAGAATGCTAGGTTGGAGAGGTTTGAAGCTCACTGTAAGCTGCTGGAGTGCAAGTTGGGCAAAGGAAACCCCGTTGGTCCGCATGTGTTCAATATGACTGGACATTTTCAGATCATGGAAAAATTGGGCTTCCCTTATCCCCCGGAACTGGCAACTGATATTGTGATCAAATCCTTGCCTGAAAATTTTCAAAACTTTCAGTTGAATTTTTACATGCAGGGAGGGAAGGCTACCTTGCAAGAGCTGCATGGTATGCTTACTTAGGCTGAAAGGAGCTTGCCGGCTGAACCTGAACATATGGATGTTCTTATGCTTAGGAAGGGCAAGCAATTCAAGAAAAAGGGGCACCTATGAAGAAGAACAAGGGCAAGGCTGTTGCCACTGATGATACTTCTAAGCCAAAGGCCACTCCTAAGGCAAAAGTGGCAGCACTACATGAGTGCTTCCACTACCATAAGATTGGCCACTGGAAGAGGAACTGCCCCAAGTATCTAGAGGATAAGAAGAGTGGTGCTTCAACTTCAGGTATTTATGTTATAGAGATTAACTTGTCTACTTCTACTTCATGGGTATTTGATACTGCATGTGGATCTCACATTATTTGTAATGTGCAGGCACTAAAAAGAAGTAGAAAGTTGAGCAAGGGAGAAGTGGACCTCCGCGTGGGCAATGGAGCACGAGTAGCTGCTTTGGCTGTGGGAGATTGTAGTCTACTTTTACCTTTTGGTTTAATATTAGAACTTCATAATTGTTATTATGTTCCAACTATTACCAAGAATACTGTTTCGATTCCGGTTTTGGATTCGGAAGGTCTTTCATTTCAAATTAAGAATAATTGTTGTTCTGCTTATTTGAATGATTTATTCTATGTCTTAGCTAAGTTATCAAATGGTTTATATGTGCTAGACTTAGAAAATCACATCTATAACATAGACAGCAAGAAACCTAAAACAAATGATTCGAACCCGACATACCTATGGCATTGTCGATTAGGCCACATAAGTTCAAAGCGTATTGAGAAGCTTCATAAAGCTGGAATTCTCAAATCATTTGATTTCGAATCATTTGATACTTATGAGTTTTGCTTAATAGGGAAAATGACAAAGTCTCCTTTCGCAGGTTCAAGTGAAAGGGCCAATGACCTTTTAGCCCTCATACATACGGATGTGTGCGGATCCATGAGTACGTTGGCTAGGGGAGGGTACAGTTACTTCATTACTTTTACCGATGATGTGACCAGATTTGGATTTGTTTACCTCATGCGGCATAAGTCGGAATCCTTTGAAAAATTTGAGGAATTCGAGAATGAAGTACAAAACTAACTTGGGAAGAAAATTAAGGCATTGCGATCCGATCGTGGTGGTGAATATTTATGTCAAGAATTTGGTGATCATTTGAAAGATTGTGGAATACTCTCACAATGGACTCCACCAGGAACACCACAGTTAAATGGCGTTTCTGAAAGAAGGAATCGAACTCTACTTGATATGGTTCGATCCATGATGAGTCTTGATGATCTTCCTATTTCATTCTGGGGATTTGCGCTTGAAACAGTGGCATTCACACTTAACAGAGCACCATCCAAAGCAGTGGAAAAGACACCATATGAAATATGGACTGGAAACGTTCCAAAATTGTCTTTTCTAAGAATATGGAGTTGTAAAGCCTATGTAAAACGTTTATTTTCTGATAAGCTTTCACCCAAATCCAATAAATGTCTCTTTGTGGGTTACCCAAAAGAGACTAAGGGATACTACTTCTACAACCAAAGCGAAAACAAAGTGTTTGTTGCTCGTAATGGTGTCTTTCTGGAAAAGGAGTTTATTTCCAGAAAAACAAGTCACTCAACCTAATGAGGTAGAAACTTCTTCTGTTGTTCCCCAACGTAGATCAAGTAGGACCATCATTCCGCCAAAGAGATATATTGATTTTCTTTTGACTGAAAGTTCTGAAGTAACGATTTTAGAATCAGAAGAACCTACTAGCTACAAAGATGCTTTGGAGAGTCAAGACTCCGAAAGATGGCTTGAGGCCATGAAATCTGAAATGGATTCCATGTCTGAAAATCAAGTATGGGACTTGGTTGATTTGCCTGATGGGGTAAAACCCATTGGATGCAAATGGATTTTCAAGTTGAAAACAGACAAGGATGGAAACATTAGTGTTTTCAAAGCAAGGTTGGTGACGAAAGGTTTCAAGCAAATTCATGGTATTGACTATGATGAAACCTTCTCACCAGTAGCCATGCTGAAGTCCATTAGGATAATTCATGCGATTGCTGCCTTTCATGACTATGAAATATGGCAGATGGATGTCAAAACCGCTTTCTTGAATGGATTCCTGAAAGAGGACGTGTACATGACACAACCTCAAGGTTTCGAAGATCCAGAAAATCCAGGGAGGGTATGCAAGCTTAAGAAGTCCATTTATGGACTAAAGCAAGCATCAAGGAGTTGGAACCTCGATTTGATGAGGCAAATAAGAAATTTGGATTTCTCGTAAATGAAGAGGAATCTTGTGTATACAAGAAGTTAAGTGGGAGTAGTATTACTTTTCTGGTCTTGTATGTGGATGACATACTTCTCATAGGAAATGATAAAACCATACTTGAGTCAGTCAAGGAATGGCTTAAAATTTGTTTCTCTATGAAAGGCCTAGGAGAGGCATATTACATATTGGGAATAAAGATCTATAGGGATAGATCGAAAAGGCTAATTGGGCTCAGTCAGGAAACTTATATTGATAAGGTTCTTGCAAGGTTCAAGCTGGAAAACTCCAAAAGAGGTTTCATTCCCATGCAACATGGCATTGCACTTGGTAAGACTCAGTGTCCTTCAAGTCCTGATGAGGTCAAGCGTATGAGTAATGTTCCCTATGCTTCTGCAGTAGGATCCATTATGGCCATGATATGCACTCGACCTGATGTTGCATATGCTTTGAGTATATGCAGCAGATACCAGTCAAATCCAGGAGATGCGGACTGGATTGCAGCGAAAAACATTCTTAAGTACTTGCGAAGGACTAAGGATAATTTTTTGGTTTATAGTGGAGATGATGAGTTGGTTGTTACTTGATACACCGATGCAAACTTCCAGAGTGACAAAGATGGTTTCCGATCTCAATCAGGTTTCATATTTTATCTCAATGGAGGAGCTGTGAGCTGGAGGAGCTGTGAGCTGGAAGAGCTCTAAGCAGAGTACCATCGCGGATTCTACAACAGAGGCTGAGTATATTACAGCAGCAGATGCAACAAAGGAAGCTGTTTGGATCAAAAAGTTCATTAGTGAGCTTGGTGTAGTTCCCAGCATTGAGAAGGGCATTGAGTTGTATTGTGACAACAATGGTGCCATTGCTCAGTCTAAAGAACCTAGATCGCATCAAAGGTTTAAACATGTGCTTAGGAAATTCCATCTCATTCGAGAAATCGTTGGTAGAGAGGATGTGAAAGTGAGCCAGGTTCATACCGAGGATAATGTTGCAGATCCTCTGACTAAACCGCTTGCTCAACCTAAGCATGAGTGTCATACTAGGTCTATGGGGCTTAAGCATATGGGAGAATGGCTTTAGGTTGTTAACTTCATGTTTACAATTGTAAAGACATTTATTATGCTTTAAAATGTTTATCAATAAAAATTCGTTCTTGTTTAATTGTTTGGTTTAGTATTAAATAAAATGTCCAAATAATTTGTGTTTTCAAGTAGGACTATCGAAAATGTTTTGATAATGGAACCCTATAAAGTGAACTGAAATCATAATTTATTTAAAGTCCCTAGTCTAAATCACTAAATTGGACATAAGTGATTTATTTAAAAGGCTAGTGTATAATTAATTGATAGCGCAATTCCATTGGCTATGGAGACATAGAGATGCCTAATTGATTATATGGATGTATATTTGATACATTGAGACTTGACCTAATTAGATTCTAAAAGTAGAATCAAACTACTATATTTAGTGGATTCCTTAGACATGAGTATGTCTTAATAACCACAATATAATTAGTTTAACTTTGACACTGTTAAACGCCGCGCCTTAAAAAGGAGGTTATAAAGGCAAAGTGATCGAGTGGGCTAAGAATTGAGTGGGAGTTATATGGTCATACAAGAGTGGATAAGTCCTCCTATTAAATAGGAATGGTGTATGGGCCTCTTGATGAGCGAGAACTGGAAAATTGCATGGCCATGCGGAATAGGATTAAAGAGTTAATCCTTATTTGAGCAATTCGAACTCAGCGATCAAGGAACATAAATTTGAGAATAACATGGTGTTCTCAAATTTGGCTTTAAGTGACATAAGGAATTTAGCATTGCGCTCTTGTCTTCGAACAAGTGGGAGATTGAAGGAATATGTCCTTAGACATCCCGACAATTACTAAATATAAAAGGAATTATTATAGAGATAATTAATTACGTTAGTTTAGTAATCACATTTACTTGCTAGAGAATAAATGTTTGTTTGTAGGACAATATTGATTGAACCTACAACTAAGTTAACCTAATCCTATGAGGTCACACATTGTAGTAACTAATTGAAGTAAGGAAACCGGCCAATAGGAGAAATTAGGGTTAGATTAGGTCACTCTCTTAATTTATTCTCCTACTATTATAAAAGGTTATAATAGGAGAGTGGAATAGAGCGTTCAATTTGATAGTAACTTTCAAACTGAAAAGAGAGAGAGAAAAACCCTATTATTTCCCTTTGGAAAATCCGGCCACCCTCCCTGAAAAGTAAAAGAGTGAAATATATTCATCCCCTTCCGTTCTAGCAAACATGGGAATTCAATTGGTGCTCGTGGACTAAGTAGAGGGACATCAATTGCTATTCTTTGATCTCTAGCACTTGCAATCCGGTGGAAAACACGCTACAAAGGTTGTACATTCTTTTCCTTATAATATGATTCATATTTATGTTATGCATACAATTTTGTGATAGATGTTAGGAAATTTGTTTCCTGAAAATCCGCTATTTGCATCTATATATTCCTACAGACCGATATTAATTCTCCAATCACAGTCAATGCGACTCTCGTTGATTTTCCACTCCAATGCACTCCTACTGGTGGAAAGCCGAGTGGCAATCAAACAGATGACGTTCTCGGCGAGTTGGGAAGAAACCCTCGAAGCTCAGAGTTGAATCTATTTCCAAATAAAAGATGGTGGACGTGTGTAGACACATAATCGTGTCTCCCCTTTAGTACCCTATGATGACTAATACCCCGCTCTAATTGATCAGGATCGAGGAAACAATAAAGAATGAATCTAAAATAAAATGTTTTAAGCCCAAACCATATTATAACTCGTTTTATTAACCCATTTCCAAAAACCTTTTTTATAAATAGTTTTATTAAGCCCAATTCCTAAAACGTTTTAAAACAACTTTATAAAAGCCCATCTTCGAAAACCTTTTAAAAATAGTTTTTATGAAAGCCCAATTTATTAAAACCCCTTTTCTAGCCCAATTTTATTATAAAACATAATTAATTATATTAATTGGTTTTATTGATAAAAATATCTTTTATAAAAATAATCTTTCTCCAAAGTGTTTTTAAATATTTTTTATCTAATTCTTTTCTAAAATCTTTTTAATAAAAATCTTTTAGAAACCTATTGCATCCCAACTACCTAAATCTATATATATATATCATCCTTAACCTCTGATACCTCACACAGCATACCTCCTCATAATTTCACGACCTTCTAACAATATCTCTCGGCACAATCTCACAATATCCTCCAACTAATTCACGCGGCTCACTCAGACATCTCACGCCTATCCTCCAACTAATCACTCGTCACGCCCAATACCATCTCATACTTCACCGCCTAACATCACCATGATCTAAGCCTACAACTTACTGCTCCTCACAAAAATCCTTCGGCACTCATACAAAACTGCAGCATACCAATCACACATATATTACTTACCACCAGTATCATCCATCAAATATCATCTTCACTATACGATACAAAGTAAGAGTTTGGTAATCTCACGCAAACATTCAACACGATACAAAACTATTTTTCGAGACTCGTACAATATTAAATTTTCCAAGGTCCGTACAAATCAACGACCACAGACTGTGGTATAATTTATGAGGGTCAACTAAATGAACAAACTTTAATTTATTTCTTATTATTATTTTCTTGAAATTACTAACAGTTTATTCATGATGTAGATTGTTAACATATTCCGGCGACTGTAAGTATTGTATATTATACTAACTCCCTGCGATATTTTTCTTTTCTTATTTTTATTTCTTATCCATGAATATTATTTTTTGATGCCTGAGTGCAATATATTTTTAGCTTGTATATTATTGTTAATCAAGACTTAAGGAACTGTTCGAATTAAATCAGATAACATGGACAACCTATTAGGATCCCAATAATCATGTCACTAAAAAATAGTATTTTTATGTGTTTCCTGAACCAACCTACACTAAATTATTTTTAAGGGGCATGAAAATATGATTTGGTTATTCTATTGCATAAAACTTGACATGAATCGATATTTAGTAGAGACCAGCAATGAGCGAATGTGGTTCATTAGGTCCGCGTTCGTACCCTCACCCCAAACTCAATCTTTGGTTCATTTTGACCATCTATGGAGTCAGGACGGGGAAATCTTACATTGGATAAGTCCCTATTTGTCCCTAAGGTTTCCCAATATACAATTAGGTTTATGAGTCTTCCTTTAAAGACTTGTTGGCGACTTCAAAACATTTTTCAATAAAACCTTTACAATAGGGTAGTCAAATACGCGCTCACACCGTGTACGCGAAATAAAAACACGCCTACAATCACTAGGGGAAAAAAGGAAGGGGAAGGGGCTGCGTTTTTGAAAAATGCACCTTCGTGTATGAAGGGTCTGCGGTTTCCAAGGAAACCGCAGCCCTTTTAGTGAAGGGCTGCGGTTACCTAGAAAACGCAGCCCTTAAAATCGTGTGAAGGGCTGCGGTTTTAAGTCTAACCGCAGCCCCTATTAATGTAGGGTTGTGGTTAGGCCGTAAAACCGCAGCCCTTCATAGAAGAAGGGTGCGTTTCGGTGATAACCGCAGCCCCTTCACATCCCGCCCAAATTAAAATAACGTAACTTTAGGTTTTGCGCGCACACACAAGTACACACTCACTCGAGCTCGCAAATTTCCCTCGCTCCCCTTATTGGAAAAATTTCCCCCACCACTCTCCCTCACACCCACTCGCACGCCCCTAACGCCCAACACCGGAGCACCGACACATCGCCGGGAGCACCGTTCCATCGCCGAGCACCGTCATTGATGAACCGACGCCGAAAACGTTGCTCGAGCAACGCACCATCACCCGAGCTCCTTCTTCTTCTCTTCTCTCAACAAGACGTTGACGCCACCACCACCACCACTACCGCATTGTCGGTAATTCCCCTCTCACTCTCTCTCCTATTTTTCATTTCTCTAATTAATTTGTTTTATTTCATTTCTCTTATATATTGTGTTGTAAAATGTGATTGTAGGGGGTGGGGGAGGGCTTGGGGAGGGTGGGTAGGGGGGTGGGGGTGCTGGGGTGGAACGGGGGAGAGGTCGGGAGGCCGGGCATGGGGTGGGGTAGGGCGGTGAGATGCCGGACATGGGGGGTGGGGAGGGTGGGGGAGGGTGGATAGGGGTGGGGGTCTGGGCGGAGTGGTGGTGGGGAGGGTCGGGGGGGGGTGGGGAGGGATGTGGATGCCGGGAGGGGGGTGGGGAGGGTTTGGGAGGCGGGACGGGGGGTGGGGGAGGGCGGCAATGGGTGGGGAGGGGGAGGGCGGGGGGATGGGGGGGAGGGTGGGGATCCTGGGGCTGGGTGGGGGAGGGCTTAGGTATAATATAACTATTGAGTAGATTTTTAGGCTTCCATCTGGTTGTTGGTTGAATTTCGGAAACGAAAATTAAAGGTCATTTTACGCCTACATGGCAATGAGGGATTGCAGGGGGGGCGGTAGTGGCGTGGTGGTGGGGCCGTTGTAAATGTGGAGAGTCGTGTCACATGGCAATCGAAAGCCCATCCGGTGCTCTCCACATTTATAACAGTTTCAACTCCGCCGCTACCAGCTGATGGGCATTCCATTGCCATGTGACCTGATTCAATTCTCGGGTCATTTTAGGCCTATTTTCGCCTTTCGTGTCCAATTGCACGTACCTGATGGGGATTTCGGAGGGTTTGTGTAGTGTATGTATATTTCTTGATATGAGATTGTATGAAAACGCAATGTAATTTAGCTATGAAATCTACAAGTTGTTTCAATCGTCATCATATGTCTAGATACCCGCTCAAGACTTACTCATTAGGAGTAAGTCTTGAATAGTCCCCGGTTTGGGATCGTTCTTGGACGTTTGATCTCACTTAGGTGGTGAATGTGTGTCTTCTTTTCACCCCGAGGAAATTCTTGGCTTATCGTTTCTCTACAATGTTCTCTGGGTACATATGTAGATAAGCAATTATCTACATTTTGTACTTGGAGAACTGTAGGGAAATGCTGCAGGATTTTCCTTAGAATTGAAAAGTTGGCACACATTCACTAGTGAGATTAGATGTCCAAGGATGGGTTAGGTTGGAGTGATAAGGACCTTCGGCTGCATGCATACAATTGAACATGTCACTATCTTAGCTTGCTCTATACGTGCGTGATTTGAATATGTGAGTGTATGTACTTAAATAATGATTGATGCATTATAATGAATGGTTGTGTTTAATTATTAGAGGTCTTCTTGAATGAGATGGATCGTACTTGGATGTATGGTAGTCGTGAATCGATTGAGTTTGTGAAAGGGGTCTCGGAATTCTGTACAACTGCATTACAATATCAAACATCCTCTGGAGCAGTCGACTTTTATTGTCCTTGTTTCGATTGTAGAATTATGAGCAAGGTTAATAGTATACATGTGGTTAGGGAGCATGTGTTTCACCGTGGGTTTAGGCCTCAATACCACGTATGGGTTTGACATGGTGAGTAGGGGAAGTATATAGGAAGCTCTAGAGTAATGAACGATGTATGTGAAGAAAAGAAAGATTTAGAGAATTGGGATGATGAGTTCGGGGATGAGAATTGGGATGATGAGTTTGCAGATGATGATAGGGATCGGGTAGACGAGATGATACACGAGGTTGAAGATCAGTCGTGTAAACGACCTCGTATTTTTGAGTCTATGTCTGAGGCTGCTGAAAAGCCGTTGTATCCAGGTTGTACAAAGTACACCAAACTTTCCGCGGTGATTACACTATTCAACATTAAGTCGAAAGCTGGTTGGACGGACTCTAGTTTCACATCGTTGTTGGAAGTTTTAGCTGATATGCTCCCTGAGGGAAATGAAATGCCAAAGTCGTACTATTATGCGAAGAAACTGATGTGTCCTTTCGGTTTAGAGTACGAGCGGGTACATGCTTGTCCTAACGATTGTGTGCTTTATCGTAATGAGTATGAGCATTTACATGAGTGTCCACATTGTGGATTGTCGAGGTACAAGCGTGAAGGAGCTGGAGGTAGTGAAGGACCACCAGCTAAGGTGTTGTGGTATCTACCCATAATACATAGATTTAAGCGCATGTTCTCAATTAAAGGAGATGCGAAGAATTTGGGGTGGCATGCAGATCGTAGGAAGAAAGACGGTCTGCTCAAACATCTGGCTAATTCGCCTGAGTGGAAAAGTATCAATAGGGTGCATAAGGCATTTGGTAAGGAGGATAGGAATCTGGGGCTTGGGTTATGTACGGATGGCATGAACCCTTTTGGCAATCTCAGTTCGCAACATAGTACATGGCCAGTAGTTTTAGTGGTTTATAACTTGCCTCCTTGGTTGTGCATGAAACGCAAGTACATGATGCTTTCGCTTCTTATATCGGGGCCCAACAACCTGGAAATGACATTGATGTATACCTCCAGCCGCTTGTTCAAGATTTACAGAAGATGTGGAACGAAGGAGTGTTAGTATTTGATGCGTATGCTAATGAGATGTTCACTCTGCGTGCCATGCTTTTTTGTACTATGAACGATTATCCAGCTTATGGGAACTTATCTAGGTATAAGACTAGAGGAACTTTCGTGCCATACTTTGAGGAGTCATCGACATTCATTTCTAAGGTTGATATTAAAGAATTCTTATGTGGGGTAGAGTTGAATGTTTCCATGATACAAACATTCATGGGGTAATACATAAGTATATAAATTAAATATACATATACATATGCCTTAAGTAGTTTTCAATTCAACTTCTATAATAAGTAAGTTTACTTTTAATCAATATAATTTCTCAGGTTATTATACAATGAATTGCTTGCAACATCTAGTGATGAGTCAATGTTTGGTTGGTTATGTCCAAACATAATACGAGATGACAATTGCTTACAAAACAAAGCCGAAGTGAAAGAGTATCTCGATATGAGTTTCAATGCATCATCTCGTTTTGGATATCATCAGATCATTCTTGTTCCTTATATTGAAAAGTATGCTTGTTAAACTCGCTTTACTTTTATTATTCGATAATTAAATTGACCTAGTAATTGTTCTACGATTAATAATAACTATATTTTCTTGTTGTAGGGCTCATTGGACACTGCTTGCGATATGTTTGTCACGTAACGAAGTCTACCACTTTGATTCTTTGCGTCGACAACCACCACGAACCTTACTAATCAAATCATTGTTAAATAGGTAGCCTAATCGAAACTCAATATATGCGCACTTATTAATATTACACATTATTCATCATCTTTATATATATTAATAGTTAGTACATCTAATCTTATAATAATGTATTGATGTAGTGTGATGAAGCATATTAGTGGAACAGACTTCGAGCACCAAAAGCTCCCCGTTTGGATATCACCGAGGTAACATGACTAATTTATTTGTCCTTATATAGAAACACTTTTAGCCACATACTACACATCTAACATGAATGTCATTGGATGCATCCTTTGGTGAACATTTAGTGTCCGCAACAAGATGATGGACTTGCATGTGGCTATTACGTGCTGAGGTACATGTTCGATATCGTCAACCATTGCACTAACGCCGATGATCTTCAAAAGGTATGTAACTTATTAGTATATGTTAGTTTAGATTAGATCGATTGGTAATAGGTATTAATTGGTTTAGAAACCAAAGTAGCATATGCATATATTTGGGAACGAAAATGTCATTTTTAGGCCTATTTTTACCTTTTACGCCCCCAAATCGTATTTATCGAGTCATTTAACCCCAAATTCATTTTGAACATGATAATATGAGGCATAATGTAACTATTGTGTAGATTTTTAGGTTTGCAATTGTTGTAGGTTGAATTTTGGGAACGAAAAGGGCATTTTAGGCCAATTTTTGCCTTTTCGTGTCCAATTCGTACTTATCGCTTCATTTAACCCCAATTTCATTTTGAACATGATAATATGAGGTATAATGTAACTATTATGTAGATTCTTAGGCTTGCATTTGTTGTTGGTTGTATATCGGGAACATAAATGTGATTTTAGCCCTATTTTTGCCTTTTCGCCTCCAATTCCTGTTTCTCGAGTCATTTAACTCCATTTTCTTTTTGAATATGATAATATAAGGTATAATATAACTAGTGTGTAGAGTTTTAGGCTTGCATTTGTTTTTGATTGAATTTCGGGAAGGTATATGTCATTTTTAGAACTACTAACTACGGTAAATGATTGAATTCTTATATTATATGTTTATTCCTTCGTTGTTTTACAAGGTTTATTTGAATAACACACCACGTTCGAGGGCCTTCACCACAGACGAATTACATGAAGTTCGGGATAAGTTGGCGTCCCACATTTGTGATGATTGCTTATGATACATCTACTAGTTTGTATCAATTCTATGTACACTTTTTACATTATTAAATATACATATTTAAAGTTAATTATTACGTTCAAAAACTTGTCATATATTATTGCAATTTGATCGTTTTTTTTTTTTGTGTCGAAGGGAGGTTTTGGGTGGGGGGTGGGGTGGGGCTGCCATGGTGGGTCGCTGGGCTGGGCTATGGGCGGGTTGGGTCTTGGGGTGGTGGCGGCAAAGAATGGGTGGAGGAGGTGGCGAGGGTGGAGGGTGGGGGTGCAGAGGAAGTGAAGGGGGGCGGGATGGGGTGGGGGCGGGGTCGGGGCGGGCGGGGAGGAGTGCGGGGGTTGGGGCAGTGGGGGTGGGCGGGGCTTGGGGGAGTGGGGGGTGGGTGGGGTGGGCGGGGCTTGGGGGAGTGCGGGGGGTGGACTAGGGGGGGGCTTGGGGGAGTGCGGGGGTGGGGGGGGGGGGGCTTTGGGGGAGCGGGGGGGGCGGGGCGGGTGTGGGGGGGGGTTGGCGGGGAGGTGGGGTGGGTGCGGGGGGGGGTGGGGGGGGGGGGGCGGGGGCGGGGGTGGGCTAGGGTGGGGGGCGGGGTGGGGCGGGGGGTGGGGGGGGGGGGGGCGCGGCGGGCGGGGGGGGGGCTAGGGGGGGGGGGGGTGGGTGGGCGGGGCATGCGGGAAATTTTTTTTTTTAAAAAAAATTTGAATTTGAAGGGCTGCGGTTTTAAGCGTAAACCGCAGCCCTTCTTTAAGTGAAGGGCTGCGGTTTAGGCTTAAAACCGCAGCCCTTCAGTTAAAGAAGGGTTGCGGTTTAAGCTTAAAACGCAGCCCTTCGAGCTAAGAAGGGCCGCGTTTGTTCGAACCGCCGGCCCTTCGTTCTAAAGGGTCGCTATGGAAAGGGCCGCCGGGCAAAAAACGCAGCCCTTAGGGCTGTTTTGACCGCAGCCCTTCCTTATTTTTCCACTAGTGAATGTGTCCCCTAACACAAGAAGTGGAAGAGCTGTGGGAGGGATACGTCGAGAGAGAGAAGAAGGAGCTCCAAATGTTACCATTTCTTCCCCCATAAAATGTCAGTGATGTATTGGAACGCAAGAAGGATTGTTAGGCCCTCCTTTAAACCTAACTTCCTTATGTTATACCGTTAACTTAATCCAAATCTTGTTGTTATTGTGGAACCCAAACTTGTCGGGCAAGCATCGAAAAAATAGTCTCTCGCTCTTTCTCTCGCACTCGTGGTTTTTAGTGGAGCCTCGGGCTATGCAGGGGATGCTCATGATGTGGAACGCTAGCAAATTATCGGCTCACTTCCATGGCTCCGGGTCCTCAGTGGGTGCACGACCTGGTTGAGGTGAGTCCTTATAATTCAAGCCATTCTTCTTATTTAATTTCTGCTGCATATGCAAATATAAAACTAGTAGTGAGAAAAGATATGTGGCGGGAACTTGTTAACTTTTCCCATCATGTTGTAGCTCCTTGGTTAGTAGTGGGCAAATTTAACAAAGTTATTGATATTTGATCAAACGGATAAGTTGGGAGGCCGACCCGTTTCGAGTAAGAGAACCCAGTTATATGCAGAAACAATGAACCTTTGTAACCTCATTGATTTAGGTTTTGTGGGTCAAAAATTCATTTGGACTAACCGTAGAAACGTATAATCCTATTTATGAGAGGCTTGATAGAGGGTGGGTCAATGATAAATGGTTTTGTCAATAACCGAACTCGATGCTTTGGAACCTCCCTAGGATTACTTATGACCATAGTCCAATTATAATTAAAAGTCATAGTTTACAAAATGGAAGGGGGAGGGGGGGGTTAAACCCTTTAGGTTTGATCCCATGTGGATTGCCCATGAGGATTATCGTCCCTTTATAGAGGGTGCTTGGCCTCGAATTTTTTAACCTTTTAAGTCTTCGCTAGATAGCCTTACGGAATCTCTTAGGCAGTGGAATTAAACTGTGTTTGGGAATGTGTATAATTGGAAAAATAGAGCGTTAGCAAGACTAGTAGGTGTCCAAAAGTTCTTAGAGCACACGCCTTCCTCGGCTTTTCACTAAGAGCTGGAAAGAGAAGTGCAAAAATGAGCTTGAGCAAATCCTTGTTCAAGAGGAGGCGCTTTGGGCTGCTAAATATAAGGCCGAAATAATCCGTTCAGGGGATAGGAACACTACTTTCTTCCATAGGTCTATGCTTGTTAAACGTGCATCGAGTCGGATTCTTAGCTTGCGTAATGTTGTAGGAGAAACGATTTATTCTTCGGGGGATATTAGTGATCATATTGTTACACTTCCATAACTTGTTTACTACGGAGAGCGAGGTTAGTGTGAGAACTACGTTGCCATCTCAAGGCCTTGTAGATATTGCTTTTCCCCCGACCATGGATGATGTTAGGTCTGCTATCTTCTCCATTAAACCTAACAAAGCGCTGGGCCCGGATGGTTTTCATTCTATCTTCTTCCAGGATTCCTGGGAGTTAATAGGGAAGGATGTGGGGAGAAACATTCAGGAGTGGTTTGTTCAGGAGAGTGTTCCTAAAGAGCTCTGCCATGCTTTGATTTTCTTGATTCCGAAACAAAACAACCCCGAAACTGTTAAGCACATGAGACCCATTAGTTTATGCAATGTGCTGTACAAAGCAGTGACTAAGATCATTGTCAATAGACTAAAGCCTTTTCGCCCCCAATGGATATTCAAGAATTAAAATAGTTTTATAAAAGGGAGGGTTCCTGATGTAAACCTTGTTGTTGCGTCGGAAGTTTTGCACTCGATGAATAAATGGGGAAACATGGGTGGTTTGCTCTTAAGATTGACTTAGAAAAAGCTTATGATAGAATGGAGTAGGATTTTTAAGAAAATGTCTAAGTTATCATGATTTGAACGAGCATTTAATCAGGTTATCTATGGACTGTGTGTCAAAAGCTTCATCTTCCATCTTAGTAAATGGTAAAGAGACCAGTAGGTTCATTCACTCTCACGGCCTCGCGCCAAGGGGACCCTATGTCTCCGTATTTGTTTAACATTTGCCTTGAAATTGTTGTCCCACATGATTAATAAGGCCTGTGAGGATAAGGAGTGGTCCTCATTCTGGGTGGGGATCGGAGGGGAAAAGTCCCGGTGTCCCATTTGTTTTTTGCGGATGACCTTCTTCTTTTTGGTCGTGTTGATGAATCGACGGCATTTAAGGTTAGGGACATTCTTTGGAATTTTTGTGATTTGTCAAGACAAAAGATTAATGAAGACAAGAGCAGGCTTATTTTCTCAAAAAACACCCCTTAGGAGCAAAATGACTTATTTCAGGAGACCATTATAATCGAGGAAAATAAGGATCTTAGCATGTACCTTGGGATGCCTCTATTCCATAAAAGGCCCAATAGAAGTCAAGTCCAATTCGTAGTGGAGAAAGTTTGGAAGAAACTGTCGATGTGGAAATCTAAATTGTTTTTCAAAGGCCGTAAGGTTGTGTTTCATTAACTCCACCTTAACTATGATTTCGACCTATTTTATGCAAACTTCCTATTTTCCAAAAGCTACCCTTCAAGAGATAGAAAAAATTTGTAACAATTTCCTATGGGGGGATGAGGAGGGTTAGCGAAAACTTCATCTAGTAGCTAGAAACGTGACATTCCTTCCTAAAAGGAAGGGGGTTAGGCATCAGAATGTCAAGAGGCCATGAATAAAGCATGCTTGGTGAAATTGGGGTGGAAGCTTGCACAAGGGAACCCTAACCTAGCCCTGGAGTGTATAATGTCAAAGTACCTGCATAATGGGAGAGTCCTTAGTTTCAAGAATGGGTCAGTCATTTGGCCAAATTTAGGGAAAGTTTGGGAAATATTAGCAGAGAATTGTATTTGGCATCTTAGAAATGGGGCGGCCACTCAGTTTTGGAAAGATAATTGGGCCGGTATTGGCCCACTTAGATCTTGGGTAGCAGGACCTTTAAGAGAAGAGGAATAGAATGCCTTGGTAAAAGACTTCGTGGGAGGGGAAGGGTGGTCTTTTCACCTTTTATCCCTAGCCATTCCGAAAAGTATTTTAGCCATTATCGATGGAATTCCCCCACCTGACCCGATGGCCACCGAGCCTGACGAACCTCACTCAATACTTGTAAAACTGAAAGGCTTCTCTCTAAAACTTGCTTATGAGTTTGTCCTTGATCAATCCATGGCTTCGCCCCCCCCCCATGGGATGGCCGTGGAAAAGCCTCACATCTCCGAAAATAAAGTTCTTCATGTGGATTGTGAGTCGAGATAGATTACCAGTACTAAATATGTTGCACACCCACTCCATTATTACTAATCCTTCGTGCCCTCGATGTTTGCTTTCCCCGGAATCTTCCTTCCGTGCTGTCAGATTGTGCCCGTTGTCTGCAGCCATGTGGGACATGTTCCAAATTGATAAACCATACCAAAATGAATCAATTAAGGAGTGTTTAAAAAGAAACTTAGAGTCCGATGCCCAGGTGGGGGGAATCCCATGGAAAGTTCTCTTTCCATTTCTACTTTTTTGATGTTTGGAAAAATAGTAACACATTCATGTTCCAATCCCAAAGCATTGTGAGTCAGGCGCAACGTATGGCTAGAAATTTTGTTAGGGAGTAGCCAAGCCCAGTGAGTATGGACAATATCTTGATTCTCCGCCCCCTAAACCCTTTCATTAAATGGATTATCCCTCATTTGTAGTCAGTCCTTAGTGTGGATGCATCCTTCTCGGATCCGGCCCTCTTAGGCGGGTTACCGGGAATTATAAGGGATTATCATGGTAACTGGATTTCTGGGTTCTCTGTTGGGAGCTTCTTCCCCAACTCTCTCTTGGCGGAGCTAGCAAGTATAAAACAGGGATTTGTACATATTGTTAGTAATACTTATGTGTTGGTGCTCTCGGGTTGCTTGGAAGCCGTGGAGGCTTTAAATTGTAGGATTTTAAGCGGAATTTCATGAATCTAATTCATAACCACTTAAAACAGGATCTCATGCATATACAATTAAGGATCACATAATAGTTTAGAAATAACCTTTGATGCGTGAATTCCACAAATGCTCGTCAAGATCTCGGAGAAAGAACCTCAGATGTGATTCCTCTACTTGGTTCACCAATCCGAATCAACACTGCACCAATGCTAGTTGGAAGGAAGAAGAACTCTTCTTTTCTTGGAGTAAAATATTTCGTGACATTTGAGAGAGAGAGAAAATATTGAGAGATATTGTATCTTTTCTCTTGTGATTACCTAACTAAATATATGAATAATTAGGTTAGGCAACCCCTCCTTTTCCTCTCTCTTTGTCGGCCACCCTAGAGCCCATTATGGGCTTTAGGTTTTCTTTTGTTGATCTAAATATAATGTGTGACCTTGTAGGATCCATTTAAGTGGGCTTTGAGTTTATTATTTACTAACCCAAAGGTCTATAGCATTCTCTAGCAAGATGTAAAGACGACCCAATTAAACGAATTATTATCTCCGTAATATGATCCATATTATATTTAGTAATTGCAATAGAGTCGAGGACATAATTCCTTCATATATGCCTTGAATATTACTAACAATATGTACCAAAACCTTGATATGTGAATGCAGGGAATTGAACAGACAGTTCCAAGCAGAGATCGAAATAAGCCGGCAGATTATATGGCGACCTTTTGTAGACTCAATGAGTACTCAAGGATGAATGTAACTAGGAGTTTCCCCATCCCTCCTAATTACTGTTTTACTGCTTTAGTTCATGACTTTGTAAGACTATTTAACTACTTTTATGCAATCCATGTTCACCAAAGAAACTTGTTCTTCAGTTATGTTTCACTTATCAGCATGAGACTATGAAAGTTGCAAAAGCTACGTACACTTTTTTCTTAATACATTTGTAACCTAATGACATAGTAATATAAAAATAAAGACAGGGGAGTATGCAAATAATTACTTAAAGATCTAACAAAACTCAAAAACCTATCTCGCAATGGTATGGTATAACCATCATCTTATTTGTGACAATTGTGTATGTAGGAAAACACTTCTATTGGATTAATTAGGGTATACTGAGTATATACATCTAAATTGTGAACACAATGATGTTATTGTGTTACACAATGGAGTACATAATAGTAATAAGAGCTTATGATGGCTAACTTACTTTCCTAGAACTTGTAATGAGTTCATCTAATACTCTCTCTATTGGACGATATTATATATAATCAAGTTTGCATTTGCTTGTTGCATAGTTTCAAAGACACAAAGCAAAATCGATTCTTGCAAAAATTCAGTAACTGAAACTGAACCTAGCAAGGAACCCTCCCATGTTTGCCCCACCAACTAATGTCATCCCACTGAAAATTCCACCGGAGAAAATTCTTTGCGTGGGGCTGCCGATGGAGGTCCCATATTTAGGCATTGCAGAGCCCCTGACTCACATATTGGAGGTCCGCATGGAGACTTTGATGGAGCCACTAGAATGAATAGTGACGCTATTAATACCGAATAATGTTAATCATTTATTACGATTTTTAATTGATGCATATATGACCTCTCTTCCATCAATACCTGTTTTAATGGATGAAAGACTACCTAATCTTGCTCCTAACTCACTGTGTATGGTATGGAATGTACAAGGTGCGGCTAGCCGTCCTTTATTTGCGGCACCAAAATAAGTAGTTCGTGTAGACAAACCTAATGTGATCACCCTTGTTGAAACACATATGGGAGGTCCACAAGCCAAGAAAATCGTAAAAATGCTTAACTACACGGGACACACTCGTGTTGATGTGCAAGGTTTCAATAGGGGAATTTGGATTTTTTGGAAACCGGAACATATTATGGTTGATCCCATCATTAAACATGGGTAGTATATTACTATGGATATTAAGCGTGTCGAGGGTGAGCCTTTGTACTTCACCGCCATATACGCCTGTATTAGACCTATTTTACGCAAGTTTTATAAAATGCTAACTTATAACTATTAATTCAAAACTCATATACAAAGACGAGTTTCTTACTAAAATTCGTAATTATGGGTTACAAAAAGTTCAAAACAAAAATTTTGTTTTTAGATGCAAAAAGTGAAATATGGTTTTACCCTTGAGTCATTAAAAAGAAATAAAGAAGAGATGTCCATTTTCATCTTCTCTCTCTTCCGTGTCTTCTAATGAAGATGCCACAACAAGCTTGAGTTGTCAACTTTCCATCCTTAATCAGCAAATGAAGATCATTAAATTAAAGCTTGCTATTCTATGTGTTGCAATTCTAGGAAATTCACTCAACATTTGGGATTCAAAAAAAAAACCACAAACCCAAATTCCTTCATCATTTCGTGGCTTACCCTCAATGACCTCCGCTTGACGCTTTTGGCCACCACGGCTCGGCATGGTTCCGCCGCCGCTGCCGCTTCTTTTCTCTTCGATGTTGTCCTTGTTTCTCTCTCCTCTTTGTTTTGCTGCTGCCGCCGCTCGAACATGTTGTTTTCCCTCTCTCTCGCTTCGTTTCTTGGTGGCGTGTTGACGCCGTTACTTATCCGGTCCGCTGCTGCGTGTTCGACAGTGCTGCGGTGTCCGTGGTGGTGGCTCGCCATCGTTGGTGCTCCAACTTCATTCCTTCTACTATATAGTGTATTAGTAAAGGTATAAAGTAAAGAATTTGATTTCATTTTTCTTTGAATTACCAAGCATACATGAATTCAGATTTCTATGGGTTTTATTCTATGATTCCATAAATTAATTCAGCTTTAAACCTTGGTTTTCTTGGTTTTGATTTGCAAAATCAGCATGTAGTAGTAGTGTTAGAGTTAAAGATTGAATCTTTCCTTTTTGTATAATGGATTGAAGTTGTTTTGGAACTTGTAATCCTTGTTTGTAATCCTCTTCATTTTCATATATTAGATTTAGTAAATCAGATTTTATACATTATATTCCTATGAAATTCTAGACCATGATTTCGTATTGCGAATTAGTGTTGGAATTTCCAAAGCCGATGTTAGTTAGAGTGGGTTATAAGATTTGTGATTGATTAGTGAAAGAATGTGATTTAGAATAGAAGAAGGGTTTGTATATAAGAGTTATAGTTAGTTCATAAAAGAGTTTAAAAGGTATGAGCAAGTCAATTCATTTATCTGAATTATCCCATAGTAGGGATGATTGTTAATTGTTGTTATTATTGTTGTGAGGTGATTATTGGAGATTGATCATGAATTTGGAGATATTAGACTCTTGAAGATTATTATGGAGTCCAGCGCTTATTAGTAGAGGTACACACATGTCCTTCCACCTTTGTACTATAAATTAATATTTTATATGATTATATGTATTTCATGAATTGAACTCGAAACACTTTTACATGTTTTAACTATTGGATTGTTCAAAAGAGGCAATTGCGTATACAAAAGATTTGTCGAATACTTGAATATGAGTTTTAAGTCAAGAGCGGGATATTAATTATATGTTAGGTTTATTGATTGAATCTCTGATTACAAATTATACTAAGACTACTATATTTTACATGATGATGGTATGAACCAGCCAGACAGAGGTTTTAGTTATATGAGAATACTATTTTCTGTTATTGGTAAATTAAATCTATTTATAATCCCAACTTTCAGCTGTCTTCTCAAAATAATCTCAACTTTGGATTATTCCAGAATAATCCAAACTTTTGAGGGGACCTTCTAAAAATAAACCAAACTATCACTTTTCTTACCAACACTAATCCATTTTAGGTCTATAATATATAGAAAGCTAATAATTCGGATTATTACGAGAAGGTACCCCCTAAAGTTGGGATTATTCTAAAATAATCCAAAGTTGAGATTATTTTAAGAAGACTGGTGAAAGTTGGGATTATTCATGTCAATTTTTCCTTATTTTTATATTCAAGTGTAGATTCCTTCATAAGTTTCATGAATAGCGCTTATATATGAAAGTGATTGAAGATTGGTTATATGGGTTTTTGACTTATGTGAATTGGTTTTACAATATGAATGCCGATTTATGAACCTCGAGGGCTTTGATTGTAAAATGTTTTATGCTTACGATTTTAATCTCAACTACAATTCTATTTCGACGTTGTGGAGTAAACAAAGGAATTTTATCAAAGGATGTTTGACTTATATCATACTAAGTTTCTTAAGATTTGGGTTGCAACTTGCAATGACCGGTTTAATGATTTGCGATGCAAGTATTATATAGAAATACTGAGAGTGCGAATAAAATTGTATTTATGGTATGAGATTTTGATTATAAATAGTACTAACTTTGGCATTTATGAATTTGAGTTATGAAAATATATGGATTTGCGAAACTATGAATCGGACTTGATTTTGTTAATGATAGGGAAGATACTGCAACAGCAGTGATGAACACATCATTGTATGTGTGAGTATGAAATGATAGGGCATCATGTCCTGAGAAATAAGTCTTGCAAGCAGTACAAATATTGGTAGGGAGAGACGTCTCCATGAGTTTAGAGGCGGTGGGATAGTCCCCTCTATTCGTATCATCTTCCCTGGATAGTTTGTAAGTCATTTATCGCAGAAACTATAGAGTATTATTATGATCTAAAGGTTCGTATGGAAACTCATAAACAAAAGCTTTGGTCCTCTACGATTAACGGTCTATACTATGGGTTTTCCTTTTTCAAAGATAATTGTACTAAGAGTTATGATTCTAATGTAATGATGCTTTCTGAAATGTTGGATAGGTGTTTCTATTCAGCGGAATTATAGTTAAAAAGTATATGTTTTAATATATCTTCCGTGATTGGATAGCAAAGTGGGGTAAACTATGGAGTATATGTTTTAAGTTTAAATTTCACCTTCGAGAGATTTGGATCATGTTATTACGTTTTAATATGCATTTCAAAAACCCTATTAAGTATAGTAATTCTATGGGTGATACAAAATGTATTATTTTGTTATCTAAAATCGTGTAATATGGATATTGTTAATTCAGTCATCATCTAAAAGAATAGTAAGCTACGGAGCTACGTTTTAAGCCACTAAAATGAATTTTTGGTTGGACAGTGTGTACTCAGTTTTCCTGATTTTGTTCTTGGAACCTGTCCTGGTGGGGGCAGAGTTCATTGTTAGTGATTTTGCAGGTGTGTGTTCGCGGCTCAAAATTGATCAAAAGAAAGAGTTGGATTATGAAATCGTAATTAGATTAGTGATCTGAAAGTCGTATTTAGAGTATAAGTTGTTAGTACTCAAGTGGTTATTTTATGGTTAAGTATTCTATTATTTTGGAGAATTAAGTAAAGTACTCTGTAATAAGATATTTGGTTCTGAAATTGTTATGTGGTTGGGGGCCTTGACCCACAAGTCCAAGATCGATTTGTATATTATGTTTCCGCTGCAAGATAATGCAATTCGAGGTTTATCAATGATAACCGAGAGATTTGTGTATCTTAAGTGTAATTAGCTAGCAACTCGGAAGTGCGGGCTGTTACATGTGGTATCAGAGCAAGGTTGTTTAGAGTTGTCTTGATCCTCATATCATGGCATATGAGTTGAGATATGTTTATGAGATTGTTTAAGAGTTAAAAGTATATGAATTATATTGGTTGATAAACTCGGAGATTCGAGTTTTGATTTGCGGAATTAGGACGTTATACAGGTTATTGAGCTATTCAGATGTAAATGTTAAGAATTAGACTTTAAAAGTTTCATAGTCATATGAGTAAACATTTGGGAAATTAAGTGAAATGGCATCCATTGAATTGGGATATTGCTTTGAATAGGCATGTCGGGTTGATTATGGACTGATTTTGTTATTCGAATGGAATATTGAACATTAAAATTTAGTCAAATAAAGTTGTTACTCAATGAAAACTAGTACGCGATGTGGTATCATGGTTTTGAAACCCAACATGTCTAGATAGGGTTGATGAGAATTAATTGTCTGAATTTAACGATAGGATGTGATCAATTCTGTAATGGAAAAGTTAGTTATTAATCTTCAAGTATTTAGTAAAGAAGGCAAGGTTTAAAAAGAGACATGAAAATTTAGATTTATAACGAAAATTTGAAGTGTGCGAATGACTTTGCATTAATTATCTTGTTTGAGTTACGGGACGTATGGAAAAACTTAGTTTGTCAATTTTTGATTCTATCTGAATGAGGAAATATTTTACATGATGTTACAGTTTTGAGCATTTAATTAATGTGTAATTCGTTATGAGTTATGAAGTATTATGCAGAGAAATTAAAAGATAAGTGAAATATATTAAGAATCGGGAGCAGGAGTATTAGAGCTATGATTTATGGATGATGGATGGAATGATTTATTTTATAATATATTGATAATGATTTGGAATTACTTGATTATTATGATTACTCAAGCTAAGTATTTGCACTTGGAAAGTAAAATAGGTATTTTGAGTTAAAGATTTGAGTCATGTTATGGAATATGTATAGTGAGGATTTGATAATTTCTAGTTAGTTATCAGAGCAACTCTACGATCGAGTGTCAAGTTAGCCACATAGCGGGGGTAAAAGATCCTTGGGATTGTCCGGAAACCAATTTGGGTGATTAGTGGTTGAAAATCAAGGAATGGAAAATAAAAGAAGTTAAAGGCTGAGTGTCGAAAAATTGAGAATGTGGAAAAGTGAAAAGTGTTATTGAGGTTTTGGATTGTAGTGTGGATGATTTGAAATTATTGATGAGGAATTTTGGGGAATCTAGATTCGAGAAGTGATTGTTTGGGAAGCAATTGATCTTTCAAGGTATTGGAGTTATGTTAAGAGTTGCTTTGATTTGGTTTTTGTAAAAAAATGTTTTACGTGATCTTTTCCGTTTTCTAAATGTTCTAATGTTTTATGTTTCAAATTTCGAGGACGAAATTTATTTTAAGGGTGATAGTATGTAACAGCCCTATTTTAAGCAAGTTTTATAAAATGCTAACTTATAACAATTAATTCAAAACTCATATACAAAGACGAGTTTCTTACTAAAATTCGTAATTATGGGTTACAAAAAGTTCAAAACAAAAATTTTGTTTTTAGATGCAAAAAGTGAAATATGGTTTTACCCTTGAGTCATTAAAAAGAAATAAAGAAGAGATGTCCATTTTCATCTTCTCTCTCTTCCGTGTCTTCTAATGAAGATGCCACAACAAGCTTGAGTTGTCAACTTTCCATCCTTAATAAGCAAATGAAGATCATTAAATTAAAGCTTGCTATTCTATGTGTTGCAATTCTAGGAAATTCACTCAACATTAAGGATTCAAAAAAAAAAACCCCAAACCCAAATTCCTTCATCATCTCGTGGCTTACCCTCAATGACCTCCGCTTGACGCTTTTGGCCACCACGGCTCGGCATGGTTCCGCCGCCGCTGCCGCTTCTTTTCTCTTCGATGTTGTCCTTGTTTCTCCCTCCTCTCTGTTTTGCTGCTGCCGCCGCTCGTACATGTTGTTTTCCCTCTTCTCTGCTTCGTTTCTTGGTGGCGTGTTGACGCCGTTACTAATCTGGTCCGCTGCTGCGTGTTCGACAGTGCTGCGGTGTCTGTGGTGGTGGCTCTGCCATCGTTGGTGCTCCAACTTCATTCCTTCTACTATATAGTGTATTAGTAAAGGTATAAAGTAAAGACTTTGATTTCATTTTTCTTTGAATTACCAAGCATACATGAATTCAGATTTCTATGGGTTTTATTCTATGATTCCATAAATTAATTCAGCTTTAAACCTTGGTTTTGATTTGCAAAATCAGCATGTAGTAGTAGTGTTGGAGTTAAAGATTGAATCTTTCCTTTTTGTATAATGGATTGAAGTTGTTTTGGAACTTGTAATCCTTGTTTGTAATCCTCTTCATTTTCGTATATTAGATTTAGTAAATCAGATTTTATACATTATATTCCTATGAAATTCTAGACCATGATTTCGTATTGCGAATTAGTGTTGGAATTTCCAAAGCTGATGTTAGTTAGAGTGGGTTATAAGATTTGTGATTGATTAGTGAAAGAATGTGATTTAGAATAGAAGAAGGGTTTGTATATAAGAGTTATAGTTAGTTCATAAAAGAGTTTAAAAGGTATGAGCAAGTCAATTCATTTATCTGAATTATCCCATAGTAGGGATGATTGTTAATTGTTGTTATTATTGTTGTGAGGTGATTATTGGAGATTGATCATGAATTTAGAGATATTAGACTCTTGAAGATTATTATGGAGTCCAGCGCTTATTAGTAGAGGTACACACATGTCCTTCCACCTTTGTACTATAAATTGATATTTTATATGATTATATGTATTTCATGAATTGAACTCGAAACACTTTTACATGTTTTAACTATTGGATTGTTCAAAAGAGGCAATTGCGTATACAAAAGATTTGTCGAATACTTGAATATGAGTTTTAAGTCAAGAGCGGAATATTAATTATATGTTAGGTTTATTGATTGAATCTCTGATTATAAATTATACTAAGACTACTATATTTTACATGATGATGGTATGAACCAGCCAGACAGAGGTTTTAGTTATATGTGAATACTATTTTCTATTATTGGTAAATTAAATCTATTTATTTTTATATTCAAGTGTAGATTCCTTCATAAGTTTCATGAATAGCGCTTATATATGAAAGTGATTGAAGATTGGTTATATGGGTTTTTGACTTATGTGAATTGGTTTTACAATATGAATGCCGATTTATGAACCTCGAGGGCTTTGATTGCAAAATGTTTTATGCTTACGATTTTAATCTCAACTACAATTCTATTTCGACGTTGTGGAGTAAACAAAGGAATTTTATCAAAGGATGTTTGACTTATATCATACTAAGTTTCTTAAGATTTGGGTTGCAACTTGCAATGACCGGTTTAATGATTTGCGATGCAAGTATTATATAGAAATACTGAGAGTGCGAATAAAATTGTATTTATGGTATGAGATTTTGATTATAAATAGTACTAACTTTGGCATTTATGAATTTGAGTTATGAAAATATATGGATTTGCGAAACTATGAATCGGACTTGATTTTGTTAATGATGGGGAAGATATTGCAACAGCAGTGATGAACACATCATTGTATGTGTGAGTATGAAATGATAGGGCATCATGTCCTGAGAAATAAGTCTTGCAAGCAGTACAAATATTGGTAGGGAGAGACGTCTCCATGAGTTTAGAGGCGGTGGGATAGTCCCCTCTATTCGTATCATCTTCCCTGGATAGTTTGTAAGTCATTTATCGCAGAAACTATTGAGTATTATTATGATCTAAAGGTTCGTATGGAAACTCATAAACAAAAGCTTTGGTCCCACTAGTAGAAAAAAGCTCAATTGCTCCGGTTAAAAACCCAACAAATGCTCCGTATTTGACCCGTAGCAGACGCCATACGAGCATTTAAGGATTTTACAAATGCTCCGGTTGTACCCGGAGCATTTGGTAGCTCAAATGCTCCGGTTTCTTAAAAAAACAGAGCATTTGATCTATTTTAGTAGTAAAAAAAGCTCAAATGCTTCGGTTGTTAAGAAAAAATCGGAGCATTTGGTCTCTCAAATGCTCCGGTTTTTACTTAACAACCGGAGCATTTGAGCTTTTTTCAAAAAAAAATTAAAACCTGCCACCCCTGCTGCTAGCAGCATGGGTAACAAGTCTTAGCAAAACAAAACTGCAGTAGCGGAGCAACATCATACATTGGTTTAAGGTTAGAAAAAGGCACGTGAACATGATTTTAAGTACACTCATATATTAATTAGTCAAAACCAGACGATCAAGACAATAAATTAAGGATAGGCCCACATAAAGAATGAACCGATACATTTACTATAATAAATTATAATAATAGTCGGTAAAATAGAAGAATGAAAATGCAAAAAACAAAACCTTCAGCCTAAATCATTATAAGGAGAGAAAACCAAAACAACACGTTGTATGAGATACGAAAATATTCAACTAAAATATAGGGACTCTGAGATAGTCATACATATTTGACTAGCATTCAACCACTGCCCTTTCTTAAGGCTTGAAACTATATCATTGTTATTTTACAGAACTTACTAGTGCTCCAGCCTCTGCGGCCGTCGCGATGGAATCTAGGATCAGCTTCTCTTCAGTGTCACGAGAATACCTTTTCCTGGCGCTGCTGTAGCAGCAGAAAATCGAAAAACACATCTACTTCAAAGAACACATTGTATATATATACATTAGCCTTGAGAAATAAAGGCAGATGCGACTCATGAGTCTCATATAAAGATGACATTTTTATATTTCTCTAGCAGCACAAAATAGCTTAATTATAGAGTATAACAGTTGCCACAGGCTAAGCACCAACTTACAAGAAGAAAAACAGTCCCCAAGAAATGGATGATCCAAGAACAGCTGGATAGAAGCCGCATAAAGCCCTCTCAAACCCTAGAAATTCGATAATCCACAAATACCGTCTCAATAAGAGATACAAACTAAAAGAAGTAAATAGACCAAACAACACCTGTAACTAACTCTGTCCTAAATTCACCATCTCAAATCAATTCAAAACTCAAAGTTGGAAAATTCGACCAATAGTAAACCTCAAAACTTTGTTGATTCAAAATGTGCAACTAATTTGTTACACGAGTAACAAATAGTTAATCAAATTGATGTTCAAGACCAAAAAAAAAAGTCACTTTGAGAGGTTTCGGAAACCTCTATACTAACTCTTGTTGGTTGGGAGATTCGCAATTTGTCCATCATTTACTGGAAATATGCATGAAGCCAAGGAAAAACATAAAACTATAATCAACATTATTCAAAGTTCAAACATGCAGCAGCATTCATTTTCTCAACATTATTCAAACAACAGAATATGTGGAATATGATCACAGAGTATGAGGTACAAAATGTTGATTAATAAGCTGATGGTTTGAATGACTAAATGACAGCCTGAACTGAAATGCTCATCATGTATCCCTTCACACGAAACAAATGCTGCAGAGTCTTATAAGATGGACATATAACAAATCCATTTCAAACCTAAGCTAGAACGTGGTTAATCATTACAATTCACAAATAGGATATGTCAACTCAATTGCTGAAATAACACAAGCAACAATCACTTGATCACTAAGAGTATTCAAGTTTCTCTTCCTAGTGTAAAATTGTTACTAGAGATACTCCAACTTCCTTATAGCTATTCGAATGTGGAGAAAAGAAAATTAAGCTTTTAAAGAAGCAATTCTAACATATGTCCATATCAAACATCGAAATACCGCATAAAATCCGACCTCGTCCACTTTTACTAATACATAAAAGCATTGCAAATCCAAAACATACTTGAGGTAGCACAGTAGGAAATGAAGTCTGAAGCTTCTAGTTTCCAATGGTTTAGCATTCTAATGGTAGCATAGAACATTAAATCTAAATTGTCCTTTCTTTTAATGCTTTCCCATGGCTTAGCATTCTATTCAGTAAAAGTTGGCAATAGCAACCCCAACACTACAAGTACTTATTCGACACAAGTACCCAAGTCCAACTAACATATGTAATAACATCAAAATTATTCTTCGCCTATGTACAGAACAAACATGGATAAACCAAGCTCTACTATTTTCCAAAGACTCTGTTAAAACTTGAAATCTACTACAAAAATCCCCTATTGCATATTGTTCATATTTGGTTCTTTAAGAACGGATACATAGCCTCATATTTGGTTCTTTAAGAACATATGACAATAAACAGTTTATTAAAAAGATACTTCCACATTCATCATTAAGAGCTTGAATATATCTAATGAAGTCTTAAAAACCCAAATAAGCACATAATATAAATCATAATGGGTTCCTCCTAACACCTTTCTAATCCACAACACGTAACACATAATACCATTGACCTCTTAGGGTCACTCCATAAGACCATAACTACAACATGCTTTCTCCTAGGCCTCATGATACTACTAGTCAAGGTAAAAAGAGTAGGTACCTTGTTATAAGCTTAATTAAATACTTCCCAGAGTTCCTTCCTCCTTGAGTACCTAGTACAAGCACTAGCATACAAAAAAAGCTAAATGAGCAACATTGATTGTAAGTTAAGACACTAAATATTAATTATATACTCCATTAATTATTCCCCACCTTCTTGGAAAGCTCCATTAGTTATATGCACATGCCAATAAAATTTTAGAAAGATTAATTGTTAAAAAGTGAAGCCTAAGTTAGCCATAAACACATCAAACTGACATATTTAGGAAATAATAGGAAATCCCCAATATTACTTATCACTATTAGGGTCTGCCTAATTCTTACACTTTTCATAAAAACCTCCTTTTTCTCAAGTCTATAGTTTCTTCCTAAAGTACTAGGACTTAGGTACTCATCTCATACACACTTACGTGTAAGTGTTTGACTCAAATTATGTATTTTAGTATATAAAATTAGATAGTAAACATCATTGTGAAAGCAATGTGGACTATGGCACATCTGTGTCATTTACTAGGTATCCCGAAAACTGAATAGTGGAGACATTTATGTACCTTAGCTAAAACTAATTGCTCAGCTAAGCATATCTTTTATTAACTTTATAATGTTAAGTCAATCAGATAAGATTGGTCTTCCAAATTCCGTCATCTAAGCTGTTTCACATAATAGAATACAGATTGCTAATATATTAGAACACACCTTAAAGAAGGTAGAAAAGCTTTCTGGTTTTCTGGGCTTGCTTGAGAAATCTGATATAATTCATCTTCTTCGTCATTGTTCTTACCCTTCTTTGCATATTTGTCAAGAAAGGCGAGAAATAAGAGTGTGTTAAGAATTTACAAGGACAAAAGTTACAAAAATAAATGGTGAATAATGTAATGTGGTAAAAATAAAGGTGAAAGGGATTCATAGTTCATAAGAAAACAATTGATGTAAAGATGCCAAATTTCACAACTTGCAATGACATGAATATAACTAAAACAATTACATTTATCTATTATACTCTGAAACAAGGAGCATGAAGTACATGTGTGATCACAATTAGCATTACAGTACTTCTCTTACGGGTACGAAGACTGAATGCTAACTAAAACTAGGACAAAAACTAATCAATCGAAATCGATTATATTCAATGCAATTAGCAAACAGGACGATTAAATGTTTTGATCAAAAATACTGTAACTTATAAGTAATTTACAATGAAATCAGACACTTAAAAACCAGTGAGTGTGTGACAAGGTAGCATGCAGTGGGAAGCGAGGTTGCGAAACAGAGGTCCAATGCATTGAATATGGGGAGGGAGGTCTGGGTGTTTGCTAATCTTCAGAATAATAAATTCATCAGTAGAACAACAATCCTGGTCTACTGACTACGCTCAAATGAATGCAGGTTATTATGAACCTATGATTCTAACTTTTACGAAATAAAGAACAATTAAATGAAAGTCAAATGTAGTCATCAATTCGACTAAAGAGGGAGAGAAAATTAGGGTTACCTTTTGGTTCAAGTACAAGTGAATAAACTTGTCACCACTACTAGAACAGTGGATACTGAACATACCCGGATCTAATGGTAGATGCTTTCCACCTTTATCTTTCCAAGCCTTTTCAAAGCTTCTAAGTTCATCTGAAAAGGGTTAATTGAAAAAAAGTGCCTCTTGAGTAGTGACAACTAATTAGCATATAACAGTTTATTTGCTACTGATGTAGGATGAATTTTACCTTTATTGAGATTATGCAGAGTTTGCAACATGTCCACTTTGCCATCTGAATTTAGCTTCCTAGTAACTGAATGGCCCTATAAAACAAGTTTAGAATAAATATTGCTATTATCGAAAAACTTTTCATCACTCCCTCAATGACAATTCAGATATCTATATTATCTTGGGACATTTTATTAGTTGTATGCCTCCGACCCGTGAACTTTTGGCTCATGCAGTGTAACTAGAAAGGCTCAAGCAAAAATATTGTCATGAAGTCCCCTTGATATCAATAACTGAGATTTTTTCTTCAGGTTCAGACAATTTATTTCCATATTAATTCAATTCAGAGCCTCAACTTCACTTCAAAAATTGAGCAGATCATAATCTTGCAGATATAAACAATATTTATACTCCAACTTTAAGCTATATAAACCAGATTTTCAATTCCAACATCAATGAAATAATACCAAAAGAGGAGGAAAAAAAGAATCAAACCAGAAAACGAGATCGAAGATCATCTAAAGACATTGAGGAGACATCGAAATCTTGAACGGTGTCGTTTCCAGGAGGTCGATAACTCTCAGGACCACTAAATTACAAGCAAATAACTACATTTAGGAGAGAGAAAGATGCAGAGAAATATATGTATAGAGAGAGAGCATGAGAAGAACCTGACGGGGAAGAAGCCGAGGACGAAAAGAGACAGACTTGCTAATTACAACGCCATTGCACAAATTGTCCAGATTGTGACTTTTGTGCATACATCGACGACATTTTTGCGTCTTTTGATATGTGAAGTTCACTCGAGCATGGACGATTTTCAAGTTTCAACAGAGAGAAGTGTTGGTTTTTTTTTTCATGGTCTTGATTTTCGTCTCGAATCTAGGGTTTCATGTTTCGTGCTTTTGATTTTCTTCTCGGATTTAAGGTTTCAAGCTTCGATTTCTCTCAATTCATATCATGATTAAATAACCTACATACCATTCAGAGCAATCAGATTCTCTCAATTCATATCATGATTAAATGATGATCTAATTTATTAAAGCACAAACAATTCGATTAAATTTTGAGTAAGGAAATACAATATGATCGAATCAGCAAATACGATTATGAAAACACCAATCTACACAATAATATATATGGAGTATAGGAAGAAAATACACAATAATAAACCAGCCCATACTCCAAAGCGACATTCAGAAAAATATTCCTCAAATCAAAACTAATTAGCACAGTTTATTCTCCTAGATTAACCTTCTAAATGTGGCAATTTCTCAACATTCATACCATTTTTAAGCAAAACCCTTAATTTCTCAACACCCAAACAACTGAACAAGACCCAATAAACTCCAACTTTTAGTCGAAAAGCCCTAATCTAATACGCGAAAATGAACATAAAACCAGCCAAATCCATTGAGAAATTAAAGAAAGCACGAGATAACAAAAACTGCGAAGAAATTAAGCACAAGAAAATGAAGAAATGTGTTAACTTTAGACGAAATTAGGGTTTAACAACAAGATAAACTAACTTTCATAAACAATTAAAGATCGAAAGCTCTAATGATACAAACCAGGACCGAAGAACAATCAAGAACAAAATCAAGCAAACACGCGAGATTAAACAAAAACAAATAGTCGAAACTCGAAACCCTAAAATCAAATCAAGAAGAGGAATTGAGGACAAGGAAATATACGTTATGCTTTCCATATATAGATAGAGAAGAGGGATCAGAGTAGGAGAGAAGGAGAACAGAGAGAAGTATCAGATCAGAGTTGTGAACACGAGAGGTTAGAGAGAATGAATGGAAATGTGAGGAGAGGAGGTGCAAGTTGAGTAAGAGAGAGGAGAGGGAAAATGAGAGAAAAATAGGAGGTTTTAATCAAAAATCTAGAGATTATAATTACGAGGGAAAATAACCAAATGCTCGTGTTGGGCAACCCGAGCATTTGGGAAATTTTTTTATTAAAATTTTTACAAATGCTTGGGTTGATTAATCAACCGGAGCATTTGAGAAGTAGCAAAAGCAGTTTTTTCCACTAGTGGATCCTCTACGATTAACGGTTTATACTATGGGTTTTCCTTTTTCAAAGATAATTGTACTAAGAGTTATGATTCTAATGTAATGATGCTTTCTGAAATGTTGGATAGGTGTTTCTATTCAGCGGAATTATAGTTAAAAGTATATGTTTTAATATATCTTCCGTGATTGGATAGCAAAGTGGGGTAAACTATGGAGTATATGTTTTAAGTTTAAATTTCACCTTCGAGAGATTTGGATCATGTTATTGCGTTTTAATATGCATTTCAAAAACCCTATTAAGTATAGTAATTCTATGGGTGATACAAAATGGATTATTTTGTTATCTAAAATCGTGTAATATGGATATTGTGAATTCAGTCATCATCTAAAAGAATAGTAAGCTACGGAGCTACGTTTTAAGCCACTAAAATGAATTTTTGGTTGGACAGTGTGTACTCAGTTTTCCTGATTTTGTTCTTGGAACTTGTCCTGGTGGGGGCAGAGTTCATTGTTAGTGATTTTGTAGGTGTGTGTGTTCGAGGCTCAAAATTGATCAAAAGAAAGAGTTGGATTATGAAATCGTAATTAGATTAGTGATCTGAAAGTCGTATTTAGAGCATAAGTTGTTAGTACTCAAGTGGTTATTTTATGGTTAAGTATTCTATTATTTTGGAGAATTAAGTAAAGTACTCTGTAATAAGATATTTGGTTCTGAAATTGTTATGTTGTTGGGGGCCCTGACCCACAGGTCCAAGATCGATTTGTATATTATGTTTCCGCTGCAAGATAATGTAATTCGAGGTTTATCAATGATAACCGAGAGATTTGTGTATCTTAAGTGTGATTAGCTAGCAACTCGAAAGTGCGGGCTGTTACACGCCAGTCCTGATCCACATAAAAGACTTGATCTTTGGCGAGAACTTAAGGAATTCGCCACAACTCACAATAAACCTTGGTTGCTGGCGGGAGATTTTAATGATACACGCTTCACTTGGGAGCGCAGCTCTTGTTGTAATAAAACTTCGACACGAGCAGCTCGTTTTAACGAATGGGTGGAGGATATGGGGCTCCTGGAGGTTGAATTTTCCGGCGCTTCACACACTTGGTCTCGTGAAAAATCGGTTGACACTTGGCAGAGTGCAAGACTCGATCGTGCTCTGTGTAATGGTGAATGGAGTTTGAAGTTTGCCAATGTTGCTGCGAAAGTACTCCCAGCAATACAATCGGATCACTGTCCTCTTTTAATCTCCCCGAATGGTTTTGCCCCAGTTGGAAATCTTAACAAACCGTTTCGTTTCCATGCGGCTTGGTTGACTCAAGAGAAATTTAGTGACTTTTTGAAGGAAAATTGGGAAACATTAGTGCCTTTGGTTACGCAACTTTCAAACCTTGCTCAGAACTTGCAAAGTTGGAACCATAATGTTTTTCATAATATATTTAAACAGAAACGCAACTATATGGCACGAATTGCAGGGGTGCAGCGCTGCCTAGCCACAACTAAATATCGTGATGTGATTAAACTTGAGGTGAAATTAAGGAGGGAGTTGGACGAAATCCTTGCTCAAGAAGAGCTCTTATGGTACCAGATATCTCCAATTGATTGGCTTCGCGATGGCGATCGCAATACTACGTATTTTCAACTAAGCACTATAGCAAGAAGATGGCGTAATAAAGTATCAGTCATCCGTGAATGCCCCAATGGCGAGTGGCTGCATGACAAAGAGGCAGTGAAAGGTACGATTGTTAATTATTTCACTAACCTCTTTATGGATGATGGGTTGATAGAAAATAAGAGAAATGTGGAATTACCAGTGGATATCTTTCCTGAATTCACTAATGGGGACTGGTTAAGCCTTACTCGACCATACACGAAAGGTGAGATTGAAATGGTGGTGAAGGCCATGGGTGCACTCAAGGCTCCAGGTCTGAACGGCTTTCAAGCCCTTTTCTTTCAGAAAAATTGGGACTTAGTTGCTGAAACTGTTTATGATTTGGTGCTCAAGGTCTTGGAAGGAAAAGGTATGCCACAAAGTTTAAATAACACTTTTCTTTGTCTCATTCCCATAGTAGACTCGTCTGAATTAGCTTCTCAGTTTAGGCCAATTTGTTTATGTAATGTGGCTTATAAAATCATTACAAAATGCATTGTAAACCGTATAAAACCAATGATGCCACACCTAACCTATTGTACCCAAACTAGTTTTGTTCCGGGTCGTCATATTACAGACAACATCGTAATTGTTCAGAAGGTGATTCATACTATGAGAACTAAGTAGGGCAAGAAAGGCTATATGGCAATTAAAATTGACTTTGAGAAGGCGTATGACCGCTTAAAATGGAGTTTTATTCAAAACACACTTTCTGATATCAGATTTCCATTGCTTCTTATTTATGTTATTATGGAATGCATAACTACATCTTCTATGTAAGTCTTATGGAATGGTGAATCTACTGATAGCTTTCAGCCTAGTAGAGGAATCTGTCATGGTGACCCTTTATCACCTTATATCTTTGTTCTTTGTATCGAACGTTTAAATCAAGTGATTGAAGAGGCTATCATTTCCTATAAATGGAAACCAATCCAAGCAAGCAGGAATGGCCCGAAACTTTCTAATCTTTGTTTTGCGAATGACATCATCTTATTTGCTGAGGCTTCGGTGGAACAAGCTGGGATTATTCAACACAGCCTTTCGAGATTTTGCATAGCATTAGGCTCTAAAATCAGCTATGTGAAATCGCGAGTTTATTTCTCGCACAACATGACTGAACTTGAGACGAATTGTATAAGTCAAGCGTTGGGGATTGAGCAAAGGAATGCACTACAAGAAAATGCCAAAATAACGACTGCTTAACAACGGTGGTAAAAAACGGTCGCTAAAATTACATTCAGCGACCGTTTAAAGCCGTCGGTGGACACCGACTGATTATAAAGCAAACAACGACGGGTGAACCGTCGGTGAATATCAACGTCGGTTTAAAGCCGTCGTTGATATTGTTAAGGTAAATCTGAAATTTTCTTTACCCTAGGCGACGGTCTTTAACGGTCGGTGATTTCGAAGGGGGGGTTAAAATGAAATTGCCTCTTTCAGTCGGGTTTATTTTATTGAGTTAAGAAAAATAACCTCACCTTCACTCGTCAGTTCTCCCTTTCTCTCTCATACAACCTCACCTTCACTCCTCCCTCATAAGCCCTCACCGGCGGAGGCGCGCGCATCTAAAGGCTGTGGACTCGGTGAAATCTTGACTCGGAGTCGTGGACCTCCTGCTGTGGCTGCTGTTGCTTCGTACTCGCCGACCTGCTGCAGCGGCAACGGTTTGGCTCGGAAGACGGTGGACGGACAACCTCCAAGAGTTCCTGACTCGTGACTAGGTACATTTTAATCTGCTCAATTTTGTTGATTTCTTGTTTTACTTTACAGATTAGGGTTTATCAATTTCATGAGAATTGGAAAATAAATTGCAATTTTACTTGTTAGGGGTGTTTATATATCAGATTATATAATGTAGAATTGTTAAAAATGTTAATTTTGTTGTTGTACTTTGATTTGGGGTGTTATTGGTGTTTGAAAATTGAAATGGCATTATATTTGAATTGGGCATTATCAATGTTAATGCTGATTTTGGTCATTATATTTTATGGTCTATGGCAAATTGTCATTTGGTCACTCATCTAAGACAGTTTAAGGAATATTTTTTTTTTTTTTGGTAATTAAGAAATAGTATAACCAAAACAAGAATTACACCTAAAGGCAGCTAAAATAGCCCCAACAAAACTGGATAAACCCAGTATTTACATCCCTTCTATCCATCCTCTATCATTATCCTTCACCCTATCACTAATAATCTGTAAGATTCTATTTTTTACAATGTATTTAATCCCCTTTACTGTATTATCTATTGTGTTAACAGTATACTCCCACAGAGCCAAGTTCCTGTTCCTCCATATCAAGTAAACTGTAGCCACCACAGCCGCTAAAATGACTTGTTTTTTAAACTTCGAACCAGAGTACCTGTCTCTGATCCATCTGCACAGTTGGTGCAGACCTCTGCTTCTTCATCTCACACCCAACCAAAGCAGTATATCATGGATGTATCTAGAGCTAAATGCACAATCAAAAAATAGATGGTTTATATTTTCCACATGTTGCTGGCAGAGCAAACAGCTATCAGAATCAGTCACCCCAAAAAGCTTTAGTCTAGCTCTAGTTTTCAGTCTATCTTGGATAGCAACCCACATAATAAATCTGTGTTTAGGTAGAGAATACCTATTCCACACAAATCTATTCCATTGTACCTGATTTTGAGTAGTACACGCAGCTTTGTACTGATTTTTAATGCTGTAATTAGTGCTAACTAGCCACTGAGTTCCCTGCTCCCTAGTACTGATGAGCTGCTTTGCTTTGCAAACATACTTCCAAGCCCAGCTGGCAGTTTTTGGGGCCTCATATGAACTCCAATCATTATTTTGAATATACACACAGTTCACCCACTTAACCCAGAGATTTTCCTTGCCTTGAGATATATGCCAAGCTAATTTCCCCAAAGCAAAAGTGTTCCACAACTCCAAATTTCAAAATCCAAGCCCTCCACCATTTTTGGGCTTGCAAACGTTCTCCCAAACCACTGCACCTGACTTGCTATCATTGTGGGTCCCTGACCACAAAAAACATCTGCAAATGGTATTGACTTCTTTAAGCACAACTTTGGGAATGATGAAGATTTGCCCCCCAGTAAACATGGATGCTCATAAGAACACTATTCACCAGTAAACTTCTAGCTGCAAAAGATAAGTTCCTAGTTTTCCACATATTGATTCTGTTTATCATATTGCTAATCAGGCTTTGACAATCACGAGCATTTAGCTTGCCAGTGGATATAGGAATACCCAGATACTTAAAAGGAAGGTTACCAGTAGAGAAACCACTAACATCTGTCACTCTTTGTATCTCTTGCTCTTTCATTCCTGCATAATACACTTCAGATTTACTCTTGTTTACTTCCAATCCTGAGGCATTGGAAAACATCTGAAATCCTTGCAGCATTGTATATATGGATCTAAAATCCCCATTGCAGAATAATAGCAAATCGTCAGCAAAACAGAGATGGACAAGCTTTAGATCTTTACACCTGGCATGGAATTTAAATCCTTCAAGTTCACTAACATAGGAAAGAATCCTATCCAGGTAATCCATACAAAGTGCAAAGAGCAGGGGGGACATAGGATCTCCCTGCCTTAGCCCTCTGTTAGCACCAAAAAAACCACAAGGGGCACCATTAAGCATGATAGAAAACTTCGGGGAACGCACACAGACCATAACTTGTTCAACAAATTTCTGGGGGAAGCCTACACCTTCCAGCATCTGCTGCACAAAATTCCAGTTGACAGTGTCGTAGGCCTTCCTAAGATCCAACTTCATAAGACAGCTGGCACGAGTGGTACTCCTTTTATAAGATCTCACCAAGTCTTGGCAGATCATAACATTGTTCAAGATGCTTCTTCCTGCTACAAAAGCCCCTTGACTGGAGGAAATAATTTCAGGCAAAACTTTATTGATCTTCTCACTCATTAGCTTTGTAATACACTTATAAAGCGTAGAGCAACAAGCTATAGGCCTATAATCAGCAACATTCTCAGGACATTTAACCTTTGGAACAAGAGTCAAAGTAGTAATATTGATGACTTTCAACGGCTTGCCAGTCCTAAAAAAATCAAGAATGGCATCAGTCACATCTTCACCCACAATCTCCCAATAGTGCTTGTAAAATTTGCTATTGAAGCCATCAGCTCCAGGAGCTTTCTCATCACGGATGCTGAACATGATCCTCTTTACATCTTCTCTGGTGAACTCAGTATTGATGACTTGCAGATGCTCCTCAGAAAGCATCTTCCCCTTAGTAAGAAGAGTAGGAAGCAAAGTTTGTTTTTGGTCTTGGCAAGAAAACAGATCTTGATAATATTCAAGAAAGGCTTTCTCTACAGATGTCTGGTCATTTATCCATACTCCATCAGTACTATGGATAGAATGAATCTTGTTATGATTTCTCCTGGCCTTTATTGCTTGATAAAAGACCTGAGTGTTTTCAGCCCCACATTTAAGCCAATTAATCTTGGCTTTTTGATGCAGCAGAGAGTTTTTGTTTAGCTTAGCTCTTCTAAGCTTCTCCAACGCTACCTTTTCAGTGCTAATCAACATAGGATCCCCTGGATACTTATGCATCTCATCTTGAGCTATTTTAAGCTCCTGAGTAGCCAGAATGACAGCCACCTCAACATCACCAAAGCCCACTCTATTCAGTTCTTTCAAGGCCACTTTCACCTTCTTCATCTTCATACAAACTCTGAACATAGGGCACCCTGTGACTTGCTTATTCCATTCATCCTTAACAGTAGAGAGGAGAGTAGGATGTGTGCACCACATGTTATGAAATTTAAAAGGTTTTTTCTGATTGGTCTCAGGATACACACACAGCAAAACCGGAGTGTGATCAAAGTTTCCTTCAGGCAAGAAAGCAGCTTCAGCAAGATCATATTCATCACATCAGAGAGAGTTAGCCAACACTCTATCAATTCTAGAGAAGACTCTTTTGTCACCATCTTGTTTATTATTCCAGGTGTAATGCCTACCAGTTGCTTTCACATCAGAGAGATTACACACAGAAAGACAATCAACCATTGGGGTAATTTCAGAGTTCCTAACAATAGCTCCAATCATATCCTCAACATTACTTAGGGCATTAAAATCACCCATAATAACCCAAGGTTTCATATGGTTCCGAGCAATAGCCTTTAACCCATTCCATAAATTCATCCTACCTGCCTGATCATTAAAACCATAGACAAAAGTGCAAAGGAACTCTTCCCCATTTCTAGGCTGCACACTACAGTGAATAAATTGACTCTCAACTTGCTCAATATTAATAGTAAAGGACAAAGGACACCAAGCAATAATGATTCGACCATTCTCATGGCAACTGTTATTGTGTGTGAAACACCAACCAGGACACAGATTAAGGTATACATCACCTAGTTTAGGGGATTTAACCCTAGTTTCTAAGAGGCTAAACAACTTAACATGATGAGAATTAACAAAAATTCTCACCTCATTTTGTTTGGTTCTAGTGTTTAGACCTCTTACGTTCCAAGTTAGGATGTTATCCATCCTGGGAAGGGGATGTCACCCCCTGCCCATCATCCTTTGTCAGCACATGATCTTGAGAAGATGAACTTTCAGCATTAGTATCCCCTCCTTGCATTATGTCCTTATTCATATCACCATTGTTGACCTCCACTATCTCCACTGTTTCCTCCCCCTGCAGCACTGTAAAAGTGTTGTGAATTGGTATCACTGCCACATTTTGTTTTGGTGCAGTCTGCCTAGTCCCCACAGCAACAAAGCCTTCAGCGTCCGGGCTCACTTTCTTCTTCTGAACCCACACTTTTGTACCAACATTCTTCTTACAAATTGCAGCCTCATGCCCATACCCTGAGCACTTAGTACATAAAGTGGGTCTCCATTCGTATTCAATCTTTTGCTCAACAACATTTCCATGTTCATTGCAAAATGTCACCTCATCAGGAAGCTCTTGGTTAATTCCAACTTCAACCATTACTCGAGCAAATGCAAGTTTATCCTTGCTCTTCGTTGCCTGATCCATCTTGACAGCATTTCCCACCAATCCAGCGATCTTAAAAAGGCTCTTCTCGCCCCAGTACTTAAAAGGAAGGCCAGGTAGCCTAATCCATATAGGGACCTCCTTCAATCAGTTTTATCCACATTCATATCAGGATCCCACATTTTAGTAATCAGTGGCTTTTGATCAAAAAACTGAAATCCCTCCGTAGCCACCTTCAAACATGCCTCAGTCGAATCAAATCGAACAATAAAAATGCCTTTCCCTATAACCCCAATTTTATCAATCCCTAACTTCCCCCAAATTCGCCTAAAAAAGCCTTCCATCACCGTTAATGGTGGGTTGGCTCCCAGAACATAGCACACAACAACCGAAGACCAATATTCCACTTCCTCCCGAATATCTTCTAGTTCAATTGTAATGATGAAGGTCCGCTTACTCACCTGATTCATCGGAGTTCCAGTTCCATGTGTTTCTGTATCCACTCGATCTGCCCAAGAAAGCCTCGCCGGAGTATTAGCCACCTTCGAACCACTTTGGATCACATCAAGCCACTGTGACAGTGCCGCCTTCTCCATCGAATGTTGGATTTGCTCCTCCAACGTAGGTGGCGGAATTATATCCGTAACATCCTCAATATCAATATCTTCAACTAAAACATTCTCCTTAATAGGACTCGGAATCCGCAATCCTTCAACACCAGTGACTTCATCGACCGATTTGGACTTCCTAACCGGAGAAGATGATGGTCCTTTAGCTTTACCCTTCCCCTTCTGTGCACTTTTTTTCGCCCCCACGACCTCGTGCCATGGCGTCGGCGTAGTTTAAGACAGAGGAGTCTTAACATACGGCGAGAGAGAATAGAGCGAAAATTAGGTCTCAATTTTTAAGGAATTATTACATTAGTAATTAGTTGCGAGAGGTCCCTTCTTGCAAAGAAAAGTGTTGTTGTGACTACTTTTCTAGGGCCATTATATCAAAATAGTGGTTTTTATGTAGAATTGTAAGTTGGCTAATAGATTTACAGTGGCTAAATGCCTAAAATTGTTGTTAATTTATTATTGTTATATGTATTGTTGTTAATTTAATATAATTTGTTACAATGGCACTCACCAAAATCTCATTTGGCTTTGGCAATGTAGGTCGCTAAACACCACGGCCTGACTGCCGTCCGCCTGTGCCGGACCCCTGCCGCCTCTAGGTACTCTTTAATTTTTAAATTCTTTAATTTTAATAGTAAATTTAGTTTATATGGTTAATTGCTTAATTTTATGTATAAATTTTACTAAATGCTTAAAGGTTACCGTTTAATAATTGATTTTCTACATGATGTAGGATTACGTAGCATTTTGGTGTTTCTCTTTGGCTTAATTGTAAGGTTAGTAGCAATTTTGACCATATTTTGTCTTCAATTTATATTATTTTTGTACATGTAAATTCTATATTTTAATTTTTGTGTAAGTTTTTCATCATGAAATATAATGTATTAAAAAAAACTTTTGTTTAGAGAATGTTAAAAACTATATAATTTATTAGTTTATATTACTTTGAAGATTAAGTTACTTTAATTGTATAAGTTTAAGTTACTATATAATTATCACAATAGTTTTTATAATGGTTCGTTTATTAAAGGTTTTAAAAGTTAAAAACTATATAATTATCACAATAATTTATTTATTGCACATTCATTTATTTAGTTTACACTATTTAAATTGTTTATATTGTTTTTGACATATTTGTTTTCGTGGAAATAGTTTGGATGATGTTATAAATTAAATTTAAGTGTTTAAATAAATATGTCTGCATCATCATGTGCCTAGATACCCGTTCAAGGTATACTCATTAGGAGTATATCTTGAATAGTCCCCGATTGGGACTATTCTTCGACGTTTGACCTCACTTAGGTGGTGAATGTATGCCTTTTGTTCTATTCTATGTAATTTCCGGTGATGTTGTTTCTCTATGTTGTTCTCTGGGTACATATGTAAGCTTTTACGAAGCTCACATTGTGTACTTGGAGAACTCATGGGAAATGCTGCCGGAATTTACGTAGAAGCGAATAGTTGGCATACATTCACTAGTGGGGTTAGACGTCGAAAAATGGGTTAGGTTGGAGTGATAAGGACCTTTGGACATCATTTTAGGCCCTATATGTATTTCACACAAATGTTTTAATTGTACGTATGTTGGTTGTTAATGAGTATTGTGATTGAAATGGTTTAGAATTGTAGAATTGGTCACCATGAAACGGAAGGAGCGTTGGTGGATGTATGATAGATATGACAATGTGCGTAACTTGAGGCCCGAGTTCTTGAGGGGGGTTGATGAATTCATTGACTTTTGCAAAGTAAATCCCGAAAACCCGGGTAAGGATGAAGTTAGATGTCCGTGTCCGAAATGCAAGAACGAGACGTATGCATGACGAGACACGGTTAAAGTGCATTTGTATAGCAAGGGCTTTATACCTGATTACTACGGTTGGTATTCTCATGGTGAAGAGTTACCTCAACCCGCAGAAGAGCTATCTAATCCGTACCGTGAAATGGTTTTCGATGCTCTTGGGAATAACCCGGAACCGTCCACTGTTGAAGAGCCTAGTGGAATGGAGGAGGAGCCTAATCCTCAAGCAAAGGTGTTTCTTGACCTATTAAAGGCTTCTGAGGAACCGTTGTACGACGGGAGCTCCATGTCTGTGTTGGAAATGGCATCTAGAATAGTATCTTTGAAGTGTGAGTACAATTTGCCACATAGGTGTGTTGATGCTTTTGCTTCATTACTGAAAGAAGCAATACCTAACAACAACAACAACATGAGTAACACATTTTACGATACGAAGAAGATCTTGGAGGGATTAGAGATTCCCCACGAGAAGATTCATGCTTGCCCCAAAGGTTGTATGTTATTTTGGAGAACCGATGCACACTTGGACGGATGTAGAGTGTGCGATAGCGGCAGTATACAAGAGGACTTCTAAGGGGCCTTTAGTTCCAATGAAAGTTCGATTTATTTCCCAATCACACCGAGATTGCGAGAGGTTGTATGCAACAAAGAACGTTGCTGAAGAAATGACATGGCATGCCAAAAATCCAAGAGTCGAAGACCAAATGACTCACCCTAGCGACAGTGAAGCTTGGAAGCATTTGGATAGATCCTTTGGCGAATTTGCATCTGAGCCTAGGAATGTTCGGCTCGGTTTGTGTACCGATGGGTTTGGTCCACATGGAAAGTTTGGGGGTCAATATTCATGTTGACCGGTCATCTTAACCCCGTACAACTTGCCGCCATCGATGTGCATGAAAAAACCCTTCATGTTCCTTTCGTTGCTCGTTCCTGGTCCTAAAAATCCGAAGGGAAACTTGGATGTGTACATGCAACCCTTAATCGAGGAATTGAAGCAATTATGGGATGTTGGAGCAACTACTTATGACATTTCTAGGAAACAAAATTTCAATATGCGTGCCGCCATTCTTTGGACAATAAATGATTTTCCCGCTTACGGTATGCTATCCGGGTGGTCTACCTGGGGAAAAAGGCTTGTCCATATTGTATGGATAAATCCAAAGCTTTTTGGCTCGAGCATGGGGGTAAAGTTTCTTAGTTTGATTGTCACCGTCAATTCCTTCCTGAAGATCATCCTTTTCGTAAAAACAAAGTAGTTTTTTGCAGAAATAAGGTTGAAAAAGGATCTCCACCACACATCATGTCTGGGGAAGAGTTGTGGTCATGTGTTAAAGACTTGCCAAAGGCTACGAGATGGACCGAGATGCACTTAACGCTTTGAAAAAGTTGAAAAATGGGTGGTTCAAACAAAGTTGTCTTTGGGAGCTCCCATCTTGGAAGAATCTGCATCTTCGTCACAACCTTGACGTCATGCACATTGAGAAAAACTTCTTCGACCAACTCATTCACACGATTATGGATGTGAAAAAACAGACAAGGACACCGTTGCATCTAGAAAAGACATTGCTAAATTGTGCAAAAGGCCTCAACTTCATGTCACCAAGGATGCGAACGGAAAAGAAACTCCACCAAAAGCACCTTTCGCACTGGACAAGTCCCAAAGGAAAGTATTATGCAACTGGGTCAGAGATTTGAAATTTCCCGATGGCTATGCTTCCGACTTAACAAGATGTGTGGACATGCAGTCCGGTAAGCTGCACAGTATGAAAAGCCATGACTGTCATGTGTTCATGGAAAGATTATTGCCGATTGCATTAAAGGAGTTGCTTCCGGTTCATGTGTGGAAAGTTGTCACTAAGATTAGCCTTTTTTTCCGTGATTTGTGTTGCTCCACCATCACAGTAAGTGACATGGAAAGATTGGAAAAGGACATAGCCGAGATCCTTTGTAAACTCGAAAAGATTTTCCCACCATCATTCTTCAATTCCATGGAACACTTACCAGTTCACCTTCCACGCTAAGCAAGGCTATGTGGTCCCGTGCAATACCGTTGGATGTATCCCTTTGAAAGGTACCTTATCCTTCATTTTCATATATCCTTTTTTATTGTTCTTCGCAATTGTGTAACTCTTTTTGATAACCACCTTATTAGGTTCCTCGATCATTTGAAACGCAAAATTGGTAACAAGGCTCGTGTGGAGGGTTCTATTTGTAATGCGTACTTGTGTGAAGAGATTGCAAACTTCTGTTCAAACTACTTTTAGCAAGGAGTGGATACTAAGACACGAGATTCAGGCCGTAATGTAAATGATGAAGTTGATAGGATGCTCGACGAAACTGTCCCAGAGCTATTCAAGGTTAATTGTGGTCGGCCGTCTAATGCAGGTGGAACACGATTTTTAACTGAAGTGGAACTACGACGTGCACACCTATATGTGTTAGCAAATACAGGCATCTTACAAGAATTTGAGAAGTAAAACACTTGTTATTAATCATACTATTTATAAATTTAACTTTCATTAATAATTTAGACATTAACAATTGTTATGTTTGTAAGGGATTTCGAGGACCACATTCTTCAAATTCGACCTACTCTACGTACAGAAGATGTGTGGGTGCAACATGAAGAAGAATACCTTGATTGGTTTAGATCGAAAGTGAGTTTGTGTGACTATTAAATCTCGTCTGATACAAAGCTGTATTTAACATGTGAATGAATTTCAATAGGTTATTCAAGACAAACCCAATGATGATGTACTGTTTGCTTTGGCAATGGGTCCTTCGACATTAGTTCGCACTTGGAATAGATACTATGTTAATGGATACAATTTCCAAACAAAAGGATCAAGCAAACACAAATCCACCATGAATTATGGAGTGTGTGTGTTTAATGATGGAGGGAGTGATTTCTTTGGGATTCTAGATGATGTTATAGAATTGAAGTTTTCGGTGCCCTTAGTCAATATAGCCTTTGTTTTGTTCAAGTGCAATTGGATGGACAATGTGAGGGGAATGAACATCGATCAATACAAGCTAGTTGAAGTCAACCACACCAAGAAATACCCCAAGTTTGATCCCTTTGTGCTATCATACCAGGTTAGCCAAGTATATTTCGCACCGTACCCAAGCTTGAAAAGAGATCGTGCTCAATGGTGGGCTGTGTTTAGGACAAAGGCAAGGTCTGTGATTGATGCTCCGGTTGACTTCGACTTCCTTCAGGAGACAAGTGCTGGGACTCCAACGCTTTGTGATCCAAATGATATTCCCGATTATGAAGGGGGTAATGATGTCGAGTGTGTTGAAGGAGATGATGAAGAAATTTTATTCGAAGCCCCCTCAGGTGATGATGAAGAAGAGTCTAGTTTCGAGTCTGGAGAAAGCGAGGATGATGACGATGACGATGATGGTTTTTGGGATGACGATAGTGATGCTGAACTAAGCGAGGATGGGAATTCACTTTGATTTGTTTTAGTATATCATAGCTTGTATTAAGGACAAGATTTCAATAAAAATATATGACTTTTGTAATGAAATGTTGAAGATTACTTGTTGTGACATTTCCATTTATTCATTCTGGTATTGTTTATCCTTTTTGTTCCTCTGAAACATGACAGCTTTGTTGTATCAGTGTGCCACATCATTGCATGTGAAGGTGGTCTTTGCTAATCATTTTTTTTTATCTTTTATGTGTATATTTTTCTACTTTGGCTATTATCTTTGAAGGGCATTACATATGCACAAGGGGACAAGTGCAGGGGGCGGTGCATGTTGGGGGCGGTGCGGGGTTGGGGACCCGGGGGGAGTGTAGGGGGTTGGGGGACCGGGGGAGTGCAGGGGGAGGGCGGGGGTCGGTGAGGGGGGGAGTGCGGGGTGGGTGGGAGTGCGGGGGTTAGTGAGGGGGGAGTGTAGGGTGGGGGAATGCGGGGGGAGTGCGGGGGAGGGTGAGGGGGGGAGTGTAGGGTGGGTGGGAATGCAGGGGGAGTGTAGGGGGAGGGCGGGGGAGGGGGCGGGGGAGGAGGGCGGGGTGGGTGGGAGTGCGGGGGGTCGGTGGGGGAGTGCGGGGTGGGGGGAATGCGGGGGGAGTGCAGGGGGGGGGCGGGGGAGGGCGGGGGGGCGGTGAGGGGGAGTGCGGGGTGGGTGGGAGTGCGGGGGAGGGCAAAGGGGGAGGGCAGGGGGTCGGTGAGGGGGAGTGCGGGGTGGGTGGGAGTGCGGGGGGAGTGCGGGGGGAGGGCAAAGGGGAGGGCGGGGGTCGGTGAGGGGGGAGTGCGGGGTGGGTGGGAGTGCGGGGGAGGGCGGGGGGGTCGGTGAGGGGGGGAGTTGTTTCATTTGTTTCATAGGTGTTGTATTGATAAGTGGCTTGATTCTCAAAAAGAATTTTGTGAGCTTGTTTCATATCGTTGTGGTTATATCCTTGCTTTAATATTCTTTATAAGTGTTTATTTTCTTCTTACAACAATTTTTATTCTTGGATTATTCTTGGTCATTCTTTTTAGGTATAAGTGTTTATTTTCTTCTTACAACAATTTTTATTCTTGGATTATTCATACTTTAATGTAAGAAGAATTTATTTCAATTGTTTTGTTTAATCTTGCGCGTTTCTAATTTCTTGCATTTTAGGTAATCATGTCTAATCCTAAGGGCCGCGGAGGTCGAGGTGGCTTAGGTGGGAGCCAAGGTCGTGGGACTTTGATTCCGAGGGAGCTTTTTCAGTCACCAGAAGTAGAAGGAAGCCAGAACCGTATGTCAGAGACACAGGGAGATGATTCACAGGCACGTGACATTGGTAACCACGTACCGGAGACTCCGAACACTCATACGGAGGAAGGTGAAGGTTCGAACCGTGCACCAAGAAAGGTTTTAAGCCCTAATGGATTGTGGTAAGTTCGTAAGCTACTATATGCTTCATGATATTTGTATGCAATGATATTCACAATTCACGTGTTTGTTTGGTTTTCAATTCAGGTTTGATGATAACAAGGTTAGTGCGTGGGTCCATCAACGACATTTTCCCGGGGCCATTTTCGACAACCTTGGTTCAATTACACTGAGGTCGACAATGCAACAAAGACGCATTGGTGGAACATTTTCACAGTATGTATGAATCGAATTATGAAAATGAAATTGATTATATTACTTTATTAATATCTTTGTTTAATGTTTGACTAAAGGATATTTACGAATGGGCTCCTGAGTTAGAAGGCCTAGTGGGGAAGGATTACAAGAAAAAAGCTTCATCTCGTCTGAGAGACTTGCGATACTGGGTGGTTAAGAAAGCCAAAGAAAGGCCAAAATGGTTGGGGGAGACGATCTACGAAGACATGAAGAAGAGAAGTGAAGAGGCAACATTTCGGGAAAAATCTGAAAAGGCGAAGAAGAACCGAAGAGGTGGCTCCCTGTCTAATCCAATTGAGCCGTCACACTTTCAGGGTTCTATTTCGGCGGCACAGCATGCTAGGAAGATGGTAAATATGTTTCATATCTACTACTTAGTGTAATTTACATGACATTTTCGGTATGAGTAAAAAAAAAAGCCTTTGTTCAACAATGTCTACAGGCAAAGAGTAGAGGAGGAGTACTCCCTACTGCTCCCAAGTTGTTCTTGAAGACTCATTTTAAGATTGTTCCTGGAAAAGGAGAAATTCCAGCAAACAAGAAAGCAAAGCAAATCTCGGTACATACTTCTAAACATATATTTATAGGCAAATATGATTGAAAAGTTTGATGCTAGTTTAAGTTAGAACCAAATATAGGCAAATATAGGCCATTTTATGCCATTTTACTCGAAAATGAATGAATACGAGTAGTTTGATGCTATTTTAAGTTATAAACACCTCAAACATAATATATATAGTTAGTTTAATGTAATTATAAGTTGTTTTGATTGCAAATACACAATATAGGAAAGTTAGAACCAAATATAGGCAAATATAGGCCATTTTAGGTCATTGACTTGAAAATGAGTGAATATGAGTTGTTTGATGTTAGTTTAAGTTATAAACACCTCAAACATCATATATATAGTTAGTTTAATGTAATTGTAAGTTGTTTTGATTGAAAATACACAATATAGGGAAGTTAGAAGCAAATAAAGGCAAATATAGGCCATTTTAGGCCATTTTACTTGAAAATGAATGAATACGAGTAGTTTGATGTTAGTTAAACTTATAAACACCTCAAACATCATATATATAGTTAGTTTAATGTATTTATAAGTTGTTTTGATTGCAAATACACAATATAGGGAAGTTAGAACCAAATATAGGCCAATATAGGCCATTTTAGGCCATTTTACTCGAAAATGAATGAATACGAGTAGTTTGATGCTAGTTTAAGTTATAAATACCTCAAACATCATATATATAGTTAGTTTAATGTAATTATAAGTTGTTTTGATTGCAAATACACAAAATAGGCAATTTAGAACCAAATATAGGCTAATATAGGCCATTTTAGCCATTTTACTTGAAAATGAATGAATACGAGTAGTTTGATGCTAGTTTTAGTTATAAACACCTCAAACATCATATATATAGTTAGTTTAATGTAATTATAAGTTGTTTTGATTTCAAATACACAATATAGGGAAGTTAGAACCAAATAAAGGCAAATATAGGCCATTTTACTTGAAAATGAATGAATACGAGTAGTTTGATGCTAGTTTAAGTTACAAACACCTCAAACATCATATATATAGTTAGTTTAATGTAATTATAAGTTGTTTTGATTTCAAATACACAAAATAGGCAAGTTAGAACCAAATATAGGCTAATATAGGCCATTTTAGGCCATTGACTTGAAAATGAGTGAATATGAGTAGTTTGATGCTAATTTTAGTTATAAACACCTCAAACATCATATATATAGTTATTTTAATGGAATTATAAGTTTTTTTGATTGCAAATACACAATATAGGGAAGTTAGAACCAAATATAGGCAAATATAGGCCATTTTAGGCCATTTTACTTGAAAATGAATGAATACGAGTACTTTGATGTTAGTTTAAGTTATAAACAACTCAAACATCATATATATAGTTAGTTTAATGTAATTATAAGTTGTTTTGATTGAAAATACACAAAATAGGCAAGTTAGAACCATCTACGCAAATATAGGCCATTTCAGGCCATTTTACTTGAAAATGAATGAATACGAGTAGTTTGATGCTAGTTTTAGTTATAAACACCTCAAACATCATATATATAGTTAGTTTAATGTAATTATAAGTTGTTTTGATTGCAAATACACAATATAGGAAAGTTTGAACCAAATATAGGCAAATATAGGCCATTTTAGGCCATTGACTTGAAAATGAGTGAATATGAGTTGTTTGATGTTAGTTTAAGTTATAAACACCTCAAACATCATATATATAGTTAGTTTAATGTATTTATAAGTTGTCTTGATTGAAAATACACAAAATAGGCAAGTTAGAACCATCTACGCAAATATAGGCCATTTCAGGCCATTTTACTTGAAAATTAATGAATACGTGTAGTTTGATGCTAGTTTTTGTTATAAACACCTCAAAAATCATATATATAGTTAGTTTAATGTAATTATAAGTTGTTTTGATTGCAAATACACAATATAGGAAAGTTAGAACCAAATATAGGCAAATATAGGCCATTTTAGACCATTGACTTGAAAATGAGTGAATATGAGTAGTTTGATGTTAGTTTAAGTTATAAACACCTCAAAAATCATATATATAGTTAGTTTAATGTATTTATAAGTTGTTTTAATTGAAAATACACAAAATAGGCAAGTTAGAACCATCTACGTAAATATAGGCCATTTCAGGCCATTTTACTTGAAAATGAATGAATACGAGTAGTTTGATGCTAGTTTTAGTTATAAACACCTCAAACATCATATATATAGTTAGTTTAATTTAATTATAAGTTGTTTTGATTGAAAATACACAAAGTAGGAAAGTTAGAACCAAATATAGGCAAATATAGGCCATTTTACTTGAAAATGAATGAGTACGAGTAGTTTGATGTTAGTTTAAGTTATAAACACCTCAAACATCATATATATAGTTAGTTTAATGTATTTAATTATAAGTTGTTTTGATTGAAAATACACAATATAGGAAAGTTAGAACCAAATGTAGGCCTTTTGAGGCCATTTTACTTGAAAATGAATGAATATGAGTACTTTGATGTTAGTTTAAGTTATAAACACCTCACACATCTTATATATAGTTAGTTTAATGTATTTATAAGTTGTTTTGATTGAAAATACACAATATAGGAAAGTTAGAACGAAATATAGGCAAATATATGCCATTTTTCGCCATTTACTTGAAAAGGAATGAATACGAGTAGTTTGATGTTAGTTTAAGTTATAAACACCTCAAACATCTTATATGTAGTTAGTTTATTGTATTTATAAGTTGTTTTGATTGAAAATACACAATATAGGCAAGTTAGAACCAAATATAGGCCTTTTAAGGCCATTTTAGGCCATTTACTTGAAAATGAATGAATATGAGTAGTTTCATGTTAGTTTAAGTTATAAACACCTCAAAAATCATATATATAGTTAGTTGAATGTATTTATTAGTAGTTTTCATATAAAATACAAAATATAGCCATGTTAGAACGAACTAAATATACGCCATTTTGGCCACTTTATATTACTTGAATATGAATATATTTAACCAAATGCAGGAGACATACAATAAGAAGCTGGATCATTGTACCACTCAGGGGTCACAGCCGAACCCTGATCTGTTGTATTGGGAGACAGTTGGGGGGAGGAACAGAGGAAAAGTTCAGGGGTTGGGTCTGGGCGATCATTTGTACTACAACTCTTCTTCTGGGCGAGGAGATGGCGGCTCTTCACAACCATATGAGCTGTCCATTTTTTCTCAGATTGAGGCGCAGGTGGAGGCAAAGGTCGCTGCACGGATGGAAGAGGTCGAGGCAAAGGTCGCAGCACGGGTGGAAGAGTCAAGTCGGGCCCTCGTACAGGAAATGATGAGGAACATGTCTAGTTTCGGCCACATGTTCTCAGGTTGCAACCCAGGTCCCCCCTCCACAACGCAGACCAGAAGATGACCCAGGGTTTGGTGGTGGCGGTAGTGCTACAGAGACACCCTTGACAGTGTAGTTTTTTTGGTTTTGGCAACTAGGTAACTAACTTATAGTTTCTAGATGTGTCGGGTTATTTTTTTTGGAACCCGACTTCTACTTTATTTCCCGACACCGGGATCTATTTTGCGTACATATATTTATTCTAGGTAGTTTGTCTAACTATAGACATTTAGTGTCTATATTTATCGGCATCTAGCTTATTAGTTTCTAGCTTTGTCGATATATTTTTTTTGTAAACACCGACTTCTACTTTATTTCACGACATCGGGATCTATTTTGTGTACAAAATTGTAATCTATTTCATGTAATTATACAAGTATCTATGCAAATTGTAATATATATCAAAATTGCATATTTTTGTAATTGAAAAAATTGAATGCGATGGAGGAACAGCTTTAGTGTGGTATATTTAGGTGCAGGTACAGGTTTAATTATTATGAAGAACAATAATATTTTAAATAATATTATTTTAAAGCAGCAATGACGGCTGAACATTAAATCAACGACGGCTAGGCAGTCGCTGTAAGGTACTCAATGCAGCCATGGACTTGAATTTCAACGACTGCTATAACAGAATAGCGACGGTTATAAACAGACGTTGATTCAACGAAATCAACGACGGTTGCGAACAGTCGGTCAAACAACGACCGTGTGTAGCAGTCGGTATATCACCGACGGTTACAAACCGTCGCTAATTCAGCGTCTGCTTAAAACAGTCGTTGGACTGGAGTCAACGTCGGTTTTCTTTTACGGTCGCTGATGATCAGGAAATCGTCGTTGTTTTTTTCACCGACGGCTTGACGGTCGTTGATATCCATATCAGCGACCACCTTTCCAACGACTGCATTTCACCGACTACTAGCCGTCGTTGATTATTTAGCGACGGTTTTTTTTAAATTAACGACGGCTAAAAGCCGTCGTTGATGATTTGGGTGATGATTTGTAGTGATGATTTGGGCATGTCCCTTAGTATGCTTACTCTTACCAGTAGGGTCACAAAGGATACTTTTGGGTATTTATGTGAAAAAATTGATCGTCATGTATCGGGTTGGAAAAAAAATATCTCTCTCCAGCGGGACGTATTACTCTTGCCAAATTAACTCTTTCTATCATTGCCTCGTATGCTATGCAAACGGCCAAGCTACCAAAGTCAGTTTGTGATGATATTGATAAAAAAACCCGAAGATTTATATGGGGAGGAAATGATGAAACTCGGAAGATACACCTTCTCTCTTGGGAGTGCATTCAAAAAACGACTGAACATGGAGGTTTAGGCATTAAAGCTGCGCGCCAATCAAATGCTGCTTTTCTCACAAAATTGGGGTGGCGCGTTCTTACAGAACTAAATGCTATATGGGCAAGGGTCTTGAGGAATAAATATTGCAAAGGTAGATGTGACCTTGATATGTTTATCCCAAAGGCAAATATGTCGAATGTTTGGCGTGGAATTATGGAAAATGCCCAAAATGTGTGGGAAGGGTCAAGAGTTGCGGTGAGTAATGGGTTGATAACACTTGTTTTGGGACCACAAATGGGCCACTGATCTTCCTCTTAGTGAACTTGTAATTCAAGACATCCCTAATGAGCTAAGGGGTGCGACTGTGGCAGATCTTTGGGATGCAGATTATGGTTGAAAATGGGATGATTTTGCTAGTCTTCTTCCAAATCACATCATAAAGCAGATTGAAGCGCATAGTTTGAAGGCTGATCCTAACATGGTTGATCTCCTCTACTGGGGTGGTACTCCTCGTGGCAAATTCACAATTAAATCCGCCCTTAATATTATCCGTAATAATGAAAATAAAGCTGAGACAAGTGATGGCAGCTGGGATTTGGTGTGGAAACTTAGAGTGCAGCGAAGAGTTAGAGTGTTTATTTGGCTTGCATTACATGATAGAATTATGTGTAATGCGAATCATGTTAAGCGTCTCTGACAAACGATCCTAGATGCGGGTTATGTGATGACGTAGATGAATCTACTTTACATGTCTTAAGAGATTGTAAGGCTACTAAAGAAGTATGGAGACAAGTAGGTGGCCCTCTAAGCGTAAGTTCCTTTAGGACTGGTAGCCTCCAACAATGGATTATTCGTAACATCAAAGTCCAAGAACGCAATGACTTCGCGCCAGAGACCTGGCCCATATTATTTGCCACTGTGTTGTGGTGGCTTTGGAGGTGGAGAAACGCGGTGGTTTTCAATAATACAAGCGAAATTCCAGTTGATGTTTTGGGATTTCTTATGCTGCGTTTTGAAGAGGCTTGGCGTGCTTTGAGCACTCACTTGCTGGATGAAACAAATAATACAGGCCCAAGACAGGAAACTTTTCGTTGGGTAGCTCCACCTCTAGGCTGGATGGTTCTAAATACAGACGGTGCTGCCAAGGGAGCCCCGGGCCCTGCTGGTGGAGGTGGTCTCATTCGAGATAACATTGGAAAAATGCATTATGCTTTCTCAATCAATCTTGGATCATGTCGTGCCTTCATAACTGAAGTCAGAGATGTTGATTTTGGGCTTGAAATGGCGAGAAGAATGAATATTAATAAGCTACAGGTTCAGCTGGATAATCCAGCAGTGGTGTGGGCTCTAAATGGTACTGAACAATATGGAGGGCAATGCTCGCATATCATTAACCAATGCAGGATGATCATAAACTCCCCGGAATGGGAGGTGAAGGTTATACACTATTATAGAGAAGGAAATCAAGCAGTAGATTGGTTAGCAAATCAAGGTGTTAATAAGAACAACAAGGTTGAGTTGATTCAAGTCCCCCCCTTAAATCTAGGTAGAATTTTATTTGAGGATGTCATAGGTGTGGCTATGCCACGTTTCATTCCTCATATTTTGTTTTTGTTTTAGTTTATTTACTTTGTTTTTCTTGAGGTTTTTCTCCCTTTCAGCACAAAAAAAAAAATAGTTTCAAAAATACAACTTTAACCTATAATATCTTTAATTGCATTTCAATTTAAATACTAAAAAAGTTGATAGGAAAAATTTCATAAAACTACCTTATAATCAACGGTTTTTTCACCTGATACCCCCGAGTTTTCAAAAAATTCACCTGGTACCCTCCATGTTTTCAAAATTCACCAGGTACCCCTAAGTTTCAAACTAATACACGGGGTACCCTTAAAAACCCTTAATGACTAACGGCGTTAACCGCCGTTAGTCATTAACCTTAATTAACCTCTAATCCTAACCCTAAACCCTGACCCTAAATCCTAAACCTAACCCTAAACCCTAAATCTAACCCTAACCCTAACCACCCCTCCCCCACCCTCACACCACCCCCGTAGCCTCCCCACCCCACCCCCCCCCCTCCCACACTCCTCCCACCACTCCCCGTAGCCTCCCCCCACCCCCCCTCCCCCACCCCCTACCCCCTCCACCGCCGCTCGACTGTCGCTAGCTCTCCCCCTCCCCACCCCCTACTCCTCCACCGCCGCTCGACCGTCGTAGCCCCTCCCCCTCCCCCGCCACCGTCGCTCCGTCGATTTTCGTTGCTCCCCTACCATTCTAGTTTTTTGCCCAGATTTCCCCCACCCCGGATCTTCGCTGCCCATAGCTTCGTTCTTTGCCCAGATTTCCCCACCCCGGATCTTCGTTGCCCCGGATCTTCGTTCTTGCCCCGGATGGTGGCTCGTGTGGGATGCCCGGATCTTCGGGACTTAGGGTGGGATGTGCCGAGAAAGATGGTGGGGAGGGGGTGGGGAAATCGAGGAGAGTGAGGGTGGGGACGGGGTGTCGACGGGGTAGGGGGGGAGGGAGGGGGTGGGGGAGGGGGTGTCGACGGGGTGGGGGAGGGAGGGGGTGTCGACGGGGTGGGGGAGGGAGGGGGGAGGGTGGGGGGCTGGGGTGGGGGAGGCTGCGAGGGGTGGTGGGAGGGTGGGGGAGGGGTGGTTAGGGTTAGGGTTAGGGGTATCAGTTTGAAACTTAGGGGTACCTGGTGAATTTTGAAAACATGGAGGGTACCAGGTGAATTTTTTGAAAACTCGGGGGTATCAGGTGAAAAAACCGTATAATCAATTAGCAAGTACAGTAAAATACTTCCTTCATCGTGTAATAAAGTTCCCATTGCTTATCATCAAAGTTAAACTTTTTGAATTTTGACAATAAATAGCACTAAATTTTTTTTTAAAAAAATATGGTCATGCTCAATCGTGTTAGTTTCACCTCAATGGTTATATTCAATTGGCAAAATTTTAAAAAACTACCTTTTATAACCAACTTTTTTCAAAAACTACCTTTTAAAAATTTTCTTTCAAAAAACTATCTCATATAACAAATTTCTTTCAATATACTACCATTTTACAGTCAATGGGGTTTAATCATTAATAATAGAGTCACCGTAAATTGCTTTTCTTTCTTCCCCTCTCGTTTATGTCCTCTTTTCTCGCTACCCCACCGGCAGCAACACCTACGACGATTGTCATTTATTGATTAGTATTAAATATAAATGTAACATGGTAGTATATTGAAATGAATTTGTTATATAAGATAGTTTTTGAAAAGAAAATTTGTAAAAGGTAGTTTTTTTTAAAAAAAAGTTGGTTATAAAAGGTAGTTTTATGAAATTTTGCCTATTGAATATAACCGTTGAGATGAAACTAACACGATTGAGCATGACCATATATTTTTTAAAAAATTACTAGTGGTATTTATTGTCAAAATTCAAAAAGTTTAACTTTGATGATAAGCAATGGGAACTTTATTACGGGATGAAGGAAGTATTTTACTGTACTTGCTAATAACATGATCTACTTGATCCACCCTGATTTTGAACCTAACGGATTTACTGCTATTAGATGGCAACTAATCTAATTAACATCCTCATTGCTATCAGATGGCAAGCTAAGGATATATATATATATATATAAGAGCGCAATTTATCAATTTGCAGTAATCAAAATGCAAGATGCATAGTAATAACACAATCAAGAGCTTTCGTCTTCAATAGAGAAGTTTAGGGAAGTCGGATAGAGTGATCAAAACATATTTGTAAAGAGCAAAACCTGACAGCAAATCAACTGCAAGACGACATCAAGTACGACACGGATAGGTGAAATAAAAAAAGGTATGAGGCCCCAGTTTTCTGGCAGTGACAGCAGACTGCAGCACAACCATCTTGAGGGTGCCTAGTTTTCTGATGGTGGTGAGAAATAATCCTCCTCCTCTAGTGATGGTGCTGTGGTTTCCGCTTCTATAGCTGGTACAAGGATATAATCATCATCAGGTTGTGAAGAACCTGTTGGAGGTGAAGGGGCAGGGGACGTAAAGATCATGGGAGCCGTTGAAGGCGTAGGCGGGGAGCGGAGTATAAAAGACGGTGGTGAAACTTCATCATTTGGTGGCTGTGGAGGCGGTTCAAACGCGGGAGGTGCAGGTGCAAATACTGGGACATCAGCCCTCCTGGGCTCTGGTGGGGGACGGCTAACCTGCAACCCTGGAGTTGGAACCTCATTCTCTGGTGACGGTGTGATGGGATTGGGTAACATGGGTGAACCAGTATTGGATGTGGGTTCTGGTGGTAGGCGGGCCACCTCTAATGGTAATGGTGGTGGTTGAACTGTATCCAAGGTCGGAGCTGGTTGTGTAGGGGTTTCAAACACCCTGCTAGGTGGTGGTGGTATTGGGGGTGGCGGTGCACGGGGCACCACTGTTGGAGTTGGTGGTGGTGAACTTTGGAAAATGTTCAGAAAAAATATTGCAAGACTAAATACTTTTGTAGGCGAAGGAGACCGCACAGGTGGACTGGCAATAGTCGTCATTTGAGGTTGCTGGCCTTTGGTGGATAAAGCCATACATGCGAGCATTATTGCCACTAAGAACCACCCTACCGTAGGATTATGGCCTGCCATTTCAAGTATCTATGTCTAGATTGTTTTCTTACACAAATTGTGGCTGGATTATGAAGACTACATAAATTGGTATTTGGAAGTTTTGATAGGGTCGTAATTCTATCAAATTGTTGTTAAAATATTTGCAACAAATGGAGATATACTTCTGTTTGACTTAGATATTGTAGAGTTGTGCATCTCCACTTGGGAAAGGATCATAAGGCCGAGACTAGCTTTTTTTAATATCATATTGCAAGTGACACTTATTTCATTCTTTTGTTAATCTTTCTGCATAGAATTAATTAACTACAGTCCACACAGCCCACAGGAGTCCTATTTGGTCAGATATATCATGATCTTGTAGTCTTGTAGACAACCACTCTATGGCAGATTAGAGTGAATTAGGATCGGCTTTACAAATTAACAAAATATCCGTTACTTGATCATGGTAAATTAGTTTCAACGAACGTATCATGCTAACACAATCTGATTACTTGTGGTTTTTGACAATATACTTCAATTAACTAGCGTCTGAGTTTAAATATACTCAATTTTCAAGTCGACTATACACATTATTATACCCTTGCTTTGTATGAATTATTATTTAACTTATCTACATAAATTCGTTAAGCCAAAATTATGTTTTTTTTTTTTGTATGTGTTGCTATTTTGCTTTCCACTTGTTTATTTCCTTACAAAACCCTTATCATTTAGGGTTTTCAGTGGGAAGAAATGGTAAAAATGAAGTGTTCGCCCACTTTAGTTACTTGGCATTTTTGTTTATCTATAGATTTTTGTAAATGCAAAAATATATAGAATGTCAACTACTTAACCAATTACTCGCTCCCCCAATAAACTTTCCATTTTCCCTTTTCCCTTTTCACATTTGTTTTTGATCCATATGAGCCACGAAGGCAGTACAAAGTACAAAGAAGGGGAGGGGGGATTCGAACATGTGACCTATCGTTCACAGCACCTGAATCTTAACCACTAGGCCAAGACATCCTTGGTAAAGCCACTTGCTCTACCACTAAGCTAAGACGGCAAGGCGATTCCCTTTTCACATTTGTAATTGCACGTTTTGTATCATAAATACCTCTAATTACATATTAGTCTAAATTATGAGAGTTTGATTTTCGTAATATACTCAATGAGACGAATCAAACAAACCCCACCTGACTATGTTTTTCATTATATACTGGAAATTTTATTTGGAAGATTTTATGTACCGATGAAAAGTGCAAAAATTAGAAATGGAAAGTCTATTCTAGGATGGAAAGAGCACTAGTTTATGATCAAGTGACTCGTATATATAATCCGATATTATCAATTTTAGCTAGGGCTAGCAATCAGGTCGGGTTGGGTCAATTTCAGGTTGACCTGATTTATATTTCAGGTCACTTACCCCTAACCCAAACCCGACCTGATTCTAATTTCAGGTCGAAAATCATAACCCAAACCCGACCTTACCGATTTCGGGTTAACCCGAAACCAACCCAAAATGACCTGAAATGAAATTCAACTATACACGCTAAGTTATGAAAGTATGGGTTGATGACCTGAAATGAAATTTAGGTGATCCAAGAAATGGGTTTGGCCCAATACAAATAAGAATAACAAAAGATAGGTTATATAAGTTATGAAAGTCAGGGTTAATTTCAGGTTGACCCGACCTGAAAATAATCCGACTTCTAAATCGGGTTATTCGGGTTATTTTCAGGTTCAAAAAGTCAACCCGAACCTAACCCATTATATTTTCAGGTCGGGTTGGGTCGACCCATTTTTTATTTCAGGTCGAAAATCTCAACCCAAACCCGGAATTTTCAGGTCAGTTTCAGGTCGGGTTATCGGGTTGGGTCAACTTTTGCCGGCCGTAATTTTAGCACCTTACAAACAGTTCCAATGGTTCCTTTCCCTTATCTATTTCACCTAACTAATCGATCATACATAATTTTCATCATACCAAATAGAAGATGGAAAGACGATAAGAACTTTTGTCATCAATAATAAATTTTAAAGAAAAATTCGTCTAGAGAAGAAATCCTAATCCATATAAATCAACACCAAGACAATAAAGCTGATGGCGGCAATACAAAAGGAGCTATGGCTTGCCAGTTTTAATGGCAGCGACGACAGACAGGAGCACAACATTAAGGCGGTCTACTCTTCTGATGGTGGTAAAAAATTATTCTCCTCTGCTGGTGGTGGTGGTGTGGTATCGGCTTCTGTCGGAGTTGAAGGTGCAGGGGACATAAAGATCATGGGAGCCAATAAAAGATCAGGTGGGGGACGACTAACTAATTCTGGAGGTGGAACATCATTCTCTGGTGATGCTGTATTAGGGGGTTTTGGTGTAGCATTGAAATTGGGTGTAGGAGTAGGTGGTGGTCGCGCCACCTCAAATGAAGGTGGAACCTCATTAACTGGTGATGGTACTGTAGGGGGTTTTGGTGTAGGATTGGGGTTGGTTGTAGGTTCTGGAAGTGGACGAGCCACCTCAAGTGGAGGTGGATCATCATTCTCTGGTGATGGTACTGTTACTGTAGGGGGTCTTGGTGTAAGATTGGGATTGGCTATAGGTTCAGTAGGTGGACCAGCCACCTCTAATGGTAATGGTGGTGGTTGAATTGTATCAAAGGTCGGAGATGTTAGTGTAGGGGTTTCAAACACCGTTGGTGGCGATGGTGGAGAGGACATTACCGTTGGCGTTGGTGGTGGACTTTGGAAAATGTTGAGGAAAATTATTGCCAGACTAAATACCTCAGTTGGCGAAGGAGAAGGAGACCGCGCAGGTGGGCTGGCAATAGTCGTCGTCTGAGGCTGCTGAGATTTGGTTGTTATAGCCATACTTGCGAGCAGTATTGCCACCACAAACAACCACACCATATTATTATGGCCTGCCATTTCAAATAGTATTTCTCTAGATTGTTTCTTTTAGCCTTTATTTTTATCTTGTTTGCGCAATTGTGGCGAGACTTGGTTATCATGAGGCTACTTATATTGTGCTGGGGAAGTTTTCTTTTTATGTGTGATAATTCTATTTAATTGCTCCAAAATAGTAATATCAAATGAAAATTTACTATTTTTTGACAGAAATCGTAGAGTTGTGCTGCTCCACTTGGGAAAGGATTAGCAGTGCTGCCCTAGCTTTTTGTAATATATCATATTGCAAGTGACATTTTGCACCCAAAAAATAAATACTGCAAGTGGCATTTATGTCATTATGTTGTGGACTTCTAGCATCAAGCTTACGTACACAATAGTATATAATTGGTCAGATATATTATGGTTGTGGAACACCACTCTTGGTCTCTTGGATTGCACAAAGCATTATCTTTTTCCATTTTGATCGATCTAAGTCTATATATACATCTGGTTTTGGATGATCTCCCTTTGGTGTAGTCCTACTAGTAATTTAAGCTCAAAGTGTCAAAACGAAAAGGTCAACTAAACCTATTGTTTTTGGAAATTAGAATCAAAGGTGTACGAACGTGTCGATCTTAAAGACATGATATAATGAAACATAACAGAAATTGTTATCATGTTATATGCGAGATGGCTTATCCCTCTTCAAGTGAAGTACAACAAGATGTAACTTTCCAATTTTACATTACTTATATTAGAAATGAGAAAATGAAAATCATAAAGGGAAACACTTAGGACCATTTAAAAAACGGTTTTTTCACCATATACCCCAGATAAATTGAAAAATTCACCATATACCCTCAATGTTTTGAGATATGCACCATATACCCCGACTTTTCAAAAACTGTTCACCAAATGCCCTTTTTGATAACGGATGTTAAGTCACCGTTAGAGTTATTTACAATTTTGCCACCCTAACCCCCTAAACCCTAACTTTACCTAAACCCTAACACTAATCCTAACCCCCCTAACCCTTAACCCTAACCTTCCCACCACCCCTCCCCAACCCTCCCACCACCACCCCGGCCCGCCCCTCCCCCTCTCACCACCCCGGCCGCCCTCCCCCATCCCCCACCCCAGTGCCCTCCCCACCCCCAGCGGCCCCCTCCCTCCCGCCCCAGGCCAGGTCCCTCCCCCCCTTTGGCGGCCCCCTCCCTCCCCCACCCCCGGCCGCCCCCCCCACCCCCAGTAGCCCTCCCCCCTCCCCCACCCCGTCGCGAGCCCAACGCTCCTCCCCATCCCCTCCACCCCCAGGCCCACCCCCACCCCCGGACCTACCCCCCTCCCCGTCGAATTCCAGTCAAGCCCACCACCCCCCCCCCATCCCCTCCCCCTCCCCGTCGAATTCCCGGTCAAGCCCACCACCTCTCCCCATCCCCTCCCCTTCCCCGTCGAATTCCCAGTCCATCCCACCACCCTTCCCCCTCCCAATCCCCTTCGCCGCACTCGGGCGAGAAACTATGTCCGGCCAAACCCCCCGGTTCGGGTCGATTTCTCTCTCCCCGACGCACAAGGAAAAGCCGATTTCTCTCCCGCACGATGCGAGCTTGAGTGCGGGTGGGTTCGAGTCGATTTCTTGCTTTGGAAGGGCGGTGCGGTCGGGTTCGAGTCAATTCTTGCGGGGGAGGGTGGGGGGCGCTTGGCGAGGATCGGAGTCGAATTCTTACGGGGGAGGGTGGGGGAGGTGCGGCTGGGTTCATGGGGAGGGCGCGGTGGGGAGGGGAAGGGGAGGGGGTAGGCTGCGAGGGGGGGGGGGGGAGGGGGTGGGGGTGGTGGAGGGGAGGGGATGGTGGAGGGGGTGGTGGAGGGGGGGGGTGGGGGGCTGGTGGAGGAGGGGATGGTGGGGGGGTGGTGGAGGGGAGGGTTTGGGGGTGGTGGAGGGTTAGGGTTTAGGGTTTAGATTAGGGTAAGGGATTAGGGTTTAGATTAGGGTTAGGGATTAGATTAGGGTTTACATTTTAGGGTTAGGGCTTAATGGTGGCAAAATGGTAAATAAAACTAACGGTTAGTTAACGGCAGTTAGGAAAAGGGTATATGGTGAACGTTTTCGAAAACTCAAGGGTATATGGTGCATATCTGAAACATTGAGGGTATATGGTGAATTTTTCAATTTGTCGGGGGTATATGGTGAAAAAACCGTTTAAAAAAAGGGTTATTGGTCAGAAAGTACTTAATAAAACACAAGTTTTGTAGGAAAGGAACTAATAAAAAAATTTTGTCTAAAAAGACCTATTAAAATACTTCCGCTTGTTAATAACAACTGTTTCGGTGATGAAACGGTTGACGGTCTTGAGAGAAGTCCGCCAAAGATTGGGGTCAGAGTCCGCTAGTGAATAGCTGCACAAGAAGCAAACGTGAACTACCCTCGGGGGGGGATGCGAGGAAACCCCCTCCAACGCTCAAGTCAGCACGTGTCTAAATAGGATCAAAAATCTAGATATTATAATTACGAGGGAAAATAACCAAATGCTCGTGTTGGGCAACCGGAGCTCTAATTCCCAAATGCTCGGGTTGATTAGTCCACCGGAGCATTTGATTGTCAAATGCTCCGGTGGACTAATCAACCCGAGCATTTGGGAATTTTTTTTATTAAAATTTTTACAAATGCTTGGGTTGATTAATCAACCGGAGCATTTGAGAAGTAGCAAAAGTAGTTTTTTCCACTAGTGGATCCTCTACGATTAACGGTCTATACTATGGGTTTTCCTTTTTCAAAGATAATTGTACTAAGAGTTATGATTCTAATGTAATGATGCTTTCTGAAATGTTGGATAGGTGTTTCTATTCAGCGGAATTATAGTTAAAAAGTATATGTTTTAATATATCTTCTGTGATTGGATAGCAAAGTGGGGTAAACTATGGAGTATATGTTTTAAGTTTAAATTTCACCTTCGAGAGATTTGGATCATGTTATTGCGTTTTAATATGCATTTCAAAAACCCTATAGTATAGTAATTCTATGGGTGATACAAAATGGATTATTTTGTTATCTAAAATCGTGTAATATGGATATTGTGCATTCAGTCATCATCTAAAAGAATAGTAAGCTACGGAGCTACGTTTTAAGCCACTAAAATGAATTTTTGGTTGGACAGTGTGTACTCAGTTTTCCTGATTTTGTTCTTGGAACCTGTCCTGGTGGGGGCAGAGTTCATTGTTAGTGATTTTGCAGGTGTGTGTTCGAGGCTCAAAATTGATCAAAAGAAAGAGTTGGATTATGAAATCGTAATTAGATTAGTGATCTGAAAGTCGTATTTAGAGCATAAGTTGTTAGTACTCAAGTGGTTATTTTATGGTTAAGTATTCTATTATTTTGGAGAATTAAGTATAGTACTCTGTAATAAGATATTTGGTTCTGACATTGTTATGTTGTTGGGGGCCCTGACCCACAGGTCCAAGATCGATTTGTATATTATGTTTCCGCCGTAAGATAATGTAATTCAAGGTTTATCAATGATAACCGAGAGATTTGTGTATCTTAAGTGTGATTAGCTAGCAACTCGGAAGTGCGGACTGTTACACGCCAGTCCTGATCCACATAAAAGACTTGATCTTTGGCGAGAACTTAAGGAATTCGCCACAACTCACAATAAACCTTGGTTGCTGGCGGGAGATTTTAATGATACACGCTTCACTTGGGAGCGCATCTCTTGTTGTAATAAAACTTCGACACGAGCAGCTCGTTTTAACGAATGGGTGGAGGATATGGGGCTCCTAGAGGTTGAATTTTCCGGCGCTTCACACACCTGGTCTCGTGAAAAATCGGTTGACACTTGGCAGAGTGCAAGACTCGATCGTGCTCTGTGTAATGGTGAATGGAGTTTGAAGTTTGCCAATGTTGCTGCGAAAGTACTCCCAGCAATACAATCGGATCTGTCCTCTTTTAATCTCCCCGAATGGTTTTGCCCCAGTTGGAAATCTTAACAAACTGTTTCGTTTCCAAGCGGCTTGGTTGACTCAAGAGAAATTTAGTGACTTTTTGAAGGAAAATTGGGAAACATCAGTGCCTCTGGTTACGCAACTTTCAAACCTTGCTCATAACTTGCAAAGTTGGAACCATAATGTTTTTCATAATATATTTAAACAGAAACGCAACTATATGGCACGAATTGCAGGGGTGCAGCGCTGCCTAGCCACAACAAAATATCGTGATGTGATTAAACTTGAGGTGAAATTAAGGAGGGAGTTGGACGAAATCCTTGCTCAAGAAGAGCTATTATGGTACCAGATATCTCCAATTGAGTGGCTTCGCGATGGCGATCGCAATACTACGTATTTTCAACTAAGCACTATAGCAAGAAGATGGCGTAATAAAGTATCAGCCATCCGTGAATGCCCCAATGGCGAGTGGCTGCATGACAAAGAGGCAGTGAAAGGTACGATTGTTAATTATTTCACTAACCTCTTTATGGATGATGGGTTGATAGAAAATAAGGGAAATATGGAATTACCAGTGGATATCTTTCCTGAATTCACTATTGGGGACTGGTTAAGCCTTACTCGACCATACACGAAAGGTGAGATTGAAATGGTGGTGAAGGCCATGGGTGCACTCAAGGCTCCAGATCCGAACGGCTTTCAAGCCCTTTTCTTTCAGAAAAATTGGGACTTAGTTGCTGAAACTGTTTATGATTTGGTGCTCAAGGTCTTGGAAGGAAAAGGTATGCCACAAAGTTTAAATAACACTTTTCTTTGTCTCATTCCCAAAGTAGACTCGCCTGAATTAGCTTCTCAGTTTAGGCCAATTGGTTTATGTAATGTGGCTTATAAAATCATTACAAAATGCATTGTAAACCGTATAAAACCAATGATGCCACACCTAACCTCTTGTACCCAAACTAGTTTTGTTCCGAGTCGTCATATTACAGACAACATCGTAATTGTTCAGAAGGTGATTCATACTATGAGAACTAAGCAGGGCAAGAAAGGCTATATGGCAATTAAAATTGACTTTGAGAAGGCGTATGACCGCTTAAAATTGAGTTTTATTCAAAACACACTTTCTGATATCAGATTTCCATTGCTTCTTATTTATGTTATTATGGAATGCATAACTACATCTTCTATGTAAGTCTTATAGAATGGTGAACCTACTGATAGCTTTCAGCCTAGTAGAGGAATCTGTCATGGTGACCCTTTATCACCTTATATCTTTGTTCTTTGTATCGAACGTTTAAATCAAGTGATTGAAGAGGCTATCATTTCCTATAAATAGAAACCAATCCAAGCAAGCAGGAATGGCCCGAAACTTTCTAATCTTTGTTTTGCGAATGACATCATCTTATTTGCTGAGGCTTCGGTGGAACAAGCTGGGATTATTCAACACAGCCTTTCGAGATTTTGCATAGCATTAGGCTCTAAAATCAGCTATGTGAAATCGCGAGTTTATTTCTCGCACAACATGACTGAACTTGAGACGAATTGTATAAGTCAAGCGTTGGGGATTGAGCAAAGGAATGATTTGGGCATGTCCCTTAGTATGCTTACTCTTACCAGTAGGGTCACAAAGGATACTTTTGGGTATTTATGTGAAAAAATTGATCGTCATGTATCGGGTTGGAAAAAAAAATATCTCTCTCCAGCGGGACGTATTACTCTTGCCAAATTAACTCTTTCTATCATTGCCTCGTATGCTATGCAAACGGCCAAGCTACCAAAGTCAGTTTGTGATGATGTTGATAAAAAACCCGAAGATTTATATGGGGAGGAAATGATGAAACTCGGAAGATACACCTTCTCTCTTGGGAGTGCATTCAAAAACCGACTGAACATGGAGGTTTAGGCATTAAAGCTGCGCGCCAATCAAATGCAGCTTTTCTCACAAAATTGGGGTGGCGCGTTCTTACAGAACTAAATGCTATATGGGCAAGGGTCTTGAGGAATAAATATTGCACAGGTAGATGTGACCTTGATATGTTTGTCCCAAAGGCAAATATGTCGAATGTTTGGTGTGGAATTATGGAAAATGCCCAAAATGTGTGGGAAGGGTCAAGAGTTGCGGTGAGTAATGGGTTGATAACACTGTTTTGGGACCACAAATGGGCCACTGATCTTCCTCTTAGTGAACTTGTAATTCAAGACATCCCTAATGAGCTAAGGGGTGCGACTGTTGGGATGCAGATTATGGTTGGAAATGGGATGATTTTGCTAGTCTTCTTCCAAATCACATCATTTGAGAGAGAGAGAGCAGAGATTAGAGGGGCATATGTGCGGACTTTCAATGCGTTCCAACGTCCAAGGGGCATATTTGCGGACTTCAAGTATTAAATTCCTTTATAAAAAAAAGGATTATTTTGACTTTAACCACCTTATAAAATAAATTTTTTCAAAATAACCACCTTATATGTTCATTTTTTTAAATAACCACCTTATATAACCTAAATCCTTCTAAATACCTACCATCCTCAAAAAGGTTTTAAGAATGATTCCATCACCTCCACCTTTATTCATTAAAATGTATATAAGGTTTTAACCCTTCTTTAAGACCGATTTCTTGGACAAAATTTGTCAATTGGTATGTATTTAAAGAGATTTAAGTCATATAAGGTGGTTATTTTAAAAAATAAACTTATAAGGTGGTTATCTTGAAAATTGTGATTTTAAAAGGTGGTAAATATCAAAAAATCCTAAAAAAAAGTATTAAATTGATCAAATGCTAGTGTTGTTTTTAAAAATCCGAGAATTTGTGAATTTTTCTTTTTAATTTTTCAAAAAGTTGTCAAATGCTCGGGTTGTTAAAACAACCCAAGCATTTGTAAACAACCCATGCATCTAGGATGGAATTTGAATTGAGAAAGCTCACCCATCTTATGTAATACTCTTGACAAGTATTCCATACAAATGGCAAAGAGGAGGGGAGACATAGGATCACCTTGTCTCAGCCCCCTCTTAGCTGGGAAAAAGCCTTTCATTAACCCATTTATAAGCAGTGAAAACCTGGGTGTAGTCACACATTCCAAAACCAGCTGAATAAACTTCATAGGAAAGCCTAATTGTTCCAGCATTTGCTTCAAAAACTCCCAGTTGACAGTGCCATACACCTTCTGAATATCAATCTTCAATAAGCAGCTTGGTACCATATTCTTCCTCCCATAATGCCTAACTAAGTCCTGTATAACCATGATATTTTGTGTGTAATGTATCTCCCATGTGCAAACCCTCCTTGATTTTCTAAAATTAAATCAGGGAGGATGCCTCTCAATCTATTGCATAACACTTTGGTTATGCATTTGTAAATAGTATTACGGCATGATATTGGTCGGAATTCAAAGAACCGTCTTTGGGCACTTAACCTTAGGGATCAATGTTATGGCGGTAGCATTCACTTCTTTCAATAATTTGCCACTTTGCAAAAACATCTTTTACAGCTTCTACCACTTCAATTCCAACCACATCCCAAGCATCTCTCGTAGAAATATGTCCCAAAGCCATCGGGACCGGGTGATTTTTCCCCTGGAATAGAAAGCTTGATGCGGTTTTCATCTCTTCGAAGTATAAGGAGTCTCTAAGATTGCTCTGTATTGCTCGGTTACAAGTGGCCCGCATTGAATCACTTGTGATAACACATCAATTCTATCGGATGTGCGCTAAAAGATTATTATAATAAGCTAGCAAAACTTGGTAACATCGGTAGCATTATCCCTCCAATTCCCCTCTATCATCATATATACTATATATATGATTATGCATCCTCCTAGCTTTGATGCTTGGATGAAATAAAGCTGAATTTTCATCTCCATGTTTCACCCAGTCCATCTTTGCTTTTCTGTTTTAAAAAACTCCATGTTAGCGGTATGCTTCAAAGAATACTCCTGCACTACAATCAACTCTTGATTTCTAAGCTACTCATCCTGAGGATTCAGATGCATCCTTTTTTGAGCCTCCATCATATCATGAAAAGCCTTCACTTCTGTTGCTTGAATTTCAGAGAAACCACTTCTATTCAAATCCTTCAGTGCCTACTTCACCAGCTTCAATTTTTTCATGACTCTATACATCTTAGAGCCTTAGCTTGTATATTCACATCCCAGGCCTGCTGGACTATGCTTCTAAACTGAGGAGCAGCTTTCCACATAGTGTAATACCTGAAAGGTTTACCTCCTGAATCCTCCCTAGGATACACTGTAATGAGAGCAGGTGAGTGATCAAATTCACCTTCCTCCTGAAAACATGCTTCTGCTGAAGAATAGACTTCATGTCATCCACCGTTTGCTATTACTCTATCCAATTTCGAAAATACCCTCTGGTGCCCTGCTTGTTTGTTATTCCATGTATAAAAATGCCATGAGCATCTTATTTCCTCCAATGCACATTCTAACATACAAGCTCTTATATTAGCCATTTCCACCTCTCTTACTTGTGAACCAATTCTTCTAGTTGTATTGATTATAAGGGTGTGGAGAATATAATGAAATAGTAAGTTTGGTTTTGTTCTGCTGCACCATATTATTCTCTTCCTATCTCCTATTTTAGTTTCTACAGGGGATTTGGGGAACAATATCGTCTAAGTTAGAAGATGGTGGAAGGGACATAATCTGATGAAGGTTTGGTATGTTGCCATGAGGAGAAGAAGAGGAGAAGTGGAAGAAGTTATCTGTCTGACTTTGAAGAACAAATCCTCCTTTTTCCTTTTATTTTAATAAAACAGAAAAATATACTCACCATACATAATTCTTACTTGCAACTAATTAATGGTTTATAAGGATTTATTTGTTGCCTAATTAGGAATAAATTCTTCATCATATTTTTAGATAATTAGTTTATTCAAGCAAAATTTTATAATAAAAAATATATTTTAGCTTCTCATTATAATTAATTAGTGACTTAAGCATGTTTAAGTTTTTCAGATATTACACTTAGGGTTTTTTTTTTTTATTTTATTTTCAAAAATGAAATTATATACTTTAACAAAAAATTGGATATTTCGGATATCCAAAAGTAAAAAATTTGTGATCCGTATCCGATCCGAAATATCCGAAACTCAAAAAATCGGATCAGATATTCGATTTTTTGGATCGGATCGACCGGATCGCGTATTGGATCAATGGGATCGGATCATCATGAACCATCCTAATAACCGGATTAATTGGCCTTTTTTTTCACTAGTGTATATATGTTATCTAGATTAATAGTAATATCAAAGCTTTAACCTTCTCCGATCCCTATATATTTTGTCAAAGCGTACTTGCTCACGCAGTAGCAAACTATGATTGTGTTGTGTGACAAACTTGTAGGATTTTAGATGCTTAATGCGGAAAACGAGTATCACATACTCAAACATCTAACACCAAGATCTTTGCATAAATTAACATGAATCTATAAAGAGTATAAAATATACCTCTTGATGCGTGAATTCCACTTCCACCCCGAGCCTTCTAGTGGAGATCCTTTAGAACGTCAAACGCCGTTCCTCTAGTGTTGGTCCACGAACAACCCTTAGATCACCACGTATGCTAGTACGGAAGAGAGAATAATTCTCTTGCTTTTGAGGTGTGATGGCCGAAAATGAGGAGAAAGAGAGGAGCAAAGAAAATCAGATTTTCTCTACAAATATGATGTAATCACCCCTAAACTTTGTAACCCCCATATCATTATATAAGGTGGTTACAAAGAGGTGATTCATGAGGCTTTATTTTTCCTCATAATGTCATACATTATGAGCCTAATAACCTCATGAGTTACAACTCTTCCATCCATCTTTAAAACCGCCCAACCCATTTCACAAATGGATTTGGGTAATATCCAAGGGTTGTCACATTGTGTGACCTCATAGGACCCAATACATATTAGTAGTTGGCCTAAATATACTAGCCCAACCAACCGCAATTAGCTTCTAGCAAAACGTTGCGGTCACCTAATATTATTGAATATATTATCTTTATAATTCGTCCATATACATTTAGTTTATTACACTTGATCGAGGACAAAATCCTTCAATCTCCCACTTGTCTAAGAACAAGTGTGTAACCTTCAAATTCCTTAAGTCGCTTAATGTCTAACTTGATGACATGGTAACATCGTATGTAAACCATACCAATATTCAAGTTGTTTCTTGAAATCCGAGTTCGAACTGTCGAAACAAATGATTAACTCCTTAATCCATTTGAGCACGGCCATGCATTTTTCAGTTCTCGCTCTTCAAGAGGCCAAGACACCAATCCTAACTCTTAGGAGGACTTTATCCAGTCTTGTATAACCAAAACTCCCACTCAATTCGTAGCGGTTCCGATCTTTGCTTTTATAGCCTCCTTTTACGGCACGACGTTTTGCAAGTGTCAAAAACATACTAATCCTTAAGTAAGAATAGTGTCATACTCATGTCTAAGGAATCCACTAAATATATTAATGAGATTCTCATAAACCTTTTAGAGAACTCCCACTAGGTCTGCCCAACGTGTATCAACTATACACGCCTATGCAAATGACTAGACATCTCGATGTCCCTATAGCCCATGAAGCTGCGCTATCAATCAACTTGCAATCTAGTCCATCAAACGAGAATCATTTACGTTCATTTTTAATGATTCGAACTAGGGACAAAGGTAAATTATAACTCTCGTTCCTTTGGATAGGGTTTCATTCGTCAAATCACATATTTGACAATCCTATCAAACGTTATAAAATACTTTGAACGTTTTATTTAATACTAAACCAAGATTAAATAAGAACATAACCTTTTATTGATAAACATAACCAAACATATCACGGGAGTAACTATAAGCGTGAACTAATTAAAAGTAAATAGTACACAATCAAAGCCACTCTCCTACATGCTTAAGTCCTATAGCCCTAGTATGACTCTCATGCTTAGGCTGAGGCAATGGTTTAGTCAAAGGATCAGCGACATTGCTATCCGTATGAACTTTGCTAACTATTACATCTTTTCTCTCAACGATTTCTCGAATGAGATGAAACTTCCTAAGTACATGTTTACACCTTTGATGTGATCTTGGTTCCTTAGACTGAGCTATGGCACCATTGTTATCACAATGTAAAACAATACCATTTCCAACACTAGGCACTACTCCTAGCTCCGGAATGAACTTCTTCATCCAAACGGCTTCCTTTCTTTGCATCGCCGCAGCAATGTACTCGGCTTGTTGTAGAATCGGCGACGGTACTTTGCTTTGAACTTTTCCGACTTACGCCCCTCCATTTAGACAAAAGATGAAACCAGATTGGGATCGGAAATCATCTTTGTCGGTTTCAAGCTTCGCATCCGTGTAACCCTCAACAATTAACTCACTTTCACCTCCATACACTAAGAAATTATCCTTAGTCCTTCGTAAGTACTTTAGGATATTCTTAGTTGCACTCCAGTGTGCGTCACCGGATTTGATTGGAATCGCTACACATGCTCAAGGCATATGAAACATACGGGCGAGTACAAATCATGGAGTACATAATGGACCCTATAGGCTGATGCATAAGGAACATTACTCATTCGCTTAATCTCATCAGGTCCAGAAGGACACTGAGTCTTGCTAAGCGAAACACCATGTTGCATGGGTAGAAAACCTCTCTTAGAATTTTCCATATTGAACTTAGTAACGATCTTATCTATATAAGTTCGTTGGCTAAGTCCAATCATCCTCTTAGACCTATCCCTATAGATCTTGATCCCCAAAATGTACTCGGCGTTTCCAAGGTCTTTCATAGAGAAACAACTCTTCAACCATTCCTTGAGCGACTCGAAGCATGGGAATGTCGTTTCCTATGAGAAGTATGTCATCTACATATAAGACCAAGAAAACTATGTTACTCCCACTTTCCTTCTTGTAAACACAAGACTCTTCTCCGTTTTTGAGAAAACCAAACAGTTTGATTGCCTCATCAAAACGAAGATTCCAACTCCGGGATGCTTGCTTCAATCCATAAATGGACTTTTGAAGCTTACATACCCTCCTAGGATATTCTGGATCCACAAAACCTTCCGGTTGTGTCATATACACATCCTCTTTCAAGAACCCATTCAAGAAAGCGGTTTTGACATCCATTTGCCAAATCTCATAATCATAAAAGGCAGCAATCGCTAGGAGTATCCGAATGGATTTAAGCATTGCTACTGGTGAAAAGGTTTCGTCATAGTCTATACCATGAACTTGCTTGAACCCTTTTGCAACCAATCTTGCTTTGTAAACCTGAATGTTACCATCTTTGTCTGTTTTCACTTTGAAAACCCATTTGCAACCAATAGGTGTAACCCCATCGGGCAAATCCATCAAGTCCCATACTTGATTTTCAGACATAGATGCCATTTCGGACCTCATGGCCTCAAGCCATTTTTCGGAGTCTTCACTCATCAAAGCTTGCTTGTAGGTAGTAGGTTCCTCAAATTCTAAGATCATTATCTCAGAACTTTCGGTTAACAAGAAATCAACAAACTTCTTGTTTGGTATTCTTGATCTACTAGTCCTACGAGGGGCTGCAACAGGAGAAATTTTCTTCTCAACAATTTGAGAATTTTCGCACGAATTAGATTCGAGTGGGACAGTAGGAGGTTCGTGTACAGGATGCACATCCTCCAACACTTGGTCAGTTATGGGAGAAGATTCCTCTAAAGGAGGAATTACTTCAAGCTCCACAGCTGGCACTTGTGTTTCTGACTCTAACATAGGTTGAACTATGTCCATTTGTTGCTTTTCTCGAACCTCTTCGAGAAATATATTACTCCCACTTGCCTTTTTGGAAATAAAATCTTTTTCCAAAAAGACACCACGACGAGCAACAAACACTTTGCCCTCAGTCCGATGGTAGAAGTAATAGCCCTTGGTCTCTTTGGGATAACCCACAAAGAAACACTTATCTGATTTAGGGGCGAGTTTATGCGAAAGTAAACGTTTTACATAAACCTCACAACCCCAAATACGTAGAAAAGACAAACTTGGAGTTTTTCCACTCCACATCTCATATGGTGTTTTTTCTACTGCCTTTGATGGAGTTCTATTAAGTGTGAAAGTAGCAGTTTCGAGAGCATATCCCCAAAAGGAGATAGGAAGATCAGCAAAACTCATCATAGACCGAACCATATCAAGTAGAGTTCGGTTCCTCCTTTCGGATACACCATTCAACTGAGGTGTTCCAGGCGGAGTGAGTTGGGAAAGAATTCCACAACTCTTCAAGTGATCACTAAACTCTTGGCTCAAATACTCACCACCACGATCGGATCGTAGTGCTTTAATTGTTTTGCCAAGCTGGTTTTGGACTTCATTCTGGAATTCTTTGAACTTTTCAAATGATTCCGACTTATGCTTCATTAAATAGACATATCCATATCTACTTAAATCGTCCGTAAAAGTAATGAAGTACCCAAACCCTCCCCCTAGCTTTTGTGCTCATTGGTCCACATACATCGGTATGTATTAGACCCAATAGATCAACGGCCCTTTCACCCTTTCCGAGTAAAAGGTGACTTCGTCATTTTACCCATTAAACATGATTCACATACATCAAATGGCTCAAAGTCAAAGGATGTTAGAAGTCCATCTTTATGTAACTTCGAATGCGTTTCGCGTTTATATGTCCTAAACGACAATGCCATAAGTAAGTAGGATTAGTATCGCTTGATCTATGTTTTTTGTTGTCTATGTTAAGGACATCTTTGTCTAAGTCTAGGAAATATAGACCATTATACCATTTAGCGGTGGCATAAAACATTGAATTCAAATAAACGAGAGAAACAACCTTTCTCAATTGTAAATGAAAACCCTTCATTATCCAAAACAGGGAATAGAAATAATGTTTTTGGTAATAGCAGGAACATAATAACGGTTATTAAGCTCTAATATAAAACCGGAAGGCAAAGGTAGACTATAAGTCCCAAGCGCAACGGCCGCAACCCTTGCACCATTTCCAACGCGCAGTTCTACCTCCCCTTTAGCCAAGGTTCTACTCCTTCTTAGTCCCCGCACATTCGAAGTAATGTGAGAAACACAACCGGTATCAAATACCCAAGAAGTAGATGTTGCTAAATTAATGTCAATGACATAGATACACGAAGAAGAAGCCCCGGACTTCTTATCCTTCGGATACTTCGGGCGATTACGCCTCCAATGACCAATTTGATCACAATGGAAGCACTTGGCATTTGCGGCCACCTTTGGCTTTGCCTTTGCTGTGGCTTATCGGCGGTCTTAGTGGCAACTTGCTTGCCCTTGTCCTGCTTTTTCTTGCCGGCCCATTCCTTCTTAAAACCCTTTCCCTTTTGAACCATAAGAACTTCCTTCTTAGGTGCAACGAGAGATGTTTTGCTCGGCGGTCATGAGCATCCCATGTAACTCGGCAAGGGTTTTCGACACCCCATTCATATTGAAGTTCAACCTAAACTGGTTGAAACCTTCATGAAGTGAGTGTAGTATGATGTCGTAGCTGACTCTTGGCTATAAGGAAAGCCCAACCTCTCCATTGCCTCGAAATAACCAATCATTTCAAAGACATGAGTGGCGCCGGCTTGCCTTCGACTAACGCACACTCAAGAATAGCCTTGTGAGTTTCATACCTCTCTATCCGAGCTTGTTCTTGAAACATGGTTTTCAACCGTCGGATAATACCGTAGGCATCCAAGCATGCAAACCTCTTTTGAAGGCTTGGTTCCATAGCCCTGCAAGCATAAGGCGGGTAACAATTACCGACCTTTTCGCAATGGCCTTGTGGGCCGTCTTTTCGGCTTCAGTAGAGGTGGTCGTTAAAACCGGGATCGGGGTTTCAAGAACATCCTCTCGACCTTCGGATCTAAGAACAATTCTTAGATTCCTTTCCCAATCAAGAAAGTTTTTGCCGTTCAACTTATCCTCAAGGATTGAACGTAAGTTAAAAAGGTGAATTATTGTTGTTACCAGACATGATATCTACATAGAAGATGCAAAAGTAATAAGTATGTTTATCATAATAGCTTTTAATAAATTTTAAACACTTTTAAAATAAAAGCTATGCACTTGACCAATTTTCAATGTGTCCCCTTTTGAATCAAGTGATTCTAAGATCCTATCAAACATGATTTATAAGTGGACTTTGGCCTCAACTTAAAACCAAATTTAAAAGGTAAGTAAACTCCTTTACTAATTACAACAATTGTAATTCTTAGATGTTTGGGTGATTGCTAAGGTGACGAAAGCTCCCAGGTAAGGAAGTTACCCACAACGTTGGGGAGAGCCTTCCTAATCCTAGACAGAACTTGTCACCCAAACACAAAACCCAATTCTTTGCTTCAAAATCCAAAACCGTTTTGATGATTTTGTTGGGCCAAACCAAACTAAACATGCAAATTTCGGAAATTTACTCTACTTAGCCCAAGATTGGAAGTAACACTCTGCTTTGGCAGAACCTATTACTAACGATCAAGATTTTAGTAGATGTTTATTTGGAAAAGCAATTACCCAATATTAGCTTTAGGGACCTAAGTAAATTATTATGTGATTTAATTACTAGTGAACTCGTTGCAAAAATAAATCACATGCATAATAAAACTTAGAAAGCATTCAAAAGCAATATTTAAATGCATAAAATGAAATGTGATCCTAGTATGGCCCCTAACCCTAAAGACTACTCTTTAAGGCCTCCATCCTTGAACCACCTTGAATCTACATCCTTGTGCTCCATGGAAAAGAAAAACATCGGATCTCCATCGTTGAATCAATTCAACTTGAATAATTTTTGAAATTTAAATTAACATTACAAAAATACTAACGATACATAGATCGTATTTAAATTACAAAAATACATTAACGATATGCAGATCGTAATTTCTATCCAAGTTTGGGCCATACTAGTCACCGCATGCATCCATAATATCATATATATATATAACATGCATTTTAATCAACTATTAAAATAAGATATTATGCTTCAACAACTTTCAAACATAATAATACCATCCAAATTTAATCTCATATTAAATTAAATGGTTAGTGCCTTAAGACAAAATTCAATCATATTAGAATTTATCTCCCAAGAGCTTTAAGATTTAATCTAACAAATTTAATCAACTATTAAATTTAAAGAAAAAAAACATAAACACTCTAAGGCACCACATATATTTTAATCATATTAAAACATAAAAGCATTGCATGACATTTAATCACAAACACTAGCATGCAAGAATTAATCAACTTATTAAAACTAACATCCTAACATAAAATTAAATGTCACAAAATGAAACTCCCATCATAATTTTAATTCATTTAAGCATTAGCATAGGATACCAAGCATAATAACTACTTAATATGCATTAAGGGATAAACGGATTAAACGTTTTTATCCGTTGAAAGAGCAAACGAGCCAAGCGAGGCAGAACACTGCTCGCGACCCGCGAGCTAGGTCGCGACTCGCGACCAGTGGTCGCGACCCGCGATGCTCGTCGCGACTCGCGATTCTCGTCGCGATTCGCGAGAAGCTCACTGCTTCCGCTTTTCCGATTTCAATTCAGGCAATTTTAATCGAAATGCGTATGATTTTCTTTATACACTAAACATGTTTACGCATAAATAAATCATACTAGGCTTCAAATTCAAGAATTCATGCTATGAAATTATACATAATCAAATTAAGCATAAAAAATCAAAGCATGCAATTCATGAATCATACATATATACATCACATTCTAATTAACAACTTAACTAAAACATGAAACAATATAACAATTATATATGTATACATGTATCGAAAAATGTATAAACAACTTTTATACTCCCACTAGATTAAAATCAAATTTTAATCATGCAAACAATATCCTCATGCTAATACCCTCCCCTAAATGAATTAAAATAAAGGAAAACATGCATCAACATGATCACATTAATCTATGCAATAGGCTAAGCGATACCACTTTGTAGGATTTTAGATGCTTAATGCGGAAAACGAGTATCACATACTCAAACATCTAACACCAAGATCTTTGCATAAATTAACATGAATCTATAAAGAGTATAAAATATACCTCTTGATGCGTGAATTCCACTTCCACCCCGAGCCTTCTAGTGGAGATCCTTTAGAACGTCAAACGCCGTTCCTCTAGTGTTGGTCCACGAACAACCCTTAGATCACCACGTATGCTAGTACGGAAGAGAGAATAATTCTCTTGCTTTTGAGGTGTGATGGCCGAAAATGAGGAGAAAGAGAGGAGCAAAGAAAATCAGATTTTCTCTACAAATATGATGTAATCACCCCTAAACTTTGTAACCCCCATATCATTATATAAGGTGGTTACAAAGAGGTGATTCATGAGGCTTTATTTTGCCTCATAATGTCATACATTATGAGCCTAATAACCTCATGAGTTACAACTCTTCCATCCATCTTTAAAACCGCCCAACCCATTTCACAAATGGATTTGGGTAATATCCAAGGGTTGTCACATTGTGTGACCTCATAGGACCCAATACATATTAGTAGTTGGCCTAAATATACTAGCCCAACCAACCGCAATTAGCTTCTAGCAAAACGTTGCGGTCACCTAATATTATTGAATATATTATCTTTATAATTCGTCCATATACATTTAGTTTATTACACTTGATCGAGGACAAAATCCTTCAAAACTGAGTAACATGTCATTGTTTAGGAAATATCTCAAAAGATTTCTTCAACAAAAAATGCACATAATTAAGTGCCTTGCATGAACATCTTGAAGACTCTCTATTTCAATGATCTTTAGAGGCGTGAACAAATTTCTTGTATGGAAATCTTTCACGATGACAGAAAAATTCCCTCCTACTCATGATTTTGTCTCTCTCTTAGTAAACCCTCCTACCCCAATTGAAAATCGTTCTTTCTGATAAAAGGTATAAGCCTCTTGTTCGCTCTCAAAGCATTGCCCAATGGTTCATAAAAAAAATTCTCGATACCACTTTGACTTCCGCAATTTGCAGTTGTATGTTTTATCGAAAGCTCATTGAGATCATGACTCAACCTATAGTTTAAAATAATAAAAAGAAATTCATTCAACAATGTATAAACATCAACAATGTATGATCAGCCTGACCATTTTGCCATTACCCAGATGCTTGTCTTTCTGACATATTTTGCTGATTTGCAGTGACTAGTGAGCAGCTCATTGTAATTAAATTTCATATCACATATTGATTTGTATAACTATTTTTCTTCCCTACATTTGATATGGCTGATTTATGGTGCTCTATAACTTATAAGCCATAGCAATTGGAATTTTAGTCATATACTACCACGTTTCCAACACTACGCACCATTTCTCATTTTGGACTATTCATCAATGATCAACCAACTTTGACAATAATATTTCTCTCACCATTATGTAAAAAAAAACATAATCAATTGGGATCTTGTTAAATTCATCTTAATGAGAGGATCCCAAATATCAACTTTTTATAAATGAGAGGATCCCAAATATACTTTTTATAATTTTTACTTATACGCAATTAGAGATATTAATGCCAAAAAATGCGTGTTTGAATACGTGAAAAAGCAAATGATGCATGTATTGTGAAAAGGAGGCAATATATATTAAAGAATGCAGCAACCATGTGACTCTCTAGGAAACTTTACTATGTCATTAATTTTGACCATCGATTCTTCTGATACATTATTTGAAACACATGGTATAACATGGAAGTAAAATTTATAATCAAAACTCAATGATTTCATATGGCACATTAATAAATGTATATATTCAATAAAGAATAATAGGCATTGATTTGTTTAAACTAATATGCTGAAGAATCATGTGATAATATTATTTATTATGGCACGAAAGGTGGTGGAAATATGATTATTCTCATTTCCATGGAGATAATATGTTTTCTACGCTCGCAAGGCATGCGTATAATATTTTATCAATTATTTTAATCATCAATGAGCTATGGTCTTTTATGCAAGGGGCTATATATAAATATGATGGTTCGGATCCAATAAGTTGTCGACTAAGAAACCTCCACTGTTTCCATTTTGTAATAAAACATACTACTATTTATATCTCACACACACAAAAATGATCTAAAGAAGAAACGAGCCTGCAATTTTGTAGCTTTTCATTTAGCCTCAAGGGACTTTCCATGAACAGGTACAACATTTTTTTTTCCTGAGTATCAGTGTATAAGATTGTGACTTTTGCACTATTTACATGTATTACTATTTACTTTGACTATATTTTTCTATTAATACATAAGAATAAAAAATTATCCTTTAAGATGTTATAAGATTTATCCGAATGAGTATTTTCACAATATCGACTTTTATACATAATTAAAGATATTAACGATTAAAGTTAAGTGTTGGCAGTTGCACTTATGAAAAAAATAAAGGAAGAATATATTCTAATTCTTATAGGTAATTATAATATACTTAATTGGCCTTCATATGGTTCTGTTTTAGAAATATCCATGGGAACTAATGCCGGGATGGTAAGATTCCATCCTAGGTGGGAAGCATGAGAAATGGCCTCCCAAATAAAAAATCATGGAAAGTATAATCTACTAGGAAGTGAAAGATAGTGGTATTTTTTAAATTGGTTAACAAAAATATAGGAAATCATACTTTCTAGGAAGTTCAATTTCCACATAATGGAGGAAGTTGCTTACCTACGTCCCCATAAATAAGTGGAACTTTTCATGAAAATTAACTTCTCATGTTCAACCAAATTAATCAACACATTCCACTTTATAGGAAATGCTTATGCATGGGAAAAACTTTTTCCTAGAAATTTCTACTTCCTATGATCAACCAAACGACATCTTAAGTCTCATCTTTAATATTGTATACTTTCATATGTCCATGTATGATGTGATAACCTCCTGGTCCTGTTATTTTTGGCTGAACTGTACAGAACTGAAATGAACATAACTGAAATGAGTTGAACTGAACTGAAGTAAATATGTGAGAGGAAAGTAGGTGAACTGAAATGAAACGAGTCGAACTGAATTGAATTGAAACTGTGCCCAAAAGAAGAGGGCTTTGGTCTTTCTCCTTAAAGTTGTAACTGTATATGAAGCGGGGACCTTGAAGTAGATGAAGTTAGATCGTCAGTTGAAATCCTAAAAGCAAGTTTTTTCTATAGTATCCTATTTATAGGGTCATGCTGGCTGGGTGTCAATTTCCCAACCCCAAATTACTAGTCTCAAAACTTATAGATGTCTAACAGCTTCTGAGTTGTACAATTACAATTTACTCATGTTTACGATATTTCATTGCTAGTTTGTTACTCCCAGATCCCCGTGTCTTTTTAATATATGGTCCACTATTTGACTTTTAACATTTGCCAATACATAACTTGATCCTTGTATATCTTGAATTTTTTATAAAAGAATTAGAAAAACATATTTGAAAATATACCAAAGACGAATCCTATATCATCTTACATTATAACATATGCTTTAATATCAGATCGAATTAGTAAAAGTATGGTCAAACTAGAATATTTGAATAGTGAAAACAGTTGAAGTGACATTAAGTAATAATACGCAAGAAGACTAATATAATGTTATTTTGATATTTGTGAGTTGTCTAATGACATATGTGATATTCTATATAATTTAAATACAATGTTAACACATGAACACTGTAATCCTAGGTCTGTCACTGCTCAACAAATCAAGACATAGTTTGAAGCGCGATGGATCGCGAAGGTAGTGATCATAAGGAAGAAGTCATAGAACCAGTTAAAATAATTTCCGTGGAAGAGATGATTGAGCAGAGTATTGGACAATTAAATTCAACTCAAATCATGCAAACTATCCTCACATCTATCTCACCGTTGTTTGATAGCTTCCAAACATTCATGAGTATATTCGCTCATGCTCAACCAACATGGCATTGCACCACTGGTAGCACCTCCTGCATTTCCAATAAGTCCGACTTATGCAGCCTCTCTCGGAGCGATTGGGCTTGGGATTATGGCATTAGCACACACACTTCGATCATATCAGAGTGGGGACTCGAGTGTGCAAGCTCGCTTACCACCAGCTTCCCCGCAACTTCCTTTTTTGTCGGTTGCTTATTGGGTGGTTTATTGTTAGCCACACTAGGTGATTCATCATTGGGACGAAAAAACTTGCTCTGCATCTCATCGTTAGTTATGTCCCTTGCAGCATTTTCCTCTGCATTTGCTCCTAATATCTGGGTGTACTCCATGTTGCGCTTTGTATGCGGGGTTGGTCGTGCCCCTCTTGCAGTATCAGCTGTGATTTTGTTGACAGAGAGGGTTGCAAAACAGTGGCGATCACATGCACTAATGCTAGGATTTATCACCTCCTCACTTGGTATATTAGCCTTGACTGGAATTGGTTATTTAGCTAGGGAAAGTTCATGGCGAACCCTGTATTTATATACGTCTGTTCCCACAATTATATTCTCCATATTGGCTTACTTCTTTATGTACGAATCACCCAGATGGTTACTGCTCCAAGGGCGTGAACAAGATGCCATGAACGTTTTGATGAGTCTAGGTCGATCTACAACCCGTCAAATTAGCCTAAGCTCTCCTCTTATCATAAGGCACACACAACAAAAGGTACCTAATAGTAGAAGTAATGCTAATCCCTTTGCATCCTTGCACATTCTGATCAACAAAACATGGGCTGTCAAACGCTTAGTAGCATCTATGTTGCTATCTTTTGGCATCGGTCTCATGTACTTTGGAATGTTCTTAGGTGTTGGAGACTTAGGATCCGATATCTACTTGACCTCAGTTTTACATGCTTTATTAGCTCTCACCTCTTATTTGGTGGCTTTCCTCTTTTGGATTCCAAAGTGCAATCGTCGAGTTTCCTTGCTTGGATATTGTGCACTTAGTGGCGCAACGAGCAATGTCTTAGCTATCATAGGTAAGGGTAAAATTAAAGGTATACTTCTTGGGATGGAGCTTGTATCTATGTTTTGTGCTTGCATGGCATATAATATAGCTACTATGTATGTGGTGGAGCTCTTTCCTACTTGTGTCCGAAGTTCATCCTCATCCTTGGTGAGGCAAGCAATGATCTTCGGCTCGGTTTTGGATCCATTGTTGGTCTTACTAGGGAGGGAAAACTTGCTATACTCTTATGGGGTATTCGGGTTAGCAATGCTTCTATGTAGTTCCTTGGTTCTTTGTTTGCCAGAGACACGAGGTAAGGTGCTATGTGATACCATGGAAGAACAGGAGTTTATGGAGAACGAGAAATTGCTTAATATTTAATTTTTTGCTGTAACAATGTTGCTGATTATTAAGCATGGATTTAGATTTGTTTCTTATCTTTTAATACTCAAACTTCTATTGTTGGTTTGGGTCGTGCAATATTTTTACTTTTGTACATAAATCTCGTGTAAAATAGAAATTGCACACAATTTCTCGTGTAAAATAGGAATTGAGGTTGGTTCAAGTGGTGAGATTTCCCATCTTAACCAACAAGTTTACGGTTCAAATTATACCCGAAGCATTTGATTTAGATTTAAGGAGCGGAGGAAGGGGTTGGGGCCTGGCGGTGTCCAACTTGTAAGATGTTGAGTTTCAGATGGGGGCCCTGTGCAAGGGCAACACAGAAGAATTCTTCTTATGTATTTCAAAAAAAATTCTCCTGTCAAATTGTGCTTGGTAACAAGATTAATGGAAGAGGCCTCGTAAAGAAGCAGAGAAATTAGTAAGCTAAGAAAAGTAACGTAATAAGTTCTCACCTTCATCTAATACTTTTTTTTGACATCGAAAAAACTTGCATTAATTAAAATAGGAAGTACAGCCTAATGCTCATACAACCAAATTAAACATAAAACAAATAAAGCAAAAAGAAACTGAAGGAGATTCATTTGCTCTTACATAAGCTATGAAACAAAAACAAACTATTACGTGTCCAGTGCAAATTAAACTTGTCTCGAGCGATGGTAGATCGGGTTGGGTTGTATGTCTTGTTGAAGAAGACCCGATATGAGAGGGAACCTGTTGATAGACGAAACCCAGATGATCTTCACAAATAGATTGCCACATCTCATCTAGTAGACGTCAATACCTACTAGACGATAAATCCAAAAGTCCTTCAGCGGAAATATCTTAGTGGGATTTATTGATTGGAGTAACAAAGAAGTCACGTCCCTTGGTGACTTCTGACCCTTCTGTGAGGGTTTACAGAGTTTAGTCTCACAAGACTGAAACTCAAAACGTGTGGAGGTCAAAACTTACCCCAAATTAAATTGGAGGGCCTCCCACAAATTGCATTTTTGAAGTGTGATGACTCTGGAAGTCATCACTTGAACTTGGTGGTGAATTATGATGAAGTAATTCACCCGAACTACGGATCCGAATATCCATCCTTGCAATCTCTAAACCAGAAGATCAAATTAACCACAACATATTTAAAGTGAGAACTTGCTCTCATAGGAAACCAAGAACCTTCGTATTGCCCACCTAACCTTACTAACAAGCACCTAAGTACAACCATACTCACAATGGGAAGGGTAATTGGATCTGGATAAACCTAAACTAAGGCTAGCTAAAACCGAGAGCATAAACGAAACAAACTAAGCAAACGACCACCTGAATCATAAAACCACGCCTGCACCAACACCGCACTACCTTCAAGCTGCACGTATTCACTTACCAACGATTGCTTCCTTGGCGAACTGACCAAAATGACAACAACGAACGCAAGCAGGGAATGGGGAAGGGAACACTAAGACTAAACTCGAACCTAGAACAGGAAAGGGGAGACTAAGACCAAATCACTTCGAAACTAGTACAGGGGAGCGGGGAAGGGGAACCTAGGACCTAAACACCTCGAATACCTAAAACTAGACACTTCAAACCACTGAACCGGGGGAGTGGGGGAGGGGAAGCAAATGGGCGCCGGGGAAGGGGGGGAGGGGGAGAATGAAGGAGACGACGAAAGAAAAGGGGACGGGGGAAGTGGGACAATAATTAAATGGGGTGAGGGAGGGGGACAACGAACAAGGGATAGGGGATTGAGGACGATGAACAAGGGGTGGGGAAGAAGAGAACAACGGCGGCGGGGCTCGACGGACGGATGACGGTGATAACAAAACTAAACCACAAAGAGCTCTGATCTATACCGGAAAAAAGGAACAAAGGGATTTGGGAGGCTCGACTGCTATCATGAGGAGCCTGAGGCGGCTCACACGACAGTCAACCCCCTCTGGGTGTTGAAGGTTTTGCGACGGAAGGCTTTTAGGGTTTTTTTGGAGAGAAAGTGGATCGCAGCAAATGACCGTATTATTAATGCCCAAAGTCCTTCATCTAATAATTTTCCTATCCGACTTGCACAATCTTTGATGCATACTCTTTAATCATCTATATCTCTAATCACATACTCCATCCATTTTAAAATATAAGACATATACGTTTTATGAAAATTTACTTTGAACATAATTATAATATGACAAATTAAAATTAAACTATTAGATTTATCTTAAACAATACTATAATAATATTATTTTCTTGTTATTCTACATTATATCCTTATATTAATAAGTGACACAAATAGTATGTAGGAATTTGTGCCTTGAATCTAGTCAAAATTGGTCTTCATCGGTTCGCCCGGTCTTGTCGGACAGGCTCTCCCGACCGGGCGGGGTAACTCGTCTCAGCAGGTGCATGAAAGCAAGGCACCCGATCGGGCGCCCTTAGCGAATCACGACCGGGCGAACAACTCCCAATCGTGCCCGACACAAATCTAGATTGAAGAATTACCGCCCGATCAGGCGGCGAGATTTTTGACGCGGGGTTGCGATTCTGAGTCGGGTTATAAAATACATTTTAACCTAATTCGTTAATACGACGATTAGGGTCATAATCACATCTTTAATATGGAATTCCTCAAGAGCGATAAAACTTTTCTCTTTCCTGCCCGTGGACGTAGCCAACACTCCGTTGGTGAACCACGTAAATCTGTGTGTGTTTTTTTGTTGGATTTTGCATTCAATATTTGTTCTTTCTCACATATGTCATAACAAATTGGTATCAAGAGCTTTGTTTTCAATCTGAGTGAGAGAGATGTCTAGGATGAATGTGAAAATCGATAAATTCACTGGGAGAAATAGTTCCAGTCTGTGGTAAATCAAGATGCGGGCTTTACTGAAGCAACAAGGGTTGTGGGCACCATTGGCAAAGAAGTCATCGGATTCGATTACTGCTGAGATGTAGCCAACACTCCGTTGGTGAACCACGTAAATCTGAGTGTGTTTTTTTGTTTGATTTTGCATTCAATATTTGTTCTTTCTCACATACGTCATAACAAATTGGTATCAAGAGCTTTGTTTTCAATCTGAGTGAGAGAGATGTCTGGGATGAATGTGAAAATCGATAAATTCACTGGGAGTTATAGTTTCAGTCTGTGGCAAATCAAGATGCGGGATTTACTGAAGCAACAAGGGTTGTGGGCACCATTGGCAAAGAAGTCATCGGATTCAGTTACCGCTGAGATGGCCGTTCTAGAGGGGAAGACACATTCAACGATCATGTTGTGTCTTGCTGACGACATCATCACTGAAGTCGCGGAGGAGGAAACCGCATCTAGTCTGTGGTTGAAATTGGAGAGTTTGTACATGATAAAATCTCTAACCAACAAGTTGCTTCTGAAGCAACGTCTGTTCAGTCTGCGCATGAATGAAGGTACACCTCTTAGGGATCACCTTGATCAATAAATTACGATTTTGTTAGAATTGCGTAATATTGATGTTAAGGTGGAGGATGAGGATGCTGCTTTAATTCTGCTTGTTTCTTTACCATTGTCATATGAGAATTTTGTGCAATCTTTTATTATTGGTAAAGATTATGTGTCCCTAGAAGAAGTTAGATCATCTCTTCATACTAGGGAATTGCGCCATAAGGCATCTAGTAGTACAGGTACAGATAATTAGGCCTCTGGATTAGTGGCCAGTAGTAGTAAGGGACATGGGAATTCTCGGAAAAAGAATTTCAGGAAATCCGGAAATTCCAAAGGGGGTCCTAAACCTAATGATATATGTAATTAACGTAAGGAAAAGGGGCATTGGAAGAAGGAATGTCCTAAGAAGAAGCATCAAGAAAATAAATCTGGGTCTGGTTCTGCTGCAACCCTGAGAATGATATTGCTTTAGTTGCTAATGAACAAACACATTGCAATGATGTGTGGGTTCTTGATTGTAGAGCGTCGTATCATATGAGTCCTCGTAGGGAGTGGTTCACTACTTATGAACAGGTAGATGGGGGTAATATTTCAATGGCTAACAGTGCAGTCTGCAAGACAGTTAGAATTGGCTCCATCAAGATCCGGACACATGATGGTACATTTTGCACATTGAATAATGTTAGACATGTTCCACAAATGACCAATAATCTGATTTCACTTAGTCTGTTAGACAGTAAGGGGTTCAGTTTCAGAGGTGGGGGTGGAGTTGTGTACGTCTGCAAGGGTTCAAAGGATGTGCTGAAGGGGGTCAAGTGTTGAACTTTGTATATTTTGCAAGGTTCTACTCTCTCAGGTTCAGCTGTTGTTGCTTCATCTGAAATTCAGAAAGAGGATATGACCAAGCTATGACACATGAGAGTTAGGCATATGAGTGAGAGAGGAATTCAAATCCTCTCCAAGGCCGATCTTCTGGGTGGCCACAAGGTCACAGTTAATCCTTGAGTTTTGTGAGCACTGTGTTTTTGGGAAACTACATCATAGCATGTTTCCTAAAGGAATTTATAGAACAAAAGGTACTCTTGATTATATCCACTCCGACTGTTGGGGTCCTTGACGTGTTGAGTCTTTGGGAGGTCACAAGTATTTTGTATCTTTTATTGATGATTTTTCATGGATGACTTGGGTGATCATAATGAAGTCAAAAGTTGAAACTTTCAAAAATTTCAAACAGTGGAAGGCTTTGGTGGAAAATGAAACTGGGAAGAAGATCAAACGGCTACGAACTGATAATGGTTTGGAGTTCTGTTTGTCTGCGTTCGATGAGTTATGCAAGAATGAAGGGATTGTTAGGCATCATACTGTCAAGGATACACCACAACAGAATGGTGTAACTGAACGAATGAATCAGACACTTCTGGAGAGAGCTCGGTGCATGCTCTCTAATGCTGGGATGACTAGAAGGTTTTGGGGAGAAGTCGTTAGTACAGCATGCTATCTGATCAACTGTGGACCTCACTCTGAAATCAATCTAAAAACACCATATGAGATGTGGTCAGGTAAGCCTGCAGATTACTCTAATATGCGAGCTTTTGGTTGTAGTGTTTACTATCATGTAAATGAGGGTAAATTAGAGTCGAGAGCCAAAAAGGGAGTGTTTGTAGGATATGGGGATGGGGTGAAGGGTTATAGAATCTGGTCCCCGTTTGAGAGTAGGGTTATACTTAGTAGAAATGCAGTCTTTGATGAAAATTCTATGTTTAATCCTACTGTGAAGTCCATTGTTGTAGTAGATAGTGGTAGTGTTGATAAACAGGTGTAGTAGCAAGTCACTCATGATGAGAGTGATGAAACACATGAAGAGAATCAACACATGAATTCTGAAGCACCACATTCTTCAACACCAAGTCAAGATGCGCCTAGTCTTGCTCGGGAGCGTCCTATGAGGATGAATTTTGGGAAACCTCCAAATAGATATGGTTTTGAAGATATGGTTTTGAAAATATGGTGGCTTATGCACTGCAGGTTGATGAGGTGGTGGATGTCTATGAGCCATCTACCTACAGGGAGGCAGTTACATGTACGGAGTCTAACCATTGGCTTGCTGCAATGGAAGATGAAATGGAGTCACTTCATAAGAACGAGACTTGGGAGCTTGTGCCTAAGCCTCCAGGGAGAAAAATTGTAACTTGTAAATGGGTTTTCAAGAAAAAAGGAGGGGATGACATCTGTAGAGGGGGTTCACACAAAGAGAGGGAGTAGACTACAATGAGATCTTTTCACCTGTAGTCAGGCATACTTCTATCAGGGTGCTACTAGCAATAGTTGCACATGAGGATCTTGAGCTTGAGCAACTAGATGTTAAAACAACTTTTCTACATGGAGAGTTGGAAGAGGAGATATACATGGCCCAGCCAGATGGCTTTCAGGTTTCGGGGAAAGAAAATTCTATTTGCAAGTTGAAGAAGTCCTTATATGGGCTAAAATAGTCTCCGAGGCAAGGTACAAGAGGTTTGATAGCTACATGATAGAGCTAGGCTACAACAGGAGTTCATATGATTGTTGTGTGTATCACAACAAGCTGACAGATGGATCTTTCATCAACTCAGTGTTGTAGATGATATGTTGATAGCAGCAAGGAACAAGTCGGATGTTCAAAGTTGAAGGAGCTCCTCAGTGCTGAATTTGAAATGAAGGATTTGGGTGCGACTCGGAAACTATTAGGCATGGAGATCTTTAGGGAGAGGGTTCAAAAGAAGCTTTTCTTGTCACAGAAAGGCTGAGAAGATATTATCGAGGTTTTGCATGTCAACAGCAAAACCTATAGATACTCTAAGTGCAGCCAATAGTCATTTGTCTGTTGCTTTTGCGCCTAAGTCTGCTGAGCAGAAGGAGTACATGACTCGGGTTCCTTATGCTAGTGCAGTAGGGAGCTTGATGTATGCCATGGTTTGCACTAGGCCGGATCTTGCACATGCAGTCAGTGTTGTTAATAGGTTCATGGGTGATCCTAGTAAGGAGCATTGGCAGGCAGTCAAGAGGATCTTTCGGTATCTTAGAGGTACGTCAGATATTGGTCTCATTTATGGTGGTGATGTGACATGTTTAGTCACATGTTTCTCTGATTCTGATTATGCGGGGGATGTGGATGGTAGGAGATCTATGACTGGTTATGTGTTCACTCTTGGTGGTTCTGTTCTTAGTTGGAAAACTACTTTGCAGCCTACGGTGACTTTGTCAACCACTGAAGCAGAGTATATGGCCTTGACAGAAGCAGCTAAGGAGGGAATCTGGTTAAAGGGGCTAGTAAATGATTTGGGTCTACATCATGATCAGACGATAATGTATTGTGACAGCTTGAGTGCGATATGCTTGACTAAACATATAGATGTCAGGTATCATTTCCTAAGGAGTGAGACAATAGTTAAGGTGAAGAAGGTAGGTACAACTAATAATCCTGCTGATATGTTCACCAAGTCGGTTCCGCAGAGTAAGTTTCAATATTGTTTGGACTTGCTCAATGTTCGAGGTTGTTAGTTGCCCTTTGGGGCAAGTCTGGGGCCCTTAGGGGCTAATCTGGTGTCCTTAAAGGACAAATCTGGTCTGGTTGTCTTTCGGGACAAGTCTGGTTGCAGGGAGGAGCTGGGCATTGTGATCAATGCATGTGGTTATCTGGTTCATTGTGAGAGGATTTAAGTCAAGGTGGAGATTTGTAGGAATTTGTGCCTTGAATTTGGTCAAAATTGGTCTTCGTCGGCTCGCCGGCCCGGTCCGGGCAGCTCGCCCGATCGAGCGGGGTCACTCGTCTCAGCATGTGCATGAAAGTAAGGTGCCCTATCGGTCGTCCTTAGCGAATCACGATCGGGCGAACAGCCCCCGATCGTGCCCGGGACAAATTTGGATTGAAGAATTACCGCCCGACCCGATCGGGCGGTGGGATTTTTGACGCAGGGATGCCATTCCGAGTCGGCTATAAAATACCTTTTAACCTAATTCGTTAATACGATGATTAGGGTCATAAACACATCTGTAATCTGGAATTCCTCAAGAGCAATAATACATTTTTATCTCTCCTGCCCGTGGACGTAGCCAACACTCCGTTGGTGAACTACGTAAATTTGTGTATGTTTTTTCTTTGATTTTGTATTCAATATTTGTTCTTTCTCACATCTGTTATAACACCGTAAGTTGAGGAATACCAAGAAACCTAGAGAGAGAAAGTATAGGACCACTTGTTTAACCAACGAGAGGTGAGAATTAAGTAGGTGAAATAATTAAATATGGGTAAAATATGTAATAACAAGTTTTTTTTTAACTGCTTTGAACTATGTGTCACTTTGAATTTCCTTAACAAGGAAGGTGTTCACTCATTAAAAAGGAACGGATGAAGTATAATTTAAATGTTCAAGTTACTAATACATAACCTGACTGTTATAAGTCAACAACACTTAATCTTGCTAAACCCTTGTAATTATCCGGCCTATGTTTGCAACAGGTCTGGATACTTATTATTCACGTCCACTTAATTTTTCCCCAAAGTGTCTATACTCTCTAGCAATGCTACTAAGACAGACAAATATGGATTAAGTGTCTACTCGAATACAAGTGTATAAGTATCCGACTCGACTATTTGTAGAAAAGTCAAGTTTGTAGTTTGTGTTAGATTAAGGCTTCCAAAAGCCTTATCTTGTACCTTGCCCCACTTTGACCATGGAAATGATGTTTTCTATCTTTGTATATCCTTTTTTTTCATCTACCCTTTGAGTTGCTAATGTATATGGTGCTTATGTGGACATGAGGTTGTTGGGCTAAGTAACACACACGGGTGCGCCGCTCGGATTAGGCAAGAGACTATAGGATCTAAGATGAGCTTCTTTTTGGACCAAATTCCTTTTGAGGATCGTTAAGTTACTAACCTTGATTGCAGTTGTGATTTCCGCACCCTAATTGATTACGAGCAATAAGTTTTTCCCCTATTTATATTGATCCCATGATCTAAGCTGAGCTTCTTTTTGGACCAAATTCCTTTTGAGGATCCTTAAGTGTGTACCGTTCTGATTTGAATAAATCAAAACAGTTAGTTACTAACCTTGATTGCAGCTGTGATTTCCGCTCCCTAATTGATTATGGGCGCTAATTTTTTCCCCTATTTATTCTGATCCCATTCTCCATTTCCAATACATTGAAAACTCATCTCTCTTTTTTCTTCTCTTCATTATCCTAGGTTATGCGTGCTATATTCCAAAGCGCTCTCAATTAGTGATGACTAAATGTGCTGCCGTGTTATCCTTGGAGAGCATTCCGGCCAGTGCCAATTACCACCATTGTCAGACCGTAATTGCTTTTAAGTCGGAGGTCTCCCGCCACGGTACAACCTTAAAGTTGTGTTCTTAAGCCACTGCAATCCTTCTGTTTCTAATAGTTTGAAATAAAATATCCAAGTATTGTGTCGTATCGTGTGGGATACGATACACAATTCTTGAGGTAATTGAAGGTGTTGAAGTAACATAGCTCTCTAGTCTCTAGGGATATCTTTTCTAGTCCACATTACTTTGACTAGTGGTATCACTTTGTTGCGGATCGAGTATTTTTACTGGCTGCTCCACGCATAATGACAAGCTCTCTTGATTTTCCATCGGCTCCACCTGTATAATTATAAAGGGGCGACACACATTTTCGAATAGATTGCAAAAAGTTAAGAAGCAACAATTCCAGCCATCCATGTCTTTGTCGACATTACTGAATTGGAGTGGCATTTGGGAATTGGACGTACCATTAATTTGTAGCCCACACTAGGATAACTCAGTACCACCTAACAAAGGGGTTATATATTTACACTAAGGTATTACTCCCTCCGCTTTTTTTTATTTGCTACATTTGTTGCCTTGGGAATGAAGCCACTACTTTGACCGATTATTTTGATTATTTTATAATTAAAAATATAGTCATGTGTGATCTTGTTAGATTCGTCTCGACGTGTAGATTCATAATATCAAATTTTTATAATTTTTACTTAAGCGAAATAAGAGATATTAAGAGTTAAATAATGCTTTGAAAACCGTGCACAACAAATGTAGCAAATAAAAAAAAGCAGAGGTAATACTTCTTTATCTACTAAAATACTTCCTCTAACGTTGAAATGTACACAAGAATCAAGAAAAAGAAGTTGGATATAGAGATAATAAAGAACTTCCGTGTACTAGGAGAGACAAAGAGAGAATATATTACCAAAAATGTTAACATTGCAAGTAATATAATACTTCCTAAAATAAAAAATGTTGTAAGTATTTAAAGGAATAGTCTTTTCTTTGCTTCAAGAGAAGTAGTATAAATAAGGAAAGACACTTGAAGATGTCACAGGCTTTCGTAGCTACGAAATACGAATGCGCTCTATTTTAGGATGTTTCTACTTTCTAGGATGATCTTTTTTATGTTCAAAGCTTGGCAGGGAAAACAACGTCAATTTTGTCCAGACTAAATTTAACAAGAACTACACTAGTCGATATGCGGTAATGGTATGCCGAACTCTGAGAACCAGATAGTGCTATGCATTCTGCACATTCTACAAATATTATGTTCACTTTACTAACATTTTTAGTTCTACAACAACAGAAAAAAATAGGTTAGTTTTGAATACCAAGGTAATACTTCCTTTGTTTCGAAATACTTAATACGGTTTGACTTTTGCCCTGTTTACACACTACTCTTTTGACTGCCATTGGGATGTCTACGTAGGGGGTGCTTATCGCACAAGCCGAGCCCGGACTGTATTGGGCTCGACTCGGCTCGTTTATCGTTTAGCTCGCCTCGGCTCGTGAGCTCGACGAACTCGATAAGTGAAGCTCGGCTCGAGCTCGTGAGCTTCACTAAAGGCTCGAGCTCGACTCGGTAGCTCGATTTGAGACAAATTAAAAATAAACCAACACAACATTAATCCAAATAAAAAATTCATATTCGAAATTTAAAAAAATTGTTGACAGATCTTGTAGAATAATAGAATAAATTTTAAAATTTAACATGAATAAAAATATTTTAATTCATTTTTTTACATGCTGACCAAATGAATTACTTACAAATATACATAAAAAATCGACAAACTAGATCTAAAAGAATACAAAAAGAAAGACATGAATTGTTCAACGTAAAAATTTGTATAAAAGGATACGTATTGTATAGTAAATTTTTTAAGTGTTTTAGTTTATAATAAATTTTTAAAGTGCTTTAAATTATAATAATATTTTTATATAAAATAATAATCGAGCCTGTTCACGAGCTTTTCGAGCCGAACTTGGCCTAGTTCGGCTCGGCTCGAGCTCGTGAGCTTCACTAAAGGCTCGAGCTCGACTCGGTAGCTCGATTTGAGACAAATTAAAAATAAACCAACACAACATTAATCCAAATAAAAAATTCATATTCGAAATTTAAAAAAATTGTTGACAGATCTTGTAGAATAATAGACTAAATTTTAAAATTTAACATGAATAAAAATATTTTATTTCATTTTTTTACATGCTTACCAAATGAATTACTTACAAATATAAATAAAAAATCGACAAACTAGATCTAAAAGAATACAAAAAGAAAGACATGAATTGTTCAACGTAAAAATTTGTATAAAAGGATACGTATTGTATAATAAATTTTTTAAGTGTTTTAGTTTATAATAAATTTTTAAAGTGCTTTAAATTAAAATAATATTTTTATATAAAATAATAATCGAGCCTGTTCACGAGCTTTTCGAGCCGAACTTAGCCTAGTTCGGCTCGGCTCGTTAAGGTCTCGAGCCGAGCTTTGACCAAGCTTTGACGGAGCCGAGCCCGAACTGTTCGTGAACAGTTCGAGCTCATCATCACCCCTATGTGTACGTAAAGAAAAACATAGTCATGTTGGATCTTGTTAGATTCGACTCGACATATATTTCCAATATATGAAATTTTTGTAATTTGTACATATAGGGAAATCGAGATATTAATATCTAAAAATATGTATTAGCAAGCGTGTCGAGAGAAGTGTGTCAAATATCTCCTAGAAATAAAGGAAGTACTTGGTAACAACTTAGGAGCGCTTATTATTATTTTGAAGTACTCATGTTGCGTAATAAATTACCTAGTATATGGTGTAGTAGATAGGGGTTTCACCTTGCGGCATTAAGGTCATAGGTTCAATCCCGACCAAATGATGTATTTGTTTCGACTCAGCGTTGTCAAAATCTACGGTAAACTAGAGTGCTGTGTCATGAGCTAGTATGATGTACCAAAGCTATTTTTTTTACTCATTACTTATTTTGGAGGTTATAAAAGGAGTAAAATTGTAGTTCCAAATGAGAAAAAAAAATAGCATTATACTTCCTCATCCATTATGAAATAGGTAGAAACACTTCTCTCTTCTATATGAGAGCTTTTTGAGAAAAACGTTTCACTTATTTCAGAACGGAGGAAGTATGCATTTTGATCATGACGCTTGTGGTCGGATGTATTGTGGATATGTTTTGGAAATGCATATAATATTTTCTTTATTTCCAAATTATTTATGAGCCACTAAGCTCTTTTAAGTGGCCATTGGGCATTGGCTATGAATAAAGATGATGCTTGTGTTCCATTTAGCCATTTAGCTCACTATTGTGTCTCATTTGCATCAAAGAAAAATACTCCCTCCGTAACACTTTAGTGGCAACAATTGGACTAGGGGACTTAATTCCCTAGACAAAATTTCACTAAACTCTATTAAAGTGGGCTTAGAGGTACTAATTAATAATAAACACTCCCTAGTCCCCACCACAATCACTGTTCAGTCTCCACCACAACCACCCACACATGGAACACCACCACTCCACTTCACCGCCGTCGCTACCGAAATCCAGCAACCACCGCCGAAATGCACCTCCTAACCACCCCTCAAATTGATCTACTGAAAAAGATATTGCAATGGAGGTAGGGAGTGCAGATAAACTGGTGCCTGCTGAAGAGGATACTAACCTAGTAACCTAACACCTGTGACCTGTTCCTGACAGGGTATAGTCTCTTTCCTAGAAACACTTATGTGTTCTTCTGTTTTATATTGGTGTACCTTTTTGTTGCAGTATGGTAAGAGTGCATAATTTAATTCCAAATACTCTTTATTGGTAGCTTTTTCTGTTTTCATTAACAATGTGCTAGGTTTTTGACTTTTAGAGTTATTGTGGATCACCTGTTAATGTCATATGTCAATTTATTGATGCTCAAGTCAGTGTGGCTTGTGTTACTCATTTACTTGTTCTGTTTAATCTTTGCATATCCTCATTGTCATATACTGTGTTTTTGGATTAGATTCTATGTCCTTGTTTTGTCTGTTTCTGCATCATGTCGATTTTCATAATAAAGTTTTAAGTGTCAACCTTTTCTTTCAGGTTCAAGTGGGGACTTCACCTGTGTATAAAATAGAGCGGAAGCTGGGTAAGGGTGGGACTTCTTGAACCTGAATTGACAGGTGAAAAACACAGTAAAAAAAACAAAAATTCAATACAACTAAACCAAATTGCAATACAATTGAAACATAATTTGGTTGATGTAAAACCACCAATTAAGCAAATATGAAAGTTTGATGCTGTCAAGAGTGGTACTTGTTTGTTAGATGATTCACTCTCATATTTCTTAGTTGGACTTGAAGCAACTTTGTTCTTCTTTTCAAAACTGTCAAGCAACACTATCTCACAATCACTCATCAACATCATTCATCATCAGCGCAACACTATTGATCATCAAGCATATCATAGCCATTCACCATCATCACTCATCAGATGCGCATCATCATCATTAATTAATCGTGAACATCATCGAACTATCATCAATCATCGTTGATCATCATCAACTATCATCAATGGCTTAACATTATCAACTATCATCACAGCGTAAGACTCGGAGTCGCATATCTTGCATGCATGAGAATTCGATTTCATCGTCCACCGCCGACGGATAGTACGACGACGTCTTGATGATGTGAATTGAGAAGCCTCAAACATTTCGCCATCTCAAAAGCCTCGATTTCTCTGGTTTTTGTTTTCATTTTGTATTGGACTTGTTTTTTTAGTGGGCCGTGTATCTTTTTATGGGTCATTGGATTGTGGCTGGTCCGACCAAAACTGTAGGTCAGACCTGTCTGACACAATTAGGTTCTCATCTAACAATATGCCCATTTGAGTAGTGAATATCAGTTCGATGCACGCACTACAAGTTTTTTTTTACTTTTCTGTTTTTCTTGCCTCCATTTCACAAAATAAGTTTAAAGAAAATTCTCACTAGTTTCCATGTATTTTTTAAAATTTAAATGTATATCTAGAGTTTTGTAAAAATTTTAGGTATACCCATAAATTTATTAAATTTAATTATAAATAGCCCCACATTAAGAGAACATTTAAAATACTGTTAAATGTAATTATGAAGATGTCATATCGGCCCAAAAATCAACACATATATATAGAGGCAAATTTGATCTCTTTTCAAATTTCGAACTCAAAATTGATCCATGAAGGACAAAAATGATTTCCAAAACCTTAATCGATCTATTTTTTGGCACACAAATAAAGATTAATCTGATCGTTTTTTTAACTTTGATCTCAAATTTGATTCATATAGGCTAGAAACAACCATCAAAACCTTGACCGAACTACTTTTTTGGCATGCAAATCGAGATGTTTCGAAACACAAATCGAGGTGAATCTAATGGTTATTTTTTCAACCTAAAATTTGACCCATATAGGACTAAAATGACCCCAAAACCTTTACTGAATTATATTTTCGTCATGCTAATCAATGCTTACCGAGACAAGATGTTTGTGAAATGCAAATCGAGGCAAATTTGATCGTTTCTTGTAAGTTTCACCTTTATTTTGACCCAAAAGGGTTACCATGAGCCCCAAAATTAAACCTTGAACAAAACTAGATTTTAGGCATGCGAACCAATGCATATCATCATGGTTAGATCTAATGGTCTTCTAAACGTCTTATTATTATAACTAAACACTCTTTTTTATAAATATTTGAATCAGGGTCCGAAATTATGGGCGGGACTCTAGGAAACTCTCAAGAAGCATAACAGAATTCCCGGTAACCCAAATTCATTTTTTTTATTTTTTATATTTACTTTTTGATGAACCTAAATACTAACTCCTAGTGTGCACTTTTTTTTAAAGGCCATTCGTGCTGCTTCTAAAGCTTTTGACTTACTGGGGACTGAAGAGGATGATGAAACCTTCGGTGTGAATTCTTTGATGTTTTTTGATTTAGGGTCAGTATTTTTATCTCTAGATTTCAATTCAAGAATTATGACTTTTAAATATACTTTACCTAATTTTATGTTTTTCATTATTGCAAGTAATAAGATTAAAGAATTATGTATATATGTACTGGAATATATTTATATTGGCCAAGAATGAGGTTGACTTCAACACCAACAAAATAAGATAGATTACCAAGGTCTTTTAATGAGAAGCGGTTAGAAAGTTGAGAAATGATATAATTTAAGATTATTGAAAAGTTAGAGCCGGTGAGCATAATATGATGAACTAACATATACAAGAGTATAAAAGGTGTCGTGATGCTGATAAAGAATAAACCGAATTATAGAATCTAATGCTTAGAAGATACTTGCGTCGTATGTTTTAAGCTCGTTATACCAAGCACAAGGGGCTTGTTTAAGGCCATAACGGGCTTAGTGTAACTTACAAGCACGAAGGGTACTAAGTGCACATATATGTTTTAAGTGTTTTATTTATTTGTGAATTTAGGTATTCTTTTTTTTTCCCAATGTGCATTTAGGTATTCTTGTGGTGCATTTAGTATTTGAAATTAGTCACTTATACATTTATATATATATATATATATAACCGGAGAGGATATCTTTGTCTGCAGGGATGATTTGATGACAAAAGGTGAGTATGCTCGAGCCTGCAAAGTATTTGACACAGGGGCGACAATTTTCGAACACAATAAAGAAGGGGAAGCATTCGAAGCTTGGCAGGACCTGAAAAAGAGATCAGAAAAGGCTGAAAAATTATTACTGGAAGATCTTGGTGAGCCGCCGTCAGAAAGCAAGAAGTCTAAGAAAACATCCTCCCAACATCCTATTCAACAGGACTCAAATCACCTTTCAACTTCTTCATCCTCCCAACATCCTATTCAACAGGACTCAAGTCACCTTTCAACTTCTTCATCCTCCCAAGATCCTGATTCAAGTCAATCTTCCCAAGATCCCGATTCTAGTCAAAACCCTTCTCCATCCCCGTTTCTGAGATTTTGGAGGCCCAAGGGTGAACCTACATATTAGGGCCCTAATTAGGTCCAGACAAAAAAAACAATTGCTTGGTCCGAATTATTTGAAGTTTTGATTTTCGGTCCGGACGAGAATAATTTTCTATGTTGGCTTTTACACAACTTCTATAGAAAATTTAATTTAACAATATTTTTATGTACTTTTTATGGATATTACATCAAAAAATTATTATTATATAATAATTCTTGGTCGAAAAATGAAGTAATAAAATTCATAATTTGCAAAACCAAAAAAAAAAAATCAAATAAAAAACAAAAATTGCAGAGAAAAGAGAGAAATTACCCAAAAATTTTGAGTGTTTGCCATTGAATTGGAAAACAAGTGGGAGAATTGAATAATAAACTGAATTTGATTGAAGGAGTTATAGGTTGAAGAGTAAGCGTAATTATCGGCAGCATTTGCAGTATATCAGTGATCTTTTCTTTTCCTTTTTTCTCTACTTTTCCTTTTTTTTACTTTTCATTTTATTCTCTCTTTTGCATTTACTTATTTGGGCGATGTGTTTTGGGGACCTAGGCACCTGCCCCTCTCGCCCAGGCCCAAATACGGCACTGGCCTTCTCCACTTGATTCAGCCCCTAGTCATCAGTTTCAAGAAGATTCTTCTTGTGGTCAAGTTTCTGCTCAATCGAATTTCAACCCGTTTAAGGTAATAAATTTAAATTGCTTCAAATTAATAATAGTCAGTGCTTTCTATTTCTTATGAGTAATTTATGTTTGTTAATTAGTTGAGAATTGTTAGTGTTAGTGGGTCTATGTTCCTCCATTTGTTAGTCACTAACTCACTATGTTATTTATTCTAATCCTTCCTCTACTATTACCTCGCTGTATGTTTCTCATACTTACCAACATCATTTTACTAATTGCAATTGTTCATATTTTTTTCTTTTCATTTTGTAAATTTTCAGTTTTCAGTGGAATTAAAGTGTTCGATCAATGAGTATGTCAGTAATGGGCTGTACAAAGGAACCGTGGCTTTTTCATCCCATACTCTACGCTGCAGTTTCATTGACATGGGAAACTCTAAGGTTGAAACTCAAGAACTACAGAGGGTCATGCGATTAGGGAGGAAAGAGACCTGCGTCTTGAGCTTCACTAACTATGTTCAGAATGATTCCACCTTCTTTCTCGTGACTGATGAAGTTGTACCCGTTGATTACTTTTTTCGACTACAATTGACTCGCTTTTCTCAGCATGCTTACTCTTCAAATTCGTGGTGGAATCACATAGAAAAGGACTTTCGAGTCATTTTCCGGTACGTATATATCTTGTATCAAAGTTCAGTTGTTTTTAGTTTTCATTGACTGCAATTAATAATTTGACTCTGAATTGCAGTGACGTAGTACATGCCCTGATGTTTCTGTTCGATTCTGGTTCATGTTGTGGCAATCTACATAAAACGTTTTTGTCACACGGCCTGATAATAGGGGTCGGATCCTTCCGTCGTTCAAACCCAAGGTAAAAGGAAGCAAGGCGATAAGAGACGACATTGGTGAACTTGTGAGTCGAATGAAGTTTGTTTTAAAACTTGGTATGAAAGATTATGACGAAGAAAGCTTGCTTGAAGATTTACCTTTAGAGTTATACAGGTTGCTAAGGTTTCTTCAACCCAATCAAGCGTAAGTATTGTTTTATCGTATTTTAAATATTTTTAAGTTTATTTATGTCTCGATTATAAGACTGACACTTTAACCTTTTGTTTTTCATCTCTTTTTTCACAGTAAGGATGCTTCTTGGGCTGTTAATCACCCATTTTTTTGGGTGCCAAGAGAACGTTACAACTTTATTCATGAGTTAGACGTCCTGAGAAGAGAAGCACGTATCCAGTCGGAGCAATTGGATAGGTGCCTTCGTAGTTTTCCTAGGTTTGCGAATGATGCAGATTGGAGTCTCTTAATCAATGATTTACTATTTCAGAAAGTATATGAAACAGCGGTACCAGCTGCAAAGGAGGAACTTGATTCTGAACCAGTAGATACATGGGTTAAGCCTTATAACAAAACAATTGATATAATTCGGTACATGGTTTCATCTTTCAAGCATGTCAATGAGAAAAGATATAACAGTTTTAAGGAACCTGCCGGCAAGGTATGATTTTCATTTTTAACTTTTATTTAATTTTTAGCTTCTATATACTCCTGTTAAAGAAAGTCAAAATACAAGGTCTTAGATAACTCTCAGACAAAAGATATAGCTGGCTTACAAAGGTCTTAGTGATTATTACTTTGATCTCAGCTGCTTCTTGTGATATATCTGTGTGTTAAAGCCGTTTTATAAGCTTCTCCATAACTTTTCTTCACCTGCAAAAGACAATGTTCAGAGTTTAGACATTAGTAATACTTTGTGTTCTGTTTTGCTGAGGAAACTCGGGAACTTACTAGCCATCTAGGAGACTCAGGAACAAAGAATAACACTGTGAGTTGTATCATGCATGGTATAGTACCTAAATAATTTTCAAAATCAGATCAATATTGTGAACTTGAAATAAAATTTTATGGCTATTCAATGTTCTTCAAAATGATAATAAATCTGATTACCAATCAGAGCTAAGGTATGCCAGCTAGTTACAAGTCCAACAAGGAAAACCATCGCTATTCCACAACATGTCATAAATTGCAAAGCACAAAGGTCAAGTGCATAACCAATATATGCAGTCCTAGAATCTACTTGAAGCTGTCTTTAGGGCTGCAGATGCTTAGAGTTTACCTGATGGAGTAGCATTAGTCCCCCTCGAAGATTTTTTGGTGTTATTTCTGCTATGTATACAGGAATCTATTTACACTCATTAATTGACTGTTGTTAGGCTGATTTGTTACATGTATGATTCTCTGCTAGTTAAGAAAGCATATAGAACTGTACTAGAAAGGATGAACAGATTAATTACCACATAAGTAATGAGTCCACATGTAATCCCAAGAGCTAGTCTACCGATATCAAGGAACATGGAACCCTGCAATACCACCAGTAACTAATTAAGGTAATGAAAGATGATGAGTTAGTCATATCAAGTGCACAAGTAAATAGTAATGTGACTTAAACTTTTGATTCAAAACAAGATATTCAAATTGCAAAACTTATACAAGTATATACAGAAGGGGGGAAAACCTGTGAATATAATATAGATAACCTGAGTATGCTTGACAAGCCCATAGTCTACAAGAAAATGGTTGAAGTGTGAATGAGAACTGTCAACAAGAACGTTGGAGAGACTTACACTTCTTTTGGCTCTGTTAGTACTCAAAGATTAAGATGGTGTTTCGGTGTTGAAACGGTTGGCGGTCTTGAGAGAAGTCCGCCAAAGATTAGGGTAAACTCCGCTAGTGAATAGCTGCACAAGAAGTAAACGTGAACTACCCTCGGGGGGGGATGCGAGGAAACCCCCTCCGACGCTCAAGTCAGCACGTGCCCAAATAGGGTTTAGAGAGAGAAAGTAGAGAGAGAGAGATAAGAATTCTGAGTGTGAGAGAATGTACCTGCAAAATAGTACTAGTGGGGTATTTATAGAAGTACTATTTACCTGACAGGGTGTGTAATCCTTTTACACGTGTACGACTGTGGTGCCTCTGACTTCCTGGGAAGATTCCCTTATTTTGTCCTGTTGGGCGACCGCCAACGTTGTCGGACCATGTTGATGTACTGACTTGTTAGAGCTGTAGGTGAGGTAAAGTGTTCGCGTCCGTGATGGCGTTAGCGGACCTGTCTCTGGGATCCGCTATTATACTTGGTTATACCCATACAACTAGCCCCCTCAGCATCATTTGGGGTCTTGACCGCTAGTGATGTTGTCGATGGACGCGAATCTTTGTTGCCGTGCTCAATTTTTGAAGAATTTAATTTGTTGGGTGCCACGTGTCGTCGTAGGGAGTTGAAAAATTTCGAAAAGTTAATGATTACTTTTCCGAAAATCCCGCCCATTACTTTATTAGGGTTTACCGTGCTTTGACACTTGGCAGGAATCTGGAGAGGGAGTTGAGAGGTCTTTCCATCTCAGCCGTTTATTCGTGCCATATATTGGAGCAGTTGTCCTTTTCGGAATTCTTTATCTTTATTCTCCAAGCTCTCCCTTTTCTCCATTTTTCTCTGAAAAAACCTCCATAGCCGAAGCTTGAGTTGCTCAAAAATCACTTTTCCTGTGCTCAAATTACTCCGAAAAGTTACTCAATCTTCTAGTTTTCACTTTCCGGTTCTAGTGTACTGAAAATTTCGCCTTTTCTTGACGAACATTTTCTGGGTTTTGCCCGAGTTTGAAGATTTGTCTTTTGGCTAGGTGCTCCTTCCAAGCTTTCCGTGGTGTTCGCTCAAGCTTGAGTTTTTTGGTGCGATTTTGCCGTTCGGGGGTTTCATCTGTCTTTTCCGGCGTCTTTTGCTCTCTGCTTTATTTTTCTCCGGTGACCTTTTGTTTCCAGGTATTTCTTCGACTTTTCTCCGCATTTTGTTAAGTTTCTTTTACGTTTTCATCATGTCGGACCAGTCTAATAGCCAGAATACCCCTAGTGAGGCGTTCATGACTGAGAGTGACCCCTCTTCCCCTCTGGCCGATAGTGAACCCACTTCTAGCTCAAGTCCGGTGGGGAGGACCAGGTTGTTAGCGGACATACCTCTTACCGCTGAGAGGGAAAGAGAGTTAAGGTCGAAGTTTTTAAACGACCTTGCTACCCCCGAGGAGCATAACTTAACTAGGAGGTATCTATCCGCCAGCCAGAGTGGTGACCGTCAAACGCTTAGGGAGCTTAGGCATCAGATTCTTGCTAGACGATCCGTTAGGCATCCTCCGGCCGATGCCACTCCCGCCTTGACGTAGCACCCTTAGAGAGCATGCTTGGTTGGATAGCTTGGCGGACGTCGGGGTGGAAGTAACGGTTGACTTTTCGACCGCTTACAACAATCTGCGGCTCCTAACCCTCATATTATTGATTTAGGTGACGACAGCGATTTTATTGCTACGCGTCATGGTCCGTCAAGAGATCATTTATCATCGTCGCACCGGCTGCGAGTCCCGCCGTCCGCGTCAATGAGGATGCGATTGACTCTGCGGACGCAAATGTTGACGTTTCTGTGCCTTTGACTGCCCATGCAGTTGGGGAATCTTCCCGTGCTGCCGAATTAAGGGTCGATAGTTCGAATCCGTTGGAGGAGATTGAGACTGGACCTGGTTCGATGCTTTATGGCTGCCGGATGATTTTCAAAGGCTTGGCCCTATCGTTGTTGAGATTGATTTGCCTTGGCGTCGGGACGCCATTGATCCGAGTTACCCGAGAGTTGCCCGGGACTTATATTGTCTTCCGTCGGGTTATCGGTTAATAGTTCCGCCGAGGGGGCCATTGTGACGGAATGTCCTCCCTGGTCACGTGGCCGTGTATACTCATCATTTCGAGTTTGGCCTCCGCTTCCCTCCGGATTCTTTTTGGTGAAAATCTTAAATGCTTTCAACGTGAGTTTGGCTCAGTTGACTCCTTTGGCGGTCCGGAATTTGATAGCGTACATCTGGGTTGTGCGTTTCTTGGATTTTCCGCAAACGCTGAACTTATTCCGCCACATTCATTGGCTGAAGAAAAATGGATCTTCTAGGCAGGCGGGTTGGTGGTCGCTAACTACGCGCCGACAAGAAGATGCATGTTCACCTAAGATGATCGGTTTGAAGGGCCGGGCAGGATGCTTTCTTTTGGTTACGAGTTCCCGAGGATTATCCAAGTGCGTCGTCATTTCACCGAGCCACGTCCGCATATGGAGCATTTACCTCTCATTCCGCTAACTGAGGAAGAGTTAGCGGCCTTCGACTATTTCGACACGGAGGATTACTTAGTCACCTATGAGGATGGGAGGGAGGTGAAGGTTAAAGAGCCTAAATATTGGATTCCTCATTCCAAGTACATCTTGGGGAATAAACCTTTGTCAGCCCTGCTGCTCAGCCCTACTCATGAAAATGGTGAGTTTTGATGTCGGACTGGTCCAAGTTTTTTTTTTTTTTTTTTTTTTTTTTTTACATTTTGCTTCTTGCCATTCGCAGGTTTTGACTACCTTGACCTCGACACCTTATCTGTGGACGAGAACTTCAAGCCGTTAACCAATTTACCGCCTGCTCCCTCGCGAGAATACGAGACTATGCACGGGATTACCAATGGCCGCCGGGGAGGGAATCGCCTCGGCCCTCAGAATATTCGCGTGGTCGCGGCGGAGCGAATATTGTTCGCGTCCCCTGTTCGGGAATGTTATCGCCGCCGATGCCGACCCCCGGCGCCGCCCATCCCTGCCGTTCCGATTAGATCCTCTACCTCCCGGACCCGTCGCGGGGGAAGTGGGAACAGGAGGCGGCCCCGTGAGCAAGTTGCGGCGGATACATCAGCCAACAAGAGGCAGGCTTTGGCGGACCCTGCTTCTTCTGACCACACCCCTGATGTTCAGGTGGGGGGTCTGAACTTGGATGCTCCAGAGATTCGGGAGCGGGATGTCGCGGCCGCTGCCCCAGGGCATGCTAGCGGCGCCTCCTGGCTATCAGGCTCTTATTCCTCCATCCGTGATAAGATCCGAGAGTTGATTACCATGCCCAGCTTTCTTTCCAACTTATCTCCCGGCATCTTCTCTCGGTACCATGAGTGGATCGAGAAGAAAGAAGTACCGCTAAGCGATGCCGTGGCGGCCGCGCTCGCCGTCGCCCGTCGTCCCCGGCAAGATTTACCAACTTCGATCGGGACGTCGAGAGGATGAGTCGCTATATGCCGACATCCCTAAGAACGGTGGCATCCTTGCCTACCGCATTCTGAAAGGCATGCAACTGCCAGTAGATAGGCCGGCAGGGTCACTGGTCACTCCGGCTGCTAGGTTGGCTCACGATCAACTTGTGGTACGTTTCCGTCCGCGTCAATGAGGCTTTTTTTTTTTTTTTTATCTGACATTCTTTTCATCTTCGCAGGCCAACAACGCTGCCATTGAGCTGATAGAGCAATATATAGAGTATCGAAGTTGGCGGATACCTATAAGCGATCGGCTGAAACTTGCCCGAGGATCTGCCGAAGGAGATGGAGGACAAGTCGGCGGCAAAGACGGCAGAGTTACGCCCTCGACCGACGAGCCGATAACACCGAGGCCGAGGGCCACCTTATTGGAAGAGACCGAGGAAAATGTCAATATATTGACCAAGGCTCTGGAGGCCGCTAACTCTGCAAAAGAGGTTGCCGTCCTGGATGCGGCGACGAAGCCGAGGCGAGAGGAGTTGCTAAGGCCGTTGCTCAATTTAAACAGCTCGATGAATACGCAATGACTTTGCACAAAAGGTATGATGGTGGATGGGCGCCCGCTATGAGATGCGTTTGCAAATCGGTTCCGAGGATTTGACTGAACGTTATCGAAGACGCTCATGCGGTGGTGGGCGCATCTCACTCCTATTGAGGGGGATCCTAAGTTCGGCGATGAGGACGCTATTGGCGATGCGGATCCTCGAGATGTTCCAGGATCAAGATCGGGAGACCCCTCCCTCTTGAAACTTTTGGCGGCCTTCTTTTCGCCTCTTCCTGTTCTTCTAATAGCTTATAGTTGTAATTTTTGAATATTTCAACTCGTATTCGGCCCATGTTGGCATTTGTAAACGCTAATGTTTCTTAATTTTATAAGTACAATTCCAACTAAAAGCCTTTCATTTGGCCGCCATCGTTTTACCCGTAGTTGGCCGCCAAGCGTAGCTTTTATTTTATGGGAAAGTACTTTATATCTTGCGTTTCTGTACCTTTAATTATCGTCTGATTGTTGTACGTCCGCCAATCTTTTTGTTTGCCAACGATAATTATCGTCCTATTATCCGCCAATCTTTTATAGACCGTTAACGCACTTTGGGCCTGTCATATGGCTTAATTTGTGCTAGGTCTGTCATATGACCGTTAACGCACTTTGGGCCTGTCATATGGCTTGATTTGTGCTAGGTCTGTCATATGACCGTTAACGCACTTTGGGCCTGTCATATGGCTTGATTTGTGCTAGGTCTGTCATATGACCGTTAACGCAGTTTGGGCCTGTCATATGGCTTGATTTGTGCTAGGTCTGTCATATGACCAGTTAACGCACTTTGGGCCTGTCATATGGCTTGATTTGTGCTAGGTCTGTCATATGACCAGTTAACGCACTTTGGGCTCGTCATATGGCTTGATTTGTGCTAGGTCTGTCATATGACCGTTAACGCACTTTGGGCCTGTCATATGGCTTGATTTGTGTGCATGAAAATAATAAGACAATTTATGGACTGCTGACAGAAACTTGTATTATTTAAGCAACTAAGGGTGGCTCTCGGCCTATTACATTTAGTAACTCAAACATAGTATTTCTTTAGGACGCTAGCATTCCAACAATTTTTAAGCTCCTTGCCCTCCATGTTCTTTAAAATGAAGGAACCGAGAGCAATCTTCTTGGCTATGATGTAGGGGCCTTCCCAGTTAGCAGTCAGTTTTCCCGCAACATGCGCTTTGCCGTGGCCGTTGTTCGCGAAGGACCGAGTCGCCAACATTTAATGGCCTCTCCAGGGACTTTTTTATTGTAAGCCTTGTTGATCCTGTCTTTGTAAGCTGGCCGCTCTCAGTCTCGCCATGAGCCTTGTTTCCGGCAAGAAGTCTAGGTCTTCCCTGAGTGCCTGGTCATTTCTTTGCGGGTCTTGGTGCTTGATCCGGTAAGAGGGTAACCCCACCTCTACTGGCAACACCGCCTCTGCGCCGAAGGCCAACTTGAATGGGCTCTCTCCCGTTGCTTCTTTCTCCGTTGTTCTGTTTGACCATAGCACTGCCGGTACCATATCAGCCCATCCTCCTTTGAATTCATCTAGCTTTTTCTTCAAGGCGCTTAGGATCTGTTTGTTCGCGGCCTCCGCTTGTCCGTTGCTCTGAGGGTGGCAAACGGCTGAATATGCAAATTTTACTCGAAATTACGTTAAGAAGGCTCGTACGGACGACAATCGATTGGACGCCATGATCAAAGACGATAGCCATGGGGATCCCAAACCTTGTCATGATATTTTGCCAGATGAATTTCTTGACCTGATTCGCCTTGATTTTTGCTGTCGGCTCTGCCTCTATCCACTTGGTGAAGTAATCAATTCCCACTATTAGGAACTTTCTCCCCCGGTTGCTGTAGTGAACGGTCCCAAGATGTCCATTCCCCACTGCGCGAACGGGATCGGGCATAGGATAAGGCCGCAAATCGTTGGCTGGTCTGTTAATGACGGGTGTGTATCTCTGGCACTTATCACATCTTTTAACGTAGCTCTGGGAATCCGCCAGCATACTTGGCCAATAGAACCCCGCTCTCAATGCCTTGAGTGCCAAAGCCTTTCCGCCAATATGATTACCGCATATACCTTCATGTATTTCTTCAAGGATCTTCGCGGATTCCGATGCGGTTGCGCATTTGAGCAGAGGTAGACTGAATGATTTTTTGTATAGCTCATTTTGGTATATGACGTACCAGCTTGCTTGCCGTTTCAATTTCTTGGCGGACGAAGGATTATTCGGAAGCGTCCCAAGTCAACTTGTATGCCACCACGCTCACTAAACCATTCTCCTCTTTGGTTTATACTATTGACAGTTATGACCTTTTCTGTGATGCTCTTTTCCTTCAAGATGTCGACCGTGACGGTTCTTTCAATGCTAAACGAGTCAGAGCTTGCCAATTTGGACAATGCGTCCGCTTTTGTGTTCTCGGCCCGAGGTATCGCTTGAATCTCAAAATGATCCAATTGAGCTATCAATTCCTTGGCCTTTTCAACGTATTTTTGCATATTGGCCTCTCTGACTTCGAATTCTCCCCTCAGCTGGCCGCTCACCAGTTGTGAGTCCGTTTTTAAAAGCACTTTCTTAGCACCCGTTGCCAAACACATTCTTAGTCCAGCAATGGCCGCTTCAGATTCTCGCTTCATTGTTTGATGCGGGAAGGCGAACTTGATGGCGTCCTGGTAAGAATTTCCTTCTGGGCTAGTCATTACTATACCTGCTCCAGATCCGCTAACAGCGGACGATCCATCGACTTCCAGTAGCCAGACTTCCTTTTGCTCCAATTCTTCCTCATATGAGGCTTCCACGATAAAGTCTGCCAGGGCCTGCGCTTTGATAGCGGTCCTAGGCTTATACTGTATATCATACTCCGATAATTCAACGACCCATTTCAGCAAGCGGTCGGAACTATCCATCTTCTGCAACGCTTTTTCTAGCGGTTGGTTGGTTAAAACTTGAATGGGATGGCAGTCGAAGTATGGTCTGAGTTTCCTGGCGGCTATTACCACAGCCAAAGCCATTTTTTCTACCAACTGGTAACGGCTCTCCGGACCGTTAAGAATGTGGCTGATAAAATAAATTGGCTGTTGCCTCTTTTCCTTTTCTACCAACAACACGGCCGCGACTGTCTTCGGCGAGGCCGAGATGTATATTTGTAATACGTCTCCAGTCTCGGGCCTTGTAATGGTAGGTAGCTTCTTTAAATGTTCTTTCACCGCCAAGAATGCTTTGCTTTGCTCCTCTCCCCACTCGAACTTCTTATTCCCCCTTAGCAGGGCAAAGAAAGGCAAAGCTTTGTCTGCTGATTTTGAAATGAATCGAGTGAGGGCCGCCATTCTCCCTGTTAGCCGCTGAATATCCTTGATGCTTTTTGGCTCAGATAGGTCGATAACGGCTTGAACTTTGTCTGGGTTTGCATCAATCCCCCTTTTGCTTACCAAGAAGCCTAAAAACTTTCCCGCTCTCACCCCGAAGACACATTTCTTTGGGTTGAGCTTCATCCTATACCTCCTCAAAGTTCTGAAGGTCTCTTCCAGATCGTCCAAATGTTCACGGTCAGTTTTACTCTTGACGATGGAGTCGTCAACATATGCTTCGATATTTCTCCCCCTCTGATCCGCGAACACTTTGTCGACTAGCTTTTGATAGGTTGCCCCCGCATTACGGAGCCCAAACGGCATTGCCTTATAATTATATACTCCGCAATCTGTGATGAACGCAGCTTTTTTCCTATCGGCCTCGAGCAAGCTGATCTGGTGATAGCCCGAGAAGGCATCCATAAAGCTTAATAATGCATGACCGCTAGTAGAGTCTACTAGCTGGTCTATTCTTGGGAGCGGATAGCAATCCTTCGGGCAAGCTCTGTTGAGGTCTGTGAAGTCCACACACATCCTCCATTGGCCGCTAGCTTTCTTTACCATGACTACATTGGCCAACCACTCCGGGTAGTCGCATGGCTCAATGAAGTCGGCTGCCAATAGCTTATCGACCTCCTCTTTAATGGCCTTGTTCTTTTCGGTAAAAAAATTTCGCTTCTTTTGCTTGACGAAGTCGGATAGTGCTGTCAACATTTAGACGATGTACCATCACGGCGGGTCAATTCCCGCATCTCATCCGCCGAGAACGCGAAGACGTCCGCGTTTTCTCGTAGGAGAGTCACCAGGTTGACCCCGACCTTTGGGTCCATGTCCTTCTCCAACAGCCATTGTCCTTTGCTGGATCATCTCGCGGCATTTCTGCTTTGTTTCTCCATCCAGGCTTGGGCCTTGGAGTATCATCGGCCCGGATTCCACTCTTCCATTAAAACATCCATCTCCTCATCCCCTTCTCGGGCCCTTCCTCATTCGCCGAGTCCTCCTCCGGGCTCGCCTTTGTTTCCCGGTTGGCGGATTCAATTCTTCTACCGGCACTCTCCTCGCTAGGTTGCTTTAATGCTTTGTTAGGTAGCATGATTTCGCCATTTCTTGATTTCCTCTCAACTTTCTTTGTCGTCCCAAGATTGGAAACGTACAACATAGTCAAATGATAGGTCGACACAACTCCTTGGACGTCATGGATGAAAGGGCGTCCGATAATTGCGTTATAGGCTCCGGTGCACGTCAACCACTAGAAACTCCGCCATCACATCCCCGGGCGTTCTCATCCTCCCCTACTCGACCGAGGTAAGGTTATCGGGCCCTCTCGGAATCACCGACGCCCCCGTGAAACCTATCACTCGGGTAACGCATGTGCTTCGGATGTTCCCGGCCAATCATCAATTTTTCAAAAGTTGAGAAATACGGAATGTTTGCGGAACTTCCTCCGTCTACCAGATTCTCGTGGATCAAACAGGTTTGACACCTTCGGCGTGACCACCGGAGGGTCATCATGAGGGTAGACGACATGCTTTGCATCTTCAACCGTGAAAGACATGGCGGGCATTACTGGTGGCCTTCTCCACTGCATGCTTTCATTGAAATTGACCTGGTGTCTGAATTCTTTCAGGCTTGCCTTGGCCCCATTGATGCTGCCGCCATGAATTGGACCGCCACTTATAACGTGAATCTCAAGAATCCGCGATTGCACATTCCGGTTATTGGGCTTTACCACGTCTCCGTCCTTTGATTGTGCCCCGTATTGAGTGAAGTTACCCCGTCTTATCGGATCCTCTAGGTTATCCTTCAAGTGCTGCAGGTTCTCGGTAGTGTGGCCGTGATCACCGTGAAAGTCACACCACTTGCTCTTGTCACGGTTTTTATGAAACATTTGCTTAGGACGTTGCCATTTATCACTGTCCTTGTTCATCTGATATATCTGAGCTCTTGAGGTCGTGAGCTGCGTGTATGTATCAAATTTATCTTTGTACTCGAACCTTTCGCGGTCATTCTTCTCGCGGTCATTTCCCTTCTTGACAACATTTGATTCCTGCTTTCTTTCATCCCGACCGCGATCATTTTCGCGACCTTTGTCTCTCTTCTGCTTATCATCCTTCTTCTTTTCCTGCTCACGACTTTGGTCGCTTTACGGCCTTGTCAAACTCTTCCCCCGATGAAATCGTTTGCGTTCCTTAAGATCGGCTCAAGGGATGTGAAGGTTTTACGGCCCGTATAACTTCTAAATGCGGACCCTTCCCTCGGCCGGTCATCAAAGCTAACACGGCCACGTCCCCGTCGAAGGCGGGGAATGGTGACCGCCTCAGCATTGAAACGGCCCACGAAATCTCGCAGGCTCTCATTTTCCCTTTGCTTGATAGATAACAATTCGCCAGTTGTGCGCTCGCGGCGCCTATTACTCACGAAGTGAGTGCTGAACATAGACGAAAGCTGAGAAAAACTAGAGACGTTACCAGCCCTGATGCTTTTAAACCACGTCTGAGCGATCCCGGTTAAAGTAGATGGGAAAACTTTACACCAGATGGCGTCCACCTGAGTGTATAAGTACATGTGCCCCTCATAGGCGGCCACATGATCGTCTGGGTCTGAGGTGCCATCATACTTACAGGACGGCATCTTGATTCGCGGCATGGGGTGGTTCAAGAGATCTGGAATGAAAGGAGACTGCTTAGGCTTGATCAATAAGTGTCCGCCAGCAGAATAATTGCTTGCGCCACTGATGCTGTGTTCCTGGCGAGAACGACTTTGATCCTCTTCAGAATTGTTGAGATCCTCAGTTTCTAGGATGACTTCCTCATATTCTGGGTCCTCAATTTGCCTTTCCAATTGGCGTCCCTCCTGATTGAAGGTCCGCATCCTTCTCACGGGGGTGCCATCGACGTTGCGTCCATTCAAGGTCGACATACGCCTACGAAGCTGACCTGCCCTTGCATTGGGAGTGGGAGTGTTGTTAGGCTGAGGACCTGCTTGCAACATCTAGCTGCTCGGGGGAGAATTGACTTAGTTGAGCCAAGTTAAATGATCCGCTTCCAGTGTTTACCTGAGACACATTGTTCCCAGGAGTTTGCTGCTCGTTGACGTTCCCAGCGTCTAACTCAGATGGGTCACGGCCGTCATTGTTTGCTCTTTCCATGTCGGCGTTCACAAAGATGGAAGTCCCCTCCTTCTAGCGCCAAGTTGTTTCGGTGTTGAAACGGTTGGCGGTCTTGAGAGAAGTCCGCCAAAGATTAGGGTAAACTCCGCTAGTGAATAGCTGCACAAGAAGTAAACGTGAACTACCCTCGGGGGGGGATGCGAGGAAACCCCCTCCGACGCTCAAGTCAGCACGTGCCCAAATAGGGTTTAGAGAGAGAAAGTAGAGAGAGAGAGATAAGAATTCTGAGTGTGAGAGAATGTACCTGCAAAATAGTACTAGTGGGGTATTTATAGAAGTACTATTTACCTGACAGGGTGTGTAATCCTTTTACACGTGTACGGCTGTGGTGCCTCTGACTTCCTGGGAAGATTCCCTTATTTTGTCCTGTTGGGCGACCGCCAACGTTGTCGGACCATGTTGATGTACTGACTTGTTAGAGCTGTAGGTGAGGTAAAGTGTTCGCGTCCGTGATGGCGTTAGCGGACCTGTCTCTGGGATCCGCTATTATACTTAATTGGTTATACCCATACAGATGGGGATAAAGAATCTTACACCTCGGCGACCAATGAACTCAGCTAGTTTTCCAGATACTAGTGCACCTATCAACCCTCCAAGTGTAAAATTGTGAATACTGTATCAAGTAAAATCAATCAATTAAGCCTAACATACATCTTCAAGATAGATTAGTATATTTTGTGAAACAATAGCAGATTTTTGGTGGCAACTTACATATGCTTATTGGTTTCTTACCAAGGGGGAAAAATGTTAATTCTTTAATGGCTGAATTTGACTTCTAATAATCTACAAGAGGCCCCATTGTTGGTAAACCACTATCAGATTATATATGTCTTAAATATGTTGGTCGGCTTGACATGGATTCATGGAAACTTCTATAAGTGGAAACTGAGATAGTGAGATACATTTAGTATTTAGTTTGGGTCCATATCTGGGTGATGGATCATTCATGTAGATTTTGGTCAAGTCATGTCGGATTTATTTGTTGATTAGCCACTTATGATAGATTAAGCAGTAATAAGTTATTAACTACTTTAATTCTGGGGTCGGGGTGGCTCAATGCTTCAATCTATCATAGACTGCGCATCGCCATTGTTAAGCCTACCCTACCATAGTTCAACTTTAAATTTGCATGGAGCCATTAATATTACTTGTACTTTGGACTTTAAGTAAGTCGACTTGATTGATTTATCAAACGGAATCAATTTGGCACCTATGCAGTGCAAAGATTTAAGAGCTGAAACTGGCTTGTCCTGTGGCAGAATTGACCTGCTTGGACTTGACCAACCCTTGGCTACTACTGTTGTTAATAAAGCCACAGTACTTCAGTCTAGGAGGTTTTTTATTGTTGATCTTGATCCCAATGTTCTAGTCATCTAGTGTTTAGTATTTGTACGAACATAAGGAGAAAGTCAATGTCATATGATTTGATTGCAATGGATCACTCTATTGATGGATCCAAATTATTTTTATCAGCTTATGTGTTATGTCTCGACCTTGGTGAAAGCAGCTGGTGTTGAAGTGACTTGTTAATGTGTAATGTCTCGACCTTGGTGAAAGCAGCTTATGTGTTATGTGTTATTTTCATTCGGATTCTTCTTTCTTTTAATTTCATCCTTCCATATATCTTCTTCATAATTCAATTCTGGACAAAATTCTTCCAACACTTTTTTTGGCTCATTATCATTGCATGTATGCCACTCCAGTAATAGAGAAAAATATTCCTTGGACAATGGTGGTGGCCTTTGAGATTCACAAATATGGAACTGATTTGGAGTGTCCAATTCATGAAATTTGGCCTTTGCAATGGTAGTCGTGGAAACTACTAGATAGAAAACATTGTCTCTGTTGTATATTTGTAGTGACACTAGAAATATACAAGCTGAAAATGGTGGGTGAAAATCCCGTGTTCAAATATCATCCTAGGTGTAAAGGGGTGAAATTGAATCATCTCTGCTTTGCAGACGATGTTATTTTGTGTTGTAAAGGAGAGTATAGATCTGTTTACCTCCTGCTATAAGGATTCAAGCACTTTTCTAATGTCTCAGGGTTAGAAGTTAATGTGAATAAATTTGAGCTTTATACTGCTGGGATGAAGAGTGAGGACACCCAAAGGTTGCTGGATATGTCTGGGTTCAAATTAAGGAAAATTCCTTTTAAATATTTGGGTGTCCCAATTAGTTGTAAGAAGATCTCTGTAAAGGACTGCATGAATTTGGTGGAAAAGATGACAGCTAGAGTGAGGGTCTGGAGTAGCAGACATCTCTCCTATCAGGGGAGACTTATCCTGGTGAACTCTGTGCTAATGAGTAATACATATTTACTGGGCACAAATTTTCATTTTGCCTAAAAAAGTCCTAAAAGAAATTGAGATGATCTGTAGATCATATTTGTGGACTGGAGAATACTATAGCAGTAGGGGTGGCTATGTTGCCTGGACAAAGCTTTGTACACCAAAACAGGCTGGAGGTCTGGGTATTAGAGATATTGTGAAGTGGAACATAGCTGCTATGGGGAGATACACTTGGGCCATATCTGCAAAAAAAGATAATCTATGGATAAGATGGATTAATGAGGTGTATATTAAAGGGAGTAACTGGTGGGACTATAAACCACCTCAAGGCAGTAGCTGGTATTGGAAAAAAAATTTGTGAAGTGAAGGAAGATTTAAAGAATGTGATTAATGAAACTCAACTCACGCAGATGCTGAATTATTCTGTCAAGAATGTGTATAAACTGCTGGTTGGTGATCAGGAAAAGCTTCATTGGGATAAATATGTTTGGAATAGAATGTCTATTCCCAAATACAGATTTATTGTGTGGTTGGTTATGAACAATAGGCTCCAGATAGCAACAAGAGTGTGCAGATTTGGAGCTAACGGTAGTGCTGATTGTAATATTTGTGGCAGCGATATTGAAACACAAGAGCACCTTCTTTTTGGTTGTTATTTTAGTAGGTGTGTGCTGCATAAAATGAAGAATTGGCTAGGATGGGGCAACAACCAGACCACTGTACAAGGCCTTCTTCAGTGGATTGCTAGAAGTAGTAATACTAAGTTTCAGAGGAATGTCATGGTTGCTGCAGTAGCAGCCATGGTGTACCATATCTGGGGGGCACGGAATGATGCATATTGGAACCAAAATGTTTGTAATGTAAATAGCGTAATCTACAAAATTCAAAAGGATGTCATAGATAGAACTTATGGAGTTTTACCTAGGAATTTTTTTTGTAAAGATAAAGAATGGTTAAGGAGGTTGGTAATCAATTTTGTAGCTACTCTATTGAGTCTTTTTGAGGGGAGTCCAACCTAGTTGGTTTGTCCTCAACTAGACTTGAGATTAGGTTGTAAATGATTTTTTGGTGGATTTAAATACATTACTCATTAAGCAAAAAAAAAAAAAGAAATATACAAGCTATGTTGCTTGAATTCGGATTAGAACTAAGTGTTTTTGCAAGTTGTTTTAGATAAGAACAAATGAAATAAAAATGATATCAACCTAAACTCAATTGAATCACTCAAAATTGAGACTAGGAAGTAAGTTCAAAGAATCACTCTAAGAACCAAAATAGAGCCAATCACTGAAACTCTAACGTTTCTAATCACTAGAATTAAATATTTAGAATCACTCTAAATAGAAAGTTTTTTTTGTTCAATCATCAAATCTGAATCCTTTATTCTCTTAGGCCGAAATATATATAGGAGTATTACAAAGGAAACTTACAAGTTTAGTTAAAGAACTACTCTTAAACTAAAGATTCCTTTTACAAAACTTAACAATTAATTCAAGTGCTACAAATTCAGATTTTGTAACAAGTAAATTAGGGAAATAATTCTTCATAACAGCCACGGTTTATTTTGAAGGCTTTTGTAACAGCAAATTTGCTGTTTAAAACTCCCTTAATTGGCTTATTAATTTGCTGACTTGATTCCCCTTGCTAAGCTTCCTTCAAGCGGCTAAATTGGAATGAAACTCGCTTGATTAATGCTTTTAACTAGGCTGATTTCTTCCTCCTTGTGGCCAGCTTTGCCAACGGTCGTAAGAGCTTAAATTAAGGCTTGATTTATGCTCTTTAATTGCTCATAACTTGCTGCAAATAATCCCTTGTGTAACCTCTCCCATTTGCCACGGTTTTAAGCTGATTAAGGGAGCTTGAATTCTCCTTTTTAAGGCTCAATTACAACTGATTTTCAAAAGCTGATTTAAAAGCTTGAAACCTCCTCTTGAATGCTCAATTAAAACTGAATTTTCAAAGCTCCTTGGATGCTCATCTTGGCCGGATTTGTTGCTTGATGATTGGACTCACTTGACTCAAAAATAAAATAAACTTGCAACCATAAACTACTAACTTAGGGCCCGTTCGGCATCACTGCAAGTTTCCAGTTTTTGGTTTTATGAATATAAAAGTCATATGATATAAGGGGTATAATAAACTTAAAATTAGTCATACTTATATTAAACATGTCAATTTTGAAAACTGACAACTGAAAACTGGAAACTACTTTTTCTGGTTTTCATATTTTTGTTTTTGGTTTTCAAAAAAACTGAAAACTGGAAACAGAAAAGGATAACAAACGAGCCCTTAAGTGATTAAAACATGACTCAAACAAAGACAAATAAAAACAATGAAAATTACACCCTCAAACGTCCACTTTATTAACTAATTAACAAAAATAAAAAAAATGGAAACTAAAAGGAAATAAAATTAAAGCAACTCTCCCTCACTTGGACGTTTGTCCCTAGAACATTTTGGACACTTAAAGCAACTAGATGAATCAATGACATATCTTTAGAGATGTTAGGAAAGACACTTACATTATCCTCCCCCTCTTGAGAGGAGTTTGTCCTCAAACTTGGTAGCTCTTCAAGTTCATCAAAAAAAAAAAAGTTCATCAAAATATGGAGACAAGTCCGAGACATTGAAAGTGCTACTAACCCCATAATCACCCGGTAATTCAACTTTATAAGCATTGTCATTGACCTTCTCAACAATCGGAAATGGACCATCACTTCTTGGACTGATTTTGGAACGCCTTTTGGATGGAAAACGTTCCTTCCTTAGGTGGATCCATACTAAATCCCCGGGCTTGAATTGAACACCTCTTCTTTTCTTGTCATAACCTTCTTTCACCTTGGCATTAACTTGTTCAATCTTGTTCCGGACCCTTTTGTGAAGGTCCTTGATTTCTTTGGCTCTTTCACCGTCCTCATGGCTATATTTGTTCGGACTTGGGATAGGAGTAAGATCAATTGGAGTGCATGGATTGAAACCATAGACCACTTCAAATGGACTTAATCTGGTAGTTTTGCTTGGTACCCGGTTATAAGCAAACTCGGCATGTGGTAGCATCTCCTCCCATTGCTTAGGACTCTTGGTGGCTAAGGACCTCAACAAAGATCCCAAAGTCCTATTAATGACTCATGAGAGCGTAGAGCTCGGAAAAACATTTCCGTAGACAGGCGGCATGCCTAATTCTGATAAGCGTGCGCGAAGTTACGGCCAAAAAACAAAAACCGAGCCTCGGAACAGATTAAAGATAATTGTCGCAGAAACAGATAAAAAGGAAATCTCCTTTTCCGAAGCTTCCTTGAGAAGCTATTCAATACAATTTTTGAAGAGTCAAGAAATAAAACGTAAATGACACATTTTATTATGCTTAATAATAATCTAATAAAAACATTTTAATGATGACATATACAGTAACTAGTATCTTTTGCACGCAATGCGTGCGTGACATCGCGTGTAAGTGATTTTGTGGAAATTTTAAATTTAATCGTCATGCAAGTATATTGTTTTATTTTTTGTTTTTACTGGTGGAGATATAACTGCTTTGCAGTTGTAGGGATCCTTTTTTGTCCCTTTTCTTAAAAAAAAATGAGAGAATGCAATTAGTAATTTTGTTTGGTTATTAGTGGTATTTTAGGTAAAAAGGGTGGACACCAAAAGGTCAGGAGTTCCCATATATAATAGAGATATGTTTTTAATTTAACAATATATTGATTCTAATATTCAAGCAAATGCAAAGTTGAGTGAAGAACATAATTTGAAGCATTTTTTTACATTTGAATAATAAATTGAAATATAAAGAACAATAAAATGAGAAACTATTTATATGTTGATTTTGGATAATCAATCCCGTTGGATGTTGAATGTTTATAATACTGTTCGAGGTCATCTTCAAATATATTAGAGAATTTTCATGTGATTAATCATGATCTTTTTTAAACAAGATACTGCTGAGCAAAAAAAAAAACCCTAGCCGCTATCCCCTCCTCTCCTCTCTCTCTCATCTTTTCATAGAAAACCCTTAAGCCCCTCTTTATCTCCTTTTTGCAGTTTCTAGTTTATTTTCTTGCTTTTTTCGTTTTTTTGCAGTTTTTAATAAGTCCCATCTGTGTGATGACTTTAGTCTCCTTTATGGTTTTTGTAGTCACCCACTTCACGTCGGGTCTATTAGTTTGGTTTCTTTGTGTGTTAGCGGGGTTTATTTGGACCCTGGCTCCAGTTGAAGGTTGATTTGTTGATAGGATTTTGTGCGGGATTCCAACGGCGGTCAGTACTTCGCGTACAATCGGTTGAATCAACTCTAGTTCTATATCAAAACTACATCAGATCGTTAGACCCCCTCGTAGAAGGCTGCATCAGACAGCGATGTAAAAGAGGGTATTTAGAAGGGTTATTTCTGCTCAACGATCGTGGTTTTACCATATTAGAATTAAGTTTCTTTCAATTTGATGTGTATGTTTCAGTTTCTGATTTATATTGTAGATGTCGTATGACTTTATATTAATGAATGAATTTTCACTTCAAAAAAAAAAATCATGATCTTTTAAGTAATGAAAGTTTGAAGTAAAAGTAGTGAGCAATTAGAGCATAAAAAAGGAAAGAAGTATATTAGAATATTTTTAGGAAAGTAATCATGTTTTTTAATGAATAATGAAAAAGTTTGAAGCAAATTTGAGCAATGGGAGTAAAAATGAATAAACAAATAAATAAAGTGATTAAAAATGAATGAACAAATAAAGGAAATAAGTGATAAGTGAGTAAACAAATAAAGGAAGGAAATATGTGATAAAACAATGAGACTAGCAGGAATCGAACCCTCAATCAGGAGCAATAAACAACAATTCTACCGCTGAGTCACCACGTACTTCTCCTTTTCTATTATGCATGATATATTTTTTCATAGCTAGTACTGGGATTTTGGGATATGTCAGCTAAGGAACCTGCCTCTTTTCCATTTTCTAGTATTTATCAAAAGGAAAAAAAGAAGAAGAGGGAAAGCCAGCAATATTTTGCTGCTCTCAACTTCAAGGGACATCTCATAAGCAGGTAACTTAGCTTATTGGAGGTTTTGTTTTAATTTGATGCTATTATAAATATACACTTCCTCCGTTTCTAAATAATAATGGATGCCCTATACGTTATCCGATGCACTATTTTGTTCATTAATATCTTTAATTATGTGTAAGTAAAAATTATAAAAAGTTGATATTATGAAAGCATGCATTAAGATGAATCATAAAAGACCACGTTTGACTATTTATTTTAGGGTTTTTCTACGTTAGACTCTTGTGTTTCTTCAATTTCTACGCTGTACCCCACCCTTTTAAAAATTTCACATTGTACCCTCAAGGTTACCTTATTTAATGCATGATGCCCCTACTGCTAATTATATGTCATTCATTTCGTTTGATTTTTTTTATTTATCGGAACTAATTTAACTTATACATAGTTTAAACCTTGAAGGGAATATTCACAAAATAGATTAGTTCCACTGGATTATAAAAAGTTAACGAAATTAATGACGTATAATAAGCGGTAAGGCCATTGTGCATTAAAAAAGGTAAGTTTAAGGGTACCGTGTGGAATTTTTAAAAGGTTAGGGTACAATGTAGAAATTGAAAAAACACAAGGGTATATAATGTAGAAAAACCCTTTATTTTATTATATATTTGTGAGAAAATATGAGATAATAATAATATATGATTGGTAGATGAATAGTGGTTCGTATGCAAATGTTGCATGTACTTCTATTTAGAAACAAAGAAAGTGTATATATATAGGTAAAAGCTAATAGGGTCATAGGACTTAGGAGAACCTATTTTATGCTGAGAACCATTCTCTTTTTTTGTTCATTTTATGTTTTTTGGCTAAGTAAAAGATTTTTTTTGCTCATTTTAAGCACTTTTTTTTTGCTCTTTTTAAGAAGCTTTTGATCATTTTATTTGTTTTTCTCCTTTTAAGCAATTTTTGGCTCATTTTCAGAAGCTTTTACTCGTTTTGAAATTAATTCTCATGATAAGCGGACCCTTATAGGGTTCTCATGGAACTTCACCCATGCTATATTAATGTTATTCTGATCTCTCTAAGTTATCTAAGGACAGATGTGATATTTTTATAAAATCATATTATCCCAACACAAAAATTCTAGGTACAATACTTCTCTAATTAAGACACAAATGTAAGAGAGGTGATGGAGCCTGAAGGTAGAGATCATCAAGAGGAAGTCATAGAAACAAGCAAAATAATCTCCGTAGAAGAGATGATCGAGGGAAGCATTGGACGCTTAAATTCGACTCAAATCCTGCAAAGTATCCTAACATCTATGTCACAATTCTTCGATGGCTTGCAAACTTTCATGAGTATATTTGCTGATGCGCAACCATCATGGCACTGCACTAATAGTAACACCTCCTGCATCTCCAACAAGTCCGACCTTTGTAGCCTCCCTCGGACCGAATGGGCTTGGGATTCTAGCATCAACACACACACTTCCATCATATCAGAGTGGGAACTCGAGTGTGCGAGCTCGATTATCACCGGCTTACCAGCAACTTCCTACTTTGTGGGTTGCCTATTAGGTGGCTTATTGCTAGCCTCATTGGGTGATTCGTCACTAGGACGAAAGAACCTCGTGTGCATCTCATCCTTGGTTATGTCCATTGCAGCACTTGCCTCCGCGTTTCACGTTTGCTCCCAACATTTGGGTGTACTCCATTTTTCGCTTCATATGTGGGGTTGGTCGTGCTCCTCTGGCTATGACTGTTGCGGTTCTGATAACAGAGAGGGTTGCAAAACGGTGGCGATCACAGGTAGTAATGCTTCCATTTATTACCTCTTCACTCGGAATATTAGCCTTGACTGGGATTGCTTATTTAGCTAGAGAAAATTCATGGCGAACCCTGTATTTATGTACTTCTATTCCTACAGTTATATTCGCCGTATTGGCTTATTTATCTATGTATGAATCGCCTAGATGGCTGATGTTGCAAGGGCGTGAACAAGATGCCATGGATGTTTTGGCGAGTCTAGCTCAATCTACATCCAGTCAAATTAGCCTAAGCTTGCCTGTTATAATTAGGTACACACAACAAAAGGTATCTAATAGTACTATTAATACTAGTCCCTTTGCATCTTTGAAGGTTCTGACTTCTGATGAATAAAACATGGGCTGCCAAACGATTAATGGCTACGATGTTATTAGGTTTTGGCATCGGTCTCATGTACTTTGGAATGTTCTTAGGTGTTGGAGACTTAGGGTCCGATATCTACTTCACCTCGATTTTACATGCTTTATTAGCCCTCATCTCTTATTTGATTGCTTTCCTGTTTTGGATTCCGAAGTGCAATCGAAGAGTTTCATTGCTTGGATTTTGTACAGTTAGTGGTGCAATGAGCATAATGTTAGCTTTCTTAGGCAAGGGTGGCAAAATTGGAGGTATACTTCTTGGAGTGGAGTTTGTATCTATGTTTTGTGGTTGCATGGCTTATAATATAGCCATGATGTACATATTGGAGCTCTTTCCCACCTGTGTTAGAAGTTCAGCCTCGTCGTTGGTGAGGCAAGCCGTGATCTTGGGCTCGGTTTTGGATCCGATACTGGTCTTGCTAGGCAGGGGAAAGTTGCTATACTCTTATGGGGTATTCGGGTTGGCAATGCTTCTATGTGGATTTGTTGTTCTTTGTTTGCCAGAGACACGAGGTAAGGTGCTCTGTGATACCATGGAAGAACAAGAGATTAGGGACAATGAGAAAATGCTCAATCTTTAAGTCTTGTTGTAATAGTATTTCTAATTAAGCGTGGAGTTATATTAGATGTATGTTTCTTATTATGTTATTGTCCTCAACTTATTTTTTTTTTACTTGTTTGGTGCATGGGCTGCCCTATGAATTAATTTCCTCAGGCCTCAGCTGATATACAAAATCTTATTGTTCATCATGTACCATTCTTACTTTTGTACATCACTCTCTTCTTTCCTTATCAAACCGGCAAAAAATCTATTATACACCCGGATGTACCATGTATATGGTACACCCAACACTATTTTTTTTACTCATTGCTAATTTGAAATCATCCAAATGAGCAAAATGTACTAAAAAAAAGAGAATTCCAAATGAACAAATGAGCAAAAATTAGTCTAGGGTGCATAGTGCACATGGTACACCAGGGTGTATGATGAATAAACTCTTACACCAGCTTCTGGTTCAAAATTATGTTTGGTAAATTGCAAAGATTTGTTATTTATAAAAAAGATTAATGGAAAAGGAGTAAAGAAGTAAAGATATTAGCTAGTAAGGAAAGTAAAATAAATATAAATGGTATCTAAAATTTGGTTTTGGGAAATTGAACATATGAATTCTGGCAAAATATTAAATTTGAAATATATGAAATAGATAATAGCATTGACTGAAAGAGAATAACAACATCACACAATTAACATATCTAGAGTGGTTATATAGACAATTATTGGAGAATATTATTATATTAGTATTTAGTATGACTAGTGAAGGAAATTTATCTTTTTTATTTTTTAATAAGGTGGGAAAAAGAAGTAATTAGGAGACCATCCGCACGAGAGGAACCCCTATTTTATCGTTCATTAGGATGTGAGGTAAAACAGAATTATTACAATCTGCAATTAAGAAATGAGAGTTAACTAATAGCCAATATTGGCGATCCAATCCCCTGCCTTGTTGGCTTCTGGATAGATATGCTTGATATTTCTGGAAATGAATTGTTAAAGAAGAGCTTGGGGACACACTTTAGAAAGAGTTCTTTAGTATCTAAATTCTAATAATATTCTATGTGCATTTTAAGAAAATTAGGATCTACTAGTCTATTTTACGAGAAATCGTTCATGAACCACAAGTAACAACACTAATTCATTTGGGTCCCTTAACATACGGCTTAACAAATAGATGAGTGACAAAACATTTTTGGCATCTGTGATTTAAGCTTTTGGCACTGGCCCTATGTGGTTTGGCATGTTCTTATGTGTGAAAAACGTAGTTTTAGTTTCTACCTGACTTCAGGTTTTCAACCTTTAGTGCATTGTTGTTTTCAACCTGGCACTAGCCCTATCTCCTCCTCTATTATTCAAAGATTCGACGAATGGGGCCCATTGCTAGATTTGTGCGTGATTAGTGATTTAGGGGTGCAGTGAACATACTTTCGCATTCATATCACACATCAATAACTAATCTGGTATTGATGTATACGGTGGAGCTCTTTCCCACTTGTGTGAATCTCGATCTCATAGTTGTCAGTGAGCCCGACAATAATTTGTGGATCCATTTTTAAGTTGACCTAGTGTTTATTTCGCTCGAAGGGTAAAGCGATATTCCCTCCGTCTTCAATTAATTGTCGTAGTTAAGTTTATTGGAGCAAGTATATTAAGAGTAAATTGGAATTATAGGTTGTTTGGATGGATCAAGTAAGAGTAAGAATGAAAAGTTAATAAAGTAAGAGAAAGAGTTAATAGAGAAGTCTACATCACAAGAGAGTTTAATAGAAAGATAACATCACATGAGCTTGGTAGTGGGTGCGATGACGGTAAATTTTTTTAATTAAGGTAACAAGATAATTAATTATGGACCAAAACAGAATACAGGACATAATTATGGTATGTATTGTTAAGATTCCAATCTTAATACTTTACAAATCTCCCTCTTGTAATTTTTGGAGCATGATAGACAAAATAAACCAATAAATTATTTTTAAAAAATTATAGGTAAGAGGAGTGATAAATTTAACCCATTTCATATTCTTCCCATTACTTTATCTAATTTGATTACCTTGTCTATCATAACCTAAAATCATGTGCCAAGGATCTATGTGTCAAGTAAACAAAATGGAGGAAATATTATTTAATTATTCGATAATTTTCTCAAAGGTTTTGCAAAACAAAAATGACTCAAAATCACAAGATGTGGAAGCATCAAATATGATAATTTTTTTTCTAGTGCTCTTACTGTTATATCCCTCCTGATTGCTTTATAGGGATTTAACAGGTTACTGAGGACAGTTGTTGGCCTTGGATGCGTATCGGTGAAGATAGACTCGACTCCGTCTGGGTCGGCGGGTGTTACATTTACTTTCTACTTCATCTGTTTCACAATACTTGCTACACATCCCTAAAATGAAAATGTCACAATACTTTTTTTTTTGAAGGGAACCCCAAAGGGAACTAATTTATTAAATCAATGGAAGCAAGACTAACAACGTTTTCTGGAATCTCATCCACCCAACTACGGTGACCGATTTTCAAAGGTTGTAAATGAGCCATTACATGAGCTACCTTGTTACTTGTGCGCTTGACGAAAGACCACACAACATCTACAAACTTAACACTTAAGGACAAAATATCATCAACTACTAAATGAAATTCACTCGACCCTGAGACTCGGCTTCTCAATGCTTGAATCACTTGCAGGCAGTCACTTTCAACCACGATCCTCGACAAACCCCAACGCACAGCATACTTCAGCCCTTCACGGACTGCCATGGCTTCGGCCACTCTTGGCTCCCATCCTTCAGTCGACTGTACTGATGCGCACGCCATCACACTACCGCTGCTGTCTCGACAAACTATACCCAAACCTGAGCCACGATCACCCAGTAAACTCGCGTCGACATTAAGCTTCGACCAGCCAGAATCTGGGCACACCCATTTCGACTGATGAGAGGGCTGTGAACCCGCCTTTGAGCTCGAGGCATTAAGTGCAGCAGCTTGGCACTCTTTGAATGTCTTCGAAGCATATGACCAGGTCGAGAGAGGATTGCCTAGATCTCCTTCCATCGAGGTTTTACACCTCACGCTCCAGATGGCCCAACACACCGTAAGTAACAAACCCACCTCATCCTCCCCTAACTCCTTAAATCCCACTGCCCACCAGTCCACAATTGAGCAGCAACCACGAGGAAGATTGGGGTCTAGCGCACTAACCTCCCACACCCCTTGCGCAAACCCGCACGCATAAATCCCATGAAAAGTCGTCTCCTCTTCTGCACCACAAATACTACAGCTAGCCTCAATGCTCTTGACACGCCTATTGAGACCAAGGCAAGTAGGAAGAGCATCCAAACAAGCCCTCCAAGTAAACAACTTGACTCTAGGCAATATAGGAGCACCCCAAATGACCTTCCACACATCCTTGACCGACGAAGGGCTCGCCTCATTGAGCTGCCACGCATCATTACTCAAAGCCTTGTACGCGGAATGAACCGAATACCTACCTTCTTTTTCAAGGTCCCAACACAAAGAATCTTCCGGGAGTCGATGACTCAAAGGGATACTCAACACACGATCGGCTTCAAAAGGGAGAAAAACTTGTTTAACAAGGTTCGCATTCCATGACCTCGAGATTGGATCGATCAACGCACCCACCTCCAAATTAGCATTAGTATTACCTCTAGGAGATAACACCTTACGAGTTTGGGTGCCCGGGATCCATGCATCATCCCATACTCTAATCCTCTCACCATCCCCAACCCGCCACCTCAATCCTCTCCTCAACACCCACTTCGCCTCCCATATCCCTCTCCACGTATAGCTCGGATTAGAGCCTAACCCGGACTCCATAAAAGAAGAGTGAGGAAAGTAGCGAGCCTTAAGAATTTGTTCAACCAAACTACCTGTGTTCATAACCAATCTCCAAGCCTGTTTACCCAAAAGAGCCCAATTAAACAACTTCATATCCCGAAATCCCAAGCCACCTTCCATTTTTTGTCTACACATTTTCTTCCATGCCACCCAATGAATCTTTCTCTCTCCCCCCTTTTGACGCCACCAAAATTGAGAAATTATGGATCTAATCTCATCACAAAAAGACGATGGAAACTTAAAAACACTCATAGTGTAGGTAGGAAGAGATTGGGCCACTGCCTTTATCATGATCTCCCTACCAGCTTTAGATAGTACCATCCCCTTCCACCCTTGAAGCTTCTTCTAAATTTTCTCCTTCACTCCCCTAGTGATTACCTTCTTCGATCGTCCTACCACAGTAGGAAGACCCAAGTACCTGTCATGAATATCAACCTCAGTAACCCCAAGCCGCCCCGCAATAAGATGCCTCCTCTCCTCCGATACACCTTTACTAAATGAAATGTTCGTCTTCTCAAAGTTAACTTTCTGCCCCGAGGATAACTCATAGATACTCAGGGCCTGCTGAATAGCATCCGAATCCTGCATAGAAGCTCTAGAGAAAATGATGCAATCATCTGCGAATAAGAGATGGTTCACAGATGGAGCTGTAGGAGCCACTCTTATCCCCTTCAACGCATTTCTTTCCTCCGCTCTTCTCAACAGATTAGAAAAAACCTCAGCACACAGAATAAAAAGGTAAGGTGAGAGAGGATCACCTTGCCTTATCCCTCTATCTGGAGAGAAATCTTCTGACGATTTACCATTCACCAACACCGAAAAGGTCACAATACGAACACATTCCATCACTCTACATCTCCAACCAGTATCAAACCCAAATCGAATCATAACAGCATCCAGAAAGTCCCACTCAATCCTGTCATAAGCTTTGGACATATCCAGCTTCATCGCCATACAACCCTCCGAGCTCTTAAGGTTTTTCATATGATGAAATAACTCAAAAGCCACAAAAATATTATCTGTAATCAAGCGCCCCGGAGTGAAAGCACTCTGATTAACAGACACAATCTTATCCATAAAGAGTTTTAAACGGTTAGCCAACACTTTAGAGACAAGCTTATAGAGCACATTACATAACGAGATCGGGCGAAAGTGAGACATGTGATCAGCATTACCCTTCTTTGGAATCAGGGTAATGAAAGTGCGATTAAGAGACCTCGGAACAGCTCCACCATTAAGAATACTCAAACCCGTCTGAGTCACAGAAGGGCCTACTATATGCCAGTAGGACTGGAAAAACATAGGACACATTCCATCAGGGCCTGGGAACTTAATAGGATGCATCTGGCTCAGAGCAACTCTGACCTCTTCTTCTTTATACTCCTGTTTCAACACATCATTCATATCACTAGTCACACGAGACTCAAAATCCTGCAAGGCATCATCAATCATAGAAGGGTGAGAAGTAGCAAAAATATTATGGAAATAGTCCATAGCCACACGTGCCACCTCCTTATCACCAACATGCTCCACCCCATCGTCATCCTTAATCTTGTTAATCGTATTTTTCCTTTTTCGCCCGGATGCCCTCTGATGAAAAAACTTAGTGTTCCTGTCCCCTTCAGCAAGCCATAACACCCTAGACCTCTGCTTCCAATACACTTCCTCCACTCCCACGAGCTCCGCTATCTCTCTCAGAAGCCGCCGCCTCCGATCGAACTGCATCTCGCTCAAGTTACCCCCATTCAACTTCTTCAAAGCTTTTCTCTTCTTTTTCAAATCCGCAAAAATTTTCCCAAAGGTCATTTTGCTCCACTCCCTCAAGTCCACCGCACACAACTCCAACTTAGCCTCCACCGAAGGCCCACCTAACCAAGCATTCTCAATCACCCCCTCACACTCTGCATCTGTAGCCCAAAGCTGCTCAAATCTGAATGGCTTCGGACCCAACTGAACATCCGGAATGCGCTTCCAAAGAAGAAGTTTTATAGGAGCATGATCCGACCATTCTCTATCAATGTGCCATAAATGACCCTCCGGAAAAAGATCCAACCACGCACTCGTGACCAAAGCTCGATCCAACCTGCATTGAATGTTTTCCTCAAGACCTCTCCCATTATCATATGTGAACTCATAGCCAGAAAACGACACATCATGCAGACCACAGACATCAACAGCTCTCCTAAAATTTGTCATCTGCCAATCTACTCTATCCACACCACCATTCTTCTCATGGAGGAACAAAATCTCATTAAAGTCCCCAATACACAGTCAAGGGAGAGGAGATTGAGTAGCAAGAGACTCCAACAAGGACCATGACAGATGTATATTATTAACCTCAGGCCAACCATAGAAACTCGTACACCTCCACACCTCATCCCCTAAGTCCTCACTAATTTTCATATCTATATGATGCACCGACATGGAAATAAGGTCAACCTCTACATCTTTTCTCCACAATAAAGCAAGACCGCCCGATCTACCCACAGAATCAACCACCAGACAATGAAAATCACCTAACCTCTCTTTTATTCTTCCGAACTCAACAAAACTCAGTTTCGTTTCTGATAAGAAAATAAAAAACGGGGCCTCTCTCCTGATCAGATCACGGAGACTATTAACTGCAGAGAGGTTACCCAGCCCTCTACAGCTAAAACTCATAATACTCATTGGGCTCGGCGAGTCTGCTCCTCGGCAGACCTCGCCTCACGCCATCCTGAAACATCAGAATTCGAACCACCAATTTTAGCCACCTTCGACGCCTCCAGCACACCGTCATCACCCTCCCTGCTCCTTTTGGAGCCCCCCTCGTTCACTTGCCCTACACTTCTATCCTCCATAGCCACATCCCCCTGGTTACGTGCCAACTTTCTCCACTTTCTCCCGTTCACACAACCCCCTCCACCCCCTCACTACTCATCATGCTACCTCCTTGGATCACGCCCCCTTCATGCACCTCCTCGATAGCATTGTCCCTACCCACAGTCAACACCTCCCCTACTTGACCCTCACTGTTCCCCAAGTTCTCATGCACAGGTTGAACAAAAATACCACTCCCATCACCCGACCCATAGCCTTCTGGTAACTCATCATTCCCCACATCAACCAATCCCCTTACTAACTCACGCACTACAGCAGCATTAATGCCCCCGCCCGTCTCCCCCACCAAGCCGACCCCATGTGACAAGAATTTTTTCATTCCCCCACTCCTACCCACAGTGACACTTTTCAGTTTTTTAGCCTTCACACTCGCACCATGACCACTAGAGGCAAAACTAAAAGTGTTATGAGAACTTACTTTATGGGTAATATTACCCTCGAGCCGACTCGGCGACTCCAAAGCCAACAATGATGAAGAGGTTGATGAAGCTTCCTTCTCCTTCCCCTCCGTGACCTCCCTGGGTATCACCTCGCCCTTATGTAAAGGAAAATTCAGCGACTCCTTCCCCAACAGTAGCTCCCTACATGGGCTCTCAAAGTTAATCTTACGCGCACTGGTCACTTCTTCCTCTAATTTTTGCCTACCCTTTCTTGGCGAAGCTCTTATCCACGATCCCCATTGTTTCTCTTCACCCCTCTCCTCCTCTCCTAACTCCATGCAATCCCTTTCTATATGTCCTATAATCCCACAGACATAGCAAAAAGTAGCGAGTCGCTCATACTTCAATTCAACAAAAGCTGTCCCATTCGCCGTGGAGATCTTTTGGACCTTTTTCAGCGGATTCGTTACATCGACAATCACTCGCGCCCGAGCCGACGAATCCCACAACACTCCATCAGTCTCCACTTCGATCACCTCCCCCACCCTCCCTGCAACCATTCAGATATGTTTAACGGATCGACAACCCAACGGTAGGTTGTATAAACGTATCCAAAACGGGCACCGGGTCATAAGAATGTTTGAGGGCTGCTGAGCACCATTAATCTCATTCAACATAACTAGATTCTGTTCGAACGTCCATGGGCGACCGGCCAACACCTTAGTTTTGTCCCTAACATTAGCAAACTGGACAACAAATAACCCGTTTTCAATGGAACGAAAGAGGGCTCCTTTAGAGAGAGACCAGATCTGGTTCAACGTTCTTTTCATTGCCTCATAGTTATAAGATCGAACCGTCAAAAGTTTACCTACCAAGGCCAGATTGAGATCCTTCTCGATTTCATCCCCAGGGATGGCATCAAGCGCTATAATACAATCTTCTTCCGCCGTAATTCTCAAGTTCGACACACGTGAAACAATTTCGTATGCCATCTAGGTTGGCTGCAATCCCAATAAGGATCACAAAACTCGAAGAATCGAGCAAAAAGGGTGGAATACCACGACGCCAACTCAAACCCTAGTATCGCCACCAGAGAGAGACTTTAACTGTAAAGAAGAAATTTAAACCATTGTAACTTGGCTACTTAAATGTCACAATACTTACTACACACTATAAACGGACACCTTTTTACTCATAAGCTATCTAAAATACCCTTAAAAAGTTGGTTCTCCCCCACTTTTTCCTTTAAAATACTCAATACCTTTTCCTTGACAAATTTTTTTTTATTCAAAAAGTGATGGGTCCTCCACTTTTTCTCTCTATCTTTCTAAAAAACTTTCCACCTTCTCTATGTAACAAGTATGAGACTAAGGAAGTATTTGTTGGTGACATCTATAATAAAAGAGTCAATGTATGAATCAAAAACTGGTATGAACTTATTCTTTAATTCTTTAATTCTTTGAATTTATATTTATGCCTATTTCCTTTTCAAATGGAAATTTAGGAAAAGTTACTTTTGAAATCTATGTATAAAAGAACATATATAATTGTTTAGCTCCTCCATGCCTAATATAACTAGTTACTTCTTCCATTTTTTTAGTTTTATCATTTTAATTTTTAACATTGTTCACAAATTCTACTTTGACCATCTTGTATTATTTATATATAACAATAAATATAGTCACGTGGAATCTTGTTGGATTCGTCTCGTTTTATATATTTTCAAAATTTCAACTTTTTATAATTTTTTTACTTGTACCTAATTAATAAATTTAAGATATAATTGCTCAAAGTTGAGTGTGTTACCAAACGTGCAAAGAGGAAATGATAGAAGTAAAAAAATCCGAGGAAATATTATTATGAAAATAGGTCACTGTAAAATGGCGGCGGAATTAGGGGTGTTAATGAGTCAAGCTTGCTCATTTTCAAGCTTAATTAGCTCAGTTAAAGTCCGACTCGAGGGGGGGCTTGAGTCGAGCTTGAGTTCAGCTCGATATTTTAAAGAGCCACGCCTGAGCTAGCTTTGGCTGGTCTCGGCTCGAAAGCTTGTCAACAAGCTAGAAAATTTTCTTTAAATAAGAAATTTAAGTTAAATATGAAGTGTTCCACACCGATTTGAAGTGTAAACTATATAATTTTTTGTTTGTCCATAAAATGTTACTACCCTAATAATACTTATTGTTTGATCTTGTCCCACATAGCGTTGATCAAGGTCGACACAACCTACCCTAATAAATGCTCGGACTTGGGGAGAATCTTTGGGCCCTATCCGATTTTAATTTTTTTGGGACGACTTGTGTGAATCAAAAGTGAATCTTTAGCCTAAAAAACGGCTATATATTTGGCCCAACATAGCAGATTTTGGCACAAAAATCGTCCCGAATTTTATCCCAGCCCGACCCTACATGATGGGCTGAATTTTTTGGGTGCGGTCCGTCCCGCCATTTGATGACCTCTAGTCCCACGTTGGTTGGAAATAAAAAATTTAAGAATTCTTTTACCAAATTATAGATCTTCGTGTTTGAATTGTCATCGCTGTTTTCGCCTATTATTAATAACATTATCAGAACGCACCATATATGCCAAGTTTTCCATTCTACGAGTACCTATTAATGATGATGATCCAAGTGAATAAGACTAGCATTGATCAGCTTCCGAGTCAGATAGAGATTGTTCATCAACTCGTACTGGTGGAGCAAAATGATGAAGAGCTTGTGCAAGCATAGCCATATATCGTCAAGTTAGAGGTGTAATATTTATTAATCATGAAGAAAAGTATACGTAGTAATAGACATGTCGTACTTCCCCTTGAAGAGGTCTACATTGATGATGACAAGGGTGATATTGAAAAGAGATAACTGGAAGAGGAAATAGTGTAATTGATTTTCATAATTTTATAAATAGATTTTTCATTGAACAATGACGCTTTCTGTAGGCCGGCAATTATATTGTAAGTATAGTAGCTACGTTTACTTGTTGGGTATCACTAAAATTAATTAAAACCCAGTGGTAGTGCACTGTGCACTTATTGTTCTAAATTTCTCCAAAAAAGATTAGATTGTCATTCACGTCATCATTGTTTTTTTTTTTAACAAAAGAAATTGGAAGATGATTTGTGATGGTCATATATATAATTAAGCTTGTACAGTTGTATAGCCCATCACAAGAGCTTCATTTCATATATAGATTTTTGTATACATGCTCCTGATACAGTGAGTAATGTGTTTTTTAAAGTACGCAGCTTTCACCAGGTATCTCCGAGGTCTTTTACGAAATTCTTGAGGTCTTTTTGCGATATCAAAAATTCATTGGGTATTCATTAAATTTGCATATAATGTACCAGACACCCTCAATAACTAACTAGTCTTGATTATGTTAACTTAAAAATGGTCTGAAATCACTTAAACCCCAACTTAATTAGGGATAAAATTAGGGATCAAAAGGAACATCATTCATATAAGGATAAAATTAGATGAGTAATGAATGGCACATTGAAATTAAATCGTAAATTGCAAAGCTCATCAAATAGTCATGGATCAATTGGGAAACATATGAAAATTTGGCCATTGCTTATTGTAGGCGTGTTTTTATTTCGCCTACGCGGTGTGAGCGCGAATTAGATTTGACTACCCCATTGTTAAGATTTTATTGAAAATTGTATTCAAAGAAGTCGCCAACAATTCTTTTTAGGAAGAATCATAAACCTAATTGGATATAGGAAAATCATAGGGACAAATTATCCAATGTAGATTTCCCCGTCATGACTCCATATATGGTCAAAATGAACCAAAGATTGAGTTCGGGGGTGAGGGTACGAATATAGTCATAATGAACCACATTCGCCCAAAGTTAATTAGCCTCTACTAAATATCGATTCATTACAGATTTTATGCCAAAGGATAATCAAACAATGTTTTAAGCACCCTAAAAATAATTAGTCTAAATTGGTTCAGGAAACACATAAAAAGAGTAATTTATAGTGATATGTTATTATGCAATCAATATTACAGGGAACCTAGCAGGTTGTTTAAATTAATCTGATTAATATTAGAACAGTTCTTTAGGTCTTGTTTAACAATAATAACATGTGGGTGATAAAAGTAATAAAGCAGGGACAATCATATAATATGCATATAATGATCAGGCAGGCATATAATATACAAAGGCAAGAATAATATGAAAATAAATAAAAAATAAGAAAATAAAATATTGCAGGGAGTTAGTATAATACAATCGCATGAATTTGTTAACCATCTACATCATGAATAGAACGTTAGTAACTTCAAGAAAATAATAAAAATAAATAAAGAAATAAAAGAAAGGTGGTTAATTTAGTTGACCCTCATAAATTATACCACCGTCCAGGGTTGTTGATTTGTACGGATCATGAAAAATTGAATTGTTGAACAAGTCTTAAAAAAGAATTGGGTCTTGCGTTGTATGTATGGTGTTGTATGCGTCGAGTATTAGTTAAAAAAATACTGATTTGTTTGATGTTGCCGTATGTGATGATGAGGATTGATGATCAGTCCTAATGATTTAGGGTAGCTGCAGATTTGTGATTCTTAGATGATGATGATGAGTGTTAGATGATGAATAGCGTGGCTAATGATTAGTGAAGATATGTGTTGTGAGGTTCTTTGTAAGGTGAGCAGTAGAGTATTAGGCGTTGATGATTTGTGAGAGATGGTGTAGGAGATTTGTATCGAATTTTGTGTGCCCAGTGTTTTTGTTAGTCGAAGGATTTTTTTAGGGAGCGATTGTGAGATGAGTGAGCCGTGTAATTTGAGAGAGGGGTCGGGGGATTATATAGTGTAGGTAGGTAGTTGAGATGCAATAGGTTTCCGAAAGTTAATAGGTCTGTAAAAGATTTTTATCAAATAGTTAGATAAAGATTTTAAAAAAGCGTTAGTAAGAGATATTTAAAATCACTTTGGAAAAAGATTATTTTTATTGAAAAAGATTTTAGAAAATAGTTAGTCAAAAGATATTTAAAAATAATTTGGTAAAAGATTATTTTTATAAAAGATACTTTTATTAATAAAACTAATCAATGTAATTAATTAATTCTATTAATTAAATTGGGCTAGAAAAGGGGTTTCATAAAATTGGGCTTTTATAAAACTATTTTTAAAAGGTTTTCGAAGACGGGCTTTTATAAAACTATTTTAAAACGTTTTAGAAAGTGGGTTTAGTAAAACTAGTTATAAAAAAGGTTTTCGGAAATGAGTTAATAAAGAGAGTTAGAAAATGGATTTGGCTTAAAACTTTTTATTTTAGACTCGTTCTTTATTCTTTCCTCGATCCGGACCAATTGGAGCAGGGAATTGGTCATCATAGGGTAATTAATGGGGAGACACGATTATGTGTCTACAGAAGCCCCCACTTTGACTGAGGTTCAGGAAACCGATAGTCTAAGTATACGGTGTCGGGACGGAGAACGATTCTAAACGCACTGCAGTTTAGAACTGATCTATATACGCCGGTCTCTGCAAAACAAAGTTAGTATGCAGGACAATAACTATAAGCAATCTGATTACCTGCAGGGAAGATGTTAGCAGATAGGTGCAAACAACTCACATAAGCACATAGTGATGCAATAATGCAAACTTAGAGTCTCTAAGGATGCATGAGACGCTATGCAAGGATTAAGGTTATTCAAAGCTAAGGGATGACATGTCATGCAAGGTCAGGGTTATGCAGGACTAGAATGTATGTAATGCAAGGTCAGGGTTTTGCAAAGCTGCAATGCAAGGACAGGATTTTGCAAAGCTAGGATGATGGGTAGAATGATAGAATGATAGACTGATTAGAAATGCATAGAATGACTTTCGAAAATCGTTTTTAGAAAATGATCGGGGTCCGTAAACGAGGTCCGTGGATTACAACCTTTCGGGAGTTTGATTTGAATTGGAGGAACCACCACACGTAGGAAGCCCCCGCTTTGGGTGAGCTTGCCTTGAATTAGGCATGAACCTTAATCGAAATGTATTTGATCTGATATTGAAACGCAGTTAAAATGTTGAAAGTTTTCACTGGGGATTCTTCTTTGGGAAGTTGATATAAGCAAAGTCAAGTGTCGCCGAAAGTCATGGAATTGTCGGAGAGTCCTTCAGGGACAAGGAGAGCTTGGATTGAAAAATAAAAAGGTTGAAATTTGTGACTTAAACGAATGTAGGTGGGAAAAGGCATTAACGAGGCTAGGTGCAGACTCGAGTCTATGTCGGGATCTAGAAAGAGTATGCTCCTAAATTCTAGAAAGTCAAATCATTAGACCATGAATAATTTTATTTTATTGAAGCGGTCGGACCTCGAGATGAGGATTCCTACAAATCCTTGCGGAATCAGACCATTCGTAGTTCTGGATCTGATTTATTTTTTTTTTATTACATTTTTTTTGTTCCCTAATTTTTGCCTAGGCCGCCCTTTCGGGTTTTCAACCTAGCGGGCTTGGACATACCTTGAGAAAGGAGTTAGGCTTAATGACAGGTTGAAGGGTTTAAGGCTTAAGACTCAGATGAAAGTTTAATTGATTGGGCTAAGAAGGATTATGGATTTGGATTATATGGGCTAAGGTTTGATGGATTGAAGGTATTGAATGAGGGGTAGAACTTGTGTGCAAGCCCCCTAGCTTGATCTTTTATTTTGCCTTTGGCTCTTTCTTTTTTGCATTTTTTTTCTTTTTTGTCAAGTGCGTTTTCTCTTGCTTTTGTTTTTTTTTTCATTTTTTTTTCGCACTTTGAATTTTTTTTACTCTTTGTTTTTGCCTGGCATTGATATATTTTGATGTAGTAAGGCTTGTGTGCAAGTTTGGTTTAGGGTATTGAAAGGTTTGAAGGTTAATTGTGGAGCTTTGATTTTGAAAGGTTATTTGGTTAATGGAGATGATGGTTTAAAGGATTTTTTATTGGATTGCATGGATGGCTTATGGAAGGTAATAGAAGGGAAGGGGGAATAACTCCCGATCCAAAGTATGTCCTCTTTTTTTTATTTTTCTCTTTTTTTATATTTCATATCTCTTTTTATTATTATTAGTCAAGTTCATTTAGGTGATTTAAGTTTCATCATTGAATTAGAAGCATAGATAAAAATGATGGAAGACCAATGAAAATGAAAATGAAAATGCAATTATTTTATTAATCAGAAATAAATAGAACAAGGCTTATTAGAAATAAAAACCTAAGTGACATAGACTCGACTAGAAAGGAAATAAAGGAGCTAGGGGAGGGATTCTCCGACTCAACCTAGAAAACCAACGCTAAATGACTAAGCCCCCTGCATTATTTAGGCATTTCCCAAGGGGTTGCCACTATTGCTGACTTTTGATGCAGGCGGAATTGGCAATCTACCATCTTCAACCATATCCTGCAGATGATGCTTCAAAGTCCAGCATTGCGATGTCAGATGCCCATTCCCTTGATGATACTTGCAGTAGGAATTGGGGTTCCACCTACTGGATCTCTACTCCAGAGGAGGGTCCAGAGTAGGGCCAAGAAGCTGAAGTGCTCCTTTTGCATGAAGCCTAGTGAAGGCTTCTTCTAGAGACATGCCCAAAGGAGTGAATGTCATTTGAGGTCCTTGATAGCCTTTCTTGTCAGTAGCTATGGCATTGACCTCATTGCTTTTGGAGCTAGAAGGGCTGTTGTTACTCTTCTTGAAAGAGTTGTTGTTGTTGTTGGAACCCTTATTCTTATTGGCATGTACCTCCTCTTCAATCAGCAGGTCTACCTTATAGAGCTTCATGAAAGACTCTATAGGTTGGAACTTGATATGATCCCCATATTTGGGCTGCAGGTTACGGATCACCAACCGGACTTCATCCTCTTGGGACAGCCTGTTAGTCATTTGTGCAGCCTTTTCCCTCCACCTGTTAAGGAAGGTGACAAAGTCTTCGTTGGAATTCTGCTTAGTAAATTCCAACTCACGAAGGCCAATGGGAAGTTGAGTATTATAAATGTATTGCTTGTGGAACTCTTCTCTGATGTAGTCCCAGTCATTCAGCTTGGCTTTATTTAGTGATCTGAACCACTTGGATGGATGTGCATCCAAGGTTAAAGGAAAGACATAAGCAAACAGGTCCTTGCTCATGCCCTTGAGAGCCATAGAGATGGAAAATGCTCTCAAGTGATCATCCCGGGTCTTCGACCCCCCTTGAATTTTGGGAGGTCACCCAATGTTACCTTTTTAGGGAGCTTTTCCCTTAGTTCAGGATCAATAATGTCATGGCCATGAGCCTGACCCTCAAGCGCAGGAATTGACTGGATCAATTGCTCGAGTTTTTCAAACCTTAAATCTGTGTTGGTTTTGAATGGTGGTGGAGTGTCGCTTTGCTCGTCCTCCTCAGTTAGCTTCTCCCTCAGCGCCTTAATATCTTTATCTTGTTTCTCAAGACGAGAGTTCATCAGTGTGAGTTGAGCCATAATGGCATTGAGCTGTTCATTAGTGTCCCCCATTTCAGATGATGCTTCATAAGAGTCTGAGGATTTGTCTGGAAATGTGAGAATGCGTTTAATGAGTCTAGGAGTAGGTTGACCTTGTATCCTCTCTGTCGGACGTTCCCAAGTTATAATCTCACGGCCTGTCCTGTATAGAAATCGAATGGACTTCGTAAATTTTTAGAAATGATGCTTTCGAAATGCGAAATGGAAATGAGGGTTGGAGAAATGAAAATGAAGATGAAAGTGGAAATGGGGATGAAAAATGGAAGGTGAAATGGAAATGAGAATGATCAGAGATGGGTATGATTATGATTATGATGGTGACATGGGCCTAACTATATGCATATGCCGATGTGAATTGGACTGGACTGGACTATGCAAGCAAAATGGACTGAATGGCTGGGCTTTTATGCTAGTTTCACTAGACTTAATGGATTGCCTTTATGGACTTATGGGTGATTGGCTTCGCCATACTCGATGATTTTGGACTGCTATAGATGTAAGGTAAGAGTAGCTTCGCTAAACTCGGAGGGTGCCTTTATGGTCTTGGGGGTGACTAGCTTCGCTAGGTCAAGGTGCCGTTATGGACTTATAGGGTGCTACTATGGACTTAAAGGGATGACTAGCTTTGCTAGGTCAAGGTGTCGTTATGGTCTTACAGGAATGACTAGCTTAGCTAAGTCAATGGGATGTCGTTATGGTCTTACAGAGATGACTAGCCTAGTTAGGTCAAAGGGGTGCCTTTATGGTCTTACAGGGATGACTAGCTTAGCTAGGTCAAACGGGTGCCTTTATGGTCTTACAGGGATAACTAGCTTAGCTAGGTCAAAGGGGTGCCTTTATGGTCTTACAGGGATGCTAGCTTTGCTAGACTTAAAGGGGTTTGGACTTCGTCCTATATGAGTTTGGAATTGAACTGGATTGACTTTGGAAATGAGTTGGGCCTTATGCGGACCTAATTTTGGACTTACTCCTATATTGGTTTGAAGTTAGACTTGAAAATGCACATGGGCTTGCCATTGGACTGAAATAGAGTTGGATTAGACTTGGACTGGGATTGACATAGACTAGCTAGGGTTCACATAAAGATGCAAATGGGCCTAGATTTTGACAGGAGCTAGACTAATATGGGCCTAAGATGGACTCTAATGCTAGCGGGCCTAATATGAATGCATGGACTCGAATTAGATGAACCCTACATGAATGCGAAATGGACTCTAATGCATATGGGCCTAGAATGAATGCAAGTGAATTGAGTCGATTGGATTGAATTGGATTGAAGGCGTTTGGAATGGGCTTAAAATTTTCGAAATTCATTTTTGAAAGGAACCCCTTGTTTTATCTTTTGTTAGGAAAAGATGATGGATTGATTTGAAGAATTTTTTTTTTTTGAAATGTCGTGATATAATGATGATTAGTAAATGTTTTTGAAAAAAAGGTAGAATAGAAGAGGGTGTAGGATTGATTTTGAAAAATATAAGTTTTTGAAATTGATGAATATGGTAAGGTAGAATTGATAGGGAAGATTAGTTGAACAGCAGGGAGAAAATGGGAAGAGGTAGACATGCATGATGACTTTAACTCTACAATGACCACTTTAGATGCGCTTTTTTAGGACAGACTTTAGCTTGCATGAAAAGACTGATTTTTTTTTCTTGAATTAGGTGGGACTCCTAAAATAACCATTTTTTACGTGAGTGAAGACCGACGGACATAGGACTGAACATAGGATCGGCCACTACGAAAACTAAATCAACAAAAAGCATGTGATGCACGGACTGCGCGCCACGCAGCATCGCTGCGCGCGGTGCAACTTAATGCGCTTGGCGCACTACTCCCTGACATGTTTTTCGGGGATTTAGTCGATGTTTTGGCCAATTGACGAACTTTTGTTTGTTATTTAGACGCGATTCTTAGGAACGACGCATAATGATGACAATTTGACAAGATAATAACATGCAAGAATTGCAATCATAGGCAAATGTCATATAACATGGATGCAAAAGTTCTCAACCTAAAGTCCAGTTCTACATTCCACTATTAGTCAGGTTTAGGTTCAGTCTGAAAAGGGTCCATGACTAAGAGATTGATCCCACGCTTCGTACCCCTGCTTAAAGGGGTGGCCACGTGTAAGACGCACTCCAGTCTCAAGTCAGGAACAAGAGAACAATGCCATGGTTGGGTAGGTTTGCTTATGACTAAGATCCAACACTATCGCTCAGGAAGCTATTTGGAAGGACAAAGCGCAAACCCCCTGGGGGTGACCTCACACATAGAAGATGTGCTAATGAGGCAAGGTAGATTGTCCTTATGGTGGCTGAACAATAGCCATGCATATGCAAAACTGTATATTATTCTAAGGCATAAAATAAGAATGAATCGTATTTTTCAAGTTTCACCCCCTCATTTAAAAAAACTTAATTTTTTTTAAAATCATCCCCAGTGGAGTCGCCAAATTGTAAGCGTGTTTTTATTTCGCCTACGCGGTGTGAGCACATATTAGATTTGACTACCCCACTGTTAAGATTTTATTGAAAATTGTATTGAAAGAAGTCGCCAACAATTCTTTTTAGGAAGAATCATAAACCTAATTGGATATAGGAAAATCATAGGGACAAATTATCCAATGTAGATTTCCCCGTCATGACTCCATATATGGCAAAATGAACCAAAGATTGAGTTCGGGGGTGAGGGTACGAATATAGTCATAATGAAACACATTCGCCCAAAGTTAATTGGCCTCTACTAAATATCGATTCATTACAGATTTTATGCCAAAGGATAATTAAACAATGTTTAAGCACCCTAAAAATAATTAGTCTAAATTGGTTCAGGAAACACATAAAAAGAGTAATTTATAGTGATATATTATTATGCAATCAATATTACAGGGAACCTAGCAGGTTGTTCAAATTAATCTGATTAATATTAGAACAGTTCTTTAGGTCTTGTTTAACAATAATAACATGTGGGTGATAAAAGCAATAAAGCAGGGACAATCATATAATATGCATATAATGATCAGGCAGGCATATAATATACAAAGACAAGAATAATATGAAAATAAATAAAAAATAAGAAAATAAAATATTGCAGGGAGTTAGTATAATACAATCGCATGAATTTGTTAACCATCTACATCATTAATAGAACGTTAGTAACTTCAAGAAAATAATAAAAATAAATAAAGAAATAAAAGAAAGGTGGTTAATTTAGTTGACCCTCATAAATTATACCACCGTCCAGGGTCGTTGATTTGTACGGATCTTGGAAAATTGAATTGTTGAACAAGTCTTAAAAAAGAATTGGGTCTTGCGTTGTATGTATGGTGTTGTATGCGTCGAGTATTAGTTGAAAAAATACTGATTTGTTTGATGTTGCCGTATGTGATGATGAGGATTGATGATCAGTCCTAATGATTTAGGGTAGCTGCAGATTTGTGATTCTTAGATGATGATGGCGAGATTAAGTTGGTAGGTGATGATGATGAGTGTTAGATGATGAATAGTGTGGCTAATGATTAGTGAAGATATGTGTTGTGAGGTTCTTTGTAAGGTGAGCAGTAGAGCATTAGGCGTAGATGATTTGTGAGAGATGGTGTAGGAGATTTGTATCGAATTTTGTGTGCCCAGTGTTTTTGTTAATCGAAGGATTTTTTTAGGGAGCGATTGTGAGATGAGTGAGCCGTGTAATTTGAGAGAGGGGTCGGGGGATTATATAGTGTAGGTAGGTAGTTGAGATGCAATAGGTTTCCGAAAGTTAATAGGTCTCTAAAAGATTTTTATCAAATAGTTAGATAAAGATTTTAAAAAAGAGTTAGTAAGAGATATTTAAAATCACTTTGGAATAAGATTATTTTTATTGAAAAAGATTTTAGAAAATAGTTAGAAAAAATATATTTAAAAACAATTTGGTAAAAGATTATGTTTATAAAAGATACTTTTATTAATAAAACTAATCAATGTAATTAATTAATTCTATTAATTAAATTGGGCTAGAAAAGGGGTCTCATAAAATTGGGCTTTCATAAAACTATTTTTAAAAGGTTTTCGAAGATGGGCTTTTATAAAACTATTTTAAAACGTTTTAGAAAGTGGGTTTAGTAAAACTAGTTATAAAAAAGGTTTTCGGAAATGAGCTAATAAAGAGAGTTAGAAAATGGATTTGGCTTAAAACTTTTTATTTTAGACTCTCTCTTTATTCTTTCCTCGATCCAGACCAATTGGAGCAGGGTATTGGTCATCATAGGGTACTAAATGGGGAGACACGATTATGTGTCTACACTTATGCATGTTCATAAACTGGTAATTTTCGTCGGAATCTTGCATCAATTAGTAGAAAATCGATCACAACTAAAGAAAGAGAAAGATACCTTGAAATTATATGAGTAATAATGAATAACCTTCAAATTTAGGAGGACATGCAAACATATTAAAACTAAATCGTTGCATGTATATGAATGGCTGAGACTTAATGCATGTATATGAACAACAAAGGTTCGCCGAAATCTTGCGTCAGTTAGTTAAGAGGAATTAGAAATCAAGATAGAGAAAGATTTGGTGGCCTGGGGGTTTCATTTGGGCAACATTTGTGGATGAATATGATTAGTTGTTTGGGTTATTATTTGACGAATAAATCAAAGTGGAAGTCAAAATTAATGTTAACGGCATGATTTTGTACATAGATTAACAAAGAAGAAGATGAAGCTTTGGTTGTTTGTTGTAAAAGCTCAATGGTTTTTGTAATTGGTGTAAAAAATGTAGTAACTGATTGTAGAGGAAAGGGTGTGGAGTATAGATTAGATTACTAACCAAATAAATTTTCGTCGGAATCTTGCATCAATTAATAGAAAACCAATTACAATTCAAGAAAGAGAAATATACTTTGAGATTATATGAGTAATAATGGATAACTTTCAAATTTAAAAGGACATGCAAACAAAACTAAATCGTTGCATGTATATGAATGGCTGAGACTTAATGCATGTGTATACATAAACAACGAAGGTTTGACTCTTGCGTCGATGAGTTCAGAGGAATTAGGAATCAAGAGTGAGAAATATTTTGATAAAGGTTTCATTTGCTACAGTTATGAATGAAAATCAATTATTCGGATTATTAGACGAATAATCCCAAAGTGGATTACAGAAATTAATTTTAATGACATCATTTGTACGTAGAACAATAAAGAAGAAGATGAAGTTTAAGCTGCTTGTTGTAAAAGCTCAATGGTTTTTGTAGTTTCTGTAAAAAAATGAAGTAGTAACCGATTATAGAGGACATGGCATGGAGTATTGATCATGGAGATTAGATTGCTAACCAAATTAATTTTCTAGAGGGAAAAAAACTTTTCCTCTTCACACTGATAAATGATTTGTTACTTGCTATACCTTCATAAAATTAAACTAGGGGATTTTTTTCGATATCTAAAACATTGCACTATTATTATTATTATTTATTCCAATTAATTCATAAACTATGTATTAGCACCACAATTTTTCGTTTGTAGCTATACCCATCTAAAAAAATTTCTAATTAGGTCGATCAAAATTCAATAGTATAACTTACCTTTTTGCAAATTAACCAAAATCCATCAGCAAATTTCAAAATTATTAGAATAAAATAAATCCAAAGTGAACGAAAAAAGAGGCACCTATATATTGTTGGTCGCGAGGAATCAGATAAGCAGTGGTGGCTTGGTGGGCGGTGACTAGTGGGTGGCCTGGTATGGTACAGTGATGGTGTAAGACAACAAGAGAGAGGGGGTAAGCAAGACTGTGGGAAGCAGGAGCAAAAGCTTATGCATGACTGAGTGTCAGTGGTGGTGCGTATTGTAATTTTATCTTATTAGCATCTAAGGACAGTAGGAAGTAGCAGGCAGAGTGAAAACTTTTTCAATCAGCATTTGTTTCTAAAAATGATGGATCACGCGAACCACATCATGTGTCTGTTTTAAAATATTCTCAATACACGGTTATAAGACTCTAAATGACAAGTTAACATTAACACCATGACTTTAGGAGAAATTAGTATCCTAAATTTTTATATTTATAAAACAAAATATTTCCCGTGGACTTTCCATGAGTCTAAAAGCTTTTAGTCAACTTTTTAAATTCCCCATGCAATTTACAACAAGAGAGAGGGGATGACTTGGACTACGGAAAGCGGGAGCTAAAGTGATTGCATGATTGTGTGCCAGTAGTGGTGCAAATTTTGATTTTTATCTTAACTTCTAAGTGAAGTAATGGGCAGAGCAAAGACTTTTCATTCAACTTTTTTTCTGAAAAAAATGATTGGTCGCGTGTTCTACCATAATATTAACTACACCAGTTACAAGACGCACGGGTCATAAGCCAGTTTTAAAATATTCTAAGAGTCCGTTTTTAAAGAGACGGTCTCACTAGGGCTGTTCATAATAATCCGATCCGATTGATCCGATCCGCGATCCGGTCGATCCGATCCGAAAAATCGGATATCCGATCCAATTTTTTGAGTTTCGGATATTTCGGATCGGATATCCGAAAAAAATCGGATCGGATTCGGATCACGATTTTTTTGTTTTCGGATATCCGAAATATCCGTTTTTTTAAAAAAATATAAAAAAAACCTAAACAACTAATGAACTAAAAAGGCTGAACTCTTAAGGAAATTTCACACCCTAATGCCGCAGTGCCGCACTTCTCTCATCTCTGTTCTCCCTCCACACTCCAGTCCACTCCACAATGGAAAGCAAGTCCACACTTACCAGTTGCCACCACCAACCGGCGACTACTTTGCAACGGCGCCAGGCCCACCGCGACGACCATTTTGCGACGGCACTAGGCCCACCGAGACAACCCACCGCACTTCTTCTTTCTTACTCTGCGAATGAAATACATGTTGTTGGATGTTGAGGCTGCTCTACTGTTGGTCTTGTTAGATGTTGAAGTGTTGAGTCAGAATACTCACTAAATAGTCAAACAACCCCATATTTTGCAGACTTGGCCAACTAACATGTCAAAGCAATTAATTTCTGTGGTTTCTTCGAAGTCAAAGGTTTAGAACTTTTGCAACAAAAATACTCTACTTCAACGCTGCCAAGAAAAGCCTAAAAGGCTAAAGTAAAACAGAGTAAAATGGAGGAATCGACCACTTAAAAATTTCGGATATCCGGTATCCGATCCGAAAATTTCGGATATCCGATTTTCGGATATCCGATTTTTTTCGGATCGGGTTCGGATCACTGTTTTACCGATCCGAAGTTTTCGGATCGGATCGGATATCCGAAATGAACACCCCTAGGTCTCACGTTAGTGTTAACGTGAGACCAGATGATGTCATGCTGGCATCACGAGCGTGCATCAAACTAGCAGCATAATTAGTTAAGCACTTGGACCTATTAGTTATGCTAGCCTTAAATTGCTTTTGGATGAATTAGTTAATGGCTGAAGTATATTAGTTAAGGTTGAAGTATATTAGTTAAACGCTGAAGTATTTTAGTGAAGCCTGAAATATATAAGTAATATCATAGAAACCAGATTATAACGCATTTTATTGGCCCTAATTTTAGTATCATGCATAAATTATTTTCTCTTTCTTCTCTAATCCATCGAGACGCCCTAAAAACTGCATTATTTTCCTCCTTCCATTCTCTATCTACAACTTGAATTCGTTGTTTAATTTGAATGTCAGTAACATATATGAGCACGAGTTCGCAATGACAATGTCAGCAAATACTTACTTTGTTGTTGTTTCACCTGACAAGATGTCTATCATGTTTGAAATGAAAGAAAAGTTTGATGCAAATCCATCACAAAGGGTAATATATACTGTCCATGATCAGACAATAACTTGCACTTGCAAAAACTTTGAAGAAATACGTTAGATCACTTTTGGTACCGAAAACTTAACTTTTGCATTTGAAAGTTTAACTTTTTATATGAAAAACTAACATAACTAATACCTAAATGTTATTAGTTATTAATTTATTCATAATAGTTAAAATAACATGATGTAAAAGTTATGCTGCCAGTATTGTTATGTTTTCATGCCTTGAGAATCATGCACATGCGTTCAATCACAACAATACCACATGGGTACATGTGCAAATTAAAAGGTGGACTAGATTTGCAAAGAGCGAAGTGTGGAAAAGAGAAATAGATAGAGAAATCACTAGAGCAGTTACAAATAATGTAACTCCATGGCGATATGAAACCGCAAGAAAGTTCCACAATCTCATTCTTAAAAGTTAAGATATTGAAGATGCAAGAAAGGTAATCCAAGAAATCTACGAAAATATTGATGCAAGTGTAAATAAAGTCTTAACTACAAAACCAATTGTAGAAGAACAATTCTCATCAAGTACAACTACATTAGTTATTTTAGACCAGCTGGATCGTGCAAGAAACAAAGGAAATAAGTGTAAGGAAGAATGTCATTTTGAGGAAGACTAAAAAAGCAAATTCCAAGAACTAACCGAAATTGGTACAATTACTCCAAATGGGAGGTTGTTTTAAGTTCTTTTTTCAGATTGTCTTTTGTATTTGTCATTTTAGATTTATAAAAAAGTTACTTCTTCGTTTATATTGGAAATTAAATAATGCTCAATGGATCTTAACTAATTATAGAACAACACTAACTAATATACTGCTGGATATGTTAACTAAAAAATAATGTAAGTCTACATATAGATTACCAGCTCTAAACTATTGTACTAAAATACTTAAATAATTCGCCAAAAATATTAACTAATTCGTCAAAAATATTATCTTGAGAATTTGTGAGACGCGGTCCGTTTTTTAAAAATATATATCTCTTGAACTTGGGCAGGTCTCACGTTAAGACTAACGTGAGACCGTATTTTCCAAGAATTTGTGATATTCTAAATACACTATGTGGTTATAAAAAACTTTAAATGATTTCACACCATGATTTTAGGATAAACATCCTAAAATCTTATTTTTTTAAAAAAAAATTCTCGTGCATTATGCACGGGTCAAAAAGCTAGTAAACCAATATATATAGCTATCGTGTCACTAAATAGTTTTAGTTAATTCATCGGTTTTGTTTTAAACTACAGTTAGTATTCCTTGATGTATGGTTGTCATGCAATAATATGGTATTATGAATAACTTTATTGTTCCTATACTTTTTTAAAAGAATATTTTAACGAATATATACTTCGTTGACTATGTAAATTATTCTGAAAAATTTCACATACATCCTTAAAAAGAAGAAAACAATTTTTTTATGTAATTTGATGCGCATATCTCTTATTGCGCCAAGTGTAAGTGATTTCATCTATAAGAAAATCTCCATCTAATTAAAATCAATTTCATCATAAATGGAGTATAATCACCTAGAACTAAACTAGGATCGAACGAGATTTATTCCATCACATAAAATTTCAAATGTAAAGAAATCGGTTGATTATTTTATTGAAATATTTATTGAATCCTACTATCAATCATAATATATAAGTTTAAACATTGACAAATCCAAACTCGATATGTTGAATTTCAATTTAGATATTATATTGAGATCATTCTATTTATAGTGGGACTAACTAATATCTATAATACTTCCTTTATTCTAAAGGTAGACGATAGGTTATCATGGGGTATATTCTGATTTAATTAATTTAAAGATATGACAGAAGATAGCAAGATATATTTATTAGAAAGAGAGAGTGTGTAAGACTTTAATTAATTTTTTATTAGCGGTAAAAAATTGCTTTACATAAAATGATTCCTACAATAAAAATATAAACAGTATTATGATACAAATTAAAAAGAAAAGTACATAGATTATTACAAAACAAAGAGAATATTAAAAATTAATTTACTTTAATTTCGATGTAAATACATACAAGACGACCAAAAAATATATAAGCGAAAAAGTAGTAATATCAACAAAAAGCAAAGAATATAAACCTAACGCTTTTAGAATGTTTAAGGTAAGAAATAGTGTTGAATTTAAACAAACTATATTTTTCAGTGACGATTTCTTTTTGATGGATAGTGACAATGTTAAACATTAGCATATCAAGGTATGTGAAATAAACAACATATTTAGTGCTTACTAACAAGTAGGACTATAGAAGGAATGAAAAATAAAAATAAAAATAAAAAACTAATTGAAATCAATAACTGGAGAACATAATGGATACATGCAAAATGAAAAATCACATAATGCAAGATGAATAAAAACACGATGAAACGTCAAAAATTGCTTTAAATAGAAGGATTCTTCCCACCATAAAAGTGTAATAAATAGTATTATATATCATAAGACAAAAGAAAATGAAAAGTGTTAGGATTGCTCTAGAACAAAGGATGTACTTAAAACAAGTAAATATAACGAAACTAATATGATGAGACTTTTGTTACAGGTCACTAAATTCTCATTTTTGTGCAATCACTCTCTTAAATTGTATAATCTGCGAAAATTATATCATAGATAATGTGCCTGCCATAATTTCCGGTGCAAGTGGTGGTGGCTTGGTGGGTGGTGGCCAGTGGGTGGTCTGTCACTCTGTTGCAGTGCATCGGTGGTGCAACACAACAAAAGAGAGGGGTTGATTGGAATTTCGAACAAGGGAAACAGAAGTGGTTGCACGATTCAGTGCCAATAGTTGTGCGAATTGTGGTTTTATATGAGCCTCTGAATGAAGCAATGGGCAGAGCGAAAGCTTTTTCAATTAACTTTAAAAAAAAAAGTTGGTCACATGTTCCACCATGGCATTAGCTACATCAGTCACTGAATGCACATGTCATTAGCCGGTTCTAAAATATATTATTAATACATGATATGATTATAAAAACTTTAAATCACGATCTAATATTCAAACCATGATTTTAGGAGAAACATCATAAAATCTAAATTTATACATAAAAAAATTCTCGTTCATTTTGATGTGTTTTTATTTATTTCATTTACGTATTTATAAATGTATATATCACGATTATAAAAATTTTAAAGTTTAAAATGTTGTAACAAAGGATTTTTATATATCATGAAATATATTTATGGATTCAATAAATTTGGAATAAAAACAACTACTTAATAAACAAAACTATTACCTGTGTATTATGAACGGGTTAATATCATATCTACATAAAACATCCCATGCATTTTACACAGGTTAAAACTAGTTTTAATAAAATAGCTTTATTTGTTGCCTTTTTGGATATCATGAAAAAAAAAAAAATACCAAAACCCCATTACAACTACAACCTTGCCCGTTATCATCGACCCAGCCCTATGAGTTATGAGTTATGAGTTATGACATTGACCCAATCCTATTATATTGGACTACCCTACCCAATGACGAGGCCTACTTGTATATAATCAACTGTTGTCCAAACTTGAAGCTGTACATCTCAACTAATAATATATAAATTAAAGATGAATAACGTGATGTGATACAGTATACACACATAGATCATAGATGATCGTGAAACGGGCTACTTAATTTTTTATTTTTTTCCGTTTGATGGGAGTGAGAGGGACTACTTTCCAATAATATCATTAGCATGTACATTTGGACCATTGCAAGAGTTACATAAATTTTTGTATACATGCTCGTGACAAACGCGTTGGTTTAAATTACTAATGATAATTAGTCATTGACTTCCATAATCAAGTATATGCATTATACTTGTATAAATAGCTGATCCTTTTGCAATGTGGCTTAGTGAAGCTAGGTAGCAATAAACATTGTGTTAATTTGCAGGTATTTTTATTGTGTTTTGTTGTTTTTCATATAATCTAATTCGTTCTGAAATAAATGAAATGCTTCTCTCATAAAGTTCTCATATAAAACAGAGAAGCGTTTCATATATTTCAGAACGGAGGAAGTGTTAGATATACAACTTTCATGTAATAACTTTTGAATCTGTCTCTTGCTGAACTTTTGTAGGACGCACTTACACACAGATCTCTTACATCTGAAAGCTGATGGCGAGCGGAGGTGCAACACTTGATTATGAAGATGAGCTTTCGCAACCACTACTGTTCTCTGTAGAACAGATGGTGGAGGAAAGTATTGGAAGCTTAAATTCGACACAGATCTTGCAAGCCATGCTCGCGTCTCTACCACCGTTCTTTGACAGCCAGCAAACATTCATTAGTGTCTTTGCTCATGCTCAACCAGCATGGCATTGCACAGGTAGTAACAAGAACTTCTCCTGCAGTTCCAATAACTCAGACATATGCGGGCTCTCCAAGACCGACTGGGCTTGGGATTCGACCAATGTGCACACTTCGATCATATCAGAGTGGGATCTTGAGTGTGCTAGCTCATTCATGACTAGCTTCCCTACAACTTGCTACTTTGTAGGTTGCTTCTTGGGTGGGTTACTGCTAGCCACACTTGGTGATTCGAAACTTGGGCGAAAGAACCTCCTCTGTTTTTCATCCATGGTAATGTCCCTTGCTGCACTTGCCTCCGCGTTTTCTCCTAATTTTTGGGTGTATTCGGTATTTCGTTTCATAAGTGGGGTTGGCCGTGCTCCACTTGCCATCTCTGCACTGGTATTGCTGACAGAAAGAGTTGGCAAACGATGGCGGTCACAGGCAGCTATGGTTGGATTCATTCATTTCTCATTAGGAATATTAGTATTGACTGCTATTGCATATCTAACCAAGGATTCTTCCTGGAGAAACTTGTATCTATGGACTTCCATTCCCGGAATTGTATGTTCAATAGTATGCTATTTCTTCCTCTTAGAATCCCCTAGATGGTTGTTCATGCAAGGGCGAACCAAGGATTCCATGGCCGTGTTAAGAAAACTAGGATCAACAACTCAAGATTACTATACAACCTCTCTTATGACAAACATTAGAACTCAACAAGAGACACCAAATAGTAGTAGCACTAGTTCCTTTGCATCTCTCAAGATTCTAATCAAGAAAAGATGCGCTGTCCAACGGTTGTTAGCTGCAGTAATCTTAGCTTTTGGCATCGGTCTTATGTACTTTGGCATGTTTTTAGGGGTTGGAAACTTAGGATTCAATATCTACTTAACCTCAACATTTAGTGCATTAATGTCCTTAGCTTCTTATCTGCTCACATTCCTCTTCTGGGTGCAACGATGCAACAGAAGAAGTTCGTTACTCGGGTTCTGCGTGATCAGTGGCGCAACAAGCATAATGTTCTCCATACTAGGCAAGGATGGTCATGAGGGGATATTTATTGGCCTAGAACTGGTGTCTCTGTTTTGTGCCTGCATGGCGTACAACCTAGTGTTGATGTATACGGTGGAGCTGTTTCCTACCTGTGTTAGAAACTCGGCCTCATCGTTGGTGAGGCAGGCGATGATTTTTGGCTCGGTTTTTGACCCGGTGTTGATTATTCTTGGTAGGAAAAATATGATTTATTGCTATGGAGTATTTGGCATCATAGTGCTTGTATGTGGATTTTTGGTTCTTGGTTTGCCAGAGACGAGAGGTAAGGTGCTGTGTGATACCATGGAGGAACAAGAGTTTAGGGATTCCACTAGCAAGTCAATAATTTGATTCTCATTGAAATGAGATGAAAAATCAATTTTTGATATTGATTTGATTTTCACATGGTAAGGTTGTTGAGATTGTTTCAGTGAAGCCTGCACGTTTATCTGCTGGCAATGAAGAAGCTTGGAAACTTCTATGTATGTTGTGCTCTTGGTTTTTATATAGTATTTAGAAAATTTGACACCATAAAATTTGATATTGTAATATTTTTTCATATTAATCTCATGTTTGATTTACTTAATTACATATAGTCTGAAGAGATTGTTTTATTTTTTTGTGTCAATTGAAAATTGAAAATTTTAACAAAAGCACGTATTGGCGCATAAAATTTGACACCATAAAATTTGACACCATAAAATTTGATATTGTAATATTTTTTCATATTAATCTCATGTTTGATTTACTTAATTACATATAGTCTGAAGAGATTGTTTTATTTTTTTGTGTCAATTGAAAATTGAAAATTTTAACAAAAGCACGTATTGGCGCATCATCCTCTAATTGGCCATGGTGATGGAAAGGCGGTAGATGGAGAGAAAATAATGAGAATTTAGACCCTTAAGAAAACAAATTTTAACCTTTACATAGGACTAATATGAGAAGGATTATTATATCAATTAATACTTATTGTGTGGTAAAAATCTAGTTCTCATTTATCAGCATGACCAGTTCCTTCGACATGTCCGTGGATGTGGACATGCCATATTTTCTCTACATGACCGTCAAGCACGTGTTTTGTAATCCACGTTGAATAAAGTCAGCATCTGTTGGGTAGTTGAGAGAATAATGGTGCACAAAATAAGGAATGTTCAGCAAGGATATTTGATATTTGTAACAAACAATAACGGTAACTTAGTTAGGGTTAGCTAGCTATAAATAGTGGAATATGTAGCCAAGATAAGGCATCGAATGCTAGCTCAGTCAAGACTTATTATTCTACTCTCTCTCACAATCATATATTTTTCCTTGTGTTCTTATATCAATAATCTCAATAATATAAAGCTATACACAATTACTTATATCTCTTTTAGCACTTAGATTGATTGTCCGTTCTTATTGATAGATTGATCCTCCTTGGTGAAATTTATCCAAAACAAATAATTTTTCCATTCACAAAATTAAGAATAATTTCCACAACATGAATGGGAGCTGAGAGCATATCATTAATGAATTGTCAATGCAAATGACGAGTACTCTAAAAATTATGTTCTCATCATCAGCATCTGTAGTCAAGGACTTTAGAAAATAGCTTACCTATTGTATATCTTGAAAAATTCAAAATGTATTTTTTAAGAGGAAAACCGGGGGAATATAAAATGTATTATAAGCTAAAGTTTCCGGCTCCAAATAAAAATAATATTGATTAATAAATAATGAAAGAATTACTCATGACTTCGATTTCTTTTGGAAGATGATTTCTGGTGGTCATATTATTTGACTTCACTAAAATTATAAAACTAAAGCAAGAACCATGCTAGCAATAATTAATTCTCTAAAAGAAGAAGCATATTGTTTCGTGTAGTTGTATACACCATGTGTCCAAAATAAATAGTCACTCTAATACATTTTTTTATTTTTTATTTTTAAAGAGGTACATGGATAGAACCTGGTGCACTCTCTATTATTTCAGGGAAAGATCGTTAGGAACCTAAACTAGTAGAATCCCTATCTTAGGGAGAAACCACTAGGAAAAGTAAAGTACATTGGATCACCGACGAACGAAACACCATGGATCTGAGCTTGGGGCGGAAGATTGTGACGGGATTAGAGAAGGAACAAGTGTTTGGGCTGAGAGAACAGGGCAGCAAGGGTTTAGGCTGTGTATGGTTATTTGAAGGATTTTTTGTCCCAAACTATCTTTAATTTTCAAGTTTTTGCGAGAAACTACCTTATAAAAATTTTGTTGTCCCAAACTACCTTACTTTCACAATTTTGTTGTTGACAGCTACCTTATGCCGGTTTTCGGCGCTGACTCTTTTTTTCCAGTTTTTTTAATGCCACATAATATCACTTGACCTCTTCAAACCCTTTTTTCATTTTCTCCACCCTATTTTCCCCATTTCCCTGTGCGCTCTCTATGACTCTCATATCTATGTCGACACTTTGTACCACCAATCCACCATTAAATTCCACTTTTACTACTTAAACTAAAATTGGAACAATCATCCTCTTAGTCTCCTCGAAACTTAAGCAATTTCCACAAGGGTAATTTTGTTTTCTCCCACAATTTTGAACTGAAAAAAGAAGTCAACATCGAAAACCGGCATTAGGTAATTGTCAACAACAAAATGGTAAAAGTAAGATAGTTTGGGACAACAAATTTTATATAAGGTAGTTTCTCGCAAAAACTTGAAAGTTAAAGGTAGTTTGGGACAAAAAATACTTATTTGAATTACAAGTTCATTTAATGCTTGCACAATGATTGCACAAAACTATAAGTAAAAGCTAGGACAGCTAAAATGACACAAACAATGTTCACCTGAAATAGTTGTTTGTTCTCACGTTTGTGTCTGATCTGTTTCGAGAATGAGCAAATCTCGCCTTCTTATAACTACCAACAACTAAGTGAATAATGAAGCAACAAGATCACACACAATAAGTAACAATTACTCCCTCCGTTTTTTTTATTGGTACACTTTTTTTTGGCCGTTTTTATTTAATGGTTCTTGACATGCTAAAGTCATATCACCTAATTAAAAATAACCTAAGGTCCACTAACTAATAATCAGGGAAGTCAGGATCGAATCCACATGGAGATAGCTATACTATAATGTCTGAACTCTAATATTATACTAACTAAATCAGATGAAAATGGAGTTGATTTACTAAACTAATTGCAAATAATCAAAGCACAATATCAAATAAGGGAAAGACTAGGGAAATGGTTCACCATGTATGCAATTCAGGTTATCAAGAATGACTGAAGAAACTCAATAAATCAATCTAACTAGGGCACATGTAATTTCTCTCGAACATTACCTCCCTCGAAGCTCACTAAGCCGCTCTCGCATGGTCATAAATCGCTAAGCCTACTATTCAGAGCCTATACAAAATCCTACCTCTCGATCTATAACTTTGTATTGCAATAATAATCAACACAGTTGGCCAAACTTGTAGATTAACATAAATAAATCAATAGCAAGAATCAAACAATTCAACGAATTAAATAATCATTCAATCAATCCCTCATATGCATACATAGATCCCCAAATCCCTAGAAAGTAAACTACTCACACATAATTTGGGAAAACATAATCATAATTAATAAGCAAGCAACATGATGGAATAACAAGGAAGAATTAAAAAGGAAATAGTAAAGGATGAGAGACAATACCAATTGAAGAACAAATCTTGAAAACAATTCTCTATTGAAATTTTGAATGTGTTTGCAAAGTAGACTAAATTAGGGTTCTTGAGAGAATAAGAGGGCTTAGAAAACTAATAAACTGAGTAATAATATGAAAACGTGGTTTTTTCTCCTCTAAAAGGATAAGTATTTATATTAAAACAATAACCAGTGCAACACGCGCTTCAAAACACCTAAAAATAGACCCGCCCGGGTTGCCGGGGTGGATTAAGCCCGACCGGACGGTTGTCAGGTGATTTTCCGTAGAAGTGAAACAGCACCCCGTCAGGTTGGGCAAGATCTCGCCCGGTCGGCCCCACAACAAAATATTTTCTTTTCTTCCAAATCTTCTCCAACAGATGAAATTTGGCTAAGTAAAGGCGCCCGGGCAGCCAGGGCGGATTCCGCCCCGGCCGGGCGGTCATCAGCCTGCACAATTCTCTATCTTCAAAACGCAATAACTTCTTCGTTATTTGTAGGAATTAGGCAAGTGACCACTCGTTGGAAAGCTCTTGAAGTATAGAATCTAACCCATTTGAAATCACTGCATTTAGATTTGTAAAACTTGAGATATAATCAAAAGAGTGGATGGAAGTCATTTTTCTACTTGTTTCACTATTTGCTTTGCTTCAAAACTCTTCCAACTCAATGCTCATGCTCTCAAAAGTACATCATCTCTTGTAGTGATATAAATGAGTAAGAAATGTACCCAAAAATTCTAATTCCTATAATGATAAACCTGAAACTACAAATACACTACAAGAAGCACATTAGTAATAAAAATGGCTCCGAAGAGCGCAATTAATACCAATAATCAATGAGGGACGGGGTTAAAAACTCTATATAAAATAGGCACATTAGTTACACTTTCACTTTTTTCTTATATGATAATTTATCACATTAACTTTTTACACTTTTTTACCTCATATACCCCACCACCCATTTTGTTAATCCACCTAAAACCTTTTCACCTACCCTATTTTTCTCTCCCCTACATTATTTTAATGATTCTTTTACATTTTCCAAAATCAAACATTCCTTTTTTGTACTTCTTCCTTGTTTTTTGCATAATTTCCTTAGTTCTCCCCCAAAGTGAAGTGTAACAATTAAAAAAACGGAGGGAGTATACAAAAGAGTATTATAGATCTATCACATCAAAGATGCCTATAGGCTATATGAGGAATCCATTAGTTTTAAAACCTCTGGACCCAAACCTTTGAAAATGAGTCGAGTGTTGGATCTACTGCCATCCTTAGATGAGGTGATGGATTGAAATTGAATTTCAACTTCTGATTGTTCTTTGTTGCACACCCCTAAATTTTGGTTTTACATCTTTCATGAGAAATAACTTAGCTATTACGTCAGCAACAAAGCATGTATATAGTCATAATTTTTTTACTTTTTTTCCAATCTTGTGTTCATCCGTAAACAAAGTATACATACATATTCCTAATTATCTATTTCAAATTAAAATGGATTTTGGTAGATAATTACTGCATTAAAAAACAAAGAGAAAATCCTTATCAATGAGACGATCTTATCAACCCATGTGAAGAGAATTTTTTTTTTGTTACCTGGAACGATATAATAAAAGCTAGTAGTTTAGTACATCATCAGCTGTCACTACTAATGGGGGTTATTCCCCCATTGTTACAACACACCATAATATGTTCATAATCAATGTGAAGAGAAATTTGATAATCAGGTATTATATGTATGTGGTCCGTTCCATTACATCTCATAGAGAAAAAGTGAGTTGTATAGTATGAATAGTGCAAAAGTCAAAGAATTGCACTTAAAAAAAAACACAAGAAGTATATGTGGTTGTGGTTCCATTAATACATTTCTAAGTAAAATCAAATTATTGAGCTGCTAGTGTTATCCGTAAGTTCTTGTTCCTCCATGGTATCACAAAGCACCTTACCTCTCGTCTCAGGTAAACAAAGAACCAAAAACCCACAAACAAGAACTGTGATTCCAAACACCCCATAGCTATATATCTTGTTTTGCCTCCCGAGTAGAATCAACACTGGGTCAAAAACCGAGCCAAAGATCATCGCCTGCCTCACAAGTGATGAGGCCGAGTTTCTAACACAAGTGGGAAAAAGCTCCACTGTATACATCAATACTAAATTGTAAGCCATGCAAGCGCAAAATAAGGACACCACCTCCAGGCTGATAAGTAACCCCTGATGACTATGTTTTCCTAATACGGAAAATACAATGCTTGTTGCTCCACTAATCACGCAGAAGCCGAGCAATGAGATCCTTCTGTTGCATCTTGGAACCCAGTACAAGAACGTTAGTAAATAAGATACTAAAGACAATAATGCACTGGATGCTGCGGTCAAGTAGATATTAAAACCTAAGTTTCCCACACCTAAAAACATGCCAAAGTACATAAGACCAATGCCAAAAGCTAAAAGCATGGTTGCCAATAATCTTTTGACAGGCCATCTTTCATTAATCAATATCTTGAGGGATGCAAACGAACTAGTCTCCTTTGGCCCCTTTTGTAAAGCACCCATGTTGTTTATAGTCAAGGTTGAGTAAACTACGCTAGTACTCGATCCTAGTTTTCTTAAGACGGCTATGGAATCTTGGGTTCGTCCTTGCATGAACAACCATCTCGGAGACTCTAAGAGGAAGAAATAACATATTAGTGAGCATACAATTCCTGGAATTGAAGTCCATAGATATAAGGTTCTCCAGGAAGAAGCCTTGGTTAGATATGCAATACCAGTTAATATGAATATTCCTAGTGAGAAATTGATGAACCCAATCATAATAAGCCGTGATCGCCATCGTTTGCAAGTTTTTTCTGTCTGCAAAACTAGTGCAGCGATAGCAAGCGGAGCGCGACCAGCCCCACTCAGGAAACGAAATACTGAATACACCCAAAAATTTGGAGAAAATGAAGAAGCAAGTGCGGCAAGGGACATAACAAGGAATGAAACACATAGGAGATTCTTTCGCCCAAGTGATGAATCACCCAATGCGGCTAGAATTAACCCACCTAATAAGCAGCCTACAAAGTAGCAAGTGGTTGGGAAGCCGGTGATGAACGAACTAGCACATTCGAGATCCCACTCGGATATGATCGAAGTATGCACGTTGGGAGAATCCCAAGCCCAGTCGCTCTTGGAGAGGCGACAAATGTTAGAGTTGTTTTTGGAACTGCAGGAGATCATGTTGCTATTACTATTACTACTTGTGCAATGCCATGTTGGTTGAGCATGAGCAAATATACTGATGTAGGTTTGTTGGCTGTCAAATAGTGGTGCTAGCGTCGTAAGGAGGACTTGTAAGACTTGAGTCGCATTAAGGCGTCCAACACTCTGTTCAATCATATCTTCTATGGACATTGAAGGTGGGACTGGGTTTTGTCCTCCGACTTCTTCCACCGGCTTTGACCCATTTTGCTCCATTGATGTAGATGTAGTAAAGTTTAGTAATGATGGATGTTATCCTGCACATCAAAGTTTAATAAGGTAATGACCTAAATAAGAATACGGAGATTAATTTACCTATTAGGTTTGGACATGCATATTACGAGCATGATAAGTTCAACATTTTTGGGCTCTAAGAAACATATTTAAATTCCTAATCCTTTTCTTCTTGTTTGGTTTAAACCCTCCTCAATTCACTACTACTTCTTGGTGATAATGGACTTTCCTAGAATCTTCCCTTCCCTCTAAAGTAACAAAATTCATCTATTGGTGGTAATGTCTATTATTCCCTTTCCATTTCAAAGCTTGCATTAACTCATCTAATTAATTATATTCTCATTTCATTCTATGACTTGAACCAAACATGTTCTAGTCGATCAAGATGATTGATAGGCGAGTATAGGTCATTTGCATAGATAAAGTAAAAGTAATATTAAAAAATTGATAAAATAAAAGAGAGAGAGTTATTGGAGGCCACTACATCACATGAGTATACTGAGAGAGTGAGAGAAATATAGTTAGTGGAGGAATCGACATCTCATGAGTTAAGTAGGTTTGGTGGGATAAAACTTTGATTGAAGATAATAAGGCAATTACCAAAATAGTATACATGACAAGTAATTAAGAACAGGCATAAATATATAGATTACATACCACTTTTTGCTTTGAAAACCGTTTATTTGCACTTGTATTGAGCAGGCTTCGTTTTGGGATTGCAAAGGTAGTTCTCTCGTCTAAGGTATAAGCTGTGTGTGTTTCTTTGAGATGTATTATGTTTGCGTGTATAGCTATCGAATTGATGCGTAATTGTATGAAATTGGTCTGTTGTACTTGTATATGGAGGGATAAGGCTCGCATTTATAATGAATAATGGGAGGAAGAAATGTGATCTATATTAATTGGCTAACGAGAAAATCACGAATCAGATATGGGCTGTGGTCAATATCGCAGAATCAGATGATACTTTGTAGTAGCTGGCAAATAGCGCCTGTCATTAGCTGTTATCGTGATTCTTGTTTTTAGAAATTTTTAAAGCAATTAAATCACTCAATGTGCTTGCTGCGCCTCCACACGTTAGTGGTGAACCAAAGTCACCTCCATTGAATTTTCTTTCTCCTATAAGTCCAAGAAATGCTTAATCTTGAATCGTTATGCATGAAAAACACGTATATTATCAGTGTCAATATCGTAAGTAAATTGAATTATGTTTCACGAATCAATCAATGTTGTATACATATTAATTTATAGATGTTGTACTTTCATGTTATTTACCTTCCGTATATACCGTACACCGTCCGTATTTATACGGTGTTTTTTTTCCTTTTTCTCCATCCTCTACTTCTTCTTCCTCCATCACCACTACCCCTTAGCCACCGTTGCCACCACAACTCCCCCACCCCCGCAGCCACCAACACTTCCCCACCCCCGCATCCCCACCACCCCCACCCCCCCTTGCATCCCCACCCAGCAGCATCCCCCCACCCCACCCTTCTCCGGCCCACTGCGTTCCCACCAATAGCACCCCATACCCCTCCCTTGCCCCTACATTCCCACCAACACCCTCGACACCAAGAGCAGCCCCCTCGCAGCCTTCCTCTCCCCCCTTCGCCTCCATCCTCTCCCCCTTCGCCCCTACACTCGTCGCCTCCCTCGCCCCTCCCCTCTCTCCTCTCCCTTTGTCCCAACCACAAACACGCAACCCACCCCCATCCCCCCCGCCCCCTTCCTCCGGGCGGCCCTCCCCGCGTGCGACCTCACTTCTTCTTCTCCCTCTTTCTCCCTTCCTCCATTGCTCTGCAATTTCAATTTTTTTAGGGTTCACCATGGAACCGAAAGTAAATTTCGGTTCTACCATGGCAGGATCAACCATTTTTTCCGGTTCCAATATGGTAGAACAGAACAAAAAAAATCGATTCCTCCATGGTCATACCGAATTTTTTTCTTGATTCTCACTTTCTTGTGCTCTTCTTCCAATGCACCTCTTTGAATTTAAATATCTTTCATTATATATTAGTAAAAATTATAACTATTGAATATTAATAAAGTACTAAATGAGATGAATCAAACAAGTCCTCACATGACTATATTTTTTCATATAAATCAAGAAGGTTCTCTCTAGTCTCTAGAATGAATAGTGTCAGAATTCCAAGTGAGAAAGATAAAAAAACAGATGGAGTACTTTCAACAGAAAATGTTGTTATAAGTATCTATATTACATGTTTACTGAGTCATGTATTATCTTACAAATGAATGGTTTTTATTAATTTATAAATGCTTTATTGTCTAGTTTATAAATATTGTATATAAGTATTTGTAATTTACCAAAATGCCTCTTATATGCAATTAAATAATGCATATAAGTTTGAGACTGGGTAAAGCTCTCGAAGTCCTTGCCCTAACCAATCAAATTATGTTATTTTTATCATAACACTTGCCATATTCTTTTTCTTTTCTAAACATTGATGAGATTGGTTTACCTTTTCTTTTTGCTTTCTCTACCAATTTTACTTTACCATATCCCACCATATACATTGTTAAATGAAGGAATTTAATTCATGTGTTAGAATTCATGGGATTTAAGCCTAATGACCATGAGTCTTATGCTTAGTTATTAATTTGTGATCAGATGGGTCACATGTAATTAAAAACAAAATGTAACTCCAAATTATTCCTTTGAGAAGACATACTTAGAGTGCGGTCAAGAGTGGAACAAGAGTGGAAACTATTGTTTGGGAACTTGAGTTTGTTGAAAAACTCAAGTGGTGGCTCTTCAGACTAATAGGTTGCACTTAGGTGCTTAATTGGCCTATTTTAGTAAAGTTGATTGTAAAATCCCTCGTGGTCAAGGTTCATTTTCCTATCAGGCCTAGGAGAGTTATGCTCGTAAAATCTCTTGTGTTCCCTTGTGTCGTGATTGTAAATTTGTAATTATGGATCTGACTAATTCTCTATTGTACTCTAAAAATTTGAATGTTATCCCATTGTAAAAATGAGGTACCCATATGTGAATTTTGTTCTGGGTATAATGGTGTGTCGTACTTTCATATCCTTATATATACTTTATATACCTTATCATAATTACACAAAATGATATCATTTATAAGAGATATGATATCATTATTAGTCACTTTTATGTCATTTTCAGCAAACTTGTATCATTTTTCCTTCACAACACCCACAAAATCAGCTGAAGAACATGAAGACACTGTTTTAATCTTCAATTCCACAATATATAATATCAATAAAACTTTTTACAATAACTGATCCAAATTTGTCGAATTCAAAAAACCAACAAAGCTACTCACAAAAAATCAGATCCAAATTTGTCGATTTCAAAAAAATAACAAAATTTATCGAATTCAAAAACCGACAAATTATTTCTCGAGTTCAGAAAACCATCTAAACTGAAGGACTTGTCGAATTCAAAAACCAACAAAACTCTAGAAATTCATATCTAATTCCGCGCAACAAACTCTTCTTTCTCTCCTGCTGCGGCTGCTCCACCGCCTCAGTCGCCTCCTGCATCACTCGACTCTCCCTCATAGCCTTGCACACTCCTCTTCTCTCTCTCTCTTGTTGCCCCTCTCTCTCTTTCCTCGTGGCCTGCATCCACACTAGCCCCTACAACCACCTTGAAAACCCTAGAATAATCACCTATGTTTTCTGGTGATGATATTTCATCAACGGAGGAGAGAAAAGATAGCCAAACTCGTCGGACGAAGTCGACAATGGCTCGCTAGTCGTTCCGGATGAAGAAACAAAGAAATGAGATAGAGGAATTGCAGGGTTTGGTTTGGGTTTGTTAAGGAGGAGAAGAAGGGGAAGAGTGAGAGATGAAGGGGGGAGGAAGGTTTGATATCACACGTGTGAAAGGTTGTAACATCATTACTCATGGTGTAAAAGTTACGCACTAGAATTTCTGGAAAAAAAAGTACGCATAACCATCACACAAAAATTCAAACCTTCCTATTGTAGTGTTCCTAAGTAAACAGCTAGTGTTCCTAAGTAAACAACAAACTTCAAACAGTCCATGTATGTACAAACTTTCAACTCGGATAATAAAGGTACAAATGATGAGGTGCTTTTAGGAGCACCTCAAACTACGTATTCATGAACATATTTTTTTGCATATTTCTCACATATTTATATTTTGCTCATGAGCAAAATATAAAATATGCAAAATATAAAATGTGCAAAGAAATGTAGTAAATACTACCTGGTAAAGGATAATTATCAATTCCATATACAAATTTTGGTAAAATACTTACTGTTATTGCTGATTTTTACAGGTCAAACGTTGACGCTAAAGGTTTCTGACGCTGACGTTGCTAAGGAAGTCATGATGCATAGACCCGGTCAAGGAGTAACCGATTACCTAAGAATAAGGAGGACAGAGTCAAGGAATATTTTAATGAGGCTAATGGGTCTCAGAAACGTTGAAGTATTTGGCCGAGATCTCAGTGCAAGAGGGCTGGATTTCAGCTAACTGCTCCCTACATTTGGGGAGGCTCGTTGAAGCGGGAAAGGAGATATAAAAGGAGGAAGAACTCTTATACAAAGCACAGTTTTTGACTCATACTCACAAAGTGTTTAATATACTGCTTTACTATTCTCTTTTTATATAGCGATTACATTGTCTTTAGAGCAAAAGTTATTAGTTTGTATTGATCGTTGATCACTCAGATTGACGATTGCATATAGTGGATTGGTGGACTCACATCCACCCGCGGTTTTTTTTACCCATCTTCATTGGGGTTTTTCCGCGTCAACACTCTTTGGTGTTTCTCTGTTTCCTTCTTGTTTTTCTCTGATTTACTTAGAGTGCATTGCATCAATCTGGTTGTCGGGACCCATAGCAACTCTTGTCGTTTAGTCAAAAATCGGCATAAACAATTTGGCGCCCACCGTGGGGCCACAGCCAGATCAATCACTTTCTTCCTCATTCTTTCAAAATGGCCGCACCAATCAGCGCCGACGAAATGCAGAAGCTCTATGATCAAATGAAAGCGGAAATGGCCGAAATGAAAAAGGCCAATGAACAATTATCCTCCAATTTCTCGTCGTCGCAAGCGAAAATTCAAAAATTGCAAGAGGAGTTGGCCTCAACAAAAGCATCCAAGACCCGACGTCGCTTCAGTGGAGATGACGTTCCTATCATGCAGCCTCTCACTGATTCCGAGAGCGCCGAGTCAGAAGACGATGAAGGCTTCCTTGGCGGGTCCCCTTTCAACGACCAAGGCGGAGATCCAATAGAGAAGACTCCCCTGAATGGAGACGAAGATCCCATGGCGAAGCGAATGATCCTGATCGAGAAGCAGAACCGACGGCTGATGAAGCTCATGTCTCAACTCCCTGGAGCGCCCACGCCCAGCATCGTCGAACATCGAGACGAATATGCAGCTTCTCCGTTCGTTGAAAAAATCTCTAAGGCGTCGCTGCCAAAGAAGCTGAATCTACCTACCCTGATTGCCACTTACGACGGATCAACTGACCCTACCGAGCACGTCGCTCAGTACAAGCAGAGGATGTGGCAAGCGTCCATTCCATGGCATCTCGTCGAAGCATGCATGTGCAAATCCTTCGGAGCAACCTTGACTGGACCAGCTTTAAAATGGCTTGGATCTCTTAAGCCTGGCAGCATAGCCAATTTCTCTACTCTAGTCAATAAATTTTATGATAAATTTGAAGGCAGTCGTAGTCTAGATAAACAGACAAGTGACCTCTATGGCATCGTCCAGAGGCCAAACGAATTTGTTCGCGATTACTACAACAGCTTTAACAAAGAAATGATTAGCATTAAAGATCTTGACACTAAGACTGCTATTGAATGTTTCAGGAAGGGTCTCATCCTCCGGTCCAAGCTATACAATCGTCTGATAAAATATCCTTGCTCTACGTTTGAAGAAGTAAAGTCAAGAGCGCTAGCCCAAATGCGATTGGAGGAAGATGATGCCATCCTCAACACTATCTCTACACGCCATGCGCCGGAAAGCACCAATGATCGCAAAGCCTTTGTCCCTAAAAAGACCAACTGACGGAATCACCCGTATAGTCGTCCCAACCAGGTACACATTGTTAACGATATAATTGACAATGCAGGTATTGAGAGCAAGGCAGAACATCCGTCATATCCCGACATAGGATCCTATGGATTCTCCGTCGACGTCGGAGGAGTCGTCAATGCACTGACAAAGATCGGAGCCCCTGTCCGCTGGCCGAGAAAGAGCGACCGCCCTGACGCTCAAAAGGATCAAACTAAGTGGTGCCGATTCCATCACGACCACGGTCACAAGACGGAAGATTGCATTGCACTCCGAAGAGAAGTCGCGTTCATGTTAAACAAAGGGCACCTCCAAGATCTCCTCAGTGACAAGGGGAAGGCGTCCTTCGACAAAAACCCTTCCAAATCAAATCCACCGGCCTCCCCTACTCATGTCAAGGTAATCAACGTAATCTCTGGTGGTTCGGATGTTTGTGGACTAACATATTCAGCAGCCAAAAGGCTAGCTAGAGAGGGATCCCCCTCGTCTATTGTTCCTAAAACTTACAGGTCAGATGAAGAACGTGCACTGGAGGCGATGTCAATTACCTTCGACGACGATGACGTGTGTGACGAAGATCATCATGACGGATTAGTCATATCTTTGACTATCAGTAATTGCCTACTGCGGCGAGTGCTAATTGACGGCGGCAGTTCCGCTAACATCATCTTCAAAAACGCTCTCGAAAGTATGGGTCTCTGTGATAAGGACATAACTAAAAAATCTACTATCTTAGTTGGTTTCAGCGGAGAAGCACAACAAACTATCGGCGAAATCGTTCTGCCAACTCTTGCCAAGGGAGTCAACTTACCGACCAGATTCAACGTCGTAGATTGTCCTTCCGCCTACAATGTCATCCTGGGAACGCCTTGGATCCACAAGATGAAAGCGGTACCTTCAACATACCATCAGACGCTCAAGTTCCCCACCAAATGGGGCGTTCAGGAGATTAAAGGCGAGCAAAAAGCCGCTCGAGAATGTTACAGCTCGTCGCTAAAGCCTGCTAAAAAGGCCATCTAGCAATTAAAAACCGGATCAGCACCCGACATGCCTAACGAAGATAACGTTGATGAAGTGGCGCTAAATCCATCATATCCTGATCGCGTTGTGCGCATTGGGGCGACATTGTCACCAGAACTTCGTACCCAGGTAATCGATTTCCTAAAGACTAACCAGGACTGTTTTGCTTGGTCACATGAGGACATGACAGGTATCAGCCCAGACGTCATTACCCATAAGTTGAACGTCGATCCAGAACACAAACCGGTCAAGCAAAAACGACGCAAGTTCGCTCCTGAGCGTAACCAAATTATAAACGATGAAGTTCAAAGACTAATCAACACAGGTAAGGTGCGTGAAGTTAAATATCCTGACTGGTTGGCTAATGTCGTTGTTGTCAGCAAGAAGAATGGCAAGTGGAGAGTATGCATTGACTTTACCGACCTCAATAAGGCTTGTCCCAAAGATCCATTCCCACTCCCCCACATTGACGCTATGGTCGACGCAACGGCAGGACACGAACTCTTGACATTCATGGACACGTACTCTGGATATAACCAAATCCTCATGCACCCCGACGATCAAGAAAAGACAGCGTTTGTTACCGACAAAGGTATTTACTGTTATAAGGTTATGCCTTTCGGATTAAAAAATGCAGGTGCGACGTATCAACGTCTAGTCAACCACATGTTCAAAGAACAACTAGGTGACACCATGGAAGTCTATATCGACGATATGCTGGTAAAATCTAAGCAAGCGAGCGCTCATGTTCAACACCTGTTCGAAGCATTCGGCGTCCTACGACAATACGGTATGAAACTAAACCCTACTAAGTGCACGTTCGGAGTTGCCGCAGGTAAGTTCTTAGGCTACGTCGTGACGCAACGAGGTACCGAGGCTAGCCCAGATCAGATCATGGCATTGATCAACATCCAATCACCCCGAAACGTCAAAGAGGTACAAAAATTAACAGGACGCGTCGCTGCTCTTAACCGTTTCATATCCAGGTCATCCGAAAAGTGTCATCTATTCTACGACGTGCTGCGCAAAAATAAAGGATTTGATTGGTCCCCGAGGCATGAGGCCGACTTTAGTCCAGAATTGGAAAAGATCGCCGCCGATGAAGTTGCTCGGATCAACCATGTCGACCATGACGCATGGACTTTATTTGTTGACGGATCTTCTAATTTTCGTGGTGCAGGTCTTGGTATTGTCCTAAAGTCACCACAAGGGGACAAGATAGTGCGAGCTATATGCTGTGAATTCAAAGCGACCAATAATGAAGCTGAATACGAGGCGTTAATCGCAGGAATGACTCTCACGAACGACTTGGGGGCACAAGCGTTAAAGATTTACAGCGATTCTTTGCTAGTAGTCAGTCAAGTCAAAGGCGAATTTGCTGCCAAGGATTCCAAAATGACGCTCTATTTAGAAGTCGCACAAGGTAAAAGTAAAATGTTTAACCCTTTCGACATCGTGCAGATACCAAGAGTTCAGAATACACAAGCAGACGCGTTGGCCAACCTAGGATCGTCGCTGAGAGACGTATCATTCACCTCCGTCCCTATCGTCCATGTCACAACACCCGCGATAAGCAAATGCAAAGACGTCGCCAACGTCGTCACGACAGTCGGAAAAGATAATGAAGCAAGCGATGATGACGTCCCGCCAAAAGATGACGGCGAACCAGGGAGCAACGACACCGACGCAACTAACGATGAAAATCTCGCGAACGATGAAGTACAGGTTAGTTGGACGAAACCTCTTTATGATTATTTAACTAACGGTATACTCCCAGAGGACAAAGCAGAAGCACGACAGATCCGCTTCAAGGCGTCTAGGTATGTCGTCATCCAAGGAGTACTGTTCAAAAAGTCCGTCGCCGGACCGTATATGCGATGCCTAGAAAAGAGCCAGTGGGAGCAAGTTTTGCAAGACCTGCATGAAGGAACATGCGGAAATCATTCCGGAGGACGCAGCCTATCCAATAGAGCGTTACGGATGGGCTACTATTGGCCAACTATGAAGCAAGATGCGATCAGGTATGTCACCAGATGCGATAGTTGTCAGCGACACGCAGGTATGACACACAAACCCTGTGAAATTCTACATCCAACTTTAACTCCATGGCCTTTTATGAAATGGGGAATGGACATAGTTGGTAAGCTACCTCCAGCCCCAGGACAGAAGGTCTTTATGTTAGCACTAACGGATTACTTTTCAAAATGGATAGAAGCAGATTCCTTCCAACAGGTACGCGACAAAGAGGTAATTTCGTTTATACATACTAACATTATATGCAGGTTTGGTGTTCCATCAGAAATCAGGTGCGACAATGGGTCACAATTTATTAGTGACAAAACTAAGCACTTCTGCGACGAATGGATCGGAACATCACGTTACTAACATCAACGCCCAGATATCCACAAGCCAACGGACAAGCTGAGTCCAGCAATAAGACCGTCATAGACACATTGAAGAAGCGCCTTACCGCTAAGAAAGGCAAATGGGCAGAAGCACTGCCAGCTATATTGTGGGTGAATCGTACGACACCTCGCGCTGCGACTGGACAAACCCCTTTTTCACTGGTTTATGACTGCGAAGCAGTCTTGCCATCTGAGGTAAGTATTCCATCTGCCAGGTACGGCTTAATGACGGAACAGCGCAACCACGACGAATTGATCAGCGACCTAGATACCATAGAAGAGCTGCGCGATGCAGCGATGGTGCGCATGGCAGCTCAACAACAAATCGTCGCAAGGAGCTTCAACAAGACCGTGCAAGCCAAGTCGTTCGCCGAAGGAGATTGGGTGTTAAGGAAGGTGTTCCAGAACACACAAGATCCTAATGCAGGTAAGCTAGGTCCAAAGTGGGAAGGTCCCTATCAAATCAGCAAGGTCGTTGGCAATGGCGCTTACCGATTAGTCCGACGCGACGGCACTTTGGTCCCACGTAGCTGGAATGCTATCAATCTCAAAAGATATTTCTTCTAGACGCACGCTAAGTGACACTTCATTTCACGTCTTTTGTTTTATATTTCGCTTTTTTTTTTTTTCATCCAATAAGTAATGAATATGTCATAATAAAGTCGTTGAAACGTCAACGACAAAGCATTACCTGTTGTTGTGTTTTTCAGGTTTTACTTTCAATAAAATCGCGACGTTTCTACGACGCGACCAACAGCTATCGTTTGAATAAGGAGTAGGATCATAACATCACGAGAAAACAATAAGCGCATTGCGCCATTGCAAACGTATAACGGCCGCTCAGCAGCGTTGCAAACATTTGGCATATTCATAATAAGTAAGTAAACTTGTTTGATGCGTATTAACTCTTTTGTTTTTTCTTCTTTTTCTTTCTCTTCTAAAGTCTAACCTACGAGTTTAAAGAAAGGCTTTCAAAGCGCCCGACCAACGAACTTAGACGCCAGAAAAACGGCAGAAAAATACCAAGCAAACGAAGTTCCTACAAACGCTTAAACAAACACAAATGTCATGACCATTCCCATGAATGGTCCAAAAGGTACATCAGTAGCAATCGTCCCTACGAACGATTCAAAATAAACAACAAAATGTCCATAGAAATTACGAAACTATCAACTATTTCAAAAAACGAAAAGGTAAAACTAGGAGTGGTCACACGACAGGGTCGCTAACAACGTTGTCGTCAACAGGCTTTCCCAGAAATGGGACTTCGGGAAGGACGTCCTTCTCGACGTTACCATCCAAAGGTAAGTCGGATGTCAGTAACGCAGCGCTGGTGGCAAAGACGTCACCCTCTCGAATAACAACGTTCGCGGCAGACTCTGCCGTTGCCAAGATCGCGTCGCCTGGATCAGCTAAGTCTTTCATAGAGCCTACCCATTGGAGGTATAAGTCGATGTCTTTTTGAGGCTCCCACGAGTCAGTACGCTTCATCATGTATTGGTACATGAGTTTGGCCTTAACTGTAGTAGTCACCTCAGCCTCTATCGTGTCCATCTCATTCTTCTGAGCTACGATTTGCGCTTGCAGCGCCTCAATTTCGGCTGTCGACGCTTCCTCAACGTCTGTAAATTGCTTCTTCAGATTTTCCAACTCTTCTCCGTTCTTCTTTAAAACTTCGGTCATTCCCAGCTTCTCGAGATTCATCTTTTTGATTTCTGCGTCTTTGTCTTTCATCGTCGTCTCGTTCTTCTCTAACCTTGCCTTCATCACCTGGTGGCTCCGGTACAAGTTCGACAACTCCTTTTTAACCATCAAGAAATGTTGCGACGCCTAGTAAAAATTTTGAAGTCAGGTAAGAACCATGAAAGGATAAAGTAGTGCGAAGTCATGTTCATACCTGGAAAATCATCTCCAATCCGTCCGACATAAGACCTGGCATAGGGCGATCCTTTAGGCGATCCTCAGCTGCGGGAAAGAGAAGTTTCTCCGCTTCAGGCCAGAGCGGCTTATTCGACGACATAAAATCATTAGGAAAAGACACAGAGTACGAAGGTCCTCCCTTGTCAGGAGGAACAGAAAATTCAGGCTTATGAACTTTTGGAGGTACCGCAGCATCTTCGTCGTCAACGTTAACGACGTCGTGGAGAGGATGTTTGCCCGAAGACGTAGTAGACGAAGTAGCAGAGCGATCCGTATCCCTCTTTCTCTTCTTCAGAAGATCGGTCAAAGCATTACTATCCAGAGAACCTCTCTGACGAGATCGCGATGATTCTGTCGTATCAGATTAAGACGCGTTAGTAAGTGTTTATGAAAGCATCATGTAATGACACGGGCGCGAAAGAGTGCCCTAGGAAGCCATTGACGAGCAGTTTGCCTTGGTCGACGCTTGATATCTTCTTGAACGACCGATTCTCGACGCCGTGTTCCAGGAACTTAGCACACTGTTGTTCTGACTCTTCTTTATGGCTGAACAATCTTGGATCCAGACCTGCGAAAAAAATGACGTAAGGACGGTGTTAACGACGTGGTATTAAGAAAGGTGTAAACAAAATTCACGAACCTTCCATGTTCCAACCCTCGATCAAGAATTTCCTTAATTCTCCAAGATATGACCTTTTCACAAAGACATAGCGACTCTTCCATCCTCTGTCATTTGATGGAACCCCTTCGACCAGTGCGTTCCTTCTCGCTCTGACATGTAAAGCTATCCTATTGTTTCCTTTAACCCTAACTTCGTAACAGTACAGCAAATCTTGAAGAGTGAAGGGTATATCCCAGTTGGATGTAACTCTCCAAACTTGGGGCATAATTTGGCCGGGGCTAATTTGAAACGCTTGCAGAAGTTCCCTAGCAATGGTTGGAAAAGGTAACCTAAGACCTATCTTAAAAGGGTATTCATAAAGAACTACCCAACCATAAGGACAGTCCGCTGGACGCTCGTGAGGCTCAGCATTTCTTAAAATTGTGTCAGTTGGCAGATCGCCTATGTCTAGTAATTTCATTAAATCATCCTCCGACATGGTCGATTGTTCATCATCAATTTCTTTTTTCTCTTCGATTTTTTCTTTCGATTTATTTTTCTTATGATTTTTGATGAAATTCCTAATGCTTCGTCTACTTGGAGCCATGGATTCGAAAGAAACCAAGAACGCTTTGAGATTAAAGGGGCGAAATTTACCTGTATAGAAGAGCAGCCCGAGCGAGGATCTTCAGAAAACCCCAGAATAGTGAAAAGAAAGTTCAAGAGTTGTTTTTAGAGAGAGAATGTTGCGTGTGATTTTGGTTTAATTGGCACGACTTTTTATACCCCTGTTTTTACTATGGCCAACGGATATGTTTTGGCTTAATTGCAAGTCTTTATTTCTTATCTTTTAGCTAGTGACTCTTGGTTATCTTTCGAAGAAAAGTTATCTTTTGTATTCTTAGCAGGATGAGATAGCTGTTCTCCAATTGTCTTATGATTCTAATGTTATCACCACTACGACAATTGGGGGCAAATTGTTATTACTGATTTTTACAGGTCAAACGTTGACGCTAAAGGTTTCTGACGCTGACGTTGCTAAGGAAGTCATGACGCATAGACCCGGTCAAGGAGTAACCGATTACCGAAGAATAAGGAGGACAGAGTCAAGGAATATTTTAATGAGGCTAATGGGTCTCAGAAACGTTGAAGTATTTGGCCGAGATCTCAGTGCAAGAGGGATGGATTTCAGCTAACTGCTCCCTACATTTGGGGAGGCTCGTTGAAGCGGGAAAGGAGATATAAAAGGAGGAAGAACTCTTATACAAAGCACAGTTTTTGACTCATACTCACAAAGTGTTTAATATACTGCTTTACTATTCTCTTTTGATATAGCGATTACATTGTCTTTAGAGCAAAAGTTATTAGTTTGTATTGATCATTGATCACTCAGATTGACGATTGCATATAGTGGATTGGTGGACTCACATCCACCCGCGGTTTTTTTACCCATCTTTATTGGGGTTTTTCCGCGTCAACACTCTTTGGTGTTTCTCTGTTTCCTTCTTGTTTTTCTCTGATTTACTTAGAGTGCATTGCATCAATCTGGTTGTCGGGACCCATAGCAACTCTTGTCGTTTAGTCAAAAATCGGCATAAACACTTACTGCATTAGAAAATGTTTCCTTCTTCAATCTCGTGAAACGATCATCACAATTGATATGAAGCGAAAAAAAAATATAGAAATTATATACTATATATGGTTCCATGAATACATTAATTTCAAGTAAAATCAAATTATTGAACTGCTACTGTTATCCCTAAGTTTTTGTTCTTCCATGGTATCACACAACACCTTACCTCTCGTCTTAGGCAAACAAAGAACCAAAACCCACAAACAAGAACTGTGATTCTAAACACCCCATAGCTATTGTTATGGTCAAAATCTGCATGACATGACGTCAGATGAACAACATCTAGACAATAGATTAGTAACGTAATGACACCTGGAAAGACAGTTGAGTCCGTCTGGACAACGAATGAATGACGTCTGGATGACAGTTGATTCCGTCTGGACGACAGTTGATTCCGTCTGGACGACAGTTGATTCCGTCTGGACGACAGTTGAGTCTGTCTGGACGACGGACGAATGACGCTTGGACAACAGGCGAATGACGCTTGGACAAGAGACGAGCGACGTCTGAACGACAGATCATAAACGTCGTGACGACAAGAAAGTGACGTCGCGACGACAAGAAAGTGACGTCGCGACGACAAGAAAGTGACGACGCGACGCAAGGTGAGTATCGACGCGACGCAAGGTGAGTATTGTCGCGACGCCCGAAAGCCAGCAGTCGACGCCCAACAACATAACCAACTCAGAAGAAATCCCTAAATACTAGGAGGCGGTTACCAACATCAAAAGAGAGCCAAAAGTTGTTCCTATGTTTGTGAGATCCTAATTTCCACTCGCTTGACTATTCAAATGACACATGGGATAAAGGATTACTTGGCAACCAAGGTCAAAACAGTTGGAGAGAATCAAGGAGCCAATCAAGGACAGTTATAACTGATTTATACTCTATGTGACGCCAAGGCGATCGGCCAAGCGCGACGGATGCGGTCGCCACCGACGAGAAGGAGCAATAGACCAAATGAAGTTGTGGCAACCGTTCCTATAATCAAGGAAGCACTTACTACGTACTGCCCTAGAACGTGTCAAAGCAATATACATTACTTGGAGGAGTCCACAAACAACAAGAAGACTAAGCCATAAGTACAACCACTATGTCCTACATTGTAGGAGGCACATGTCTCTTTGGTCAACCACTCACAACCGCCTAAAGAGCTATAAAAGGAGAACACATCAGCATTATTAAAGGGCGATTCAGAGGGGACAACCTAGAACAAATACATCATCAAAGGCCATCCTCACTCAATTACTTTTCACTCCACGATCATATATAAAAAGTAAGGGATATTATATCAGATAACCCTGACATATAGGCCTTTTTCCCAAATAACCCCGACATTTTCACCCCTGTCTCGGATAACCCTAAACTTGTACTTCGTCATTAAACTTGACGGATTGGTTGACGGCGTTAACTATTTGGCGTTTATAATTAAAAACCAATTTTTTAAAAGAAAAAAAATGGTGTTCTTCATCTCCCTCTCTCCTGTTCTTCACTCCATGTCTTCATCTTCTCTCCTTCCCACCTCCTCCACCACCATGATTTTCTCTCTCCTCCTCCATCCACCTGATTCACCACTCTCTCCTCCACCTCCTCAACCACCCCCTGATTTTCTTTGAATCGAACAAGAGAAAGATGAGGACTTGAATTGTACCTCCAAATATTAGAATTAGTTTCTTTTGAAACATGAAGCAAACTAGAAGAAGAACAGGAGAACACCAACATCAACACAACAAACGACAACAACGGCAAAATTTCGGCCTAACATCTCCGACGAGTAGACCCACATTCGAAGAGAGAGAAAAAAATAGGGGTTGGTAAAAAAGAGGAACATGACCTCATCTCAGTCCACACCGCACTGCATCGCCGCCATCAAAGCTCACGCCACCACGCACCCGGCGCACGATGCATGAGCAACATGACCTCTAACAATGGCTTCGTAAAAATGATTTTGAAATCAATTTCTGAAATTATTTTCGAAATCAATTTTCGAAATGAATTTCGGAATCAATTTTCAACGGTAGAGGAGCAAAGAGAAATTATAACATGATGAGACTGGAGACAAAAATGAAGGATGAATGTTCTGTTTCCTCATAGGAGATCGAAGTTCGTTGATATCAATAGAAAAAGGCTTCGAAGACGGGCATATCTGTATACTTCGCCATTTTTCAGGCGAAAATCCCGACGAAGGAGATCGAAATTCGTCAGTAGAAGAAATTCTACCTGGTGTCAAAATCGCCGGAGATCAGGCGAAAATGTATGATTTTACCTCTTCAATCAATTGAATGAGATAGGCACCGGTGAGAGATGGTTGTGCACAGGAGGTTCGAGGAGGAGATGAAGACATGATAGCGGTGAAGAACAGGAGAGAGGGAGATGAAGAACACCTTTTTTTTCTTTTAAAAAATAGGTTTTTAATTATAAACGCCAAATAGTTAACGCCGTCAACCAATCCGTCAAGTTTAATGACAAAATACAAGTTTAGGGTTATCCGAGACAGGGGTGAAAATGTCGGGGTTATTTGGGAAAAAGGCATATATGTCAGGGTTATCTGATATAATATCCCAAAAAGTAATTATGTTTTCTCAAAGATACTCTTGTATAACTCTTCCCTTAGTCAAATACTTTAGATTATCAATGATTAGCATCGTGTAAACATCCAATGTCCATGTATTCAACGTGACTTTAACGCCGGCATCATAGTGGATTGGTGGACATGCAAGCCACCCGCGGTTTTTACCCATCTTCATTGGGTTTTCCGCGTCACCATTTCTTGTCTTCCTTTTCTTTATTTTTATCATTTGAATTTCGTCCTTTGTTTCTCTTGCTTTAATCTAGTTATCGACGTCCCAACCAATAATCGTCCCTTGTGCGATTTTTGGCATAAACAATTTGGCGCCCACCGTGGGGCCGATGACTAGATTTTCCCTTTAGGCGCATATCCACAAAAATCCTTTCAAAACACAAAGTCCTGTCTATGTGTCATATAGCTTTATTTGAAGCATCAGTATCGAAATGGTGATTCGTCATCTTCTTTGCGTCACGACGGTGTGCATGGCGACGTTAGAATATGTCTTGACGTCCAGACGCCGATTGACATCCGAAAATTCAGAAAAATCAAAGCACAAAGTGTCGTCATAGTGTGACCGAAGTTCAAGCATGAGCCGACTCAGTCATGAAGTTGAGGATCAACAGTCACATTGGTGAAGTCGACCCAATTAAGCAGATGTTGACTGTGATGACGCAAAGACCTTATTTATCATTGACTTCCCGACTTCACGACGAAATAGGTAACAAAGTTTTATTTGTTAATTTCTATTTGTCTTGCTTTTTTCTCGTGGAGATGCAACAGGTATTGATCCTAACATCGTGACCAATCAAGCACGCATTTATCATGATGTAAGTATATGTTAATGACTTATTCGAAAATTCAAAGTCGTTGTGACAATCAAAAGCCTGTCACGACTAAGAAGATCGTCGCGACCAAATCAAGAAAATCGTCTTGTCGTCGTGTCGGAATGAAGATGGTCGTCGTGACAAATCAATAAGTCGGTCGCGACCAAAAAGTTCATCTGGACAAATGAAGTCGTCGCGACAAACAGTCCAACGTCGACCTAACAGTGACGTCATCTTAGTGCCAGTCTTTAACCAAAGACGTCTCCTCTGTCACGAACCGTCACCCATGTGACACATTAGTAAGTTCTTTTTACTTGGCGTGACAGTAAGGTAATTCTCTTTAAAATTACTTACATTTGCTTTGGTAAACTACAATTTAACATCATCGTATCAATTTAATATGTTTCGGATTCGGACATGACTAACTACATCAATCTGTTTGTTTTGAGATAACGCAAGTTTGTCAGGACAAATGGAGAATAGATTATAGTGTCAAGGTTCTACACTATCAGTTACCGCCCAAGGACAATTCTAAAGTCACAAGCGTCATCTAATTTTGTGGCTAACTTCAGTCCAAAACTAAGTTCCATGTGTGAAGACCTTTGTTTTGTCCTAAAGTCACCACAGGGGGACATGATAGTATTATTTAATTGTTGCGACTTTTAGATTATAACTTATCATATTTTTGTCATAACTTCGAAAGTGATTAACAATTATGCTTATAGAATTCGAGTACAGGTATAATATTAGTCAACGACATATGTATCATGGGGGCTCGATGTCAACTATGATTACGCACTGTCACTCAAAGAAGTCTACAGATCTTAAGCAGGTAAAGACGCTAGAAACTTTCGGTGTCATCATGACATGAAAGACATCCAAAAAAAATCAAGCAAAGATCACATTGGGGCTGATACCAGCATGACAAAATTTGACATTCGAATGTCTTTGACCATTAACGTCGTCGAGTAAGTTGCAACTTGTAATCATTGTCGATGCCACATAGGTGTGCTACAAAACTCTTTCAAAACTTTGTTTTCTATGCTATGGTTTAGATGATTGTGATAAAGACTTATTACGTAAAGTATCCGTCACACTTAACCATAACGTAATTACACTATCATTTACTCTTGTTTTGTTTATTACCCCATTGGCAACTCTTTTGTGTTGAAAAGTGACAAAGAGATTACTACTTTTGCTTGAACTAACGTCAATTGCAGGACTCAATTCTTTCACCAAGATTGCTTATCAACGATAAGACATTCAAAGCTAACATCAAAATGTAGATTGAAAATCGTTTGACACAATGATGACAAGTTTAGTGACAACGACGCTACGGTCACGATAGTGATGACAAGAATAAATTGACGAATGGACCCGACACCCACACTTAGCCTTTGTGTTGATCCATGCAGATATCAAAACATCATCAACGAGTACTCAATCGTAAAGTCACTCAATCTTATAGTACTTTCGTTCCTCCTTGATTGTTGATTTTCTTCGTTTCACTTTATTCTTTGCAATTTTTGTCTCTGTTACTTATACCTTTATGATTCTCATCATCTCTTACATATGTTTCGACGTTTTGACTATCCCTTGTTTATAATACATATATTTTTGTCATACTTATGAAAGTACTTTTTACTTACACCTCCAAAGAGAGATTGCGTTTACAACTAGTTTTACAGGTCAATCGTGTAGCAATGACATTGACAAAATTCTGAATCTTGAGAAGTATCCTTGTCCATTGACTTCAAACACCAAACATCAGTTGTTTGACATTATATAAGGCATTCATCACTAAAACCAGTGTTCGTCGTCAACGTCAAGAGCAGTAGACAACGAGTATGTTAAAGGCAAACGAGACCATATATTAGATTATGGTAGATGACATAGAATCTTAAATATTACAAGTCTTAGGGGACGACAACGTAGATTCAACAGCTGAAGCGCTACGACGAAAACAAATCATTGGTGTACCATGACCAGTCACTGACGTTGCTAAAACTCATGACGACAGTTAAACAATTCCTAATCTATTTCTGCAATTTTTACTCTTATCATTGACTCCTATGAATTACTTATTGCTAACATTTGAACGCTTTATTCTGTTTCTGCTCTATTACATATATTTATATTGGTCCTTACAAGCACTACTAACTTGGTTACCACAAGAACATTCGTTGGTGTATCCTTTCTTTCGCAGAATTAGTGACCGACGACACGATGACAACGTGACACTTGTCCCCATACGACGTGACGCTTGTCTCCAGACGACGTGACACTTGTCTCCAGACGACGTGACACTTGTCTCCAGACGACGTTACACTTATCTCCAAACGACATGACACCTGTCACCTGATGATCGAGACGACGTGATGTGTTCAAGTTTATCGGGGTTTTTACGTTGTTTTAGACGTCTTTTGGATGGAAGGCTTGGTCGTAGTCATGGGCATTAGCACACTTTTAGGCTTTAGCGGAAGTTTAAGGTTGAAGTTGTAAGAGAGTGTTAAGGTACGACATTGTGAGCCTTTGGAGTTGTTGGGAGCTTTGGCCTATAGTCACTTTGGGCATCAACGCAAGCAGCACATGAACATCATTGGACAGCATCGGCACCATCATCCTTCTGGCCAGCCAAGCAAGTTCAAGAAAAGCCCAGGTCGCACCTCGCGACCTGTACCGCACCTCGCGACCTGCGCACTTTTGTGGTTCGTTCGTGTCCGTCGTAAAATACGAGGTGCGACCATACTCGCACCTCGCGACATGGCTATGTCGCACCTCGCGAAGTATGCCGCACCTTGCGACCCCTGGCGCTGGGCAAAGTCGGCTAAGTTGCCGACTTAGACAACTTGTAACTTTCTTCTTCTTTTTCGATATAGTTTCTTTTGGGAGTATAAATAGGACATTATTCATAACCCTAAGGAGCTAGCCACTCTTAGAGAAAAAGAACTCCTCCCTTTTGTTTTAGTTTTCTAGTTTTCATCTTCCATTAAGCTTTATGTATTTCACTTTTGTATTGTGGACAAGAAGCATGGAAATTATAGCTTAAACTCTCTTGGGAATGGTTGAAGGAAGCTTTTGACGGTTTATTGTAAGATTTACTCTTTCTCTTACTCTTTATCTTGGTTATTGTCTAGCTTTCAATATTAATGTTTATGGTCATGACTTGGATTAGCTAGGAGTACTACTAGTTGATGTTTGTTGTTGATTTAATGCTAGGTTTCGGATATAATCTGATGTTATATGCTTAACCATGTTGTAGTAAGCTAGGTTCTCTTGATTTATGCTGAACATTATTGAGTGAATCCAGTTAAGCTAGACAAGTTGTTGAATGCTTAGCGCTTGTTTAAATATCGGCAATATTATCGGTTCTCTATTCTTAATGCGATTCTTAGTTTGAATCTCGACGCTAGGAGAGGTTGATTGAGAATTAGGATTTTGTAATGCGCAGCTCGTACTTACTTAACTAAAACTTGAGAGAACGGAGGATTCGATCCTTAACGATAATCAACCAAGAATTGAGTAAGCTTGCAGTGAATCGATAAATAGATCCGTAGAAGTGGATATCAACTGGACCCTAACTTCGTTATTATTGACTTCCACTAGTTAATTTTCATCTTGTTTGCTCGTCTAGATTTTGATTTAATCCAAAATCCCCCATTGCCTTGATTGTTCATCACGTAGAGAAATCTAGGTGATCAGTTTCATTAAATACACTTGCTTTCCCCATTTCCCTGTGGATACGAACCCTACTTCCTATCTACATTTATTTGTAAAAGAGAGTAGGAGAAAATTATATTTGGTGACTCTCACGACAAGAGCCCGCCAAATTTTGGCGCCGTTGCCGGGGAAACGGTGTTACTAGTTTGTATTTAGTGTGTTTTTGGATTGTATTGCTTGTGCTCTTTGTTTATGGTTAACACTCGTACTACTAACAAAGAATCTTTGCATTACGATCCCGAATTAGAATTGACTATTTTCAGGTGGAGAAACATTCTGCGAGAAAATTTTCAAGAATCATCTTTTAACGTTGAAGTGGAGCAAGAGATGCCTCCGAGAATTGAAACTCGTACCTTGAGGGAGCTCACGGCTCCTAACCTTGATCAACAACCATTGTGCATCTCATTTCCGGCTCTTGATGAGGGCACTAATTTTGAATTGAAGTCGGGGTTGATACACTTGCTTCCTTCGTTCCATGGGCTCAATGGAGAAGATCCAAACAAATTTCTTTCGGAGTTTCACGTGGTTTGTGCGGCATGAAACCAAGTGGAGCAAAGGATGAACAAATCAAGTTGAGAGCTTTTCCTTTTGCTTTGAAGGATGGAGCTAAAGATTGGTTATATTATCTTCCTCCTGGTTGCATTTCCACTTGGGTTGAAATGAAGAAGCGATTTCTTGAGAAGTTCTTTCCAGCTTCTAAGTCATCAACATTAAAGAAGGAAATCAGCAATATTGAGCAGAAATACGATGAGTCTTTCTACGAATATTGGGAGAGGTTCAAGAGACTTTGTGCTAGTTGTCCATATCATGGCTATTCTGATGAAGACCTCATTCTGTACTTTTACAATGGTTCTTCTGACGAAGATGTGCGAATGGTGAATGCTTGCTAGTGGAGGTTCTTTCATAAACAAAACCCCAACTGCAAAGCTAGAGAACTCATTGAAGAACTAGGTGAAGGCTCGAGACGAGTTCAGTAGAAGATCGAATCATCGTAGAGCAAATGTTGAAAGTCCAAGTTCTAGCTCTTCAAAGGCCGAGGGTCAAGTACAAGCTCTCACATCAATGATGTGTGATTACATGGTAAAGAACAATGTTCAACAGGTAAAAGCTTGTAGAATTTGTTCTTTAGATCATTATACTGATGTTTGCCCTCATCTACAAGAAGAACCGAGTGAAGAGGTTAAGGCGGTCGGTTTTTCGGGGTCAAGGTTTCCCGAAAAGATATGATCCATATTCCCGGTACCTACAATCCGGGATGGCGAGATCATCCTAATTTGAGGTACGGGAATTCATCGGGGAAACGCCAGCCGCCACAGCCAGTATAACCGCCCACCACCTCCTTATTCGAGGGCACGGAACAAGGAGCTCCATATTTTCGGCCGCAAGGCCAATCACGAGGACCGAGTACCAGCATGTCTACGAGAGGATATGATTAATGCTTTAACTAAAAATGTTACTAACATGCGGGGAAATATGGTTCGGTTTCGGGGAGGAGACTCGTTCGAGCATAAAGATTGCGGAAAAGCAAATGAGTCGGGTCTCGGGAGGCTGTGGGTCGATTAGAGGCTCGTGATTCGGGTAAGCTACCGTCTCAAACGGAGATTAATCCGAGACAAAATGCAAGTGCCATAACACTAAGAAGCGGAAGAGAACTACGGAGCAATGATAAAGCGACCGCTAAAGACAAAGAGGTAGAGGAAGAGGTCATTGTTTATGAACCAGGTGCCCGATGCCGAGCCAATGTCATCTACATCGGATGAGCAATCTAAGCAACCACCACCTCCACCACCTTATGAGCCGATTCCACCATTTCCAGAGGCACTGAAAGATACTCGAAGAAAGGAGTGCGATAAAGACATTTACGAAACCTTTCGTAAATGTGAGGTAAACATTCCCCTTTTAGATGCTTTAAAACAAATTCCTAGGTATGCAAAGTTTCTTAAGGAAATGTGCATTACTAAAAGAAAACAACGGTTAAGGGGAGCGCAAAAGGTTAAGGTTAGCGAACATGTGTCTCGCCATGTTTCAAAAGAAACTTCCCCAAAATGCGGTGATCCAGGGCATGTTTGCTATACCTTGTGTGATTGGGGACACCACGTTTCCAAGGGCTATGCTAGATTTAGGGGCTTCTATAAATGTAATTCCTTATTCTTTGTACGAGTCCTTAAAGCTAGGTGCCTTACATGAAACAGTGTTGTGATTCGATTAGTCGACCGTTCTAATGCTTATCCTAAGGGAATAGTGGAAGACGTGTTAGTTAAGGTTGATAAGCCGATTTTTTCCGCCGATTTTTATGTCCTAGATATGGAGCACGATGAACATGCGACCCCTATTTTGTTAGGACGACCATTTTTTAAAAACTCGCTAGGACTAAAATTGATGCGCATAGTGGATCTCTTACTATGGAATTTGATGGAGATACGAGTAGAGTTCAACATTTATGATTCCATGAAATTTCCGAGTGATGATCATTCATGTTATTCTATAGATATGATTGACTCTTTTTCGCGGGACGTGTTTGAAATTGATGGTAAAGATGAATTGCGGGTGGTTCTTGAGCATAGTTTGAAAGATAACGAAATTGAGTATGTTTTAAGCGCTAATTTGCAGGAAATAGTGCGGGTTTTGGAAGATCAAGACAAGCTTCCGACGGTCCCTTTTCATTTTGGACCCGTCCCACTAACCATTCCTAGAGAGAAGTTGTTACCATCTGTTTTGCAGGCCCCAAAAGTGGAATTGAAGTCACTTCCCGATAATTTGAAGTATGTGTTCCTTGGAGAAGGAGAAACATTACCAGTGATCATCTCAAGTCGGCTCACCGGGAGCAAGAAAGAAGACTTATTGAGGTTCTTAAGGAGCATAGAGAAGCAATTGGATGGACGATTGCCGACATCAAAGGCATAAGTCCCACCACATGCATGCATCGGATCTTGATTGAAGATGACGCGAAACCAGGTGAGGCAACCACAACGCCTAGGTTAAACCCACCTATGATGGAGGTAGTGAAAGCGTAAATTCTGAAATTACTCCAAGCAAGGTATGATTTACCCTATTTCGATAGCAAATGGGTTAGTCCTACCCAAGTTGTGCCTAAGAAGACGGGTGTAAGCTTGTTGTGGAAAACCAAAATGGTGAGTTGATTCCTACACGTATCCAAAATGGATGGCGTGTTTGCATTGATTATCGTAAATTGAATGCTGTGACTAGGAAAGATCATTTTCCTTTACCATTTATAGATCAAATGCTTGAAAGACTTGCTAATCATGCCTTCTATTGCTTCTTAGATGGTTATTCAGGGTATTTCCAGGTGGCTATTGCGCCAGAGGATCAAGAGAAAACCACATTTACGTGTCCTTTTGGCACGTTTGCATATAGGCGCATGCCTTTTGGGTTATGCAATGCCCCTGCCACTTTTCAGAGATGTATGATGAGTGTATTCTCTGAATATGTCGAAAGGTTTGTTGAAGTTTTTATGGATGATTTCACTATACATGGAGATTCTTTTGACAGTTGCTTGCAACACTTAGTTTTTGTGCTTAGAAGATGTATAGATTCTAACCTTGTGTTGAATTCCGAGAAGTACCATTTTATGGTGCGACAAGGGATTGTTTTAGGCCATGTGGTTTCCGAAAAGGACTCGAGGTAGATAAAGCTAAGGTAGACACTATTCAATCTTTGCCTTATCCTACTAATGTTAGAGAAATACGTTCTTTTCTTGGCCATGCGGTTTTTATCGCGAGTTCATCAAGGACTTTTCAAAGATTTCATCTCCTTTATGTAAGTTGTTGCAAAAGGATGTGGATTTTTCTTTTGATGAACATTGCAAGAATGCCTTTGAAACCTTGAAAGAAAGACTTGTCTCGGCTCCAATTATACAACCACCGATTGGTCTCTTCCCTTTGAGATCATGTGCGATGCAAGTGACTACGCCGTCGGAGCGGTGTTAGGTCAAAGGGTGGGGAGAGCACCTCATGCTATCTATTATGCTTCCATGACACTAAACGAGGCTCAGCGTAACTATTCTACTACTGAAAAAGAATTGTTAGCTGTAGTATTTTCTTTGGAAAAATTTAGATCTTATTTGCTTGGAACAAAAGTTATTGTATATACGACCATGCGGCTCTTCGTCATTTAATGACGAAAAAAAGAAGCCAAGCCAAGATTGATCAGGTGGATTCTACTTTTGAGCGAGTTTGATTTGGAGGTGAAAGACAAAAAGGGGACCGAGAATTTAGTAGCGGATCATTTGAGTAGATTGGTGTCTTCCTATGATTTAGAGAAGAATGTTGAAAAACCATGGAAAGAACCAATTCGAGAAGAATTCCCGGATGAACATTTGTTCGCCCTTAAGGAGTTTAGTCCATGGTATGCTAACATTGTGAATTTCCTTGTCTCTAACAAATTTCCTCTTCATTTTTCAAAAGCACAAAGAGACAAATTACGAAGCGATGCAAAGCATTATGTATGGGACGATCCATATTTGTGGAAACATTGTGTGGATCAAGTGATTAGAAGGTGCATTCCCGATAATGAGGTAATATCGATTCTCACCTTTTGTCATTCCCATGCATGTGGAGGTCATTTTGGAGCAAGGAGAACTCGCTCGAAAGGTATTAGATTGTGGTTTTTATTGGTCTAGTTTGAATAGAGATGCATACCATTTCTGTAAGTCGTGCGATAATTGTCAAAGAGTCGGGAATATCTCCCAAAGAAATGAAATGCCACAAAACTCGATCTTATATTGTGAAATATTCGATGTTTGGGGCATTGATTTTATGGGGCCATTTCCTAACTCTTTTGGTTTCATGTACATTCTTTTAGCAGTGGATTATGTATCAAAATGGGTGGAGGCTAAGGCCACTCGTACTGACGATGCTAAGGTGGTTGCAGATTTTGTGAAATCTCACATATTTTGCAGGTTTGGAATTCCAAGGGCATTGATTAGTGACAAGGGAACTCATTTTTGCAATCGAACCATAGGTGCACTGCTGAAAAAGTATCATGTGACTCACAAGACCTCCACGGCCTACCATCCACAAACAAATGGCCAAGCGGAGGTGTCCAATCGCGAGATCAAATCAATCTTGGAGAAAACGGTGAATCCAAATAGGAAGGATTGGAGCTTGCGATTGGAGGATGCACTATGGGCATATAGGACGGCTTATAAAACCCCCATTGGTATGTCACCATACAGATTGGTGTTTGGAAAGCCGTGTCACCTTCCAGTGGAGCTTGAGCACAAAGCATTTTGGGCCATTAAAAATTTCAACATGACCTTGGATGAGGCTGGATTGCATCGGAAACTACAGTTGCAAGAATTGGAGGAGATAAGGAACGAGGCCTATGAAAACGCAGCAATTTACAAAGCAAAGACTAAGGCATGGCATGACAAGCTGATAATAAGAAAATAGTTCGTGGTGGGCCAAAAAGTCCTCTTGTTTCAGTCCCGCCTACTTCTTTTTCCAGGAAAACTGCGTTCTAGGTGGATCGGGCCATTCATTGTCGTGAAAGTGTTTCCCCATGGTGCCGTGGAAATCATGAGCGAAGCTACTTCGAAGATTTTAAAGGTAAATGGGCAAAGACTTAAACCATACTTTGATGGATTCAAGCAAGTAGGTGCCGAGGATGTCCCTCTCGGCGCCCCGGAGTATGGATAAGGTTCTTTAAAATGCTTCGTCGTGTCGACGACGTTAAATAAACGAACTTGGATGTATATATTTGTTTCAAATCTTTTATTTGCATTTTTTTCGTTGTAGGATATTATGTTTGTTTGGTTATGATTTTTGCAGGAAATCCGAGAAATTTGAAGAATGAGAAGTGTGTTGTGTGTGTGAGTAATTTGTGAGTTACAACAAGTTTGAAAGAATGTTAGAGAGTCATTTAAAAAAGAAGGAAAACCGAACAAGAGAGAATTTTTGAGCGAAGGATTTCAGTCCAGGTCGCACCTCGCGACCTGTACCGCGACCCGCGAAGCTGGTGGTTTCCGAAGAAAAAATGCAGAGTGGGATCGCACGGTGCGAGAATTGTCGCACCTCGCGAAACTCGATGTCGCACCTCGCGCCATAGGTCGCACCTCGCGACCTGGGTAAATCCCGCTTCTTCCTCTTCTTTAAACACAATTCTCCTCTCCCTCTCACTCTACCCACTCGACTATCTCACTCTTCCACTCCCTCACAACAGCTCGTCTCTCTCTCATACTCTTCCACCGCCACTCCACCGCCAAAAAAACCGCCGCTCCATCCTTCAATAAAACCACCCACCTTCATCTCCTTCTTTAATTCATCACCTCACACTCAATTTTCAGAATTTATCTTAAAAAAAAAAAATCAAACCCTAGAATTTGGGGGTTTTCTTTTGGTGAAGAATTTGGGGAAATTGAAGGATATAAGTTGAAGATACAAGCAAAGGAAGGAGTTTTATCACCACAACAACAACTACATTACATTCTTAAGAGCATTTGAAGGCTTCCCTTGGTACACAATTTCCCTCTCTAACAACATTTTGTTTTGTTTGAGAAATTTTACTTCATTGTTCATAGTTAGTCTTGGATTGTTGTTGGTTGTTATTGTTGTATGTTTAAGTGGTGATTGATTGTTGAGGGTTGAGAATTATTGTGTTGTTTGAGAATTGGTGGTTGTGATTGAGCATTGTTTCAATTGGGAATTGGTGGTTGTGTTGCATTGTGTGGAGGGAGTTGTTGCTTAGAGATGGCCTCAGAAAAGAGAAAGACCACTAATGCTAGCTCAAGCAGTGCACCTCGTGTTAATACCATGGGTTTGAACAACCTCACTTCCGACCATAAAAGGAAATGGCTTCGCCTCACTAAGCCCGGAAGAGCCATACAAGAAACCAAGTTTGTTTGTTTGGATACATTGGGCACCTTAGGGTTGCGTGTGCCTGTTGAGCAATTATTGGGTAAAGTCGGGTTACGCGGTTTTACTGAATTTCAAGCCCGTACTTATGAACGCTACACTTTAGAATTCCTTTCCACATTAGAGAAGGGTAGCGATGAGGATGGAAAGTTCATTACCTTTCACCTTAATGATAATGAATACACAATGCACTACAATGAAATTATGGAAGCTTTTGGGTGGACTTATGTGGAGGATAGGGATTTTGAAACTCCGGGTGTATTCAATGAGTCTATGTTCTATGGTAACATCACCAATGGTTTGACATGGCACGGAAGGTGCAAGAATAGCTCGCTCCCACATCCGGCTCTCCGTTTTCTCACCGATTCCTTACCATGACTATCTTTTGCCACGGTGAGCCTACAAACCTCCCAAAGTTTGATTTAAAATGCTTGTGGGCCATGACACCTGAGGGATGTGGTTGCCCGGATTGGGTTGGAATATTTGTTAACAATTGTTTGGAGATCGCGAGAAAAGAGAGCGGGAAAATAAGCATGGGTGGAATGGTTTCCCTTTTGGCCAGTTACTTGGAGGAAGAGATTCCGACGGACGATAACGGCAAACAGATTCTCCAGGCATTAGGTACTATTGATGCTCGTTTGTCAGCAGCCTCCAATGTGTACAATAAAGATCAATTGAAGAAGGCATCAATGTTGTGGGTTTCCCCAAGAGGCAACCATTATGTATGGCTTTACGGGGCCAATAGTGTGAAATATATGGTTTTGCCTCAGGCTCAGAAAACAGCCATCACCGCTACTACATCTCATCGTCAGCTCTATCTCCCTCCGGATGATACTTATCGAGACGTAGTTGAAGAAGAGTTTGGTAGGGCGCGTGCCCGGCCCGCGGCCTGCAACCGAAACCCCGAGCCCCCTTCAATATTTCACACCATGGTCGAGACAAGATTTGATGCTCTTGAGGAGAGTCAAAATATGTTCGGGATACAACTGAATGATATGCAGCGGCGATTGGATGGGTTTGAGGACTCAATGTACTCCATGTCTTCCATGGTTTCGGCCATGAATTCTTTCTTTGCAGCCTCTAACCACGGTTACCCTGATCCCGCTGCTACCATCGAGATGCACCGCCGACGAAGGCAAGCGGAGCGTGACTCTAGGAGAGCGGGACATCGCGATCCTGGTGGGCCTTCCGGTTCTTAAATGGTTAGTTTTATTTCCTTCTTCTCACATTGAGGACAATGTGTATTTTAAGTGGGGGGGAGGAATGAAGTTCGGATTGTAAATATTTATATGCTTTATGTTTATGTCGTATTTTCATGAGATTGAAAAAAAAAAAATGAAATGAAAAAAAAAAGAAAAAAAAAAGAATGATGATAAAATGAATCCCGCTAAGTTGAAAACCCGCAAGGGCGGGCGACTTAGGCAAAATTTGGGGGCCTTGATAGGTTGAAAACCCGAAAGGGCAGCCTATGCAAAACAAAAGGCTTAAAGAGCGGGTGAGTTGTGAGCTTCTAAAAAAAAATTTGATAGGCTAGGATGAAAACCCGAAAGGGCTCCTAGGCAAAATGAGAGAAAAAGAAAAGAGAGGAAAATTTTATTGCTCATTTGCGGAGTTTTGGTGGCATAAGGATGGAGGCGTTTTCGGAGTTTTCGGGTAGGTTGTGGAAATATGTTGATTTCCTTGTTCATATGGTGATTTGTAAAGTTGTGCTTATTGTTTAAAGTTTGAATTCCTTTTGCAGCTTGGAATTTAAGCTTTATATTGATGGCTAGTTGATTATTTTTGTAGTAAGCATGGAATTTACCCCTTTTTGTCATTGTTCCATGGCTTACTTGGTGTAAGTTAGTTGGAGTAGATTTTAGGTTACGTTTGTGGTTTGAAGTAAGCATGGAGTTTATTCTTTTTTGCAGCACTCCCTGGCTTGCTTAGGTTAGGATAGTTGGATTGGTTGGAGAGTTAAGGCGAAGTTTGGTGTTGATTCACTTGGGCATTGTTTTTATTTATTTATTCTCTTCATTAAGTTTACTCGAGGTCGAGTAAAGACTAAGTGTGGGGGTATTTGATGTGTTCAAGTTTATCGGGGTTTTTACGTTGTTTTAGACGTCTTTTGGATGGAAGGCTTGGTCGTAGTCATGGGCATTAGCACACTTTTAGGCTTTAGCGGAAGTTTAAGGTTGAAGTTGTAAGAGAGTGTTAAGGTACGACATTGTGAGCCTTTGGAGTTGTTGGGAGCTTTGGCCTATAGTCACTTTGGGCATCAACGCAAGCAGCACATGAACATCATTGGACAGCATCGGCACCATCATCCTTCTGGCCAGCCAAGCAAGTTCAAGAAAAGCCCCGAGTCGCACCTCGCGACTGCACCGCACCCTCGCGACACGGGCACTTTTGTGGTTCGTTCGTGTCCGTCGTAAAATACGAGGTGCGACCATACTCGCACCTCGCGACATGGCTATGACGCACCTCGCGAAGTATGCCGCACCTCGCGACCCCTGGCGCTGGGCAAAGTCGGCTAAGTTGCCGACTTAGACAACTTGTAACTTTCTTCTTCTTTTTCGATATAGTTTCTTTTGGGAGTATAAATAGGACATTATTCATAACCCTAAGGAGTTAGCCACTCTTAGAGAAAAAGAACTCCTCCCTTTTGTTTTAGTTCTAGTTTTCATCTTCCATTGAGCTTTATGTATTTCACTTTTGTATTGTGGACAAGAAGCATGGAAATTATAGCTTAAACTCTCTTGGGAATGGTTGAAGGAAGCTTTTGACGGTTTATTGTAAGATTTACTCTTTCTCTTACTCTTTATCTTGGTTATTGTCTAGCTTTCAATATTAATGTTTATGGTCATGACTTGGATTAGCTAGGAGTACTACTAGTTGATGTTTGTTGTTGATTTAATGCTAGGTTTCGGATATAATCTGATGTTATATGCTTAACCATGTTGTAGTAAGCTAGGTTCTCTTGATTTATGCTGAACATTATTGAGTGAATCCAGTTAAGCTAGACAAGTTGTTGAATGCTTAGCGCTTGTTTAAATATCGGCAATATTATCGGTTCTCTATTCTTAATGCGATTCTTAGTTTGAATCTCGACGCTAGGAGAGGTTGATTGAGAATTAGGATTTTGTAATGCGCAGCTCGTACTTACTTAACTAAAACTTGAGAGAACGGAGGATTCGATCCTTAACGATAATCAACCAAGAATTGAGTAAGCTTGCAGTGAATCGATAAATAGATCCGTAGAAGTGGATATCAACTGGACCCTAACTTCGTTATTATTGACTTCCACTAGTTAATTTTCATCTTGTTTGCTCGTCTTGATTTTGATTTAATCCAAAATCCCCCATTGCCTTGATTGTTCATCACGTAGAGAAATCTAGGTGATCAGTTTCATTAAATACACTTGCTTTCCCCATTTCCCTGTGGATACGAACCCTACTTCCTATCTACATTTATTTGTAAAAGAGAGTAGGAGAAAATTATATTTGGTGACTCTCACGACAAGAGCCCGCCACGACGCCCGTCAAAAGACAACGCGACGCCTACATCTAGACGACGCGACGCTAGCCAAAAGACGACGCGACATGTATCTATACACGATACAACGCCTACCACTAGAGGATGCGATGATAATCGCTGAGCACCAGCTTGACATAAGGACCAACCATGATGTCACAAACGTGGATTACAAGAGTTTCCAAGGCATGGAACATGCATCGAGTCAATAGCATCACATGACATTAGTTCACATGATCTACTAGCTATGACGACATAACAAAGGTACTCATTTTTTGTCTCACATGCATCTACTAAGCACATACAGTTTAACGCCAGATATCGGCAGACCGACTGATGATCACTTCATTTATTAAAGTTCAAACATTACATCGTGAGGTAAAAATATACACATGTTCACACCACACGTAGTATTTACACACGACGCTTAAACGACACACATAGACATACATGGGCGCATTTAGACACACAATATATATTTCAATGATGAAATTTTTATATGTCATGACATTTGTGTTTCAATGTAAATTAAGTTTCGTAACAATGGATAATGCATTAGCTAAGTGACACTAAATGACATGGTTTGGTATGATGGAATATTGGCATGGAACTGTATTTATGCCTAAATTCACTAAAGCACCCAGTAAGACCTTTGAGTTTAACACTGTATATCAACAGATGCACCTATAATTATTTCATTTAAGCTATTCATCTTGAGCTAATGCATGCATATGTTCAAACACACTAAGCGTCGATACGTATGACGACATGCATACATGCTTTTTAATGACGTATAAACTATGACATAACATCTGCATCATGACACAACAAGGTTACACATATAAGGCGACCAGAAAAGCAACTTAATGATTACAAAAGAATGACTATTGTTATACTAAGATATTGGGTAGGATTTGACGCCAGAATCTCATGCTTTGAGATCTTGAGCGGCTTCATCGCCAGACTTCGTCCCACAACAATTTAGATGGCCATGTCGCCAGAATTCTATCTACGACATCGTCTTAGGTGGCCATGTAGCCGGAATTCTTTCTTCGACATCGTCTTAAGTGGACATGTCCCCCGAATTCTTTCTACGACACCGTCTTAAGTGGCCATGCCGCCAGAATTCTTTCTACGACATCGTAAGTGGCCATGTCGCCAAAATTCTTTCTACGACATCGTAAGTGGCCATGTCACCGGAATTATTTCTACGACATCTTAAGTGGCCATGTCGCCAAAATTTCCCCTATGATATGTTATCGACATATAATTTAACTTCACTCTATGTATTCATTCTAAGAGTCTTTTATTGGCCATGTCGCCAAAAACGTACGATGACAAAAGTCACCAACCGACAATCATGCCTCGATAGTCAATGATGCGAAAGAACAATAGACATGACGTTCAAAGGCAAAGGCTATTTTCCTAATCTTCGACATGCTTCAATTAGGAAAATGGGGGCTAAGCTGTTATGGTCAAAATCTCGCATGACATGACGTCGGATGAACAACATCTAGACAATAGATTAGTAACGTAATGACACCTGGAAAGACGGTTGAGTCCGTCTCGGACAACGAATGAATGACGTCTGGATGACGGTTGATTAAGTCACGGGCGACGGTTGAGTACATGCCGGGCGACGGACGAATGACGCTTGGACAACGGGCGAATGACGCTTGGACAAGAGACGAGCGACGTCTGAACGACAGATCATAAACGTCGTGACGACAAGAAAGTGACGTCGCGACGACAAGAAAGTGACGTCGCGACGACAAGAAAGTGACGACGCGACGCAAGGTGAGTATCGACGCGACGCAAGGTGAGTATTGTCGCGACGCCCGAAAGCCGGCGATCGACGCCCAACAACATAACCAACTCGAAGAAATCCCTAAATACTAGGAGGCGGTTACCAACATCAAAAGAGAGCCAAAAGTTGTTCCTATGTTTGTGGGATCCTAATTTCCACTCACTTGACTATTCAAATGACACATGGGATAAAGGATTACTTGGCAACCAAGGTCAAAACAGTTGGAGAGAATCAAGGAGCCAATCAAGGACAGTTATAACTGATTTATACTCTATGTGACGCCGGCGATGCGGCCGACCGACGCGACGGATGCGGTGGCCCAGACGAGAAGGAGCAATAGACCAAACGAAGTTGTTGCAACCGTTCCTATAATCAAGGAAGCACTTACTACGTACTGCCCTAGAACGTGTCAAAGCAATATACATTACTTGGAGGAATCCACAAACAACAAGAAGACTAAGCCATAAGTACAACCACTATGTCCTACATTGTAGGAGGCACATGTCTCTTTGGTCAACCACTCACAACCGCCTAAAGAGCTATAAAAGGAGAACACATCAGCATTATTAAAGGGCGATTCAGAGGAGACAACCTAGAACAAATACATCATCAAAGGCCATCCTCACTCAATTACTTTTCACTCCACGATCATATATAAAAAGTAATTATGTTTTCTCAAAGATACTCTTGTATAACTCTTCCCTTAGTCAAATACTTTAGATTATCAATGATTAGCATTGTGTAAACATCCAATGTCCATGTATTCAACGTGACTTTAACGCCGGCATCATAGTGGATTGGTGGACATGCAAGCCACCCGCGGTTTTTACCCATCTTCATTGGGTTTTCCGCGTCACCATTTCTTGTCTTCCTTTTCTTTATTTTTATCATTTGAATTTCGTCCTTTGTTTCTCTTGCTTTAATCTAGTTATCGACGTCCCAACCAATAATCGTCCCTTGTGCGATTTTTGGCATAAACAGCTATACATCTTGTTTTGACTCCCGAGTAGAATCAACACCGGGTCAAAAACTGATCCAAAGATCATCGACTGCCTCACAAGCAATGAGGCCGCCGAGTTTCTAACACAAGTGGGAAAGAGCTCCAATGTATACATCAATACTAGATTGTACGCCATGCAGGCGCGCGCAAAATAGAGACACCACCTCCAAGCTGATAAGTAACCCCTGATGACTATGATTTCCTAATATGGAAAAGATAATGCTTGTTGTTCCACTAATCAGGCAGAAGCCGAGCAATGAAATCCTTCTATTGCATCTTGGAACCCAGTAGAGGAATGTTAGCAGATAAAATATTAAAGATAATAATGCACTGAATGTTGCGGTCAAGTAGATATTGAAACCTAAGTTTCCAACACCTAAAAACATGCCAAAGTACATAAGACCAAGGCCAAAAGCTAAACGCATGGATGCCAATAATCTATTGACAACCCATGTTTTATTGGTCAGTATCATGAACTAGTCTCCTTTGGCCCCTCTTGTAGATTAGCCATGTTGTTTATAATCAATGTTTGGTAAATTAGGCTATTACTTGATCCTAGTTTTCTTAAGACGGCCATGGAATCTTGGGTTCGTCCTTGCATCAACAACCATCTCGGAGACTCTAAGAGGAAGTAATAACATACTACTGAGCATATAATTCCTGGAATGGAAGTCCATAAGCCTTGGTTAGATATACAATACCAGTTAATGTGAATATTCCCAGTTATATATTGATAAACCCAATCATAATTAGTTGTGATCGCCATCTTTTGCAAGTTTTTGCTGTCTGCAAAACTATTGAAGCGATGGTAAGCGGAGCACGACCAATCCCACATAGGAAACGCAATAGTGAATACACCCAAAAATTTGGAGAAAATGAAGAAGCAAGTGCGGCAAGGGACATAACAAAGAATGAAATGTATAGAAGATTCTTTCGCCCAAGTGATGAATCAGCTAGCACCAAGCCACCTAATAAGCAGCGTACAAAGTAGCAAGTGGTTGGGAACCCGGTGATGAAGGAACTGGCACATTCCAGATCCCACTCGAATATGATCGAAGTGTGCACGATGGGAGAATCCCAAGCCCATTCGCTGTTGGAGAGGCGACATATAGAGTTATTATTGGAAGTACGCATGAGATGTTGCTATTACTACCTGTGCAATGCTAAGTTGGTTGAGCATGAGCATAGATACTGATGTATGTTTGCTGACTCTCAAACAGTGTTGTTAGCGCCGTAAGGATGGCTTGTAAGATTTGAGTTGCGTTAATACGTCCAATACTCTGCTCAATCATATCCTCTATGGACATTGAAGGTGGCCTGGGACTGGATTTTGTCCTGCGGCTTCTTCCACAAGCTTTGCCATATTTTGCTTCATTGATATTGTAAAAATGTATAGTTTAGTAATGATGGACGTTACGCTGCACATCAAAGTTTAGTGAGGTAATGAACTAAATGTGAAGAGGGAGATTAATTGTCCAATTAGGTTTGGACATGCATATTACGAACATGTGTGGTTCAACATTTTTGGGCTCTAAGAAACATATTTATATACCGACTCTCTTATTTTCTTGTTTGGTCCAACCCCTCATTAATCTATTGTCATTTATTGGTGATAATGGACTTTCCTAGCTTGTTATCTTCCCTTCCTTCTGCAAGTAACAAAATTTATCTGTTTGTGGTAATGTCTATTATTCTCTTTCCATTTAAAAGCTTGAATTAACTCCTTTATTTGATTCCATTCTCAATAAAATGATAAAGTAAGATAAGAGAGTTATTGGAAGACAGTACATCACATGATTATACATAAAGACTCTGAAAGAAAAATAGTTAGTGGAGCGATCCAGATCTCATGAGTTGAGTAGGTCTGGTGGGATAAACTTTTATTGATGACAATATGTTAAATTTCATCAACTAATGAATTTCATGAATGAAGAATTATTGAATCAATTGAACACAGAAGAACTTTAGTTCATAATCTGAACTTTTAGTATTTCATTTTTAGAAGTTTTGTAGAGAGAAAAATGAACTATCTCAGTATATTACAAAGCTTGGAATAATCTATTACACACTTTGATCTATTTATACAAACTAGAAAAGAATCGTACACTACAAGCTAAAATACAGTTGAAGAGGGTTTATTAACTAACTTAACTACCATTAGAAATACATAACAGAAAGTTGTTATGAGAGCTAGCTGGCAACTGTTTGTTAGGAGAACGAGCTGGCAACTGTTTGCAACAGTTGCTAATTGCTGAATGCTGATGTGGAAGGAGGGAACCAGGTGGCTGCTGAGTAGTATTATCTTCAACACCCCCCCCCCCCTCAAACTAGGAGATGGAGAAGTATGAACCATACCTAGTTTGGTGAGGAGAGTGTTATCTTGATTAACGGGAAGGATCTTAGTAAAAACATCGGCAGTCGATGTTTGGTAGGCAAGTAGCTAAGTTGAAGAAGGCCTTCCATGACCTTATCGCGAGTGAAATGACAGTCTTGTTCAATATGTTTAGTCCTCTCATGGAAGACTGGATTTTTTGCAATGTGCAAAGCTGACTGGTTGTCACAGTGCAATGTTACAGGTTTCAAATTGAAAACATCCAGCTCTTCCAAGAGTCTAACTAACCATGTGACCTCTGAAGCTGCATGAGCCATGGCTCTATATTTCGCTTCGGAGGAAGATTTAGAAAGGGTGGATTGTTTCTTTGATTTTCATTTGATTGGAGACTCGTCCAAGAAGAAGAACATAGCTCGAGCCCGACTTCCTTGTATTGGGACAAGAAGCCCAATTAGAGTCACTGTAAGCTTGTAGAGTAAGTTTATCAGTGGCTTTCAATAAAATGCCTTGGCCAGCTGTATGCTTAACATATCTTAGAGTATGGGCAAGAGCTTGAACATGTTGAACTCTTGGAGCATGCATAAAGCGCCGAGTGTCCGGCTGCAAAGGCCAAATCGGGCCTTGTATGGGTGAGAAAGTTCAACTTACCCACTAAGCATCGTATAATGCGGGATCATCATAAAATTCACCTGAATCAGCAAGCAATTTGACTCCAGTAGGAAGAGGAGTGGCAGTACGCCTGTTTAGATTGAAAGGACATGCTTCAAGTAGCTCATTGGTGAATTTCCTTTGAGAAAGAATAATACCAGTAGGGGAAGTACTGACTTCAATCCCTAGAAAAAAATGAAGTTCACCTAGATCTTTAATACTGAAAGCTTGGTGAAGATCAGCTTTGAGGGCTGAAATAGTAGCAAGATTAGTCCCAGTTAAGAGAATATCATCCACATAGACAACTGCTATAGTGATATCTGTCTGCTCCTTTTTTAAGAACAATGAATAATTATTTTTGGATTGTTGAAAACCTTGAGACTTTAACTCTTCATGGAGCTTTGCAAACCACTGCTTGGAGGCCTGTTTTAGGCCATAAAGAGACTTTAAAAGTTTACAAACATGATTGGAAGAATTAGGAATACCCTCTGGCATTTTCATGTAGACTTCTTCATGAAGGTCACCATGAAGAAAAGCATTATTAATGTCTAACTGAAAAACTTTCCAACCTTTGCAAGCTGCCAATGAAAGTATACATCTCGCAGTGGACATTTTGATGACTGGAGAGAAGGTTTCTTCAAAATCAATGCCATATTTTTGGGTAAAAGCCTTAGCAACCAGCCTTGCTTTGTACCTTTCTACAGAGCCATCTGCTTTCAACTTGACTTTAAACACCCATTTACATCCTATGGGTTTCTTACCAGGTGGAAGGGGAACTATAGCCCAGGTGTGATTATCATTCAAAGCCTGGATTTCTTTATCCATAGCAGCAACCCAGATAGGGTTTTGTGAAGCTTCTGTATAAGAAGTAGGTTCTGTGTGAGTTATTTGAGCTGAAATGAAACACTTGGATGCAGGAGGAAAATAGGAATAGGATAGAAGATTGCACCAATGATTATTAGGTGAAAAATTCAAGGAATTACAGATGTAATTATGTAGATAGGTTGGTGGATTAGAATGTCTTGTGGACTTTCTAACAGGAGGAGTAGAATTAATAGGGGAAGAAACATCAGGCAAAGGATGATAAGGGTCGATATTAAGGTTGAGTAGCGAGGTTGAGTATGAGGAGTAATAAAGGTGAGTATTAAAGCGAGTAGTAGGTTGAATATCAATAGAATCATATGATGAAAAAGGTGAGTCATCGGGCATGGGAGCGAAGCGATTTCGGTAGTAAGAGGAAGAAATATCTGAGTAGGATATATTGAATCAAGAGAAGTAGAAGAAGAATAGTGGAAAGGGAAATGTTTTTCAAAGAATACTACATCCCTTGAAATGAATATTTTCTTAGTAACAAGATTAAGAACCTTGTAACCTTTGTGATTTGAAGGGTATCCTAGAAAAACACAAGGATGTGCTCTAGGATCAAACTTACTTCTAGAAACTTTAGAAGTAGAAACATAACATAAGCAACCAAAGATTTTAAGGTCTTTGTAAAGAAGGTGGATGGTGAAAAAGCTTTTCATAGGGAGTGAGATTGTTTATGGAAGTGAGAGGCATTCTGTTAATGAGATATGTGGCTGTAAGTAAGCAATCTCCCCAATATTTAACAGGAAGTCTGGAATGAAAAAGTAAGGCTCGAGCTGTTTCAAGTAAGTGCCTATGCTTCCTTTCCACAACTCCATTTTGCTGTGGAGTGTCACTACATGTTCTTTGATGATTAATGCCTTTTTGAAGGAACAAAATCTTCATATCACCTTCACAAAGATCGGGAGCCTTGTCACTTCTAATAGCAAGAACTTTGGCATTGGGCGAGTTTCCACATGAGACAAAAATTGCTTGATCGAAATCTTGAATCGGTTTTATTTTTCATTAAGTGTGTCCAAGTGATTACGGTATAATCATCAACCAGAGTAATAAACTGATTACAACCAGAGTAAGTACTACTTTTATAGGGGCCCCAAACATCCAAATGGATCAATCGGAATGGAGCACTTGTTTTTATTGTACTAGTAGGAAAAGGACATCTACTTTGCTTTACCATAGGACATATCGACATAAATCTTGACTAAATGACCCTTGATGTTTAAGTCTTTATTTACTCCATGTAGCTTGTGAAAGCTAAGATGGCCAAGTCACGAGATGCCACGGCTTGGCTTCTTCAATAGCGAGAGAAACAAACACCCGAAGTAGGAACTTCATGATTATTGTTGTAAGAATGAGTGAAGGCTTCACGGAGGTTGTAAAGACCATGCTCCAGTTTACCAAGAGCCAGTGGCTTGCTCAAAGAAGGGCCCTGAACAATACAAGCATCTTGTGTGAAGCTAACAGTGCATGAATTGTCCTTGCAAAGCTTGGGAATGGAAATCAAATTAAAGCGAAATCCGGGGACATGTAAAACATGCTTTGCAAAGTTAGTCCGCACCAAGATTAACAGATCCAATATGTTCTACTTGAACTTTACTACCATCTGGAATGGTAATGGTATGATCATTAGAAGTAACTTTGTGATATTGAGTGAATAAATCAATATTGGAGCACATGTGGTCTGTGGCTCCACTGTCAAGGATCCACCTCTTATGAAAGGAAGAAATAAGACGAATTTACTCGCCGGGTGTGAACTAGGCTAAAGAAGACCAAGTGAACCTCCAGCATCTTGGTCTTGTATGTCTTCATTATTAAAAGTATCTAATACTTGCAGTAGTTTCTTGTATTGTTGCTGAGACAATGGAGCTTGAACCATATCTTCTGGATCAGTTACTGGATCATTATGAGCAACAGCAGCTACTAATTTGCCTTTGGCTAGCCTGTGAGTGGGTGGATACCCATGAAGCTTCCAGCATCTATCTTTTGTGTGTCCTGCCATCTTGCAGTGATCACAGTAAAAGCTAGAAGATCTCTTGTTGCCAGAAATTTGCCTGGTGGAAGGATTATATGTCACATGAACAGGAGCTTTGGAGTATTTGTTTGTGTAAGATTCATTGAATCTGCCAGCAGTGAAGGCTATATTATCCTCTACATGATGCTTAGAATCATGTATACCTCTGTGTGCTTCTTCTTGACAAAGTAACCTATAAGCTTGATTTATTTGAGGTAATGGTTGCATCATGAGTATTGTACTCTTGACCAAATTGTACTTGTGACTTGTTTTCATCAAGAACAGTAAAAGTCTGTTGTTCTGTTGAGACTTGAGCATCTTCTGAGTGATAGTACAGCTACATCCAGTACAAGAATAAGTTGGCAATGGATCTAAGCCATCAATCATGTCCCAAACAGACTTGATTTTTGTATAGAACTCAGAGATGTTCTCATTTTCTTCTTGTGACATATCATATAATTGCTGTTGTAAAGCATATAATTCTGTACCTGAGAAGTTACCAAATCTTTCTTCCAAATTCTTCCAGACTTCTCTTGCAGTTTTAAAATAGAGTATACTCTTTGCAATAGTTTGATCTAAAGAGGAAAGAAACCAGGAAATGACCAAGTCATTGCATCTGTTCCAGAGTTTTAGGAGATTTGGATTTCCTGATGGTTTTGAAAGACTACCATCAATGAATCCTAATTTATTTCGAGCTGATAAAGCAATCATCATTGCTCTTTGCCAATCACTAAATCCACTTCCAGAAAATACAACTGAAACTAGTTTAGTTGTATTAAGATCTGATGAACTCAAAAAGTATGCACTACTAGGATCTTGTGCTATACTAGTCACATTTTGTTCATCATTCTGATTTCTAGGTATTTTGACCAGAAAAATTCAATTTATCTGCTCTAATCAGTCTTTATGATATAAGAAAAAAAATAATGATCAAGGAAATCTTTGAAGTTTATACTTCAAATTCAACTGGAATTTCACGAATTAGAACTATGTGTTTTGTTCTAGAAAATTGAACTGCAAATCTTATCAGAATTTCATGAATCAAAGATTAGATGATTTTATATGAAGTTTACTGTAACAATTTGGAAGAAAAATGACAGAATCACAGAAGTTCATAAATGCAAATCAAGATTTCAGAAGATGATTTTGCAGAATTTCAGGACTTAAAGGAAGAATAACACCTGAGAATTTTCGCACCAGAATTTTGAAGATCTAGCTTCAAAATGCGAAGAATTGTGAAGAAAATTTACGGAGTAATCTGTTGATCAGGAAAGATTGCTCTGATACCATGTTAAATTTCATCAACTAATGAATTTCATGAATGAAGAATTATTGAATCAATTGAACACAGAAGAACTTTAGTTCATAATCTGAACTTTTAGTATTTCATTTTTAGAAGTTTTGTAGAGAGAAAAATGAACTATCTCAGTATATTACAAAGCTTGGAATGATCTATTACACACTTTGATCTATTTATACAACCTAGAAAAGAATCGTACACTACAAGCTAAAATACAGTTGAAGAGGGTTTATTAACTAACTTAACTACCATTAGAAATACATAACAGAAAGTTGTTAGGAGAGCTAGCTGGCAACTGTTTGTTAGGAGAACGAGCTGGCAACTGTTTGCAACAGTTGCTAATTGCTGAATGCTGATGTGGAAGGAGGGAACCAGGTGGCTGCTGAGTAGTATTATCTTCAACACAATAAGACAATTATATAAGTACTTACAAGGAGTCAAGGAGGGAGAGAAATATATAGATTGCACGTACCACTTTTTGCTTTGAAAACTGTTTGTTTGCACTTGTATTGAGCTGGCGTCGTTTTGGGAGGTCAAAGGTAGTTATCTCGTACTTCCTCCGTTCCATAATATTTGAAACATAGGGATTGGGCACAAGATTTAATAAACATCACTTTCAAAAGCCAAAAAGTCATAAAATACCCTTTTCATTATCAAAAGGAGGACAGAGAAAAGAAAACCACACAAGTTTGTGATGGGTACTCTTGTCATTTTGTCACTTTCTTTTTTCCATTTAAGGTATGTTTCATTTATTTTGAAACGTTCTAAAATAATAAGTGTTTCACTTATTTTGGAACGGCGAAAGTATAAGTTATGACTTTATGTGTGTTTCTTTCAGATGTATTATCTGTTGCATGTATAACTTTCGAATTGGTGCCTAATTGTATGAAATTGGTCTGATCTATATGGAGGAATAAGGCTCGCATTTATAATGAATAATGGGAGGAAGAAATGTGATCTATATTGGCTAACAAGAAAATCACAAATCAGATGTGGCAGAATCAGATGTTGCAGAATTAGATCATACTCTGTACTAGCTGCCTAGCTGGCAAATAGCGCTTGTCATTAGCTGTTATCGTGATTCTTGTTTTTAGAAAGCCTTAATGGAACTACATCACTAAATTAAGAGTTTTCTGTTGAGAATGCACGACATTGCCAAAATATCCCCATCCCCCCTGCTTGTAAGAGCGAGGGCGTCCTGCCTCTAAGGTGGTGAACCAAACTCACCTCCATTCAATTTTATTTCTCCTATAAGTCCGAGAAATGCTTGATCTTGAACAGTTATGCACGAAAACACATATATTATCAGTGTCAATATCTTAAATAAATTGAATTATCTTTCACGAATCAATAAATGTTGTATATATTAATTTACAAATGTTGTATTGTGTTATAATTGCTGTGTATTTAAACCCAAATGTTGTACTTATATACTACCTCCATTCCGTTTTAATTTACGCACTTTCCTTTTCGGTCCGTTACTTTTTAATAGTTATACTGTTACTTTATCTATATAAGGTAAAATGTTCAATCAATATTCTCCACTTTTCTACCCCTATGTGGTCCCTTGCCAAATAAATTAACCCACTTAAAACCCTCCACCTACCCCATATTTATCTCTAACTCCCCACTTTTCATAATTCCTCTCCTCTCTCTCCTACTTTTTTCACTTTTTCCTTAGTTATACCCCAAAGCAAACCGTGTAGATTAAATAGATTCAGAGGTAGTATATATATTGGGTCATTTATCAAATTACAAATGAATGTGTTCAATATGAGGACAGCATTGTGTTTGATTTAATGCGGAACAACAGGCAACAATAAAATATAAGTGGGAAAGCAAAAAAGAAGATGAACAAAAGACACAAGGATATACGTGGTTTGGTCAATGTGACTTAGTCCACATGTGGGGTATTCGGGAGCTTTTCTTTAATCTTCAATGGAGAAACTTAGAGGATTGTAAGAAACCTTACAAAAAACTTAGAGGTTTTAATCACACAATAAGGTCCTTTTATAAGACATATAAAACCCTAATAATCTCAAGAAAATCCTAAATTAATATGAGCAATAGCAGTCAATTAATTTAGAAAATATCTCATAAACGGAAAAATTACAAAAAATCACGAAATTGAAATCACTGTTCATGCCCACCCGGGCAAAACACCAAAAATGAGGCAAATGAGCGTAGAAGATAATTGGACCGCCCGGTCTACTAAACAACCCGCTCGGGTGATTCCAAATCTTCTTCTTCGTCGATTTCAAAGACAACACTTACAATTCTCCACCTTGACTTGAAATCCATGAAACCAAAAACAAATACCATGAATTGCTCACCCAAAAATAACTAATGTGAATCCTCCACCTTAAACAAATTAAAATACCATATGCCTACTACTTTTAGGCAATCAAAATGAAAACTTCTCTAACTTGTGAACCGATGCTTGACATATGATATTTTGGTCGTTGCTAATCTCCTAAAGTCAAACTAAACATAACTAGACCACTAACCTAAGTAAAGTGGCAAGCAAGGGTCATTCTTCCACAAGGACTAAGGAACATCGAAACGTGTTAATAAATCAACAAGCTAGGCCGAAAAAGAGTCGGAAGGTGTCAACTACTAACTAAAGTCTATTGAACTAAACTAACTACCAAAGAACAAATAGGATTAGGGAAAGAGATCCGACACCACCCAATCATAATTTAGGCAATTAGAAGGGTGAAACATGGAGGGGAAAAAACCAAGCAACTAATTGAGGTTATTGACTCTTAACTAGCTCTAAGCCCTCTCTCAAGGGTGCATAAAATTACCTAGGTCACATAATTAAGCCCCTCTCATGGTCTCAAACATGCAACCAAAGGATAAGCACAATGTCAATTTATAAAACCCTCACTCAAATCTCATTCTCATGAGTAATTAAGCAAGATAATAGCATAAATGTTAACATTAATCTCCTCTCTCAATTTAAATAAGGTATCAATGAAATAAACATCCAAGTGGCCAACTAGAATGCAAGCAAATAGTAATCATGCTATTAATTAATTAATAAGCCCAATCAAACCCCTTAATTTCATATTCCAACACCCAATTCAATCATGATTGGGTTTTCACCAAAACCCTAACTCACTAACATGGTTGGGTTTTCACCCAAACCCTAACTCACTAACTACTCCATAAACACAAAAAGGAGAAATTTAGAGAAATTAACAACTAATAACATACTCCCTTCGTCCCAATTTAGTTGCTATATTTTGCCATTTAGGTGTGTCCCAATTTAGTTGCTACATTTGCAAAATATACTATAAATGGCAAAAAGGACCCACTCCTAAACCATCTACCCATTAAATTAAGCCAACAATTCCCCACCTAACCACATTTAATACCCACCCTCCCTCTTTAACCCTCCCCAACCACTCTTTTAATGACTCCCTCCAAAACCCTAATTCCCCTATCACCTCATTTCTCTCTCTCTCTTTCTGACGCTCAGTTTCCTTCTGACTCTCACTTTCCTTCTGACTCTCACTTTCCTCTCTCTTCTTCTTCTTCAAACCCTCAGATCTAGGGTTTGTGAGTACAAATTTCACAAAAAAAAACGTAGATTAATAATCTACGCCTTCCTGCAATAATTCCGAAACCAATTTTTTTGTGTTTTGAGTGAGTCCAAATTTTGAGTCCCCTGTATTTTGAGGGTTTCCATGGACGATTTAACTCCAAACTCGAAGAAACGTCTCTTTTCTTTGCTTGATGAGTTTGATGCTGAGGCAAAAACGGCTAGGGTTTCAAAAAAGGAGGTTGAAATTAGGAATTTTTGTTGATCTTGCGGTGCTCCTACAAAGAAACCACCAGATCTTGACTTTGGTGGTCTACAAACGCAAAAAAAATTGCAAAAAATTCAAGATCCCCCACCAGAAGGCTTCGATTCATGGCGATCTTACCTAGTGTGTTATAAAAACCATCAAGAAATGGTTTTTGAACGTCCCCTAAATTATTTTACGGAAGATCGGTCCACTCCTTAACTTTATTCTCTGTTTTATTTTAATTTTTGTATTTTTTTGAATGAACTACTTGTGGGATTGCGTTTGGAAGCATGATTTTGTTTGCGTTTTAGGTTGCATGGTTAGGGTTTTGATTTCAGTTAATTATTTTTGGTTGATTTAAGTTGATTTGAGGAGATTCGCTTGATTTAAGTTGTATATGGATGAATGAAGTTGCTTATACTAGATTTATGCATATTTCACATGATTTTCGTTGATTTTAGTTGCCTTTCACTGATTTTAGTTGATTTAACGTATATTTTGGTTTATTTCATTTGATTTATGGAGATTTTGTTGATTTAAGTTGACTGATGGTTCAATATTGGTGGATCTGAGTATATTTTTTTGCTTTTATGTTATTTCAGTGATTTGGGTTGATGTTGGTTCAACTGAGGTTACATTAAGGGTTCGGATCTTGGTTCATGTTAACTGATTTTGTTGATTTAAGTGCACTGAGGGTTCAATATTGCTATTGCTTGAAAATTCATTGATTTCAATTGATTTCAGTTGGTTTAAGTTGATTTAGGGTTGATTTAAGTTTATTTAGTTCAATTGTGGTGACTTATAGGGTTTGGATGTTTGTTCAATTGTGATTTGATGTTGCTTTGAGGTGGTTTAAGTTGAATTAAGTTGGTTTATGATCAATTTATTTCATGTAGCAGCATGTTTATCATGTTTCAAGCCCTGTTTCTCGACTGAACTAAACAAACTATGTTGCACAATTTGATCAATTCAGTCGGGAAGTAGAGGCTTGAGTGATATAATTTGGTTTTATTGTGTTGACATTGTGTTGCCTATGTTGTATACTTGGTTTTATGCAAGTTTGGTTGTTTTTGCCTCTTTTTGCTTCTGTACTCTGAGGGTTTTATGCATCTTTGCCTGTGTTTGCCTGTGTTTGCCTTTGTTTGCCTCCGTACTCTGAGGGTTTTATGCAACTTTGCCTGTGTTTGGTTGTTTTTGCCTCTGTACTCTGAGGGTTTTATGCATCTTTGCCTGTGTTTGCCTGTGTTTGCCTCTGTTTGCCTCTGTACTTTGAGGGTTTTATGCAACTTTGCCTGTGTTTGGTTGTTTTTGCCTCTGTTTGCCTCTGTACTCTCTGAGGGTTTTATGCAACTTTGCCTGTGTTTGCCTCTGTACTTTGAGGGTTTTATGCATCTTTCCCTATGTTTGCTTCTGTTTCCCTCTGTACTCTGAGGGTTTTATGCATCTTTGCCTCTGTTTGCCTCTGTACATTAATCTAACAATAAACTAAACAAAATAAACCACAAATAATCAAACTAATCATGAACAACTAATCTAAGAAAAACAATTAAAATAAAGCAATAAAAGAGGAGATAGAATAAAAAAATGCTCATTGATTAATGGTTGAAAGTTCCAATACAAGTGTCACCCTTGAATCTACAATCTTCAACCTCTCTTTGAGTTTTTTTCTCCCTAAACGAATCTATGGAGGCTAAACCTCCTTAAAACTATTCGAAAACTAAGAGTGGTGAATAAAATAAAACTTGACTAATAAAAACTTATCTTGGTTAAGGGTATTTATACTACTCCTAAAAATAAAAGAGAAAAAGAAAAAAGGAATAGAAAATAGAAATAGGTAAAGGGAGGTAAAGAAAAATAAAAAAACTAATATGGACCCGGTGCACACTAACTTAGTGTGCACCTTATCCATCTCACGTGAGTTTTAATGATTACAACTTTCCGTTTTTGCCGCGTTCAGTCTTCCCCTATTTTCTCTCTCCTGATAACTTATCTCTCCTCTGATAACTTCACTCTCCTGATAGTGTATTTTTGAAACAATATAGTGTATTTTGAAATGATATAGTGTACTTTAAAATGATATAGTGTATTTTAAAATGATAGTGTTTTACTGAGTTTTTTGGCATGATAGTGTTGCATGTTATAGTGTATATTGACGTGATATAGTGTAATTTGAAATGATTGTGTATTTTGACATGATAGTGTTTTGCTGTGTTTTTTGACATGATAGAGTTGCATGATATAGTGTGTTTTGACATGATATAGTGTATTTTAAAATGTTATAGTGTAGTTTATTTGTATATTACACAAAATTATCATAATCGATCGTTATAGTGTTTGACATGATAGTGTATTTTGACATGATATAGTGTATTTTAAAATGATATAGTGTATGTTTGTTCCGAACAACTGTTTTTGTTAAAATTTTAGGGCGAGAGAATATTATTGAAGAGAGAGAAAATCGCGCGGATTTTGGAAAGCGAGAGTGACTAGTTTGTAGTGGGGCACGTGTCTAGGCCTGGTCCACACTATTTTTAATGTGAACCGGGTCCACGCAAGACGGATTGTAGGAAAAAGAAAAGTAAACTAAAAAAGTAGTAATAAGGGGAAGAAATAAAAAGGAAAAGAAAAATAAATAAAAATGGGGGACACGTGAAGTGTAGCAAGGGAGCAAACAAGGGAGAAAAGAAGAAAAGAAGAAAAGAAGAAAAGAAGAAAAGAAGAAAAAATAAAAATAAAAGGAAAATGAAAAACAAAACAACACAAAATCCTCCAAAAACCCATCAGTTCTATTTCTCTGCTGCGCTGAGTTTACTGCATCCTCACCATCAACGTCCATCATCATCATCATCCATCTGATTTCCAGCGCATCATCACCGTTCATAGACGGTGCAAATTCATCTTCACCATTGATCTTTTCTTTTTCAATCCAATTTCTTTTGTTGTTTAAGTTTGGCCATGGATTTGCTTCAATGAATCACAACCGTTGATTTATTAAATGAGTATTTGAAGCACTTTTTTCTTCGAGCGCCCGCTCTTAGGTAGCTCTTAGGTCGCTCATACATTCTGCCTAACATTCTGTTTTGTTGTAAGTTCGAACGGAGCGCCCGCTCCCCTCTTTTCTGGGAAAGAATCACGCTGGTATTTCGGTGGAGGTGGTGCTGGTGTTGTGGGTTAGAGAAGAGGGTGGTTGCTTAAGGAATGGGTGGAGGATGTTGTGTGATGTGGTGTTGGTTAAGGAGAAAGTGTGGTGTAGGATAGATGATAATGTGTGGTGAAGGATAAGCTCTTGCATAGTTGCATTATAACTCCAAAACTAACTCCATCATTGAAACTTGCAACTCCAAAACCCACACCTACAAGCAAAACCAAAATACAATGGGAGGAACGACATAGAAAATAAAAATGAAAAGCTAAAAGGAAATAAAAATAGAAAACTAAATACGAAATTTAAGTTAATCTATCAATAAAATTACTAAAATAAAGGAAATAAATAAATTACGAAATTAAGAGCTAAAAACTAACAAAAATAACTAAATAAATAAATTAAGCTACAAAAACGTAAAACTAAGAAATAAAGGTTAAAATAGATGAAAATAAATTACAAATATAATCTAAAACCTACCCTAAAAGTGACATAAATGTCACTTATCAGTGCTTTGACGAACACATAACTCTGGAACTTGAACCATCAACATGGCCTAGATTGAGAGCATAATGCCACAACGCTCAAGCATGCATTGCCCAAATAGGCCCAACTCTCTTCAAACACTTCTTCATTATCTCAAAAAACTAAGCTATAAACAATTCTAGAAATTTAAGATTACATCAAAAATTTCTATATTGCAATTGTACTTTAACAAATCATAAAATTACAAAATTGAGATAAGAAATAGCATAACTAGAAACAATATTCTAATGCAATATCCAAGATTGCAATATTGTATACACAAATTTCGAGTCAATATAAATAAGACAGGAAACAAAGTAACAAAGAAATTATATTTCAATAAATGTATTGAGTACAACCTCTGTAAACAGTTTATAATGAAAATAAACCAAGTCCTCTGATTCTGTTCCGTAGCTTGAGAGTGACACGTGTTGATGTCGACGTGCAACTGAGTGTAGACCGACGTTTTGTCAACGTCAACCTGAGTTTGAATGTGGGATGACGTTTTGTCAACGTCAACCTGAGTTTGAGTTTTGTTTGGGTGTATTCGAATGAGGGCTGACAAAAGCTTGAATCTCAATCGAATTTGTTTGAATGTATCTGAACAGTCGGCACGGATTTGATGTGCTTGTTGACTATTTGCAGAGAGAATTCCCAGAGAATTTTATGAGCTCTTGAGAATAATGATTTTCTGGTCCCCTCAACTGAAGGAGGTGAGGTCTATTTATAGGGAATGGAGAACCCTTCATGGACTTGGTAGCTTATGGGCTTGGGCCCGTTTATGACTTGGAAGTCTTTTTTTTTTTTACCTTTGTCATTTGACCATCTTATTTGGACTATAATATTGACTGCCCAAATAGTTGATAACCCAAATTATATTTATTTGATTTAATTTGGATATTTTATTTAGGTGGGCTAAATTAATTAAAGTGAGCTAATTATATTTATTTTAGCTCAATAATAATCAATTTATTTTAATGTAGAACACTAATAAATTTTTAGTGTCTACAAATTGCCCTCTCGAGAGAATGTCACGTACATGATTTGAAGTGTTCAATCGTGACAAGGTCTCGAATTTGAGTTTGGTTTAACAATTGGGTGACAATCACCGTGTTGCTTGGAAATTTTTAGTAGAGTTATGTACTGTTTGCAACTCCATCAAGTTTTGGACTTGGAAAAAAAAAATCCTAATCGCATGAGTATTAGGTTTTTTTTTTCTTTTTAGCCGGCAAAGATATTGCATCTGTATAAATACATTAGATGTATGTCGTCAATTGCATGTTCGTTTAACTTCAAAGAATTTTTTTTTCCGCGATTGACTGTTTGTGTTGATTGTGTTGCTGTTTAGTAGCGAGTCTCGACGGGTGTTGATCACCGAATTCAATAACTTTGTACTGGCAAGAACAATTCTCTCGATTCACATCCAACAATAAATTAAGAGGTAAATATTGCTCTTTTCCCTTTTTTCTCTTCAGCACTTGTGCGGTGCTGTTTCATCTTTGTTTCATTTTTGTTTTACATTATTATTTTCTCTTTTTTTGTCTTTAGCATGATTATGCATGGTCTCATGCTTGATGATGATCTACATCACTATCATGATATGATTTTTCTTTTTTCGAGTGTATTGCTGTCATGCAATCTACAAATTGCAACACCTTCGTTTCTTTCAATGTACAGTATTTGCTTTGAGCCATTTCTTCGGTAACACGATTTATTTCTCCTTTTTTTTTTTCTTGCCATGAATTCTTTTGGAAGTACATTGCATGTGTATCATGATGTGGTGATGCCGACAATATTTGTTTAGTCTTGTGATGACTGAATCATGATTGATGATTATTTATCACCATGGATACTAAGCTTTAGATCATTCGAATTGTTTTGATGCATGTGTATGTGATATTTACCTCCCATATTTTGTGCTGACACTTTGACCTTTTTTTTTTTATCTTAACTAATATCCATACAAGTGATCCTCATGTGCTGCTCTATTCTTGTTGCGCCCTGCTTTGCCGTCATTGGTATGCATACCAATACATGAAGATTTGATTTTTTTTTTTATTGTTTGTATTACTTGTCTATTTGTTTGCCATGATCATCACCAACGATCATGATCATCGAACCACTTTGCTTTCTTTATTGTCTTCGTTTTGATCAAGTCTACAACACCAAGCAGTGATACTTTGATTTTTTTTTTCTTTGGCTTCCATATAATTACCGCAGTGCAAATATTTCTTTGATCTTGCTTTTTTTTTTTTTTGCATGATTAATGTGGAGTACCATGTAGCACTAACACTACTTTGGTTTCTTTATTCTCTAACATCATCATCATCACCAAAGATACAAAAGAGTGATCTTTGCTTCTCACTGCCATGTATTTGTCGTTGTTGACTCGCATACCACTGTGATGTGAACTTGGCTTGACTTATTGTAATATTTTTTAAACAAATTTTGTTGCGGTGCTTCGTGTGATACATGTAGGACAGTAGGAATTTGCTTAGTAACACATGTGACAACTTATAAACTAAACAACGCAAATTTCCTGTTTGATTTTCTTTCCATCATAGCGCCATTAATCACGAAATCAACATAGCAGTTTTTGTTTTGAAATACTGAACTTCAGCAATTTTCGTTTAATCACCACCATAAGCTCTGGATCAGTGAAGTTCCTTTTATTTATTTATTTTGCCCGATTGCTAATAGTGTAGATGTGTAGGATTTGTTCAGCATGGCCTTCCAACTTATACTCCGAGACAAATTTCAATGCTCTTGTAGATTTTTTTTTTCAACAGTTTGGATTTTTGACATACTTTTTTTTTGTTTTTTGACTTGCAGTATATCAGATTTTTTGAGATACTGAACAGCTAGGCTATCTTTTGAGTAACCGCAGAAGGTCTAGACTAGTAAGGTGATGATTCTTATTTACACCCCCTTGAGTCTCTTTTTTTTTTCAATATTTTTTTTTGTTGTGCACGTGTTGTTTGTAATGTCTTGTAGGTGACAATTTTTTTTTGACACTTGCCATCGGAAGACAATCAAGTCCACTACTTGAGTGTTCATCGCGATGGGTCAGTGATGATCCATCGGAGTTGTTAGGCCAGTTGCTTAATTGTGCTTATCCTAGCAACTAAAGATGACGCTTTTGGAGTGTGTTCGAAGACAATCAAGTCCACTACTTGAGTGTTCATCGCGATGGGTCAGCGATGATCCATCGGAGTTGTTAGGCCAGTTGCTTAATTGTGCTTATCCTAACAACTAAAGATGACACTTTTGGAGTGTGTTCGAAGACAATCAATGGCGACGATCATGTAGCTGAGACATTTGCCCCCTCTTTTTTTTTGTATTCTCTATTACTCATTCCTTTCTTTTTTTTATAGGATGGTGTTCATTAAAGAATTCAATGATGATAAACATTCCTACATTGCTCTTGTTGATCGTGAAAGAGATGATCCCAGATCAGGCACTAATATGGTCATCCGTCGCTCACTGCGTCGCCCTGAGGGCATTCAAACTTTAGTGTGTAAGAATAATTTCCTGAGTGAGATGTCTGTCAAGCTTCCTCTTGGTGCACACAACGCGTCAACTGTTTATAAACTTCATAGCATTTTAAAAGACAAGCCTGCTACTGATGATTGCCTTCCCTTGCTCGGTCGCTCTATTCTTTCTGGCTCTGTGAAATGGGGATCCCAAGTTGTTAGAATCATTGGAGATTTCTCTTTCATTCCTGGGTATTGGGAATGGACTGAAGATGTCCTATTTCGTTTTCGCGAAGCTCTTGACTATTGCGGTGTTTATAACGTCGTCTACGCTTCACTCTACTCCTATGATAGGGATACTAGCATCCTGCGTGCTTTCTGTGAGAGTTGGTGTCCTACTACCAACACGCTTCATACCGTGGCAGGTGAGCTGTCTATTTCCTTGTGGGACCTCCACCGACTCGGTGGATTGCCCATTGTCGGAGAGATTTATGATGAAGCCACCCCTCATCTGAACATCATAAGGGCGCGAGGCGAGGATGGCGATCGTCTTATCTCTAAAGCTTACGAACACCTACTTAATGCTTATCATCATCTGAACAAGCAACTTGAATCAAGGAATAGAGTTTCTGCTCAACAGTGGATACAATTTTGGTACAAGAGAAAAATCACTTATGCAGCACCCGTGAAGAGACGCAGATACTCTGATTCTCGCCCGAAGTCTACTCATAATCCCACTGGTGAACTTGGAGCTCGGTCGACTGAATGGACAACAGAAGAATGCGCCATGCTTGATTTTCTTGGTGTCTCTGGTGATGTCGGAAGGACGGACTACCTATCTGCAGGCTTTCTTGGCTTGTTGGTTGTGTGTTTTTGTGCTTCCGAAAGTGAAGATAGAATCATTAGGCCCGATACCTTTGAAGTTGCTACTCGATGGCTCGGGGTACGACTTTTAGTCTTCTTCTTTGTACTTGCCAGTATCTACGAGAGGTTTGAATGCAATTTCCGCATCTTCAAAGCCCGCCTATTCTGGATCTTTCTTCCCGGCACAATACTTGTATAGTTGGCTAGCGTACTACTTCAGCACCAACCATCATGTAGACCCTTCCCCACCAGGTCCTTTAATGACCGTATTTTCGGGAACTCAAGGAGCGAAGTGTTTCAAAGAAGTTGATGCTCGAGAACTCATCCATGATGGAAGGAAGGCGAAAGTGGGATGCACCATCTTGAACAAAAACAAAAATAGCTTATATTTTGACGATGGTGAACTTGATGTCTCCAGTTTCAGCTACCTGGTATCTCTTCGTTCTGCCTATCTAGCCATACGTCAGGGTGATTCTTTTCACGTTGAGCCTTATTTCCCCTATCGATTTAGCAGACAGTTGGGCTTTGTTCAAGATGTCCCTGGCACGCCTCGTCGCGATGTTGAATCTCGAAGCGTAACTTATTATGAAGCTTTGAGATCTTGGAGGTTGTTATTGTTTGGGTAGTCGGTCCCGGACTTTTCGTCCTCGCTCGCTCATTAGACCGGCGTCAGTTGAAGACCTTAGAATTCCGTGATTGGTGGCCCAGGGTGTCTATCAAAGACCTAAGGAATAAGGTTAACATATTGTGTTCGAGTGTTGGATCTAGTTCTTCTAAGCCTAACAGGAGCAATCATCAGCTTGTAGAAAATCCAACTTCAAAGAATAACTCAAATCCTGAAGGTACCTGCGACTACCTTGACAATGATACCTTACATAGGGCAGGAAGCTCTAGACAGGCAATGAGTCCAAATCCCAGTAATGGTAGGAGCACCAGCGACGCAGAGTCAGATGTGGACTTCAAACATCAACGCCGGGGGAAAAGAAAATCTCCTGATTGTGTGCTTGAGGAGCATGGGTTGAACTGTGACAGATTTTTTGATGGAGTGCCTGAATCATCTCATGCTGTTGCGGATCTCCCCTTGGTAGACTTTTTTCTCCCTTTTTTTTTTTCAAACATCAACACTTTTTTTTTTGTTTGTTTGTTTTTTTTTAATCAATTTTTATTGCTTTTATTATTTAGGGAGATGACTTCAACCTTGAAATGGACATTATGGATATTCCCGACAACTAAGGACATCCCACAATGGTGCTTCCCTCGAAAGTGATACCTAGAAGGGGGAAGGAATCGAGATTATATTTGCAAGGAATTTGGTTTGCAAGAGTATAGACGGATCTGCTAAGAGTTACTCTCCTATTCACAATCATCAATCCGTTGAGGGGACTGCAAGACTGTCGGATGTTCATGCCAAAGCTGCAGAAGCTCTTGTCATTGAGGCACCTGGAGTTCATGTCTCTAGTGCCTCAACCTCTATGTCCCCATCTGGGTCCTTGATGAGAAATATCTTTGCTAAGGCGATTCGAGACATGGGTATGCAATATTTGGAAACACTAAGAGCAGCATCCTTTAACGAGGTTGCGAAGAAACATGAGGAAGCCTTGGTGCTATACGAGGGTATTGAAAATCTTAAAGGAAATCCCAACCCCTTGAAGTGCAAGATAGAATCCTATGTTAATGCGGTCAAAGATCATCTTGCTTTAGAAGAGGCTGCCTCAAAGTGTCAACGATCCGAGCAAGTAAAAGAGAAGATCATTCTCTGGACAGAAGCGCTTAAGAAGGCTGAGCTTGATTATGATGAGATCAAGACAGAGCGTCTGGTACTTCTAAGAGAGCAATCTTCCAACAAGCTCAGGATCATGGAACTTGAAACTGAACTGGAGAAAGAGCGTGACCAGGCAAACCACTTGACAAATAGCCTGGAGGCCAAGGGGATCGCTTTAACATCACTTGCAGCGAAGGTGGAAGACCACAAGAAAGCCTTGAGTGAGCTAGCAGCTACCCCCGTTTTTAAATCTTGATAAGATCCGCGACCTTGATGAGGGCAAGAGACGTTTGTTGGAGCTCCAGTCGTCACTCACTCACCCAGACTACATAGACTTAGAATGATTTCCTCTTTTTTTATGTTTTTTTATTTTTATTTTTATTTTTATTTTTATTTTATAGATAGTGTGCACCAACAATTTATGTTTTTTTTTTTATTAATATTTGCAATAAGATGGACACACTCTTTGTTTTATAATTTTTTTTTAACCGTTCACAGTTTATACTCTTGCGGGCCAGGAGTATTGCATTTTTTTTTTGTTTTGCCGTTCACAGTTTATACTCTTGCGGGCCAGGAGTATTACAATGATTGCAAATTTTTTTTTTTTTGGTGTGGCTGCACTTGAGTATTTTTTTTGTTACCCAAGCTGCCTACGTACTTGCAAAAGAATTATCGAATCACTTTTACAAGATCAAGCCAACGTAGTTCAAGTGGCACATGTATTTTCTTTCGACATATGCAGTTTATCCTCTTGCTTAGGAGTTGAACAATGCTCTCAATTTTCATGAGTAGTAGCGCTTCAGAAACTTGCCATTGATAGGCCCTATACGTAATCCTTCGGCGTCAACAATTTTATACGCCCCATTAGTGTATACCTCTTTGACAACGTATGGACCATCCCATTTAGAACTGAATTTACTTCCTGTCTTACGCAAAATAATGATGGGTCTTTTAATGGCTAGGACCATGTCTCCAACTTGAAAGGAGCGAGGTCGAACTTTCTTATTGAAAGCGCGTGACAGACGAGCTTGGTAGCACTCAGATTTTTGTTGTGCTTGGAGTCTTTTTTCGTCAAGCGCCTCCAACTCAGCAAGTCGGAGTTTATCATTTTCTTCAGAAGTCAAGCCTTCCTGTATGGCAATGCGCAATGATGGAATTTGAAGCTCCAAGGGGAGAACGGCCTCAACGCCATATACCAACGAGTATGGAGTTGATTGTGTTGCTGATTTATATGTCGTCCTGTATGCCCATAGAGCTTCCCCTATTCTTTCATGCCAATCACGTTTGGACATGGCAACCACTTTGCTCAACAAACTACAAAGTGTCTTGTTGAACGCTTCAGCTAGACCATTTGCTGGTGCATTGTACATTGAAGATCTATGTTGGGTGAATTTAAACTTCTCACATAAACTTTTCATCAATTTATTGTAAAATGGTGTCCCATTGTCAGTGACAATTCTTCGGGGTACACCATATCTGTAGATGATATGAGTACGAATGAAGTCAACAACATTCTCTTTTTTCACTTCACGTAGGGGGATGGCTTCTGCCCATTTGGAAAAATAATCAGTCGCTGCCAAAATATATGCTTGTCCAGCAGATGACTTTGGTGTAATTGGGCCAACTACGTCAAGTCCCCACGCTTCGAATGGCCAGGATGCGACTGTGGGGTGTAATGGCTCTGGAGGTTGATGAATGAAGTTAGCATGAAATTGGCAAGCTTCACATTTCTTTGCATAGTCCATGCTATCTTGTACCATGGTTGGCCAATAGTAACCCATTCTTTTAATACGGTCATGCAGTTTTGGACCTGACTGATGAGCGCCACAGACTCCAGAGTGAGCTTCCTCCATGGTTTGCTTTGCTTCTTCATCTCCGAGACATCTTAACCAAAGACCATGGAAGGATCGTCGATAGAGATTCCCCTTATAATATATAAACCGCGAGGCTCGACGACGAATCTCTGTCTTATGTTTTGGATCACTTGGCAATTTTTTATGTTCCAAATAATCAATAATTGGTTGACGCCAATCTTCCTTGTCTATTTGATAGACAGAGATTCTGTCGACTTCTTCAGCATATTCGTCAACATCCTCGTCATCAGGAGTGACAACCCATCGTTTGCAAACAGGTACTGACATTATTTCTTCTGCCTCCAGTGCCAAAGTGGCTGCAAGCCCAGCGAGCGCATCAGCCATCTTGTTGGCACTCCTTGGAACATGTTCTAACTTGATGGTATCAAGTTTGTCAAGCAATTGTGATGGTTGCCTTTGATAAGGGATTAAATCATTCTTTTTGACTTCGTATCACTAGTGGAAAAAACTGCTTTTGCTACTTATCAAATGCTTTGGTTGTCTAATCAACCCGAGCATTTGTGAAAATTTTAATAAAAAAATTCACAAATGCTTGTGTTGATTAGTCAACCGGAGCATTTGACATCAAATGCTCCGGTTGACTAATCAACACGAGCATTTGTGAATAAGTGCTCCGCGCTTGTAGTCAATCAACCCGAGCATTTGGCTGTCCTTTTTGTTTATTAGTATTAATTCCCCCTACCCCCTCCCTCTTCAAATGAAATTACTGCTCCCCCCAGTATCTCACCTTTCTGTTCTCTCCCTCCCTTAACTGTTTCTCTTTCTCTCTCATCCCGTCTTCATCTCCTTCCATACTCAACCACCGAAACGCTAACTACTCCATTTCTACTCTCCTTCTCTCCATCTCCTTATCGTCACCTTGGTTTTCATGCTAAAATCCCTAATACGTTCGTAAGAAGCTCTGAATTCGGATGGATCCCCCATTTCTAGGGTTTCCAGTTCAATTTTCACTCGCATTTCACCCATTCTTCACAAAAACAAGTAAGTGGCTCGATTTTTTTCCTTCTTTTTTTCGATTTCTGATTTATTTTGTTCTAAAACTTGAACCCTAGAAATCGAAGAAGATTTATTTCTCCCTTTCACGAGTTCCCCTGAATTTTTTTTTCTCTCTTCAGATCGTAATGTCTCATCATGAGTTCTTCAGCGCCGTTCTTCAGCGCCGTTCTTCAGCACCGCGGTAGGAGGCGTCAGCGATGGTGGTTCTTCAGCATCGCTCTCTCTCTCATCCGTTTTGTGTGAGTTCTTCAGCGCCATTCATTCAGGTTTGTGATTTTTTTTGTAGTTGAGTGTCAACTTTGCTCACCTAACTGTAATTCAATTAATGTTGTCTCGAGGAACTCATTTTACTTTTTTTTTTCTTAGATTCGTTATCTGTTGATTCTTTTGATTTTTTTTGATTTTTTGTTGTTGTTGATCTTTTTCGATTTTGTTTTTGTCAATTTTGTAAACCCTAACTTCTAATTTTATGGTTTCTGTGACTGGATTCAGTTTGAACTGAATTTTTGCATATATCTTGGTCCATAATTGCGGAATTAGTTGTAACCACATTATGGATCTCTTTGAATCTTTAACTTCGTTACTTTCTGGGTTTTCTTTTGTTTGAAGTTCGAAGGACGAGCATTGGATCTTTTGCTGTAGTTTTTTTACTGTCGGGTTGATTGTGAAGTTTGAGTTTGGCATCGTGACTCTGCGCATGCGCTCGAATTGCTCGACTTGCTCGAGTGCTACCAACCATCATCGTCTTAGTAGGATGTAACTTCTATGTAGTTTCAATTATGTCTATAGATTATGACAAGTTAGACCATATTATCTTATTATAATGTTTACTAGTGTTTTGAGCAATTCAGATTGATTGTATGTTCAGTTGTTATATAATTAAGTACTCGTAGTATGTTCATAATTGTGGTGATTAATGATCATTGACTAAATGCGATTTGATGGGGACTTCGTGGAATTAGAGTTTGTGCAATTTGTTTTACTTAGGGTTGTATTACTTAGGATTGTGTGTTGCTTTCTTTCCTTTCGGTTCTATAGGTTTGTGTGTTCAATCCTAATAAATTATTACAGATTATAGGACATATATCACTTTGGTGTTTTATGCTCATAAGAATTTAACAAAATATGCTATTACTTGGATGCTAGTTATACTCGAAGATCTCGAATTGTGGAATTTGTGATTGGAATATTGATTTGTAATTGTTCATTGTTATCTGCGAATCTGGCGTTTTACTAGTTTTGGGTTTATATGAGATTTTGTGAGCATTAGGGTTGTATATGAAATTTTGTGGGCATTAGGGTTTAATATGAAATTTGTTGCATCTTCTCTGTTTCACTTTCATCTTCGTTCTCTCTTCTCATCTTTTCATGCGTTTTCCCTCTACCTTAGATTTCTGTTCCTGCGTTTTTTCTGCTAGTAATTGATGATTGATAATAGGAATTGGTTTATATTCTACACTCATCTCATGTTTGTTTTTTATATTTTTCATGTCTAGTTAGCAATGATGATTAGGTCTCGGATCCTGAGTCTCTAAACAACGACAAATCCAACCACCAGATCATGGCAGCTTAGTAATTGAGCCTCACATGTTCGCCTCCGATGCCTAATAATGAACGCCTTAGTAATGTTTTTTGGCGTTTAAGTATATGGTTCGTCATTATATTTCAATTTTAGGTTATTGAATTTTGATGATTTTATTATTTATACATGGTAATCTGAGTGGTTTTTTTTGAATTGAGCTGAAATGATGTCGTTTTATTGGTATATATATATATATATATATATATATATATATATATATATATATATATATATATATATATATATATATATATATATATATATATATATATATATATATATTGTTGTTGTGTCTAATGGAGACGAACATATGTGTTTTTACTATGTCAGTGTAAATTTAAAGCAATGCTTTTTAGGTGAAGGTTAAAACTCGTGTAGATTGACTTTCTTGCTGGATTTTGGCCATAAATTGGGTTAAATTATACTACAATGGAACCTTCTATGCTATTCATGAGCTATTTATGGATCATAGTGAGTGTTGATATTGATTAATTTTAATTTTTCCAGTCTTTGTAGAACTACAATGTTGTTCAATTGATGAAAAGGTACTGTAAAGGAATTTGGTAGTTGTTTTTAGCCTTTTTTTTATATGTTTGAGTTGAGGTAGCTTAGTTTAGTTGAATGAAGTCTGGGGCATGGATTTTGGCTCTCTAATTAAGGTCGATGTGTGTTGCATGGGGTGTTTTCTTTTGAATTTATGCATCAATCTTTGGTGAAGGATGCTTACTTCATGGTATATGAGTTCTTTACTTGTTGTGAGATCTGTTTGCCATTTTTGCTTGATAGAGCATCTTGTTGAAGTATTTAACAAATTAGTATCCCTATAGTTAGGGTTATTTATGCTTAAATTTTGTGCTTTCTTGTGAAAAGGGTGTTAATTTAGAGGTAAATTTTTACTTCTTATTTTTTTAGAAATTTTTACTTCTTATTTTATAGAATAAAGAAAGTTATTATCAATTTATTGGGTTGTTGAAGTTCTGAAGTACGGAGTATGAACTGCCTTGCATTTTCGTGTTTCTCTTGATGTGGTGAAGTTCCTAGAAGCCTGTCCTCGAACAAAGCTAGTAATTGGCTTCGAATGTGAGGGTTTTGATATGTGTTTCGTGATTGAAATTTATGTGGGTGCTTCTGAATTATAATTTTCTTGCTTTCAAGCTGACCCTTTTCTGAATTCTTTCCAGATTCAGTCTTCTGTACTTGGAATGACCTCCTATTAGGCTTATTGTTATTGAGGACGTATTGTGATTCATGCCTTTTTTGTTCCCTTTTAGATTGACTTATGTTGACCCATATATATTCTCCTAACGCAAATTATTACTCGAACTTCTGTAACTGATATAGACGTATGATTTACGCTTGAATTGCTGTCTAATAGTGCTATTTTTAGGTGCTTATTGTGTGTCATAAATATGTAATCAATTGAATGGGACTGTATATAGAGGCAGTAGCTGCCTTATAAGTTGTTCCAGTGTGTTTGATAGAATCGTCTAGTGGTTCTCTATTGTTTGTGTTCTGTGCTTTGGTATTGGAAGGTTGAATTTCTAGATATTAGTATTGTGCACCTGTTTCAATCTTATTCTTTTCCTCACATGACATAAATATTTTGTGTATCTTTCAAATGCAAAATTTCTTTATTAATTTAATGGATGGATTTTGGTTTCGATGTGCTTCCTGAATTGTCATATACTTTATGAGGAACGCCTTTGTTGTCTTTGTTGTTGATTGCGGGAAAGCTAAAGAGACCACATATGATGCTCTCAATGACACCCCATGTCTACCGCCTTCTTGGATATCAAAGGCTTCTATGCGGCAGGTGAATGCCTTGATATCAATTTCCTTCAATTACTGGAACCTGTTGTTAGCTCTCGCTCAAATCGTTATTACCATAGACCCCTTGCCCCGAGTTTATATCTATCTTTTACTCTGGCATGCTAATTGTTGGGAGATATTTTTTTACACTGCTCTCTTGTAAGTTAAAAAACGCTGATTATTCTCATCTCACTTTCACTTGCCTTTTGCTGCTTGGGAGTGCATGCTTTGCATAACTGCTAGAGTGCTTATCTGAGATTCTCTACCTTCTCTAGCTATATGAGGAAGTAGGGTTAACTTGGCCAAACTGTGATTGATCACTATGCCTTTATTTCTCTGACTCAAAGTATTCCCCTTTTGTCTTCATTCTTTTCGCCTCAAATTGTTGATTGGTTTATTCAGATTATTTTCTATTGGTTTATTCAAATTATTTTCTATCTGATATAACAAGCTTGAGCGCTGTTTGTTGGTGTAGAGGATAATCACCAAGCGATCTCAAAGTACCCTCAACCTCTTAACTTCCCACACGTGGAAGATAGTTTTGAAAAGAACAATGTGGGAGCCCTCATGAGTTCTAACTTTACGCCTAATTACTCTGGTATGTTGTAGCATCTTATCTGTATATTTTACAAAGTTGCTTTGTTGATTTATATTAGGCTGTTAAGCTCTTCCCGCTGTCTTTAATCCTTGATACTGAAACTTCTAAGTTTACTTGCAGTATTCTTGTTTAATCCTTGATACTCCAACATGAACAGGATTCTCGATACTTCATTTTTTAGGAAACATGGAAATTCATTGTATAATAACTGAGAACGACGCTTGGATATGTGTGTTTGACATTATTACCTGTCCCCTCCTCCATGTCTCGTTCCATGTTTTATCCTTCCTGCTCTAAACAGTTGTGGGTGATTGTTATCATTGCAGGCCGAGCTCAAAGAGCTCTCCCTGCCACAACAAAGGAATGCTATTACATTTATGAATTCAGCTCTTAAGTCTGAATCAAGCCAGAGAGATCGAGAAAATATTGAAGCAAATTGACATGGTTGCTGTGTTATGGAAGGAGCACTGCAAGTCCAAAAATGGGCGCAATCAAGTAATTTTTGAATCTTGCTTTTAGAATAGATCGTTACTTTTTGCGTTCCATAAAGCTGCTGAGATCATTTCTCGATACTTCTCTTTATATTGACACACATGCCCACCTGCTACAGTGGAAATTACAAGGTATATAAAAAGAGTGAGTGAAATTGAAGGATCACTCTTGTTATTGCTCTTCATTGTTCTGTTTTCAAGTAGTTTATTTCCCTTTAACACCACGACTTGCCAACTTATATGGTGTGTTCGGGCCTTTCAAACTGAGATGACCAAAGTTGACGATGCTGATGAACATCACGATCGCTCCGACCGTGCTGCCATTTCTCGCCGCCGTGACTTCCCCGCAGGCTTCTTCTCAGGTAGTTCGTTCTTCGCTCCTAAAATTTGTACTGGAACTTGTTGTTACTGTAATTCTTTGATGAGTGTTGATCACATTCTTTGTCGCTAGGGTTCTCTCTTCTCATCTCTGCTGACTCTCTGAGGCATTTTATATATATATTTAATTGAGGCACGAGATACTCGCTCAAATCTAATTAAAAGTGTATAATATATCTATTTTGATGCAGGGATGTAATTCATGTGATATGCAAGCATCTGGAGCTTTTTCGTATATGTCAAGCAAATATTGCAAAGATCTTGGCATCACTTTCTTTTGATCAATGTGACATGGCCGTTAAAAACAAATTACATCCACTGGAACATAAGGTTCTTATCGGTACCGTAAGTTTCTTGAAAGAGATTTATATACTGTGATAATTGGAGCATTAGTTATTGCGGAATAGAAAGAAAGTATACTCAAGATGGTAGTCTATTGTGTTATAGTAGTCCATTTGTTCTGTTCATTGACTAGTTAGACTATCAATTCTTTATTTACTTATCTGATTTATGGTCACAAATAATGATAGAACTAAAACCCTTAATTTTTGATGTTGCCATATTTATTTTAATGTGGAAAGGCTGTTGTCATTAGATGTGTGATATGAAAACAGAATGTTGCTACTTCATAACATATAAAAGTGATGCATACCCTTGTTACCTAGTTAGTTCTTAATTTGTTTGGATTTGGGTTTTGTATTATGTATGAGAACTTTGAATCTGGATACTCCTTAGGTTTCAACTATTAACTTTGTGGAATGAGAAATGGCTTCTTGTTGTATCAACTAAGTAAAAATATGAACTTCGTGGAATTGGAAATGGTTGTATTAAGTATATGTGTTTCAAGGTTGTGTGTAGTGGGTACTCGTTAGTTTCTTGGCTTGAAGACTCGTTACTCATGCCGGCCGGCCGGCCAGGGGTAAGCAGGGTCTGAATTTTTTTTTATAAGAAAAGCTCAAATGCTTCGGTTGTCTGGGAAAACCGGAGCATTTGTTATAACAAATGCTCCGGTTTTTCCTTAACAACCGGAGCCTTTGAGTTTTTTTTATTCGTAAAAAAGCTCAAATGCTCCGGTTTTTTTAAAAACCGGAGCATTTAAAAAAATAAATGCTCCGGTTGTAAACCGGAGCATTTGTAAAATGCTCGTATGACGTCTGCTACGCGTTAAATACGGAGCATTTGGGGCCTAAACAACCGGAGCATTTGAGGTTTTTTCTACTAGTGTATTCACCCGACAGTTGTTTCAGGACCAATTGGGAGTCCCCGTGAATGTCTAAGTCTCTAAGTCCCATTTCAATTGCCATTTGGAGGCCTATTATGAGTGCTTGGTACTCAGCCATATTATTGGAGCATAGTTGAGTTAGCACAAAAGAGTATGGCAGTATATGCTTTTCTGTAGAAATGAAGACAACTCCCGCTCCTGCACCGTCATGACGAGCGGCACCGTCAAAGTACATTTTCCAAGGGGGGAGTATTTCAATGAAAAACACATCTTCACCCGGCGGATCGTCGGAAAGCTCCCATTCTGCAGGGACCGGGTGGTCCGCAAAAAGTCCGCTATTGCTTGCCCCTTGACGGCCTTTTGCGGGACATACACAATGTCATATTGTTTTAAAAGCATAGCCCACTTTGCAAGTCGCCGGACAACACGGGCCTTGAGAGAATGTATTTTATCGGGTCGGACCTCGAGATGACATGAACTCGTATGAGCTTCGCATGTAATGTCTTAATTTTTGGATCGCAAAAATCAAAGCAAGGCAAATTTTTTCAATAGGTGAGTAATTCAATTCAAGCACCCACCAAAGTTCGGCTCAAGTAGTAAAGAGTCGTCTCCCTTACGGTCTTCTTGCTCTTGAGCGCACATTGCCCCCGGAGATCGCTCTGTCTTTGCGATATAAAGGATGAGTGGTTTCCCTTTACTTGGTGCCCCCCAAGACAGGGGGAGAAGACAAGTACCTCTTTATACTTTCGAAGGCTTTTTTACATGAGTAATCCCATTTGAACGGGGCATCCTTTTTCATGAGATGGCTGAAGGGATGACATCTTCCTGCTAGATTACAAATAAACCTTCGAATGTAAGCGAGACGCCTTTGGAGGCCACGCAACTCCTTGAGGTTCTTAGGTTCAGGCATCTCTTGGATGGCCTTAATCTTTGCTTGGTCAATTTCAATACCCCTGTGTCTGACAATGAAGCCTAAAAACTTTCCTGAGGTGACGCCAAATACGCATTTGAGGGGGTTCATTTTTAATTGACATTTTCGTAGTCTTTCAAAGATTTTACGGAGGTCATGTAGATGATTCTCCTTCTTCTTAGACTTTACCACCAAGTCATCTACGTAGCACTCCACAATTTTATGCATCATATCTTCAAAAATTTTCTGCATTGCGCGCTGATACGTAGCTCCGGCATTTTTCAAGCCGAAAGGCATAACTTTGTAACAGAATATCCCTTTAGGGGTACGAAACGCAGTTGCTTCTTGATCTTCAGGAGCCATGTGAATTTGGTTGTATCCAGCGGTGCAATCCATGAACGACAAAGCCTCATGGCCAGTGGTGGCATCAATCATAATTTCCGTTACTGGGAGTGGAAGTCATCCTTCGGACACGCCTCATTCAGGTCACGGAAGTCCACACAAACTCGTAATTGTCCATTTTTCTTTCGTACTGGCACAATGTTTGCTATCCAAGTAGGATACTTGACTTCGCGAATAAATCCAGCATCAATGAGCTTGTTTACTTCTGCCTCAATTTCAGGAATTAATTATGGCCTGAAACGTCTTTGGGATTGCTTCTTTGGACTGACACCTTTTTTTATGGCTAAGCGATGGACAACGACTTTTGGGTCGAGTCCCGGCATCTCCTTATAACTCCATGCAAATACGTCTTTGTAGTCAGAGAGTAACTTGGAATATTTTTGTTCTTCCTGTTGGGTAAGAAAAGCGCTGACGTAGACAGGGCGTGGCTCTTCTTGAGTTCCAAGATTTAACTCTTTTAACTCATCAACGGTAGCTTGCCCCCCATCTTCAAGAGTTTTAGGGGCCTCATCTGTTTCCATCTCCTCGTCACTTTCAGGAGCCTCATGCCCTGTGATATGGTTTGAAGAAACAAATTCAACATCTTTTTCTTTTTCTTGACTAGACGAACTCCTTTGGTTTGTTAACACTATGACACGACCTTTGGCTTTCAAGGGTGCGTGTCCCATGATGTCTACCACCTGTGTACGCCTCATGCGAGATGGGATAACACTTTGAGGTGCGTCCTCGCCTTTGACTTCATTTTTCCCTCTTGTGATGCGACTTAGTACTGACCGTCTTTGTTGTTTATCAATTGAGGTCAATGCACCAAGACGTTTAAAGACAGACGTTTTCTTCTTAGAAGATCGAAGATTTTGCGAGGGTGTTTGTGTTTTTGACTTCGCACCTTCATTTAGCTCGTATCCACCAAGTCTGCCAAAAACCGATGTATGGTCCTTTACGACAGGAGACTGGAGTCGATCAAAGACCAATATTTTTGGCTGAGGCACATTATTTTCATCTTCATTTTCTTCAACTTCCTCCGCAGTAATATACTGCGAAGAAGAAGCTGTCCCTCTACGCCGTGCAGAAATCTTGATGGGTGTTGGGGTTTCAAATCCCAAGCCTACTTTAGTCGGACGTACCTCAACGCCATACTCTTGCAATTTCTTTTGTGTGTCATTAACTCCATGAGGATCAACCTCAATGACATTGCCCATGGGCGCTGGATTCTCGAAGTCATAACCAGACTTCGCCAAGAGTTTATAAGCATTTGGGTCAAACCTACCCTTGTTAAGCCATTTTCTCCTAGATTGATCAACAGATTGTGAGGTTGGAGGCTTAGCAATTTGATTGTGATTGGCTCTACGTAAAGGAACAACCACTTCTTGCTTTAAGCATTGAAGAGTAGTCTCATCTACTCCTTTTTCTTTCTTTGGTTCTACTTTCATAACCTGGCATCCTGCAAAAGGTGACTCCCCTTCCTTACGACGTGATTTAGGAATGTATCGCAAGACCGGAGTCGTTACTGCCTTCTTCATTGCTTTAATGGGTTGAGCAACAACTTCTTCTTTTACCTTTTCCTTGCATTTTTGTTGTTGCATCTCAGTGGTGGCTGACTCGCTAGAGCTTGAAGACGAGGGAATATCACCATTTTTATTTGTACCCCTTTTCCCTGTTGAAGGAATTTTAGATGGCAACATTTCACTTGATGGTTCCCCATCTTCAAAAAACTTAGCATCGGTAAAGTATGAATCTGCCGTGCTAAAGGGTTTGACATCCCCATTTATTTTCTTCTCGCCTCCACGATAAAATTTCAGGCATTGATGGAGGGTCGATGCGACTACCCCATTTTCATGCAGCCAAGGTCGTCCAAGCAACATTTTATACGACGTCTTTGTATCTATGACATGGAAGAGAGTAGATGATGTTAACTCTCCCATCACAAGGTCAAGGCGTATTATGCCTATGGCACGCTGACTGTTCAAGTTGAATCCTTGGATCATTAAACGACTATCAGAATGATCTTCCATAGTGATCCCTAAATCAATCATGGTGGATTTTGGCATGATGTTGACAGCTGAACCTCCATCCACTAAGATACGATTTACTCTCTGGTCGAAAATATAACCAGAAACGAACAAAGGTCGGTTGTGAAGTTTTGAACCCAACAATAAGTCTTCATCAGTGAAGGCTAAGGCAAAATTACATGACGCGCATTTAGCCGAACTTTCTATTGGCTCTCCAAAGATCCTTCACTTTGTCAAGGTATAGTTCGGGTGTCTTTGAAGTGCAAGAGCCACTGTCGACACATTTCTCGAGGTAAATGAAAGATCTGCCTCCATCCCATGCGTGTAGGAAGAGCCTCCAAGATAGCCAATATCTTTGGATCTATCTCTGTCCCTGAATGCTGAACAGTCACTTTAACAGAGATTTCATTTCCTTTCACAGGCTCTTGATCCTCCTTTTCTTCTTTTTCTTCTTCATCCTCAATAAATGAGGTAGCATTAACAGTAACCGTAGTGAAGTAATCTTCAGGAAAGAATTCTTCTATGGTTACAGGGGAAAGTGGATCTTGTTCGAGCAAGTCAATTGGCAGTACCTGCTGTTTGATATGCTTTTTTGATTTTTTCTTTCCTTTCGAGCGTTTTGAGCCCTTTCTTTTTTTTATGTTTCTTCTTATGACAAACAGACTTTGGTTGAGGCTTTGACTGTTGTCTAGGCCTCCTTCTAGTGACCAACGTCCACCCTTCGTCATCCTCTCCATGTTGGTTGCCAGTTGGGACACTGTGCCCAACAGATGGCACATCATTAACTTGGAGAACCGATCGCAGCACATGTACAATTACTGGCTCCAAACTCCCAAACTGCAGAGTTTGAGCCTCTCAATAAGAATCTAACATCGCGGAGGCGTGATTAGCTTCAGCAACTTCATCAAAATCCAGTACAATTTTCCCATCCTTTGCAAGTTGCATAATTGTCTCCTTAAGTGTTATACACTTTTCTATGGGATGACTAATCAACCTATGATACCGACAGTAGTTAGGATCGGAAGTCTTACCGACCTCTGCAGGACGCTTAGCTTCGGGTAACTCAATGACCTTGTTTTCAAGCAAATCATCTAACATTCCGGATAAATCAGAGTCTGGAAATGGATATTTTTTTGCTTGGAGTTCTTTCAAGGTTGGCCTATTTTTCCTAGGTTCTTGAGAAGATGAACCCTTATTCTTTTCAGTGCCAGCCTTGCTAGAGATCTTGACAGGCGAGGAGGTCATGATTGACATTGACTCCTTAGTTGAACCTTTAGCAGTCTTGTCAGTCTTCTTAAAATCCTTCTTCTCTTTCTTGTATTCTGAAGAAGTGTTGCTTTTGCCTCTATTATTGGCAATGGTAAGCTCCATGTCATGAGCTCGCGTCGCCAATTCTTGAAAAGTCCTAGGCTTTATACCTTGCAGGATATAAAGCAAGTCCCAATCCATTCCTTGAATGCACATCTCAACAGCAGAGACTTCCGTTAGGCGATCTTTACACTCTAGACTCAATGCGCGCCAACGATTAATGTAATCGATGACGGGTTCATCCTTCCACTGGTGAGTCTTAGTCAGTTCAGTCATACTTACAATACGTCGAGTACTATAGAACCTGTTCGAGAATTCTTCCTCCATTTGATCCCAACCTGTCGATGGATTGTGAGGGTAAATCGTGTACCTCGCCAAAGGCCATGCCTTTCAGAGAACGAACAAATTGTTTGACAAGGAAATCATCTGTGGTACCAGAATTGTTACATGTTTCCCCAAAATGAGCAATGTGTTGCTTGGGATTTCCTTTCCCATCGAATTGCTGAAACTTGGGGGGTTGATAACCAAAAGGCATCTGCAGCTTATCGATCCTTTTGGTATAAGGCTTCACATAGCGATGACTGCCTTGAGAACTTTCTCCAAGTTGATTTTTGCCAGCGTGAGCTATCAATAACTCAAGTTGTCGAGCTGTAGGTGGGCGGCGAGCGTCTTCACCACTATCCCCTTCACTTTCATCACCCCGTCTTGATGCTGCGTCGCCTTCTTCAAGTTTCTTATTGAGGGCAGCGATTTGTTCATTTTGGAGTCGAATTTGAGCATCTTTTTCTTCTCCATCCTTCATTAATTTTTGCAGTAGGCTATTCATTTCAGCAAGTTGCTCCTCAACTGTCTTAGCTGAGGTCACCATAACAGCAGCAGTGTTCGATTGTGAAGACAACAAGGGTTCCTCTACATCGAAAATCTTTAGAGGTGATGAGACAACAATATCATCACTTGTTTCGTTGTCACTCTCTACATTGAGTGGATCAAAGAGAGGGCTAGTGTGAACGGTCATCCTGTCAGACTTATCAGATGAGAGTTGCTTCCATATTTGAGAAGCAATGAATGATGGCTCATGTTCAGCCAAAGCAGTTGAGCCAAACACGGGGGTTTCACGCTCTTTGTGTGAATCAGGCATGATGGACGATTCAGCAGCAACAGGCTTAAAGAGTTTTCTCTGCCTGGTAGGAACATTTGCGGTTCGCTTAAGCTTAGCGCAAAGAAGCAATGCCCTTTTTCATTCCTCTAGTGCGAAAACCAAGAGTCATGTCATCCATAAAGTCACCCAACGTTACAGATTTTCGTAGGGTGTCGGCAGAATTTTCAGAAGATTGAGAGATGTTCTTGCTTGAGGCCATTTCTCAGGTTTGTTGATGATGACGGAATAGAGATGAGAGGCAGAGGCAGTCCCACCGAGCGTGCCAAAATTTGTATACACAAATTTCGAGTCAATATAAATAAGACAGGAAACAAAGTGACAAAGAAATTATATTTCAATAAATGTATTGAGTACAACCTCTGTAAACAGTTTATAATGAAAATAAACCAAGTCCTCTGATTCTGTTCCGTAGCTTGAGAGTGACACGTGTTGATGTCGACGTGCAACTGAGTGTAGACCGACGTTTTGTCAACGTCAACCTGAGTTTGAATGTGGGATGACGTTTTGTCAACATCAACCTGAGTTTGAGTTTTGTTTGGGTGTATTCGAATGAGGGCTGACAAAAGCTTGAATCTCAATCGAATTTGTTTGAATGTATCTGAACAGTCGGCACGGATTTGATGTGCTTGTTGACTATTTGCAGAGAGAATTCCCAGAGAATTTTATGAGCTCTTGAGAATAATGATTTTCTGGTCCCCTCAACTGAAGGAGGTGAGGTCTATTTATAGGGAATGGAGAACCCTTCATGGACTTGGTAGCTTATGGGCTTGGGCCCGTTTATGACTTGGAAGTCTTTTTTTTTTTTTACCTTTGCCATTTGACCATCTTATTTGGACTATAATATTGACTGCCCAAATAGTTGACAACCCAAATTATATTTATTTGATTTAATTTGGATATTTTATTTAGGTGGGCTAAATTAATTAAAGTGAGCTAATTATATTTATTTTAGCTCAATAATAATCAATTTATTTTAATGTAGAACACTAATAAATTTTTAGTGTCTACAAATATCATTAAAAAAAATCTAACTTAGACTCCAAAAAAAAATTAATCAACACGATTTCTCGATTGACCAACAATCTCAAAGGCATCCGTCATAAAGAGATCGTAGAAACCGCAACCGGAAATTTTGTAACTCTAAAGTGCATCATCAGCATCAAAATCAGTGTCAATGAAGTTTGTAGAGGAGGACTTCCAATCATCTAATTTACCACTATTTTTATTTTTCAACTTCCAACACTCAGTTCTAATATGCCCTTTTACGCGACAATAGTTACAAACTTTCCTTTTGTTAATATTCTTAATACCACTAACCACCAAAGCATCAGATTGAGATGGACTACTAGATTTAACAATTAACTTATAGTCAATTAAATCTCTCGGCGTTAAGGCATCCCTAACATAATCCAAACTCAAATCATCCCTACCATATAATAGAGTCTCTATATAATGCTTATAAGAAGGTGATAAAGAACATAACAACCTAATAGCCATATCCTCATTATTGATGTTAACATCGATATTTTGCAAATCCAAAATTATAGAAAATAACTCATTTAAATGATACTCGAGCGGTTTACCTTCTTCTAGGCGAATATCTTGAATCCACTTTTGATCAGTAATAGATGGATGGTGACGCTTTTAGTCGTATAAAGTGACTCCAACTTTAACCACAAACTTGTTGTAGTAGTCTCCTTAGCAACTCCTCTCAAAACTTTATTAGAGAGACATTTGAATCGTCATAGATAAAGCCTTCAAATCCATATCTTCCCACTCTCCACGAAAATAGCCAATGGCTTTTTGGACACACTGTCAAGAGCCTTGTGACAACCACCTTGAACTAAGATTGCTTTCGTCTGAAATTGCCATAGGACAAAATTCACTTGCCTATCAAACTTCTCAATATCGAATTTCATCGTTGACATGATAAAAAAAAATCAAACTTTCTATGAACATCCTAAAACCTAGTTCTTGATACTAGAATGTTCTATATTAATTAATAAATGATATATTCTGTAGTTTATAAATATTGTATATAAATATTTGTTATTTTGCCAGAGTGCCCCTGAAATACATCTTTGAGATTGGGCAAAACTCTCTAAGTCCTTACCCTGTTACCAATTTGTAATTTTTCTTTTCTAAACATTGAAGAGATTGGTTTACATTGTTTTGTTGCTCTCTCTACTAGTTTTACTTCACCATATCCCACAATATATATTGTTTATGAAGAAATTTAATTAATTTGTTTAGATTCATGGGATTTAAGCCTCATGACCATGAGTCTTATGCTTGGTTAATTTGTGATCAGATGGGTCACATAATATGGTTAAAAACAAAATGTAAAATCTAAATTACTCCTTTTAATATTATTTTAATTTAACCTCTTTGGAATTTATTTTTTTGTAAAAAAGTTCATGATAATTTGACTTTCTTGACCCTTAGTGTTGAAAAGATGACAAAGTAATAAAGGAAAAACTAATTATTCTTACAATATGTATTTAGTTTATTATATGTGCAAAGTATCATTATGTAATGAGCAAGAGAGCACTTAAATCAAGGGTTGAAGTGAAGAGATTTGACTCCAAGATTGAAGTGAAGATACTCTCAAGTAATGATGCTGGAGAAAGAGTTTAGTTTACATGGAGGTATGCTATATACAACAAAAAAATGGCTAAATATAGTAAAAAGTAAAAAAAGACTAACCTAGGGGTCATCTCTAATATATGACCCCTCATAGGGGGCAGGGGGTCATTTATGATAAAAATAAATTTGAAATTATACAATTGAGTGCTCACCGAACTAGTGTTATTATTGTTTATTAAAGCAATCTGCATAATCGAAGCCCGATTATAATAAAAGATTGGAAGCTAAGACTTAAGAGTACTAACATGGTAGAAGAAAAAGTGTTTAGGATAAGTGGAATTATATTCTCAAATTTAACTTATAGATAATTAACATAAAGGATAAAATTTTCTGTTATGAATATATAGTTTTAATAAAGAGATAATATGAAATACTCAATTGTGATTTGACCTTCGTACTAAATGGCTTTCATACTAAACAAGTGTCTATTTGTGATTAGATATCCTATGTCGTATTATACAAATAGGCACTAGCTATAGCTTGCATTTTCAAATTTTATTATGTTGCTTGCTCTGCCGTGACGAAGCTAATTGAGAATTATTTCCACTCGATTTGCTCTCTGCATACAACACACTTGATTTGTTCACTCCGCACAAATGAGTTAGTTACCTTTGTTATATTATGAAAAGATAATATTAACCATAGTTGGGTTTTACTAAATGTAATATGTTGTATTTAGCCCCTTTTTTGTATATAACATATATGTTCACATTAGGATGTGAATTATTTTCTTTGTAAGAATCGAGTAAAGATAATGGTAAGGAACAAGGGAACCATAACATAAAACTAGAAACGTTCCTCTAAAAGAAACCGTTCCCTTGGCATTATTTAAGGAACTTGCTTCTATATACTACCTCTGTTTTTATCTAGTTGTAATAAATGCCTTTTTGCACAAATATTAAGGAAAGATGAGAGGGTGAGATTTGACCTAATTGCCCATATTTTTTGCATGTGGGGTGGGTAAAGTGAAAATAAAAGGGTCAAATTACCCCAAAACTTTTACCAAGAAAGGAAATGTTGCAACTAAATAAAAACACCTATAAATGAAAATTATTGCAACTAAATAAAAATAGAGAAATTATATAGACCAAGTACAGTACAAGGAACAAATAAATGTGTTGTGGAGTCTTTGTGAATACCTGTAAATATATATGTCAATTAGCTTTTTAGTTTTACCCATAACTCTCATACGTCTGATTTGGTGGAGTCATGGAATTTTTCTGTTAGTTGAGTCTTGTTTCTCAAGCAGAGGAACATGGATTGTATATTTGTATGTCCTATTTTGTAGGGGTCATGGCTAATAAGTTGGAAGAGTATCCTATTTATATAACTATCTTACATTGCTTTATAAGTAGAGTTGTTGCACTTGATCTAATGGTGTGTCTGACCAAGTGGAAATGTAATCGAAGTGTTTAACAGTGTTCCACCTTAAAGGTGTCAATGTATTAGCTCATATAAAAATTATATTATTCCTTTTTTTTACAAGTAATCATTCCAAATTCCAGTCATGTATATTCATCAATGTGTATCATTTTTAGGGTTAAGAGTTTTGAGTGAGATCCAGTAAGTATGAGCTTTGAGTGAAAACAAGAGAGATAGTGAGAAAATATACTTAGAGTGAAGTCAAGAGTAGAACAATCGTTAAGGGAAATATTATTTGGGAATATAAGTTTGTTGAGAAACTCAAGTGTTGACCCTTCACACTAATAGAATGGTTGCACTTAGGTGCTTGGCTTATTCTAGTAAAGTTGATTTTAAATCCCTCGAGGTTGACGTTTTTTTTCCTTATTGGGCCTAGCTAGGAGAGTTTTCCTCATAAAATCCCTTGTGTTCCCTTGTGTTGTTCCTTTCATATCTTTTTATATTCCAAAATGAGTATGCATAACCATCACACAAGAATTCAAACCCTCCTCTTGTAGTGTTTCTAAGTAAACAACAAACTTCAAACCGTGTTCCTAAGTAAACAACAAACTTCAAACCGTCCATGTATGTGCAAACTTTTTTTTTTCTTTTTTTTTTGACATAGAGAAAAATTGCATTAATTAAAAGTTCGAAATACAAACTAGAACCATGTCATACAAGCGACAAACATAAACTAACACACTAGATGGAGCGTTATTAGCTCTTACAAACCATATAGAGTAAGATCAACAAATAAGTCTGGTAAAGAGTTGCTTGATATGGAAGTCTTCATTGTTCAATGATTGTAACATAACTCGGATGGATATGGTCCAGAATGGTGTGTCCACGACGAATGAAAAATGACAATGTAACTTTTCAGAGGAGGGCAACCTGCATTAAAAGGGTATTTCATACCTGATGGAAGTGGTGGGAGGAGCGGATTTCGTTCACGATCTGGGCAACTATCATCCAATGGTAAGATTTGTATCTCACCACATGAACAATTCCAGTGACCTCCTGTCACCTGGAATTCTTGGCTCATGATTCTCGTAAGAGTCACGTTCCTTGGTGACTCAATTCTCTCATAAGAGAGTTTTCCGGGTTTCTCCGCTGGATAGGAGAACCTCAATTGAGTTGACGAGCTGAAAACCACCAGATACTAGGGTGCCGCCTTTAGATTTGATTTTTTCAAGGCAAAGATAGTTAAGATCAATGCCAAGCTAAAAAGAGAGCTAAACACTTTTAGCTCTCGAACACACCTCCGATTTTTTAAATCGGAAAAAAACACTTCTGTGTCCCAACCATGAAAACTTTTCCTCTCCTCTCCTACGCTCACAAACTTTAGAATAGACAACTGGGGGATCCCTACACACTGGTTCCCCACGATCCTTTTCCATTTTCCCTGGTTCTAAGCTAGTACCATTTTGAGCTCTTGCATTAGAACCATTTCCCCTATTCACCCTCGATATTGAGAATTCCTCGCACTTAAAATCAGGTAGCCCACTCTAGTATCTTTGTAAGATCTAATTCTAGAGATGGAAATGGAAATTCAACTATAACCTATAGCATCCTCTTGATTCACTTTATTCCTCCTCAAGGACTCCAACAAATCTACATATTCTACTTTTGCAAATAACAACCACCATCCCCTAAGGCCCTAACCAACTAACAAGTACCTTGCAATTGCCATAACCAACCATGAAGAACAGCTTCAATAACTCGAAATAAACAACTTCCTCTCACTAATCCCAGAATTACCAAACATATTAAGAAAGAAAATAACTTACTCATAACTTAACAACTAAGGACACTCGATTAAACTACGTTTGCAGAGAAGTTCATAAATCAGCCACCAAAATACAACACTTTATACCTTACTGGACAACCGCCTGGAACTCGAGCCAGGAGCCACAAAGGACTTCGACACCTAATCCTCCACTGATTTCTAATGTGGAAAGCCATACCGTCATCCGCCACCGCAACTGGCGATAACCCGATCAAAAATCCTCGCTCTTCTCGTCCGGTGGAATGAAACGTATTCCGACGCGGTGACCTGACGATACTCCAAAAAAAGAACCCAGGAAATGAAACAACAACTAGGAGGAGCTGAAAGACGACAAACACTCCACTAAGCTCTCTCTTCCTTCTTTGCCGCTGGGAACCAGAAGACCTCAAACTAAGAGGCGACAAACACACTAAAAAAAACTAAGGACGAATTAAATAAAAACCGCTCGCCGTCGACGAAAGCGGTGCTACGGTGGTGGAGCAGGCTCGCCGGCGACCGGGTGAGCAACGCGCTCAGGCCGGTCACCATCGGGCCTGCTCTAGCGACTGTAGTGTGCTTAGGGTTTCTTTGGGGGGGAGAGAGTTTTAGAGAGCTAAGCGGCTTTGTATGTGCAAACTTTTAATCCTAATTAATTAGAATTTTTTCCCCAAATATTGCTATCTTAAGAATTAATTCCTATTTTACGCCAAGTCTAAAATTAATTCCGACAATACTGTCCAAGTAGGATAGGGTGGTGCAAAATTTTTTTTTTTAATCCTCAGTTGGAAACCGCTAATGTGAGTGACGGTTCAAGTTTCCTCATAAACCGCCACTAGCAGTAGCGGTTTATGCAATCACACCGCTACCCAGGGTAGCAGTTTTGTACCTAGAGGAAAATTTTAAAAAATCTGAACAAGATAACTACGAAACCAAACATGAAAATAGGACAGAAGCTTTCATCACCAATCAAGAACATAAATTTCACCCAAAAAAGACAAATAATACATTTAATAAATCGATTACAGCAAAATAAGATACCTTTTTACTACCCTTTTGCTCAAACCCAAACACATAATTTTCCAAAAAATTATGAAATGTGTGATTTTGCTTCTTTTTAATTAAGGAATTCGCAATGTTTAAGTATGAAAAGCATAATAACAGCAAAAATCTGCAAATATTTCCCATTTTTTGAACAAATTAAATGGATGCTTTTGTTAATTAATATAAACATTCTAAATTTTGGACACCTCGATCACTTCTGGACTCTGATATACCGTAGATGGATGAGAAAATGACGGCGGCTGCTACTGATGCAATGATGGAGAACTTGAGAAAATTCTAAATTGAAGTTGCATGTGGGTACTGAGTAATAGAAAGGGAGGAGAAAATCCAAAATGTTGCTATACACACTTTCCACGCAGAGATGGCTCAACAAATGTTGCCTCCTCATCCTCCTCAAACACAAGAATGCACTGCATGCAAACATAATTTCAACATTTAGCAGACATTCACTAGTACAGAATTGACGATTTGCGTCGGATGCGAGGCGGCCATTTGCGTCGGACATGGGTTCGACGACACAGCTCTCGACGCAAATCAGGATACATGATCTGCGTCGGACAAGCATGCGACGCAGAGTGCTCACCATTTGCGTCGGACTAAGATCACTACGCGACTCAAATAGATCTTGGCTGCTAGCTGCTGTGGAAGTAGGGTTGGACCATTTGCGTCGCATGTTGCTCCATACGCGACGCAAATGAGTCACATCTGCATCGCACATAGAGCAACATGCGACGTAGATGGTCCACCACCTCCCCACGGCCCGGCTGCCACGCTACCATCTGCGTCGCATGTTGCTCTATGTGCGACGCAGATGTGACTCATTTGTGTCGCGTATGGAGCAACATGCGACGCAAATGATGACTTTTGGGTTTTTTTTTTTTTTTTCATATACAAAACCTTAAACTTCAAAACTAAACGAACATTATATTAATAATCATGAGCAGAAAATTGGGCAGAGTCTCCTTTGTAATTTGGACAACCCAAGAAATTGTTGGGAGAATTTTGCATATATACCAAAACCTGTTCCAGTACATCTCAAAGCAACCAATATTGCAATCAATTGCAATCAGGAAATCAACAAAATATTGTTCAACCTATAAATACATATACTAAGTAGTTAGTTTGCAGCTTTGACGACCGCTACAAAGTATTTTGCAAAAAGTTCTCTAAGTTCGTCGACTTCAGTTGCGGAGTATGGCCGAGGACTTGGTGGAAAATCTTAGAAATATATTAAATTAGTTAATATACTTGAAAATTCTATAAGTATAAATAACGAATTTACGACATACATATACCTCCTGTAAATTATCTGAATCATAGTGCAAGCGGACGATTTCAAGCATGTTTTTCATCACGAAATAGCCGCATTCCGCTCCTCTCGATTGTTGAGCACACTACACCAAATTTAAGATATATATTAGAATCGGAAATAAAATCCTAAATAGAATTATAAAATGTGTACGAAATACAAAACATAAGAGTTTTACCGGGATCATTATCCAAGACAATTTAGTTCCTTTATTGAATCCTTCAAGGCGCGAGAAACTTGTATATGCACTAAGTATAGAAATTTTGTAACAATTAATTACTATAAACATTTGTAAATTATTTAAAATATCATAAAATGCATGTAAATTAATTAACATGTATAACAACTATGAACTTACGTATTCAGCGGCACTTTGATAGCTAATTTTCTTTCTCTCTGTTGAGAATCAAATATATATACCGCTTTCTTAGATAGACAAATGACAAGAAGAATCCAATGTTCCCTAAGACATGAAACAAACTGTGATGTTCATATAACCACAAGTTCATATAGATAAAACAAAGAAAAGATTAGTTTAACTAACATACTTTTGAATATACGGACATAGGATGAAACACATAGTTTGATTCGCTTTCATTGTACTTGCCATGTAGTTGATCACGGCATCTGGTTCATTGCGTATCATGGTCGCCGAAATCATACTTGGACACATGAAACCAATAGTACCCTCTTGTTCAGACTCCTCTTCCAAATACCTACACTCCAAATACTTATATTTAGAAGAAACAATAATAAAAATAAATATCAACGTTAATTAGTTTAGAGTTTGAGAATTCTCACATCATAAATATTTGCAAAATGGATACTAGCCATGCTCCCGTGAGAAATTGAAAAACATCTTGTCGCGAGAGAATGATCAGATGATCACTATCATAGTTGAAGACGGTACCCTTCATAACTTGCATACTAAAAGGCTCATCTGAGGGCCGGTTGCAAAATAATCGGTGCATATCCTTGACAATATCATCCATATCCTCCAGTGATATGTCAATAAAAGGATCTATGTACCTATGTGCAGACTCATCGGTGCAAAGATCACTACCAACTAATTTTTTTTTCTTCTTCTTCATCACACCTCCCTCAGGCAAATGTTCCTAATTCAATTCGAATTCTTTTTAATTCATAATATATATGTATATAGATTATTTCATATATCAATCAAGCTTACGTAGTATATAAATCAATATATTAAACATAAGTTACCTGATTATTTGAGACTAAAAATACCAACTCTTTCGGTCAATCTATCAATGAACCCTCAGCTTGACTGAGTTTCACGATGTATGGAGTAGGTAGTGGAACTGGAGCATCTGCGTAGACCGAAAAAAAAATATCAACACTCACTTTCACTGTCTTAGGAAGTGATGATGACCCCAGTTGTGGATGAACGGTACCCTCAGCTACAATGATCGGCCCCGAGACATTCGCTAATGCCAAACGACATGGAACTTGACTCTTAACATCCAACGATAGCACAATGTCATTAATTAAGTGTTTTAAAAGCATAATATCATAATCTTAGAAGATATAAAATAAACTTATACCTGCAAGTTCACAAATGGATCATTGCCCCCGAGTGTGACTACTAGGATCAACTGGAGTGTGAGGACTTCGGACCGGCGCATCTTCCCTTGTTTGATTTGGTGCTTGAAGACCTAATTGCGCCGCAAAAGCCATCAACCTTTCTTGAATTATAGCATCAATCTTCGAGTTCATCTCTTGCATCGTCTGTTCTCTAACTCTTTGGCTCACTCTAGCCTCCAACTCCTGCATCTCCTCATCATCTATGCCCCTACCCTTTCGAGCAGTACTACTCCGATCAGGATCTCCCCAAACAGATGTAATCCCAATGCTACGCCCAGCTGTTAACACATGCCCAGGACGGTCTTTCCTCTGTAAAGCACGTGATAGAGCATCATCCATCCGACCTGGAACAAACTCTCCTTCCTTTTCTTTCCTTTTCCAATCATCCTGCGTCAAATTAAAAAAATTCATATGATTAATAGAATAAGAGTAATTAGATAAGAAAATATCATAAAATTTGAAAAATGCTCACAATGGACTCTTTTATCTTTTGTGTTTCTTCATTAGGGAAGAAAAGATTTCCTTCCTTATCTTTTTTTTATCTCGTGAGAAGCCATGGCAAAGTTCGATCCGGCAAGGAGGAAAAAACTAAAGATGTGGATGAGTCAACAGATGATGCTGTAGATGATGAAGGGATATACCCTTTTCGTTTCCAAACAGGAATCATCTCTGCATATGACTTTTGACCCAGAAAATGAGGATGAATGTTGGCAGCCTGAGACTTTCTTGCTTTTTCACTTATAGTCTAATATAAAAACAAGTAAATAGTCAGTATTCACAATATAAAAAATTGATTATAACATATTATGTGATTGTAACGTACATATAATATACCTTAAACTCATCAGAGCTACACTTTGTCACAAATTGCTTCCAAATCTCTTCCGTAATGAAAGGATAGAGCACATACGGTTGCTTATCATTGTTAGGCCCCTTCCTCGTTTTTGCGATCCATCGACTCACCAATTTGACTTGAAATCCCTCCACCGCTTATCACAAGTAGTCAACACATCTCGTTTCTTCCTCGCATCCTCTTGTATTCCAAACTCTCTCTTCAATTTTAAAAATAATACACGATTAGTAACTAATAAACAAGATCTCAATTAAATTAAGAAAATAACTTTTAAAATACATGGGTTACTTACTTTAGCATCTTCCCATAAACTATTTTTAAGGCCTAGTGGAACATCATCCCAACTATCGTACAATATAGACACTTTGCTTCTACTGATTTCACCGTAATGTGTCTTGTACGCACCAACATGCTCCCCAATCGGACGCATCAACTCATCCCACTGAAGTACTCTTTGAACCCCGGGTATGGAACGCATCCCTTTTGTAGGACCTCTAGCCTTACTCACTCTTTTCTTCCTACTACCTCCATCAGTAATCTCGACCTCAGAACGTGGCTGCCGATCATCTGATGCATCATGCATTATCTCATCTTCCATCACTACACCTGAAACCAAATACAAATACCAACCAAAGACATGTTAGATTCATAAATGAAGTACTTCAAAATTTTATTAACAATGCATAAAGTATATAAAATTGAAGATTATAAACAATTGTAGTTGCAATAATATTACATAAATTACCTATTAATCAGTTTTTTCTTTGACAACGTAAAATCCCTCATTATGGTCTTGACAAATGTAATTTGGGTCCAAATCTTTCCCTAATGTACTTCGAATGACTACCGACGAAGTAATAACTTCATTAAATTGTGCATCGTATTCTTCTTCATCGTGTACATCATCAATTCCAAGTATTCTCCTTTTTCCTTCAATAACAACAGACCATTTCGAATCGACAGGGTCAACCATGTAGAAAACTTGTTTTGCTTGTGATGCCAATATGAAACTATCTTCATGATGCCCTAACCGGCTGAGATTGATGATAAGTCGGTTTTTAGTTGCATTTAAGTAGGTCTTAAGTCCCAATTTCATGTAGTTTTTAGTGCATCTTAGGTCTAATTGCATGATTTGAGCATTCTTTTGAACCATTGTGTTATTTCGAGATACTTTCGACTCTTTTATGTGATTTTCAGGTTCTTGAGGTCGATTGTGACTAAGAGAAACTAATATGGTTCGTAGATGGTCTACTTAGCGGTTTCCGGATGCGAGAAGATGAGTTTGAGTGCTTTGGGATTGAAGGAATGAGGATATTGAAGAATTTTGTCTTCGTGGGACCACGCAAGATTTCGCTTGCCCATGCACCAAGGCGCACGCCCAAGCGAGATCCCGCTTGCCCCTGCAGATCTGTGAACGAAATCAACAAAACCTTCTGTCTCGTGCGCACGCCCAAGCGAGATCTCGCTTGCCCGTGCGACATAGCGCACGCCCGTGCGGTTTCCTGCTTGCCCGTGCAAGCTGTTATTCGCCTGATTTCCGCGACTTTAATTGTTTCCTTTTCTAGTTTTTGTAAACAATATTAGGTTTTATAAAACATACTTTTGGGTATTTTTTTTTATGATGAGAAAAGAGAGTATTACTTTTAGAGAGCTCTTGAGAGAAAACTCCATTATTAAACCTTGAATTCTACAAGTTTGATCCATTGAAGTAAAGACTAAGTTTTTCTAATTTCCTCTTTTCCTTTATTATTATTATGTCTTTCAATTTATTTATCAATTGCTTTGTTATTTCAATTATGAGTGAGTAGTTTTATAATCTAGGGTTAAGTTGAACCCTAGCAATGATTAATGCATGAATCCCTCCCATAATTCCAATTTGATGTGATTAATTGTTCTTGTTTGATTGAATTGTGCTTATTTTCATTATCATATACTAGGGATAGGTGATTTTGAATTGATTCCTTATGTCTTGTTTTCAATGGGAATTGAATCTAGATGGATTTGTTGATTCAATCAAGAGTATGAATATCTCTATGGGAATAAGTAGATAGGATTACTAGGAATTTATTTGTGATGCCATGTTTAATGTCTCTTTCTTGCATGATTCCATGGGAATAGGTATGATTGCTTGTTTAGGGTAGCCATAGGTACTCGGGAGAGATCTTTGGTATTTTTAGGGTGCATTACTCCTTTTGGATGATTGATTATGTTATTTGGGATGGGAACTATTCATGTATTACTCGTGCTAGTGGGGATACTTAATTCTAGATGCCTTTATTAATTGATTCTACCTCGTGTGCTATTAGTAGTTATCATAGTTTAGTGTTAGTATTAGTTCAATATCTTTTCCACCATTGTTTGTCACTTGTTTAGTTAAATTGAGTCAAGATACCTAGTGTTTAATACTGTTTGTCTCTGTGGATTCGACCTTGACTTGCCCTGCTACATAGTTAGGAGGTTAGTTAGGAATTATCGTTGTTAGGTGCGCGACACGCCTATTAAATTTTGGCGCCGTTGCCGGGGACTAACAGTATTGGATTAGTTTATCTTTGATTTAGTTAGCTAAACTTATTTTTTGTTCGATTATTGTTACTCTGTTTGCTGTTTGATTTCTTTTCTTTCAGTCTTCTTTGTTGCATGCGCACTCGTAGCAAGGGTCCAGAAGATCTAGCAACTCTTGATCGCGAGATTGAAGCTACAGCAAGGAGATTAGGAGGTCAACGAAGAAGACAACAACAAAGATCAACAATGGGAGACGAAACACCACCAAAGTCTCTACGGGAATATGCTATGCCCGATGAGACCACCACCACCATCACCAGGTCAACCACCAATGCAACACACTTCGAGCTTAAGCCACAATTTATTCAGTTTATTTCACAGGACTCTTATGCGGGAACACCAAAAGAGAGCCCTACTGATCATTTGGCTAGCTTTCTAGAGAAGTGTAATACTTTGAAACTAACAAATGTTTCTGATGATCTAATTCGATATTGTGCTTTTCCTTTTTCTCTCAGGGACGAAGCAAAAGAATGGTTGAAAGAAGAAGAAGTAAGGAAGATTGCCACATGGCCAGAATTGAAAAAGGCTTTCCTCTACAAGTTCTTCCCTCCTATGAGAACTTCCAAGTTCATAAATGAGATATCTGGTTTTCAATAACATGAATTGGAGTCTCTCTATGAGGCATGGCAGAGGTACAAGGCTTTGCAAAGACAATGCCCACACCATGGCATTCCTGAGTGGCTCTTGATTCAGACATTCTACAATGGTCTGAAGCATGAGGTTAGAAGCTCTATTGATGCCGCATCTGGCGGTACTTTCATGGCCAAAACTCCGGAAGCTGCTAAGACATTGTTGGATGATATGGCTGCCAACAACTATTTGAATGATTGGAGTGTGTCTCGTGGAGCCCCTAAAAGGGGAGGTAAGTATGAGGTTGATGCTATTGCTACTTTAACTAACCTTTGTGCAAGTTTTAGCAGCCTAAGGTCGATCAATTGAGTAGCGGACCAATAGCACCTATTTGTGAGATTTGTGAAGTGCAGGGCCATTCATTGAATGAGTGTCAATACAACACCATGGGCATGATATCTGAGCAAGCCAATGCCCTCCTAAACACAAACACAAGACCACAAAACAACCCATACTCAAACACATATAATCAAGGTTGGAAGAATCATCCAAATTTCTCCTATAAAAATAACCAACCTCAACCCCCACACACCAACTACTCCCAACCACCAGGTTTTCAACAAAGACCACCTTTCAACTCTTCCTCCTCATCCTCTAGATCCAACCTTGAGAGTATCATGGAGAATCTAGCTTCTTCTCAAGCAAAGCAAGTTGAATATCAAGCCAAGCAAAATGAATTCTTCAACAACTCTCTCCAACAAATCAATGCTCACAATAAGTTGATGGAGAATCAGATGACCCAACTTGTACAACAAATCAGTCATCTTTCTAAACCTTCAGGCCAACTTCCTAGGCAAACTGAACCAAATCCTAAGGGGCATATCCATGCCATCTCATTGAGGAGCGGTAAGGAATTGCAAGAGCCTACAAAGAAGGTGACCGAGCAAAAGAAAAGTGCAGAAGAGGTTATAAGGTTGAGTGAGGACAATCAAGGTGAGAAAGTTTTGGAAGATGAAGCTAAGGAGACTGAGCAAAAGGAACCCACTGTCATCCCTATTCCACCGTACAAGCCACCTGTTCCATTCCCTCAAAGATTGGCACATGCAAAACTTGAGAAGAAATACGGGAAGTTCCTTGACATTTTGAAGAAGCTGCACATCAACATCCCTTTCTTAGAAGCTATTTCTGAGATGCCTTCTTATGCTAAGTTTTTGAAAGACATGCTCTCTAACAAAAGAAAAATTGAAGAAAATGTCACTGTTTCACTAACAGCTGAGTGTAGTGCTATTTTGCAGAACAAGCTTCCAGAGAAGCTAGGCGATCCAGGCAGCTATTATATTCCAGTAAAACTTGGTGATATTGCTATCAAGAATGCTTTGTGTGATCTTGGGGCTAGTGTTAGTCTCATGCCTTTGTCTATCTGCAAGAAACTCAACATGGGTGAACTAAAACCCATACGCATCTCTCTCCAACTATCAGATAGAACAGTCAAGTTTCCGCTTGGTATCCTTGAAGATGTTCCTCTTAGAGTTGGAAAATTCTTCATTCCATGTGATTTTGTTGTCATGGAGATGGAAGAAGATGCACAGGTTCCCATCATCCTTGGGAGACCCTTTTTGGCCACTGCTGGAGCCATTATTGACATGAAGAAGGGTAAGATCACCTTTGAAGTAGGTGATGAGAAGATAGAATACACTCTCACAAACTCCATGAATTCTCCTTCAATGGGAGAAACTGTTTATAGAGTGGATGCTCTTGATGAAGTTATAGAAGCCAATGCTTTCAGTCTGCAACTTAATGACTTACTGCAAACTGTCTTGATGGGTAGCGCTGATGAGGAAGATTGGAAAACCAAGGAATACAAGAGAATTCTAGAGGAGACACGAGCCATTGAATCTGAAAAGCCTATCAAGGAGATATTGAGCTCGGGAGAAACTAAGGAGAGTACTACGCCTCCTAAGGTAGAACTGAAACCTCTCCCCTCTACTTTGAAATATGTATTCATGGGTCCCAATGATACTTACCCTATTATTGTTAATGCTGAGCTTGATGACATTCAAATTGAAAAGTTACTTGTTGTTTTGAGAAAATACAAGAATGTCATTGGGTACACCATTGATGATATTAAGGGCATTAATCCTTCATTTTGCATGCATAAAATCATTCTTGAGGACGAACATGCTTCTTCTATAGAATCTCAACGACGACTTAATCCAAATATGATGGAAGTAGTCAAGAAAGAGGTTCTAAAATTGCTTGATGCAGGAATAATCTACCCTATCTCTGATAGTAAGTGGGTTAGCCCTGTTCAAGTAGTCCCAAAGAAAGGAGGAATGATTGTTGTCAAGAATGACAAGGGTGAGCAAGTTCCAACTAGAACTGTGACAGGGTGGCGCATGTGTATTGATTATAGGAGATTGAATAAAGCCACCCGAAAAGATCATTTCCCCCTCCCCTTCATTGATCAGATGTTGGAAAGGTTGGCAAAACATTCATTTTTCTGTTGGTTGGATGGATACTCCGGTTTCTTCCAAATTCCTATTCATCCAAGTGACCAGGAAAAGACTACTTTTACATGTCCTTATGGCACCTTTGCATATCGAAGGATGCCATTTGGATTATGTAATGCTCCTGCCACTTTTCAGCGTTGCATGATGGCAATTTTCTCAAGTCTTATTGAGAACTCTATGGAAGTGTTTATGGATGACTTCTCCGTCTATGGAACATCCTTTGATGTTTGCCTTGCTAATTTACAAAAGGTGCTCCATAGATGTCAAGAAGTTAATTTGATTCTCAATTGGGAAAAATGTCATTTCATGGTGCAACAAGGAGTTGTTTTGGGTCATGTTGTTTCTCATCGGGGCATCGAAGTCGACAAAGCAAAGATAGAGGTCATTGAGCGTCTACCACCTCCTAACTCTGTCAAAGGAGTAAGGAGTTTTCTTGGTCATGCGGGCTTCTACCGCCGCTTCATAAAAGATTTTTCAAAAATTGCTCGACCTCTAACTGAACTTTTAGGCAAAGATGTCCCTTTTGTGTTTACTGATGCTTGTACTGAGGCTTTTCACGAGGTTAAAAGCGGCTCTTATCTCTGCCCCTATCATTCAATCGCCCGACCGGAATCTCCCTTTTGAGATTATGTGCGATGCTAGTGACTATGCTGTGGGGGCAGTCTTGGGTCAGAGAAAAGATGGCAAGCTTCATGCCATTTACTATACAAGCAAGACTCTTAATCCAGCCCAGATGAATTATGCAACAACTGAGAAGGAATTGTTAGCAGTGGTGTATGCGATGGAGAAGTTTCGATCTTATCTGGTAGGGTCGAAGGTGATAATTCACACTGATCATGCGGCATTAAGGTATTTGATGAGCAAGAAAGATGCTAAACCCCGCTTGATTCGGTGGATCTTGTTGCTACAAGAATTTGACTTGGAGATTCGGGACAAGAAAGGAGCCGAAAATGTTGTTCTTCGATCACCTTTCTCGACTTATCCTTGATAGTGAAGGTGATGATGATCTTCCAATTGATGATACATTTCCTGATGAACAACTCCTAGCTCTAGCCACTACAGAGATCCCATGGTTTGCTGATATAGCCAACTATTTGACTAGTGACACTATTCCTCATGGTTACTCATCACAACAAAAGAAAAAATTCTTTAAGGAGGTGAGGAGATATTTTTGGGATGATCCCTTTCTTTACAAGTCTTGTGCAGATAGGGTGATCAGAAGATGTATTCCTGGAAATGAGGTATCCCCTATTATATCTCATTGTCATGATTTACCTTGTGGTGGCCATGCTAGTACTAATAAAACTGCAGCGAAAATTCTTCAATGTGGTTTCTATTGGCCTACTTTGTTTAAAGATGTTCATCATTATGTACATTCTTGTGATCGTTGTCAAAGGACGGGAAATCTTTCCCGTCGGAATGAGATGCCTCTCAACACCATCCTTGAAGTTGAGCTATTCGATGTGTGGGGTGTAGATTTCATGGGGCCATTCCCTTCTTCTTATGGGAACAAGTACATCTTGGTCGCTGTGGATTATGTCTCCAAATGGGTGGAGGCTCTTGCTTCTCCTACTAATGATGCTCGTGTGGTTAGTAGATTTTTCAAGAAGACTATTTTTCCAAGATTTGGCATTCCACGGGTTTTGATTAGTGATGGAGGCAAGCACTTTTTGGAGAACAAGTTTGAAGCTATGCTCAAGAAATATGGTGTGCACCATAGAGTGGGTCTTTCATATCATCCACAAACTAGTGGTCAAGTGGAGATTTCTAATCGCGAGATCAAAACTATCTTAGAGAAGACGGTTGCGAGAACGAGGAAAGATTGGGCAGCAAAACTTGATGATGCACTCTGGGCTTATAGAACGGCATTCAAAACTCCTATAGGTACCACCCCTTATCGCCTTGTTTATGGGAAAGCATGTCATCTTTCTGTTGAATTAGAGCATCGTGCATTTTGGGCTATTAAGAGCCTCAATTTCGATTCTCAAACGGCGGGTGAGCAGAGACTTCTTCAACTTAATGAGCTTGATGAAATTCGGCTTGATGCTTATGAGAGTTCAAAGTTGTACAAGGAGAAAACCAAGAGATGGCATGACAAAGGTATTGTGCGAAAAGAGTTCAAGGAAGGAGATTTAGTTCTTCTTTTTAATTCCCGTCTAAAGCTATTTCCTGGTAAACTCCGTTCGTGGTGGTCGGGTCCATTCAAGGTTTGTAAGGTTTTTCCTCATGGTTCGGTGGAATTATGGAACCGCCAAGATGGAACTTTTAAGGTGAATGGCCACAGATTGAAGCACTACCGAGCTGGAGATCTCATTGCTGAGAGAGTTGACATCGTACTCTCTATTCCTTCATGTGATTGATCAATGAGGAGGTCGAGCTAATGACCTTAAAAATTAGCGCTTATTGGGAGGCAACCCAATTTTCTATTTTTTCTCTTATATTTTCTTTTTCTTTCTTAGATTTTTATTGATTTATTTAATTTCTTTTATAGTTTTATTTGCTAATCCTCTAGTTTAATCTCAAAAAAAAAAAAAAAAACGTGTTCATTGGCGTTTGACTGCAGGTCGCACGCCCGAGCAAACTCTTGCTCGACCGTACGGTCGAGGCAGAGAGTTGGAGAAAGAATTCTGCAGATCCGCACGCCCGAGCGAGACATTGCACGCCCAAGCAGCATACCGCACGTCCGAGCGAACTCCTGCTCGACCGTGCGGTCGAGGCAGAGAGTTTGAGGCGCAACCCTGCATAGTTGCACGCCCGAGCGAACTAGCGCACGCCCAATATGAAGGTCGCACGCCCGAGCGCAATGTTGCACGCCCGAGCGCAATGTTGCACGCCTGTGCGACCTGGCGTACAGCTACATTAAACCCTTTCACGGGTTTTTCTCTCTCCTCCCTTTTCAAAATTTTCGAGCCCCCTCCTTCATCTCCCTCTCTCACCCTACCACAAACCACTTCTCACCACCCCACATTTTCCGGCTCACCACCGTCGGCTCCTCACCGGCGAAAACTCGCCGCCCCACCGGCGACCTTCACGCCTCCTCTTCTCCTCTTTCCATCCTTCTTTCTCCCTTCTCTCATTCAAAAATTCTGAAAACCCTAACTTTGAAATCAATTTGGGGATTTATTTGTGGTTCAAAATTGAAGAAATTTGGGTAGCAAGGAAGCATCTCTAATCCTTTTGGAAGTGAAGAACGGATCCATTGCGGGTATTAAACACCCACCTCAAGTTTGGTATACTCTTTCCACTCTCTTTTCTCTCTTTTAGTGTTTTTGATTTTTCTCTTTGAATTTCATTGCACTATTTGCTTGACATTGATTTGTGGGTTGATTACTTGCTTGTTGGATGTAATTTCTTGATTTCTTGCTCAATTTTGAACATCTTTTGTGTTGGCTAGTGCCTAAAACTTTACGAAGTTCTTAGTGGTGAATTGATCACTTGTGGAGTTGAATTGTTAGTGCTATTGTTCTTCTTGACATTGGATTCATTGCATTGAAGATTTAGTTGGTGCTTTTTGGTTGGGAATTTATCATTGGGTGTTTCTATTGTGAATTTGTTGGTTGTGTCTTCCCTTGTTTGTTGCCTCCTTCGTGAGTCATCATGCCTCCTTAGCCATCTTTTTAGAGCGAACCCCCGCCCGACGCACTTCCTCTTCCCATCTCAGAAACACCCGTACTCCCTCCACCAATGTGCCCTCCACTCCACCTCCTCCACCCGCCATTGAACCACCTCCTTTGGACACCCTAGGCATTCAATTCACTTGTGCAGCTCACCTAGAGCGCTTTCGTGTCCTTAGTGGTCGTCGCCTTCGCGCCACTCGCTTCTATGATCCTGAAATAGCCATTGAATTAGGAATAGATGGCGACCTCCAACAATTGTTCTACTCTGTAGGTTGGCAACAATTCCTCAACATGCATGCCCTCTCTTACCAGCGCATTACATTGGAATTTCTCTCTACCTTAGAGGTCGTTCGTTCTACCACTAAGAATCCTCGTTCCATCTCCTTTCAGCTCATGAACGAGTCTAGGCAATTGAACAGAAACCAGTTAAATGCCATTTTTGGTTGGTCTACCGAGGGTTCATATGGCCCCCATTCTAATCGACCTAAGCGCTTTGATGATAATACATTTTGGAACTTGATCACGGGTCAAGCTGTCTATTATCCCCAGTGTGCTAAGGCTTCTGGGATTGTTAGCCCCGGCCTCCGCACAACCCATCGCTTTCTTTCTTTGACTCTTTTTGCTAGGGGAGATAGTGCCGGGGTTGTCACCTCTCGTGAGCTTTTTATTTTGTGGTGTCTTGTAGATGGAGCTAGTTTCTTGAACCCCGCTGTTTGGCTCATGGATCATTTTGATGAGGTCGCCAAGTCTCGGGGTGAAATTGCTATAGGTGGTATGATTTCTGTGATTGCTCTTTCCTTTGGTGTTGATTTGACAGGTCAGCAGGTCATACCCGGCAGCACGAGACTTGATTTGAAGGCTTTCCAGACCATGGGTTGGATAGCCAATGAGGTTACTGCAGAGGGGTATGTTTGGAAGGTTGGGCAACGTCCCTATGCTTACCTTCCAAACCCGGAGTGCACCGTCATCTACGACTCGCAGAACTGGCTCTTTGCTCCTGACTTTCCTTGGGTTCCTATTGAGGAACCGAGCGGCGAGCCAAGCCATGCTCCAGGGTCGTCTACTCAGACTGACGAGCCTCCAGTACCCCCTTATGTTGACCACCTTGATGCACTCCGAGGAGATATTGGGAGCCTTCGTACAGAGGTTCAACTGCTCCATCAGTCTCACACCGATTATGTTGCCGCTATGCAGCGTTCTGTGGATGTGATGACCTCTCAGTACCAGGCTTTCCAGTCCACTTTTGGTGATGTTCCCGAATTGCTACGCGATCTTCGCGCATGGCACATATCGCAAGGATGGACACCGGGCAGCTCCAGCGATCATCCCATGCATGATGCTCCTCCTGATCCTTGAATTTCCTTTATCCCTTCTCTTTGCATGCTTTTTATTGCACATTGCGGACATTGTGCCATTTAGCTTGGGGGGAGGGATATATATCACACCATGTGTACATATTAATCATCATTTAGGCATTCCTTATTTCCCGTTTTTGCATATAGTTTCTTTTTTAGGATGCATCTTGCATATCATTTGCGTAGTAGTTTTTGCATTTAGGTTGCATTTAGGAGTAGTCCCCTAATGATAGCAAAGATCTATGCATGTGCTTGTGAAAATAGAAAAAAATGTTTTTGAGAATCTCATAGTTAACAAGGAATTGATTGGTTTGTGGTAAGATTGGTCTCTCCTATGTGCGATTTGATCAGTGTTGGTAGCTACAACCTAGTGAGGATGTTCTTATGCCTTATAGACTGACATCTTTTCAGTCTTCTTTCTTTTGTGTGTGATGCTCTTCCTTGACGACTATTCTCTAGAACTTGCATTGATACTCCTTGAAACCGCATTGACTTGTTTATGCATTGAATATGATTGAGGCAATTGTTGAAATCTGAGCTACATAGCCAAATGCCACCTACATCGATTACTCCTTTTTGTCACCCTTGTGAGCCTAGCCTGATTCTTTTGTTAGCTACATCTCTAACCCTTTACCTTGTCCTACCTAGGGGATTGTGAAGCTATGTTGATGGTAGTTAAGTTGTGATATTGGAGATTTGTTGTGGTGTTTGATGTGATATAATGCTTAGTTAGAACTCATGATCTGTGTTGAGTTCATTTCCTCAGAGTTACTTTTAATACTCCTATTAATTTCCTCTATAGATGATTTTGGTTAAATCCTTCGGAAAAAAAAAACAGAAAAAAAAAAAACAAAATGAAAAAAAAAAGATTGTGATTTATGTCTTTAGTATACAATAAAAGGAAATTGGAGTTTCTATTTGAGGAGTTATGGTTCAGTTAATGAAAAAAAATATGAAGTGCAATTGGAATGTTTGTGTTTGGAGTTTGGTAATTGTTGTTAAAGGTGTTTGAAAAGCTTCACTTTCCCCTTTGAGCACCACTTTCCAAAAACTTTCCATACCCATACCTTAAGCCTTCGTTACAACCCATATGAAGTCCTCATGATTCTTTGCATGTAACGTAGTCCCGTAGCGGTGGAGAGTGAGAAGATATGCAAGCTTATGGTAGGATATAGTCAATGTAATGGAGCCTTGAGCGATCATCTGACCCTTTTTATACACATGAGAGATATTGTGCACGACTAAAGTGAGGGCTACTATATTCATGATTGAGTCAAGCTTAGGGGAGAACTTGTGGTAAGATGGTTGCTTTTCCTTGTGTTATACTATGAGGTTTGATTGTTTTCTACCATGATAACTTTGAAATATGTTTGAATTGGTTTTTGAAAATTGACATGAATCCTTTGCTTGAGGCGGCTATTGAACTCCTTCCTTGATTTTTTTAGTTTGGATTGCTTGAGGACAAGCAATAGTTTAGCTTAAGGGAGTTTGATAAGTCGGTTTTTAGTTGCATTTAAGTAGGTCTTAAGTCTCATTTTCATGTAGTTTTTAGTGCATCTTAGGTCTAATTGCATGATTTGAGCATTCTTTTGAACCATTGTGTTATTTCGAGATACTTTCGGCTCTTTTATGTGATTTTCAGGTTCTTGAGGCCGATTGTGACTAAGAGAAACTAATATGGTTCGTAGATGGTCTACTTGGCGGTTTCCGGATGCGAGAAGATGAGTTTGAGTGCTTTGGGATTGAAGGAATGAGGATATTGAAGAATTTTGTCTTCGCGGGACCACGCAAGATTTCGCTTGCCCATGCACCAAGGCGCACGCCCAAGCGAGATCCCGCTTGCCCCCGCAGATCTGTGAACGAAATCAACAAAACCTTCTGTCTCGCGTGCACGCCCAAGCGAGATCTCGCTTGCCCGTGCGACATAGCGCACGCCAGTGCGGTTTCCTGCTTGCCCGTACAAGCTGTTATTCGCCTGATTTCCGCGACTTTAATTGTTTCCTTTTCTAGTTTTTGTAAACAATATTAGGTTTTATAAAACATACTTTTGGGTAGTTTTTTTTTATGATGAGAAAAGAGAGTATTACTTTTAGAGAGCTCTTGAGAGAAAACTCCATTATTAAACCTTGAATTCTACAAGTTTGATCCATTGAAGTAAAGACTAAGTTTTTCTAATTTCCTCTTTTCCTTTATTATTATTATGTCTTTCAATTTATTTATCAATTGCTTTGTTATTTCAATTATGAGTGAGTAGTTTTATAATCTAGGGTTAAGTTGAACCCTAGCAATGATTAATGCATGAATCCCTCCCATAATTCCAATTTGATGTGATTAATTGTTCTTGTTTAATTGAATTGTGCTTATTTTCATTATCATACTAGGGATAGGTGATTTTGAATTGATTCCTTATGTCTTGTTTTCAATGGGAATTGAATCTAGATGGATTTGTTGATTCAATCAAGAGTATGAATATCTCTATGGGAATAAGTAGATAGGATTACTAGGAATTTATTTGTGATGCCATGTTTAATGTCTCTTTCTTGCATGATTCCATGGGAATAGGTATGATTGCTTGTTTAGGGTAGCCATAGGTACTCGGGAGAGATCTTTGGTATTTTTAGGGTGCATTACTCCTTTTGGATGATTGATTATGTTATTTGGGATGGGAACTATTCATGTATTACTCGTGCTAGTGGGGATACTTAATTCTAGATGCCTTTATTAATTGATTCTACCTCGTGTGCTATTAGTAGTTATCATAGTTTAGTGTTAGTATTAGTTCAATATCTTTTCCACCATTGTTTGTCACTTGTTTAGTTAAATTGAGTCAAGATACCTAGTGTTTAATACTGTTTGTCTCTGTGGATTCGACCTTGATTTACCCTGCTACATAGTTAGGAGGTTAGTTAGGAATTATCTTTGTTAGGTGCGCGACACGCCTATCAATTTACTAATGTAAAAAAGCCATGTTCATCCTTCTTTAAACCACGACGAATATCAACCCACTTGCATCGGAAAAGCGGAATTTTGAAGTCAACGTAGTCAAGTTCTAATATCTCTTCAATGAACCCGTAGTAAGACTTCATTGTCTCAACAATTGTTCTATCCCTTCTACTTGTATACTCTGATGACAAAGCCCCCAACGTAACACCACTGTTTTGCATCGTGGATTTGTCATCTTGCCGCTTCGTGTAAAATGAATAACCATTGATGTCATACCCTTCATAGGAAAGAACTTGCATCTTTGACCCATATGCCAACCATCTCAACGTATCCGATACTTCATTTTCTGGGTCAGATAATTGGTTCATAACTCGTTCTTTAAACCAATCAACGAACGAACGATTATGCTCAATCACCAACTCACGTTTATTCTTCAATGGATACTGAACACTAAGAACAGTCATGTGTTCATCTAAGTAAGGATGAGCTTGTTTCAGATTTTCTAACACTAAATATTCTGCTTTCCTTTTCAACTCTCCATCAAGTCACAATATTTTTTTACCAATGGTACCACAACCATCAAGTCTTCCTTCATGTCTAGATTTTGGCAATCCAATTGCTTGTGCACGTGCTAAATACTGACTTACATATTCAGATACTTCCTCTCCGCAATTGTTCTTTGGACAATACTTGCTTCGGTCCAGTTGGATTCATCACTTTGCCCTTCAAAGTACCCATATGTCTTTCGAAAGGCCACATATACCTCATACAAACGGGCCCACAAAGTTTAATTTCTCTGACAAGATGAATTATCAAATGAGGCATGATGTCAAAGAACGATGGTGGGAAGTAGATTTCAAAGCGACACATCGTCTCTATTACATCAGCTTGCAAGTTATCTAGAGTGTTAGAATCAATCACCTTGCTAGAGATAGTTCTGAAGAAGAAACACAGCTTTGTTATCGTGTATCTTACTTGGGAAGGCAAAATTCCTCGTATTGCAACTGGTAATAAATGCTGCATCAAGATATGACAATCATGAGATTTCAAACCAACGAGTTTCAAGTCCTTCAGTGAGACAAGGTTTCGAAAATTTGACGAGTATCCAGCAGGGACCTTTAACCTATGCAGAGACTCACAAAAACTGGTTTTCTCCTTCTAAGACAAAGTGTAGCAAGCCGGGTGGAAGATAATAGCGTTGTCCTCGCTCCTGAGGTGCTAGTTCTGGTCTGCCCATTTCAGTCATGTCTTTCCTAGCTTTAACTCCATCCTTTGTCTTCCCGGGCATATTCAACAATGTGCCGACAATGGCATCACAAACATTTTTCTCAATGTGCATTAGATTAAGACAATGTCTGACTTCTAAACAATCCCAATATGGGAGGTCCCAGAACTTAGACCTTTTCTTGTATAAGTTCTTTGAGACACTTTTAAAGGGCTTGCCAAACACTATTTCAATATCCTTTACCCGCCTAGAAACCTGTTTTCCACGTAAAGGTACAGGGGGTTCACTCATCTCCACTTTTCCGTTGAACAACTTTTTCTTCTTACGAAATGGATGATCTAAAGGAAGCCATGTACGATAATGCAGGTATACATTATTCCCACAATGATGTAATCGCTCATCAATCATATCCTCATCACAAATAGGGCATGCCTTTGCTCCTTTAACTGTATACCCGTACAAATTCCCATAAGCCGGGAAATCATTAATCGTGCAAAATATCATGGCACGTAATGTGAATTCAGTTTTCGCATGCGCATCGAACATCGAAACACCTTCATCCCACAACAATTTCAGATCTTGAATGAGTGGGTCAAGATACACATCTATGTCGTTTCCGGGTTGCTTAGGACCCGAGATAAGAAGCGATAGCAGAATAAACTTACGCTTCATACATAACCAGGGGGGCATATTATAAATGGTCAGTAGAACCGGCCAAGTGCTATGCTGTGTACCTAGGGTGCCAAATGGGTTCATCCCATCCGTACAAAGTCCAAGCCTAAGATTTCGAGGTTCTTTACCAAAACTGAAAAACTTTCGGTCGATATTTCTCCATTGCAGAGAATCGGCCGGATGTCTAAGCATCCTATCTTTCTTCCTCTCATCCGCATGCCACCTTAATAATTTAGCATTATTTTCATCCGAAAATAAACGCCTAAATCTCGGAATGATTGGAAGATACCAAAGAACCTTCGCCGAAGTTTCTTTCTTTCTCACCCCTTCATCATCCTCCTTTGTCTTGTACCGAGACTCTCCACACCTTGGACACTCACCCAAATCCTTGTACTCATTTCGATACAGCACACAATCTTTTTGACATGCATGTATCTTCTCATATTCCATACATAATGGACACAATAATTTCTTTGCCTCATAGGTAGAGTTGGGAATTTCATTCCCATCAGGTAGCAATTCTTGTAAAAAAGTGAACAACTCACTTAGACTTTTATCTGTCCAACTATGCTTCGATTTTATATTGAACAATGTAAGGATGCCAGAAAGTTTAGTGAAATTCTTACACCCCGGATACATAGGTTTGTCCGCTGCACTTAAAATATTATCATACATATTCGGACGATCGGTTCCTTCATCCTCCAAATTGTGCAACATCTCATCTACCCTATCATTCTCATCATCCACCCTATCATTCTCATCATCTACCCTATCATTATCATTATTATCCTCTCCTTTTTCAATATCAACCTCAACCTCATCATCAATGTGATCAACATTGAAATCATCACAAAAGCTAGTGGAGCTCATACCCTGATCATAAAACTCTCCATGCCATGTCCACCTAGTATAGTTGCTCTTAAACCCACGACAAATCAAATGATCCTTAATTTGATCCACATCACGATACCCCCTAGAGTTATTGCAATCACAACAAAGACACAAGACTAACTTTGACCCATTCTGCGATTGATGTTCTAATGCAACCCTGATAGATTCATCAACCCCTTGTAGAAATGTCGCCGAAATTCGATTACCATACATCCAGGTTCGATCCATATTCATACACTAGAGACACCAAACAAGAACACAATATATCGATCAAATCATTCAAAGTGTCTTATCAAATGCAGTCATGAACATTTGGGTCCTTATCACTCCAACCTAACCCATCCTTGAGTTTCTCATCTCACTAGTGAATGAATGTTTGGTTTTCAATTCTAAGAAAAATCCGGCAGCACTTCCCTACAGTTCTCCAAGTACACGATGAAGATAGTAGGTAAACTATCAACATATGTTCCCAGAGAACGCTTAGGGAAATGAGCTAGATCTTTCTTAGAATCGAAAACCAAACATTCATTCACATCCTAAGTGAGATAAGAAACTCAAAGACAGTCCTAAACCGGGGACTATTCAAGACTTACTCCTAATGAGTAAGCCTCGAACGGGTATCTAGGCAAATGATGCACATTGCAATTAAACAGCACAAACCAATCCATTCCTTAGATTTCCCTCCCCACCCCATTAAGGTATGTCCATATAGGTTTGGTCGTAATTCAACATATACTTTCCCAATCACATAATAACCATACAATAATTCACATATACTTTCCCAATAAAAAAATAACAAAAGGTATAATACATACCTCTGCTCTCAAGGAGCAGCGAAGACAAGCACAACGACGCGAGCTTCGAGAACTGACAAACCGACGAGCACTAAGGTGGCAACTGAAGTACAATGTAAAGAAATGGCATAAGTTTCAAATTCTAAAGTGAGCATTCAAGAATTCTAACTCATAATCGAAATACATAATTCTAAAGTGAGCATTCAAGAATTCTAACTCATAATCGAAACAGATAATTCTAAAGTGAGTATTCAAGAAACACATGCAAGAAATTGATTCAATACAAAACATAATGAATATAAGGAAGTAATTTACAACACTACACAAACTATACAAATTCATAAGCTAGAAACATCCTAAAGTCAATCTCAAAATTATTTCACACATGTTTATCCTGATTTCAATTCTAATTTTAACCCCTTAACAAAAATTACAACAAAAATTATTCAAAGCAACCCCTAAAAAAATTAAGAGAACTTGAAAATACATAATTAATGTAAATTAATACAAAAAAATAAAAATAAAACAAGAATTACATACAATGCTGGCAGCGGCACCAACGGCGGCAAGTCAGTCGGCAGCAGCGGCGGCCGCAAGTGAGAGAGAACGCACCGGCTGCGAGAAGACGACAAGTTTCGCCGGCGAAGTGGGGCGGAGAAGCACCGAGAATGAGAGAGAGAATGTGCGGAACCTACCGAGAATGAGAGAGAGAAAGTGCTCTAGTAGCGCCGGTGAGGGTGAGGGAGCGCCAGCGAGAGGGTGAAGATAGAGAGAGAGTGAAGGTCGACGGTTCGCAGGAGAGAGAAAGTGTGAGAGTTTTGACCCCGTATAGTTTGGTTTTGATAAAGTCCCAGTTATTTGCGTCGCATATGCACGAGGTCCGACGCAGATATTCACCATTTGCGTCGCACCAGCACGAGGGTCCGACGCAGATAGGTCTAACGCAGATAGCGTCTTGGCCTGACGTAGACCTATCTGCGTCGGACCCAATGGACATGCGACGCAGATGGTTCTTTCTGCGTCGCATGTCCATTGGGTCCGACGCAGATGGATGCTTGGAGATGCTTGGCGCAGTGTTTTGGATGCTTGGAGCCTATCTGCGTCGCATGTGCCTTTGGGTCCGACGCAGATAGGTTGGCCAGCTTTGGATGCTTGGATGCTTGGGTCGTGCGAGGAGCTTATCTGCGTCGGACCCTGATGACATGCGACGCAGATAGACGTTTTTGCGTCGTTTGTTCTCAATGTCCGACGCATATGTACTTCTCCTACTAGAAAGTTAGATTATTTGCATCGGACTTTTAATGGTATGCGACGCAAGTTTGCAATTTGCGTCAGTTCTTCGAGGATGCGACGCAAATGGACAGACGCAAATCCTCATTTCTGTACTAGTGATTACTTCATGCATCTTTTTTCTTTTTAATTTCATATGCACCTTTGAAATCAATGTTCTTCTTTTTAGCATCTATCAAATTCTTGATATTTTGATATTTTACCCCCACTTTTCATCAGTTTTTGAATTTCTTTTGGTGGGTATGGTGTATGAAGTTTTAAAACTAGGTTTGGATTGTAGGGTTTGTCTGATTTTGGGTGTTTACGAATTGAATTTTATTTAAAATTGTATGTAGAGAATTTGAAGGGGATTGGGTAGGGTGAGCAAGAAACTAGAATGAAATAAGTTAGTCTTTGGGAAAGCAGAGAAAGAGAGAGAGAGCTGTGTTTGAAAGCGTAGAGAGAGAGGGGTTCACTGGGTCAGCGAACCGCTATTAGCACTAGCGGCTTCACTAAATGAACCGTTAATGTTATTAGCGGTTTTGCTTTATTGTTTTTTTCTTAAATTGTCTTCTACCCCTATCCTACATGGACAGTATTGCCGGAATTAATTTTAGACTTGGTGTAAAATGGGAATTAATTTTTAAGCTAGTATTATTTGGGGAAAAAATTCTAATTAATATACAAATTATAAGGTGCTCCTATGAGTACTTAGAACTATGTACTCATGAACATATCTTTTTGCATATTTCTCAAATATTTAGATCAAATGAACAAAATGTAAAATGCGCATTTATAAAATGTGTAGAAGTAAAATGTGCAAACAAATGTACTAATGTAGTAAATACTACCTGGTAAAGGAGAGTCCTAATTATCGATTCCATATATTACTTTTGGTTAAATACTTACTGCATTAGAAAATGTTTCCTTCTTCGATCAATCTCATGAAATGATCTTAACAACTGATGTGAAACGAAATTTTTTTATATTGAATTATATACTATATTTGGTTCCATTAATACATTTCAAATAAAATCAAATTACAGAGATGCTACTGTTATCCCTAAGTTCTTGTTCTTCCATGGTATCACACAGCACCTTACCTCTCGTCTCAGGCAAACAAATAACCAAAAACCCACAAACAAGAACTGTAATTCCAAACACCCCATAGCTATACATCTTGTTTTGCCTCCCGAGTAGAATCAACACCGGGTCAAAAACCGAGCCAAAGATCATCGCCTGCCTCACGAGCGATGAGGCCGAGTTTCTTACACAAGTGGGGAAGAGCTCCACTGTATACATCAATACTAGATTGTACGCCATGCATGCGCAAAATAGAGACACCACCTCCAGGGTGATAAGTAACCCCTGATGACTATGTTTTTTTCCTAATACGGAAAATACAATGCTTGTTGCTCCACTAATCACGCAGAAGCCGAGCAATGACATCCTTCTGTTGCATCTTGGAACCCAATAGAGGAACGTTAGCAGATAAGATACCAGAGACAATAATGCACTGAATGTTGAGGTCAAATAGATATTGAAACCTAAGTTTCCAACACCTAAAAACATGCCAAAGTACATCAGGCCTATGCCAAAAGCTAAAAACATGGATGCTAATAATCTTTTGACAGCCCATCTCTTTTTGATCAGTATTTTGAGGGATTCAAACGAACTAGTATCGTTTGGCCCCTCTTGTAGATTAGCCATGTTGTTTATGATCACAGTCGAGTAAACTTGACTAGTACTCGATCCTAGTTTTCTTAAGACTGCTATGGATTCCTTGGTTAGTCCTTGCATGAACAACCATCTTGGGGACTCTAAGACGAAGAAATAACACAATAGTGAGCATACAATTCCTGGAATAGAAGTCCATAGATATAAGTTTCTCCAAGAAGAATCCTTGGTTAGATATGCAATACCAGTTAACAGAAATATTCCTAGTGAGAAATGTATGAATCCGACCATAGCCACCTGTGACCTCCATCGCTTGCCAACTCTTTCTGTCAGCAAAACCAGCGTAGAGATCGCAAGCGGAGCGCGACCAGCCCCACTCAGGAAACGAAACACTGAATACACCCAAAAATTTGGAGCAAATGAAGAAGCAAGTGCGGCAAGGGACATTACAAGGGATGAAATACAGAGGAGATTCTTTCGCCCAAGTGATGAATCGCCGAGTGTGGCTAACAGCAACCCACCTAATAAGCAGCCTACAAAGTAGCAAGTGGTTGGTAAGCCGGTGATGAACGGACTAGCACATTCGAGATTCCACTCGGATATGATCGAAGTGTGCACTTTGGGTGAATCCCAAGCCCAGTCGCTCTTGGAGAGGCGGCATATGTTGGAATTATTATTGGAACTGCAGGAGATGTTGCTATTACTATTACTACCTGTGCAATGCCATGTTGGTTGAGCATGAGCAAAGATACTGATGTATGTTTGCTGGCTGTCAAACAATGGTGGTAGCGACGTAAGGATGGCTTGTAAGATCTGAGTCGCGTTAATGCGTCCGATACTCTGCTCAATCATCTCGTCTATGGACACTGAAGGTAGGACTTGATCTTGTCCTGCGGCGTCTTCCATAGGTCTTGCCACATTTTGCTCCATTACTGTAATAAAGTTGAGTAATGATATATGAATGTTACCCTGCAATATAAAGTGTAGTAAAGTTAGAATAAAGAGATTATCATAATTCATAGGTAGAGAGCGTAGACGTTAGACTTCTTGTAATTAAGTGTGCTGTACCTGTGTGTCTTAAAGTGCTCTATTGCTGCAAGTTCCATGAGAAATTAGAAATCTGTTGTTTTATAGCCAAGTAGTAGCAAGGTGAAGAAAAAAATGTTCAATAATTAACTAACTATTCCTTGGTCACACATGCCCTACCAGAAAAAAAAAGTAAAAAAAAAAGACCTCTATCAACAAGTTGTTATATGTTCTCACCCCTTTTTTGCCAACAACCTTGCTAAAAAATGTTTTTTACTAATCACGCGATTATTCACAAGAAGTTTCTCAATACAAAGAAGACTCTCCAAACTAATGAAGTACTCTCCAAAATACTTACTAGCGTGTTTGCATTTGGTAGAACACCATATGTTGTATCAATTATAAGGAAAATCATCAATATATATATATAAAGGACGAACTTTTCGGGAGCATAGGGAGCTCCTCAAGATTTCGAGCTCATAGAGCGCGCCACGTAGGATTGCCACGTCATTAATTTATATTTTTATTTTTTACAAAAATAGAGTTCTAGATGATTTAAATACATATAAGGAGATTGGATAAGCGAAAATTAGTGTTTGGATTTGAATCAACAACCTAAATTATTATATCATGAAATTTGTGTATAACTTTTGCTACGTAGTTCGGAATATTATAATTTTTGTACCATTGGAGAGTGCTCAAAATATGCTTCGAAATAAGATCCATTTATAATATAGTTGTACAACTTATGAAATATTGAGCGCGATTTAAATACATATAAGGAGATTGGATAAGCGAAAATTAGTGTTTGGATTTGAATCAACAACCTAAATTATTACATCATGAAATTTGTGTATAACTTCTGCTACGTAGTTCGGAATATTATAATTTTTGTACCATTGGAGAGTGCTCAAAATATGCTTCGAAATAAGATCCATTTATAATATAGTTGTACAACTTATGAAATATAGAGCGCCGTGTAGGATTGTCATGTCATCAATTTTTATTTTTATATCTTTTCTAAAAATAGAGTTCTACATAGATTTAAATACATATAAGGAGTCTTGGATAAGCAGAAATTAGAGTTTCGTTTTGAATGAACAACCTAAATTATTGTATTATGTAAATTGTGTATAACTTTTGCTACCTTATTCAGAATATTATAATTTTTGTACCATTAGATAGTGCTCGAAATATGCTTTGAAATAAGATCCATTTACAATATAGTTCTACAATTTATGAAATAGATAGCGCGACTTAAGATTGCCATGTCATTAGTTTTTATTTTAAATATTTGAAAAAATAGAATTCTACATATATTTAAATACATAAAAGAGTTTTGGATAGGGGGAAATTAGAGTTGCGTTTTGAATAAACAACCTAAATTATTATATGATGTAAATTGAATTTAACTTTTGCTACCTAATTCAAAACATTATAATTTTTTTACCATTGGAGAGTGCTTGAAATATGCATCAAACTATGACCTACTTACAATATAGTGTTACAACTCATGAAAATATATTAAATTAGATGCATTGTAGGACATTATTTAGTCTTTTTTTTAAGATAAATATAATAATGGCTATAAGTATTAAGTATAGTGTATTATATCATTATATGTGATTATAACATTTGATTATAGGTCCAATTTACAGGATTAAACATATTAGCTTTCAAAACCTCAACCTTACTCAACTAAACTAAAACAATATAGTATTGCAACAAAATTTATTAACTAAAATCTATAGCAAAAAAGTTACATATTAGAGTTTTGGATTATGTAAAAATTAGAGTTTGATTTAAATAAAACATCCTTAGAATATTATAAAGAGCTCCACCTAAGCATGTCATGTCATTCTTATTAATTTTTAAGAAAGTATTCTTTCTGTCCTGCATCAATTAAATTATTACCCTCTACTTTCTTAAAGTATCATTCGGGTATTATTCATGTTAAAACTGTATTAGTTATTGTTAGTCATACCTGTTATTGGAATACCATTTAATTGGTTTGGACATGGTTTTTAAGGAAAGAAAAAATGGGTAGTCTAGCATAGAGGTACCTCTTTAGTTAACTAGAGTATTGAAAAATCTCATTTCATAGCAAAACAAAATCAACAATGTTAACAAAAAATTTACAAAAAAATAAAATAAAAAACAACACGTGCAACGCACGGGCTTCAAACCTAGTATTAGATAAATCTACTAAACTCCAAAACGAAACCAACCCACTTTTTTGTTTTCTCGGAGTAGGTACAGTAACAAAACGCACAAGAAAATAGACCAAACAAGTCAATTAATTTCTTACAAATCTGAAACTATTTTTAACAACATAATCTGGGTTAGAGAGCTATCAAAATCTTCCCAACCCACTAAATACAGCCTCCTCCACCACTATACTTCGCATGTGGAGGAGCTGGTATAAGGGAAGAAAAATTGAGAGTTAATTATGAATCAAGCCTTGTCTTTGGCCGGATCAAGGAGCTTGAAAGGTGATGCAACCGTGACAGCAACAAGGATATATATGTAAATTTCATATAATATTGGATAGATTTTTTTAAGATATCGTAGACAATTTTGAAAATGTCATAGAGATTTAGGCCCCGTTCTTTTAGACTGAGAAAATCTGAAATGAATTGAACTGAATTGAAAGAAACTGAAATGCAAAGAGTAATCGAACTCAACTGAACATAACTGAACTGAAAATAAGTCCAAAAGAATAGAGTCTTATTGTTTTTCAATTGAAAATCTAAATCAGAAATTTAAAACACTTAAAATGCAAGAAACTTATTATAATGCAAAAACATGTGTTCAGCGGAAAAAATAATTTTGGTCTCCCATATGATGGTCCTAAAAAAATCAATTCTCTATATAGTGGACCAAAATGAATTTTCGACCTATCTTATGGTGAGCTAGATTTTTTTTTTTTGAATCAACTATATGGTAGGCTACAAAAATCTCATTTCGATCCACCATGTGTTAAGCGAAAAGATATTTTTGTTTCGTACATTGGTGAAATTTTAACTATATGTACAATGTATTCGGTATGGTTTGATGATTCAACTGAGATTTTAAATAAAAAGGTCTGAAGGTATATTTCTTTAGAGCACACCACGATTGATTTATAATAAATATCGAAATGGAAACGTATATATTTAAATAACTTAGAGAATGACGATTATAACATGCTATTATCCTTATGTGTCATCCCCCTCCTCGCGGTTCCCTTCCCCGCCTCTTCCCCCTTCCCTAGTGATCGTCGTCGGTCCCCTCCCCTGCCTCTTCCCCCTCCCTTGTTGTTAGGGTTTTATTTTAATATCGCAAGTGAACGGTGTCGTAGCACATACGGGTCGAACTCAGGGAGGTGCAAGACTAAACACTAGTTGACTCTAGACTATGAAATAGCTACACATTCCAAATATAAAGGAGAATCTATAAACTAATATCTAAACTAATAACAAAATATGACAAACTCAATAAATATGATAATTAAAACACTAAGATTAAGCATCACCACTAATACGAATTGATCAAAATATAACTCACATCCCAGTTAATCAATTATAGTTTAGGTGAGATTGACATTCCCTTATGACTCGGTCATTCCTCAATACCTAGAGCTCACTTTCGTGATAGCAAAAGGCCAAACTAACATGTATGTTTCCTATTTTCATGGCTTACACACATAATTAGAAGCATTAAGAACCAATGTCAAATAATTCCCAATTTTAGTTCTCACCTATTTTCATGGGAGAATTCAAATCAATGACAAGATTATCTAAATTAAGACCCAACTTTCGTTGATGAACTCAATTAATAAAATAACAATTTAGCATCAAACAAATATTCCTAATCTCAACTCCAACTTTCGTTGATAATATAAAACTAGGGCTAAATTAAGATGGAAAATTGACAATAAAAACAATATTATCAAACCCTAAACATATAACTTAATAACATGGGAATTAGAGAAGAATTCACATGATCAATCCATACTAGGGCTCAACTCAATCTTAGATAAAAAAGACTACTCACTAATCATGGCAAATAGAGCAATAATCATAATAGAAAACATGATTAAAATATAATAATGAGAAGAGAAGAGAATAAAACTTGATTGAATTGAAGATGAATATGAAAGCTTGAATCTTGAATCTCCAAAGTAGCAATAGAAAACAAACTAGGGCAAAAACTAGAGAGAAAACTAGAAGAAGAATAACGTGATATTGAAAAGTGAGTAATAGTTGTTAGATATTCTAACCTAATTAGAAATCCTCTAATATATAGTTATAAGTCCTAATACTAGTAGGGAACCAAAATTACAAGATAAGGAAGCCAAATAAATCATTAAATAGCCGAAATTATCAAAACCGCGTGCGCGTAAGAAGTTCCTGGCAGACTGGGCCAACTTACGAAGCCCATATCTCTCAGAATACAACTCGCCTTGGGCCGTGCAACCTATCGTTGGAAAGCTCTTCAAGCCTACTTTCCAATGCCGCTGGAATTAATTAATTATCATAATCGAGTCAAGAGTTATGGACAAAAGAGTAGGCATGACTCAATATCCACAATTCTTATATTAAATTCCAACTTCATTTTAGCTCCAAATTGCACTCAAAGATGTTCACAATGATCCTTATCAATGTAGCTTGCTTCCAATTGCTCCTAAGTACTCGAGCTTATCCAATAATACTCCAAGTATGTTCTCAATACCTGAAACTCATCAAAGAATACCAAAAACGCACAAAAGGTGTAATATTTCGTAACTTAAGCAATAGTATGCAATTATGAACTATAATGCATCTAAATGCTCCTAAAATGCAACCTAAATACACCTAAAATCTATATAAATTACGACACATCAAACTCCCCCAAGCTAAACCATTGCTTGTCCTCAAGTAATTAGACATAGACATTGGGAAAGAAAGACAACTTACAATATGAGACTACGATAGGGCCAAGCACACAATTGAGAACACGAGAGATGTAATTACTATACGAACCAAGCATCGAAACATTCTCAAGCAAAGCCGCATAGCACGTCATGTAATGCAATCAACTCTCCTAGCATACCACATACCATCTCCCACAAGCTAGACTCAACCAAACCTGAGAGACCTCACTTTAGTCATGTGCACTCATACTCTCATGTGTTTATGGCATAATCAATGTCACTCAACCTAAACATGTCGACTCAAATGAAACATTTACTCTTTAACTTTGACTATCGACTCACTTTCCACTCGAAATTATAATGCAAAAAGATCAGGAGGACTTTTAAGGGTTGTAATGGGGCTGAGGTTATGGGTTGGAAATGTATTTGGAAATGTGGTGCTAAAAGCCGACTAGTGGAGAAAACAACACTTAACATATATGGCCATTAGATGCAAACGTCACAAAAACTTCTACTAGAAGTTCAACAACACATTACCATTAAATCAAGAGAGTACCCATCTTTATCAATTCCAACAAATTTCATTCAATTTTTATTCATTTTTTTTCAGAATTATTTTTTCACAACTTCTTCATCATTCTTTTCATTTTATACTTCCACACTATTTCAAGCAACTTCGTTCACATCTTTTCTTCCAATAATCACCGCAAAACCACAAATACATGCTCAAAACATAAACTTTAATGCTACTTCACTTAGCAAGGCTTGGGTAGAGAAATAATAAAAGGCTAGAGGCTTGTAATGTAGATCGATTCAGAACAAAGTCATGAAAGGCTCAGCGGGGCTAGAGAAAGGATAATATATGTGAAAAGAAAATATATCTGAAAGCTCAGAACAATGAAAAGAACGCCTCAATCATATCCACATGCTTATAAAGTCAAGTGTCAAAGAGTACCAAGTCAAAGTCAAGATCCATGCAACAAATGAGGAACTAATCACACATGAAAGAAACATAACTGACACAGATATGTCAGTTTATAGGCACAAAAGCTCACTTGGGTTAAGATGTCTAAACAGTAAGGTTAAATCAAGCCAGAGAGAGATCAACCAATCTTACCACAAGCAATCAATCGCAATACAATTATGCTATGAAGAATCATGAACGGGATGGATTACGCTTAAGACCGTAGTAAAGATATCAACAAGGTTCTCAAATTGTGCTAGCAATAGTCTCATAGATGCAACTAAGATGAGATGAAACCTATCTAATATGCTGATGCAACTAAGAAAGCAGTACAATTTTTTTTGTTACACGTAAACTCCCACTCCTAGTAAGCAGTACAAACCGTGCAACAACCTAAGAAAGCAATAAAAACTACACTAGAAAGCAGTAAATGATAGAATATTCCTCCCCCAAGCAAGAATGTGCAGCGTCCTCACTGCAATAAAGAAGATTAGAGAAGAAACACATATGAAATCCAACAATCACCGAATTAACAAATACGCCCACAAATACCACATTCCACCACTAAAGCAGCACAAATTCCAGCAGTGAAAGAAGCTAATCAATAGAGTCACAAGAAAACAAGTATGGCATCAGAAACAAAAATTCAAGCAATAACAGAGAAAGTCTTATCAAGAGCATGAACAGTATAGAGTAAAGATGCTTACTACCCAACCTAATGGGAAAAATCACATTGTTATGCTCCTTAAAGACCAACTTGAACCAATTTGTAGCCACGCGCAAGAATTCTGTAACAACCATCAATTAAAGAAAGAGGAAAAAAAAAGAAAAAAAAAAGTTAATAAGAAAATTAGTTGTTAAGAGATGGTGAAAAGTTAATAATAAGAAATTAATTAAAAGGGAAAAATTAAAAGTTAGACAAGGGATAAAAACGAAAAAGGAATGAGAAAATAAAAAGAGAAGAAAGTTAGGAAAGCAGATGAAGAATTGCGAAGAGAGAAGAAACAGGGGGGAGTCGGGTGGTGGTTTGCTGGTGGCTGGGGGCTGTTGTGGGTGGTCGGAGCCGAACTGGGAGCGGCTGCGTGCTGGCCTGAACGGAGGGGAAGCTGGTGGTAAAGGGAGGTGATGGTGTAGAGGTGGTCTGTGCGACGCAGGGGAGGAGACCACGGGCCAGGCGTGGCGTGAATGGAAAGCCCACGGCCTGGCCGTGGTGGTAACTGCTGCCCCGCTTATTCTCTTTCTTCTCCTGTTTTGTTGTGGGTTGTACAGTAGAGACCACGAGCAGCCCGTGGTGTGGGGATGTAGACCACGGCCAACCCGCGGTCTTTACTGCTGCACTGCTACTGGTTCTTTTTTTTTTTTTCAAAATCTCTCTCCAATCTCAAATTCCACCTGGGAGCACACAAACCAACCCACCAAAAATCACACAAAAAGAATGAAAAAAAAAATAATAATAAAGAAAATAAATTAAAGTGAAAACTCGGGTTGCCTCCCGGGAGCGCAAATTTATAAAGGTCTCGCACGACCATGTAATATCAGTAAACTAATGCAGAACAGTTCAGCGCTCTAAGAAGCTTATCATATGTCCCTGCAAACATCTCAGAGCATGTTATATAAGAATGAAAAGCAAAGAGAAAATAGACTAGTCCTAAAAATCTATTAAATCTAGAAAAAGGAAAATCAAAAGAAAAGTTATATTTACAAGAGTAAGAAAAAGAAAAATCGTTAATCTTTTTACACGACTCAAAAGGAATAAAAACTAAATGTACATAAGTTACATGATCACAAGAGTCATTCAAATTGGGAGAAACAGGGAACGATGGGGGATATAATATAGGAGAAAAAGGAATAAGGTCAAGTTTTCGAGAGAAAGGAACATGAGACTCAAAAACAGTTGGTGGAACCGACAAAGACTCTTGAATAACTTCACTCTCATCTATAGACTTCTCCAAGAAAGGATTTTCAACCAAGGGTTGTTCCTCATTCAAAACGTCCTTCTCATCGATCTTCCTCGTAATTTGATAATCATCCCCATAATTTTCTAGTTCTTTCCAACCCTCATCATCATCATCATATATATATTGGAAACTAGAATTTTGAGCAGATTGATAATCATATTGGGGAGAGGGATTAAAATCATTTACTAATGTCACATCACATATAGAAATATCATGAGACGTAGAGTGACAATTAGAACAATAGAGAGTTGTTGTAATATAACTTTGAGGTGAAGGAGTGGAGAATTTTTTCGGGATTGGTCTAGCAGATGAAGACATCTCCCACTCATAAGTTTCTCTAGCCAACCACTCAATTAAATTCCAACAATTATCGGGAGATTAGAACATAAATCTTCCATTAAACAATTTGTCTACAATCATCCTAGTTTCTTTATTTAACCCCTCATAAACCACTAGACACATATCCCATTGTCCAATTCCATGATTAGGACCAAAAAAAATCACCAAGCCTATGATAGTATTTCCAAAACGCTTCATTCTCATATTGGGGAAAATAGAAAACTGCTTTAGAATTACTAGCATGTAAATGGGGTTCACAAAACATATCAGGTAATTGATTAGAACTCATGCAAAAATTGGAAGTATATTGACACGATGTATCAAAATTAGAAACATGAGAATCCAAATAATTATAACCATTGTCCCCATTATAGTGATAATATGACTCCATGAACAGTGAAAGGGAAGAAATTTATACAAAAGTAAAAGAAAAAGTTATTTACAAAAGAAAATAAAAATATATATACAGTGTAGTCTATTAAATCTATAATCAAACTAATTCTAATCCGTAGCCTCCCCGGCAACGGCGCCAAAAACTTGTTAGGGTTTTATTTTAATACCGCAAGTGAACGGTGTCGTAGCACATACGGGTCGAACTCAGGGAGGTGCAAGACTAAACACTAGTTGACTCTAGACTATGAAATAGCTACACATTCCAAATATCAAGGAGAATCTATAAACTAATATCTAAACTAATAACAAATATGACAAACTCAATAAATATGATAATTAAAACACTAAGATTAAGCATCACCACTAATACGAATTGATCAAAATATAACTCACATCCCAGTTATTCAATTATAGTTTAGGTGAGATTGACATTCCCTTATGACTCGGTCATTCCTCAATACCTAGAGCTCACTTTCGTGATAGCAAAAGGCATAACTAACATGTATGTCTCCTATTTTCATGGCTTACACACATAATTAGAAGCATTAAGAACCAATGTCAAATAATTCCCAATTTTAGTTCTCACCTATTTTCATGGGAGAATTCAAATCAATGACAAGATTATCTAAATTAAGACCCAACTTTCGTTGATGAACTCAATTAATAAAATAACAATTTAGCATCAAACAAATATTCATAATCTCAACTCCAACTTTCGTTGATAATATAAAACTAGGGCTAAATTAAGATGCAAAATTGACAATAAAAACAATCTTATCAAACCCTAAACATATAACTCAATAACATGGGAATTAGAGAAGAATTTACATGATCAATCCATACTAGGGCTCAACTCAATCTTAGATAAAAAAGACTACTCACTAATCATGGCAAATAGAGCAATAATCATAATAGAAAACATGATTAAAATATAATAAAGAGAAGAGAAGAGAATAAAACTTGATTGAATTGAAGATGAATATGAAAGCTTGAATCTTGAATCTCCAAAGTAGCAATAGAAAACAAACTAGGGCAAAAACTAGAGAGAAAACTAGAAGAAGAATAACGTGATATTGAAAAGTGAGTAATAGTTGTTAGATATTCTAACCTAATTAGAAATCCCCTAATATATTGTTATAAGTCCTAATACTAGTAGGGAACCAAAATTACAAGATAAGGAAGCCAAATAAATCATTAAATAGCCGAAATTATCAAAACCGCGTGCGCGTAAGAAGTTCCTGGCAGACTGAGCCAACTTGCGAAGCCCATATCTATCAGAATACCACTCGCATTGGGTCGTGCAACCTATCGTTGGAAATCTCTTCAAGCCTACTTTTCAATGCCGCTGGAATTAATCAATTATCATAATCGAGTCAAGAGTTATGGATAAAAGAGTAGGCATGACTCAATTTCCACAATTCTTATATTAAATTCCAACTTCATTTTAGCTCCAAATTGCACTCAAAGATGTTCACAATGATCCTTATCAATGTAGCTTGCTTCCAATTGCTCCTAAGTACTCGAGCTTATCCAATAATACTCCAAGTATGTTCTCAATACCTGAAACTCATCAAAGAATACCAAAAACGCACAAAAGAAGTAATATTTCGTAACTTAAGCAATAGTATGCAATTATGAACTATAATGCATCTAAATGCTCCTAAAATGCAACCTAAATACACTTAAAATCTATATAAATTACGATACATCACTTGTTTATAGTCGCCGGTTCTCCTTTGCCCTCCCCGGCCTGTTCGTAGCCCTCGTTGATCTCCCCTCCCCCTTCCCCGGCCCGCAGTAACGTCATCCCTTCCCTCTCCCCGCAGTCGCGTCATCCCACCCTTCCCTGCAGTCATGTCGGTCTCTCTTCTTCGTTGTCGCGTCGGTCCTCCCCTTCCCTCGCATCGCGTCACCCACCCCAGGGTACCTAGGTTTGTTTCTGTAGCTTATTCAATCTCGTACTTGTCGCTTCCCCTCCCCGACCGTTGTAGTGCTTCAAGGTTCTAGGTTTAGCCCCCTCCCCCGTTCCCTTGATTTCGGTACTTGTAGTTTTAGTTTCTAGGTTCCCCTTCCCCGATCCCCGGTTTGAATTCAAAGTGGCTAGTTTCTAGTTTCCCCTTCCCCATTCCCCTGCTCTAGTATTGAGTTTTAGAATTTAATATCCCCTTTCCCGTTCCCCGCTAGTGTTAGTTGTTGTCAATTCGGTTGGCTCACTAAGGAAGCAAAGTTTGGTACGTGAAGGCTACATACATTTTTTAGAAGGTCGTGCGCTGTTGTTGACGTAGTGGTGTTATGTTTCGGGTATTTGCTTGTTTTTTTGTCTTGTTTATGCTCTTTGTTTAAGCTTTAGTTTAGGTTTATTCAGATCCAATTATGCAACTGTAGGAGTTCAAGTATTGGGTAAGATGAGAGGAGGTTGTCACTTTAATGTTGTTGTGGTTCGATTTTCTAGGTTAGAGATTACAAGGTTTTCGATCTTCGGATCCACAGTTTGGGTGAATTATTTCCCTATAATTCGCCCCTGGTTCATGTGATGACTTTAAAAAATGTATCTTGTGGGAGGTCCCCCAATTTAATTTGGGGCAAGTTTCGACCTCCATACATTTTGAGTTTCGGTCTCACGAGACTCAACTCTGATTACCCTCGAAGTAGGGTCAGAAGTCACCAATGGACGTGACTTCTTTGTTACTTCAATCAGTAGGATCCCAGGAAGACGTTTCTCTTCAAGGGCCCTGAGATTTAGTGTCTAGTAGACATTGGGGTCTACTAGCTGAGTTGCGGCAATCTATTTCTGAAGATCGTCTGGATGGTGTCTTTCAACAGTTTCCTTCTCATATCAGGTCTTATTCACCAAGACATTTCACCCAATCATATTTACCATTGCTCGAGCTAAGTCCTAGTTGGTCTGGATATGTAATAGTTTGTTTTTGTTTCATAGAGTATGTAAGAGCAAATGAAGCTCCTCTAGTTTCAGTTTGCTTTATTTTATGTTTGGTTGTATTAGTGTTAGATTGTACTTCCGACTTTACTTAATGCAAATTTTTCCCGTTGTCAAAAAAAATCCTTATGTGCTCTGTGTGGGCTGTCAAGGGAACTGGTGACCCTAGATGAGGCGCAATCACATGGATAATCATAAAGAAAACGTATCAACAATATAGCTAAGTGTAGTTAAATCTAATAAACACATTGGTGAAATCCAACCAATTTCTAGAGTTTTGTTTCTTTGAATAAATTGAGTAACAAAATACACATGTAAGTAAACCAAATAAACCTGTTAAAATTTTAAATCTGTTTACTTGATGCTGCAAGGGATTACATTGTTTGCTGCTACATCTGGGTTGAAGGCAAGTCCCACAAAATCAGATTTTTATAGTTGTGGTTTGATAGAGCAGGAGAATGTGGGGATAAAGGACAGTTCTGGTTTTAAGCATGGCAAACTACCTTTTAGGTATCTGGGTGTTCCAATCAGTACAAAGAAATTATCCGCAGCTGATTGTGATAAATTGGTCATTAAAATCAGAATCTGGAGCATTAGGAACATTTCTTATGCAGGAAGGAGGCAACTAGTGAACTCAGTATTATTGAGCATCAGTGTATACTGGTCTCAAATTTTCCTTCTTCCTAAAGCTGTTTTAAAACAAGTTAACTCTATTTGTGGAGCTTTCTTATGGACAGGTGCTTGCAATAGCCATAAGTCAGGCTATGTGAGTTGGGATGATGTTTGTAAACCCAAGAATTATGGGGATCTGGGTTTCAGAGCCATTGTTCACTGGAATATAGCTATAATTGGCAAGCTTGTGTAGGATGTTGCAATGAAAGCTGACAACCTATGGGTGAAATGGATCCATGATCGATATATCAAGGATCATAATTGGAAGTCTTACACTGCTCCTCAGAGTGCCAGTTGGGTGGTAAAATATATTTGCAAAGCTAAGCAGATAATTTTATCCACATGTGGTCATGACTGGTTTGACAAACCTCAATATAGTACTGCTGACACCTATATAAAGATCTTGAATCGTGGAGACAAGCTGGATTGGTGTAGATACATTTGGGATGCTCATAACCTCCCCAAACACAGATTTATTGGGTGGTTAGTAATGAGGAAGAGGCTGCAAACTAGGAGTAAACTAGCAGCCTTGGGAATTTGTGATAGTCAGCTATGTTTACTTTGTGAAACTGAGACTGAGGATCACTCACGTTTACTTTTTGGCTGCCACTGCAGCAAACAGTGCCTGATCAGAATTAAAAGCTAGCTAGGGATCAGAACTGTCATTAGTAATGTGCATCAACTGTTGGGATGGAATATAAAGAGAGTAAATTCAGGAAACAGATGGTTGTTAGTTGCAAGCATCTTAGCAACTGCTTATACAATTTGGCATGAGAGAAATAATGCTTTGTGGAATCAAAGTATACATACTATAGATATGACTGTTAAAAACATACAATATGTTTTACAACATAGAATTAAGGTTAGACTGCCCAGGCGTATGGTTGATAGAGACATTCTGTAATACCCCTCATGATTGATTTAAAGGGATTTAGCAGACTACTCATTCTAACAAGATGCATCTTTCTTTTAGGGAGCTCATTTCCTTAGTTACTCCACAGTTAAGCGTGCTTGACTGGGAGTAGTCCAGGGATGGGTGACCTCCTGGGAAGTTTCTCGGGGTGCGCATGAGTGAGGACAAAATGCGCCGAAAGAACTTGTGTAGGTTATTGAGGACAGTTGTTGGCCCTCGATGCGCATTGGTGACAATATACTCGACCCCGGATGGGTCGGGTGTTACAAATGGTATCAGAGCAACCCTACGACCGCGTGTTGGGGCGACCCTAAGGCCGTCAGGCCGAATATTAGGAGTCCTCAGGCGCCTAGTGGGGGAGGATTCTGGGGCTGCATTGTCATAAGGAGCGACCCAGAAGTCGTCAGACCGAATATCTGGAGTCTCCGGCAATCAGTCTTCAGGCTGGGGTGACCCACATGCCGTATGCCGAATATGTGGAGTCCTCAGGCGCAACGAGGGCGTTGCTGTTCTCAAGTGGGGGTGTATGTAATACCCCTCATGATTGCTTTAAAGGGATTTAGCAGGCTACTCATTCTAACAAGATGCATCTTTCTTTTAGGGAGCTCATTTCCTTAGTTACTCCACAGTTAAGCGTGCTTGGCTGGGAGTAGTCCAGGGATGGGTGACCTCCTGGGAAGTTTCTCGGGGTGCGCATGAGTGAGGACAAAATGCGCCGAAAGAACTTGTGTAGGTTATTGAGGACAGTTGTTGGCCCTCGATGCGCATTGGTGACAATATACTCGCCCCGGATGGGTCGGGTGTTACACATTCAATGGGTGTATAGTATATGAGTAGTTGTCTGCGTGCTAGTTTCAGTGTTGTATAGTTGATGTTTTTGAGTGGTGCTGCTGCCTATTTGCAGCTGCAGGTTGTACTATTAATGTTCTGAGCTATAAAATTCTTATTTACCAAAAAAAAAACCTGTTAAAATTTTAAAAATCTGAAAAAAAAAATTAAACAACATAATCAAAGTCAGATAGAAAAAGATCAAAAATCTTTCAATCGTACTTGCAGCATTTTCACTTTTTTAGAAGTTCTTTATTATTTGCAATGTTGACTTTTTGGCAATATATTATCTCTTTCTCTCACCTAGCAGATGCATGTTCTTTTTTTTATCTTTCTCTATGTCTCTCCTCTCCTTCATCTTTATGCACATTATTTTATCGTTACAAGTATTAAAAAATGAAGGACGTATTTAGCAAAAATTAACTCTTTTTTTTCAATTATTCATATATAAAAGTAAAATTAGCCGTTAGTAAACATTTTTATAGTATTATTCGGGCTTTTTTTTATTACTTTTAATATATCATCCCTCTATGCTTTAAGTTACCCTTTCTTATTTGTTAGGAGTATAAATTTCTCATTAAAAGTCACCCATATTGACATAAAGTTATTAGCTTTTAAATTTATTAAAAAAAGTTCAGTCAACATTTTTATTTAAACTTGGAAAAAAGGTAGTCATACACATGACTTTCTTAATAAAGAAAGATCAAGACCTTCTCAATTAAGAATGATCTCCTCCCTTCCCAGGTCAACTCGTCAAAAAATCGGGAAGAAACGTCATACTTAATTCACAAATTGGAGTACTAAATAGTATAAAAGATGGAACTTGTGCAACAGTGCAAGTCATGTCCGAATCTTTGAGCCCAATTAGTCCAAGGTTCCACTACACTTTTGAGACCACGCACCCTGCAAATTCATGACAATTTCTCTTTCCAACAACTACAATATACATAAATATATAATTACGCTCTATTGTTTTATCACATTGTTCATATTGATGAGTGTGAACCTTCACCAAAAAGCAAGCATATTCATATGTGCATAGAGAAGACGCGCTTCCCTCGCGCAAAATTTGTTGCCACGACCATGGTTAGGTAACTATGAAAAATTCGTATTAATTTATTGGGTAAAAACATCTCACGTGTGTGAATTAATATTAGGGAATAATGTCATTGTAAAACTATTTCATGTCATAATTATTGGCGTATTTCATATTTTTTGGAAGTTGTCTCATGTCATTTTTTAAAATCTATTTCATGTCATTTGTAAAACTCTTTCATGTAATTATTACTGATTTCTATGTCATTTTTCAGCAACCTTGTATCATTTTGGAGTTGTTTCATGTCATTTTCCCCTATTTCATTATCAGTTTTCAACTCTTTATATACTTTATCATTATTACACAAACTTGTGTTATTTGTAAACTAATTTGTATCATTTTTCTCTTAATGTTTATGATTTTTCTATTAATGTTTATCATTTTCACCGGACCTCCTTCTCTTTCGATCCTCTTACATGTTCATAGGGGTGTAAATGATGCGAGTCGAGTTCGAGTTTGAGCTAACTCGACTCGACTTGTTAGCATTTTGAGTCGAGCACGAGTTGAGTCGAGCTCACTCGAGTCGAGTTTGACCGAGTTTTGACCGAGCATTGACCGAGTTTTGACCGAGCATTGACCGAGTCGAGTTTTGACCGAGTAGATTTCGAGTAGCTTGCAAGTGTCTCATGTTAAACGCAATCTTATAGTAGAAAAATGTTGAATTTAGGTATTTTACTATTGATAATTGGGTTTTCGAGCTTCTCACGAGTTTTCGAGTCGAGTATCGAGTTGCTCAACTCGACTCGCCAACATCTCGAGTCGAGTTTTGACCGAATCGAGTCGAGTAGCTCGCGAGTTGTCTCGTCTCATTTACACCCCTACTGTTCATACCTCCATCTCTCTCCTCTTACATGTTTCTCCATCAGCTATGTTCACCCCCAATTATCTCTCTTTCCACCATAATTTCTAATTTCAGAAATCTCCTTCCGAGCAATTTCGCTCGAACTTCATATGCTTTGTGAAATCTCTCCTCTCGAAAGCGATTAACAATGAGAGCTTTCTCTCTCCTTGAAATTCCACTTTAACAATGAGAGCTTTCACTATAAAATCAAACAACAGTGATGGCGGAGAGCAACACCACTTTGAGACTCAACATGCTTGAATGACTTCGCCATTGATAGCTCCAGATTTGACGCCGCCATTGATAAATCCTCGAAAAAAATCGAGACATCCCCATTGATAAATCCTCCAAAAAAAAAATCCACCATTGATAATTTCTCGAAGAACCTCGAGGCATCCGCCATTAATATCTCAGAACTGCCAAATCTCTCTCTCTCTCTCTTTCTCTCTCATCAACCTCTGAGATCTCAAAAGAATTTCATATCACGGACATTCGAGGATTCAGAAAAAGAGTCGTAAGGTAGAATTTTTTATTGAATATGCCTTGAATTTTCTGGCACTAGGATTGACCAAGCACGAGGGTCGAGGGGTGAGACTACTCGGTGGGGGAGTGCGGGCAACGCCCCCGAAGATTGTGGTGTATGCAGTTTAATAAATTGTTTCTGTTTTTGTAATACTCCGTATTTTTAGTAAGTTAATATTTATATTTTTTGAAAAAATTTGGCTATTAAAAAGACTATTATTTACTAAAAAGGCTTGTTATTTACTAAAAAGGCTTTTAAAATAGGTTTTTAAAAGATTTTGGGTGTTTAAAATAAATTTTAGCCCAAATGAATATTGGGCCTAAGTTTACTAGTTTTTAAATCCAAATACTTTGTTTGAAACAAAATAAAAAAAAATGCTTAAAAGAAAAATCCAAAATGGTTTATAAAATACAAAAAAGAAAAAAAAAGGAAAAAAAAAAAATCGTTCCAAGTATCTCACGGCAGTGAGGAAGCTTGTCAATACAACTTTTATCTTCAATGTTCTGTTACTTTGATCTATTTACTAAGGTTTTACGGCTATGTCTCTTGTGGGATAATTATATTTTTCTCTCATCTTAGTTGGATGATCGTAATATTAGTTGGATCTTAGCTAAAATTGTTTATCTTTTCTGTTAAATTCATCTTTTAGTTTCCTAGTCCTACTTCGACTCTACCTATCCAACTAGTATAAATAAGGGCCTCCACCCCTCATATTCTACACACCAAATTTGAGAAATACATCTCTTTTCTCAAGTTTAAACTCTCTCTCCCTCTTAGCCTACCCTTTCTCTTTTTCCATTAGTAGTCTTTTAATTTCCAAGGTGCGTGTATATGTAGATCTTTAAATATTGTTCTGCATACGTAGTATTATGTTTTTAGGGTTTTTATTTTCAGATTGAAACACATGTTTTGTGAGTTTTATTATGAACTTGATGAGTTTTATTATAAATATTATGAGTTTACATGAGTATGTTAAATTTATAACTTATTATAAGCATGCTAAGTAGTCTGCAGTTAAATTTATTTTCGATCTGTAAAATATAATGAACTATGTTGAACCATGCTTTTGTTGTCATGCGTTGAGTTGTTTAACACTGTTGTTATTGTTATTAGTCTCCGAATCCATGTACTGAGTTGGATTGTTATATTGTTAGTGGAAAACTTCCTACTATAGTTATTGGTACTGATGTATTTAATCTTCAAGGTTCATGATGCATGCTTCTTGCATAGTACGAGTACTTAACTCTATTATTATTAGCATTATTATTATTACTATTCCTATTAGTATTATCATAAAAATTATTTCATATATTAGTAAGATTTTCCAAGCTTATTTCAAGAACAAGTTTTTTTTTTTTATTTATGCCTTTACATGGCTAAGTTTATAAGTATTATTATTCTTTTTAAAGAAGGATTATTCCCAAAGAATTTTTATTAGATATATGATCTTTTATGATCGCAATTATAAAGAGGCAACGACTTGTTATTTATTAGCAAGAACGGTAGCTATTATTTATTTATCTAGGCAACGGCTTGTTATTTATTAGCAAGAACGGTAACCATTATATTATTTACCCATGTACTTTTTATATAAGTCATGTGGACAAGGTAGTAACCCCTCGTAATAGACTCAGTAAGGAATACTAAACTTGGGGGGTGTGCACACTTTAGGAAAGGTACCTAGGCAAGGAAAAATGATTTTTATTAAAGTTATATATACTTTATATTATATAAGTAGTAGAAGTATCCAAAGAAGGTTTATGAAAGTTAAAGGTTTTGAATGTTTTATTAAATAAAGTGTTTAATATTCCGCATATACATGTACTCAGTATTTTTACTGACACGCTTTTGTTTTGTTTTATGGCTTTGTCCCTGTGATGACCCTATTTTGGCGAGCACAATTTACAGGTTGATATGATGCATACTTCAAATGGGGGAGCTAGTGAGGAATAATAATTAGTCCAGGAGTTGTTATTTTATTTTCCATATTCCATTGTTATAGTTGTACAATAAAGTTTATATCAATAAAGAGAATTATTTCAGTTATTCCGCTGTATTAGTTTAAAGTTCAGTTAGTAGTTAGTATTAAAGCCTTTAACGTTATCACGTGGCAGTAATACTCTCAAGTTTCTCAGGAGTTTTATATTAAAATATGTTTTTAGAAAGAGAAAAATTTGGGGGTGTTACAAAGTGGTATCAGTTTTCCAGGTTCTTTTTGAAAATAAAATAAACAGTCAATGAGAGTGTGGGTAGATTTAGAAAGGGCATATAAGCTAGAGTTTCGCATTCTATTTGCATTTTCTTTTGGCATTTTATGTGCAATTTTTTTTCCTAGCGTAAATACTTATATTTTCATGTATAAATATTTTCTGATTTATATTTTGAAGAACGGAATAAGTGTGTGTAATATTATTCTGAGGAAAGTTCTGGCTAGGAAAGACTTGGTACTTAAGTTGGCCGTTTGTGCCGCACCTCTCTTTCCTGTGAACTCACTCGACTAATTATTCATACACTATAAACCTTGTACTCAAATAAATAAATTTTTTTGATCATATGCGTATATATGCATTCTTCAAAAATTTCAACTAAAAAAAAATTTTTTTTTTTAGAGATTTCGAATAATTTTCAATTCATTTCAAATTATAGTTAAGATTTTATTTTTACACTGACTATTCTGTCAACATGTGATTCATATTTTTACTTATTTATCTATATATTTTTTTCAAATTATAAAGCTGCAATTTTTTTAATGAAGCATTGAATTTTATTGTTTTATATGAATTATTTAGTTATTCATTGTTATATTAGAAATATGATTTTTTTTAAAATATATTTCAAGGAAGTGTGACTTATTGTCAAGATAATATGAAAAATCTTTGTATTTTTCATAAGCAAAAGAAAGAGTTTATTTTTTTTATTATAAGAATTGAGTTATTATTCTGTCTTTCATGGCATTTAATTAAGAAGATACTTGTAAGTTGTGATATTACTATCTCTTAAGGCATTTTTTTTGGCATCGATATTTTCTATGAGATGAAATTATTTATTCAACGTCTTATATGACATGTGTGCATGTGATCTAATTCATGCAAAGTGAATTATATGTTTGTTTTGTTGATTTATAAGTGTTACAAGAACCTATGACTTCAAAGTAAGCCAAGTTGACTAGTTTTGGATTCATTAAAAGTGAAGATTGTTCTGATTTACTCTTTTGAAGAAAATAAGTTTAGTAGTTTTTTTTAAGGAATGAAGAAGACAATACCCTATGTTATGTGCTAAGGATTGTGAAATTAGTCATTTGGAGTTTATTCAGTTGGATGACCTTTAATATTTAGTGACATGAATAAGGCAGGGAAAATTTATGATTTGAGGAAAGAAGAAGTAGGAGATCAATGGTTTATTTGGAGGAATTATCAAGATTTAGATAAGTTATATATTATGTTTATGGATATAGTTAACACTATTTTAGCTTCGATATAGATATAACCTTAAAAAGGTGACAAAATAAGGAATATTATGAGGACCTTATAGGTATATGAGATACCATAATTAAAGTTTGATTTAATTAAGGAATTCTACTCTATGATGAATCGCAAATATCTATAAAGGAGTTATCGTTGTTATAGTTAACCAAAGAAAGTAAGCAAGACCATATTTGAATTTTTAGTAGGTTCCTTTGGATCCTTTTTGTTTTAAAGGTGGAAGTAGAATACTAGAACTCTCTAAATGTATGATAAGTTGATTTTGGGGGATTATTAAGTGTCAAGAAAAGTATTATTTTTGGGAGTAGTCTTAAACTCTTGCTTGATGTTTGTTACAAAGAGTTATAAAGGATTGGGTATATCAATTATTAAAGGAGCTAAGTGACTCTAAGTCTCTAATAGTGGAAGAAATATACTTTTGGAAGAAAACCAAGAGCGTAATAAAGGAGAAAATAAAAGGAAAGACTAGTCAATCAAGGTAATTGATTTTGGAAAGAGTGATCGTATTTTTGTCTTATGGATTTAAGCATTGAGTATATATATTATGCGAAGGAGTTAATTTCATTGAAATGAAGATTATATGAATTTCTGGCAAGATTGTTTATTTATTGTATCAAGTTCTAGTTGACTACTGTTGATTTTGCGAGCATATTAATTATGGTAATTTAAGGAAAATTTGAAGATGAACTTTAAGGAGTTGTAGTTTTGACTTTTGAGGACCTAATTAAGGAAGACTATTTTATTCAAGTATATGTTGTGTTAGTATACTAACAAATTTTGCTTATAAATGATGAGTTGATTTGATTTGATTCGTAATATAGTATGATCAAGGGTTGTTTTGATGATATTTATTGTGAGACCTTCATGAGTTATGTGAAGCTGATTAAATTTTGAGAGAAAGCAAATGTATTTTTTTTTTGAAAAAAAAGGGCATGTTTGAATATTGTATCTTCGAGTCAAGCTTACGAAAGGTTTTATAAAATTCTTTTGTTCTCACTATATTATTAAAGCATTTTCATAATATATTAGTATTTGCCTCAGTCTTTTCCCTGCAACACTTGTCTTTAGTATCAATATTAGTTCTTTGTTATTCTAGACATCAATTTTGAAAAAATTTCTTATTCAGATTTTATATACTTTTCACTTTGTCATTAACTACCCTTTTGACTTATTTAAATATTTTCTATATTATGTTTATCTATTATTGAAGGCATCAAATACTTCTATTATTAATACCTTGAAAAAGAGGTCAATTATCAAAGCTCAAAAGATATTTTCGAAAGTATGATCTATCTAGTGATTTTGTTATTCCATTTCCAGCAATGACTCTTATATTGTTTGTATTACAAAGTCGGTAAATAATTTTAAGTCAAGTCTGAAGTTTTAGCGAGTTACGGGGGCGTAACTCCTTTTTAAGGGGGGGTAGAATGCGATAGAGTTTCGCGCATTTGACCTTAGAACGCTATTTTTGACCTAATTTTTACTTATTTTATGAGTTATTAACTGAGTCAGCTTACTTTTATAGAAAGAATTTGGTATATGTGAATTACTTGCTTTATTTCTTATTTGCTTGCTTCAAGTTTCGAGGACGAAACTTCTTTTAAGGGGGGTAGTCTGTAATACTCCGTATTTTTAGTAAGTTAATATTTATATTTTTAGAAAAAATTTGGTTATTAAAAAGACTATTATTTACTAAAAAGGCTTGTTATTTACTAAAAAGGCTTTTAAAATAGGTTTTTAAAAGATTTTGGGTGTTTAAAATAAATTTTAGCCCAAATGAATATTGGGCCTAAGTTTACTAGTTTTTAAATCCAAATACTTTGTTTAAAACAAAATAAAAAAAAATGCTTAAAAGAAAAATCCAAAATGGTTTATAAAATACAAAAAAGAAAAAAAAAGGAAAAAAAAAATCGTTCCAAGTATCTCACGGCAGTGAGGAAGCTTGTCAATACAACTTTTATCTTCAATGTTCTGTTACTTTGATCTATTTACTAAGGTTTTACGGCTATGTCTCTTATGGGATAATTGTATTTTTCCCTCATCTTAGTTGGGTGATCGTAATATTAGTTGGATCTTAGCTAAAATTGTTTATCTTTTCTGTTAAATTCATCTTTTAGTTTCCTAGTCCTACTTCGACTCTACCTATCCAACTAGTATAAATAGGGGCCTCCACCCCTCATATTCTACACACCAAATTTGAGAAATACATCTCTTTTCTCAAGTTTAAACTCTCTCTCCCTCTTAGCCTACCCTTTCTCTTTCTCCATTAGTAGTCTTTTAATTTCCAAGGTGCGTGTATATGTAGATCTTTAAATATTGTTCTGCATACGTACTATCATGTTTTTAGGGTTTTTATTTTCAGATTGAAACACATGTTTTGTGAGTTTTATTATGAACTTGATGAGTTTTATTATAAATATTATGAGTTTACATGAGTATGTTAAATTTATAACTTATTATAAGCATGCTAAGTAGTCTGCAGTTAAATTTATTTTCGATCTGTAAAATATAATGAACTATGTTGAACCATGCTTTTGTTGTCATGCGTTGAGTTGTTTAACACTGTTGCTATTGTTAGTCTCCGAATCCATGTACTGAGTTGGATTGTTATATTGTTAGTGGAAAACTTCCTACTATAGTTTATTGGTACTGATGTATTTAATCTTCAAGGTTCATGATGCATGCTTCTTGCATAGTACGAGTACTTAACTCTATTATTATTAGCATTATTATTATTACTATTCTTATTAGTATTATCATAAAAATTATTTCATTTATCAGTAAGATTTTCCAAGCTTATTTCAAGAACAAGTTATTTTTTTTATTTATGCCTTTACATGGCTAAGTTTATAAGTATTATTATTCTTTTTAAAGAAGGATTATTCCCAAAGAATTTTTATTAGATATATGATCTTTTATGATCACAATTATAAAGAGGCAACGGCTTGTTATTTATTAACAAGAACGGTAGCTATTATTTATTTATCCAGGCAACGGCTTGTTATTTATTAGCAAGAACGATAACCATTATATTATTTACCCATGTACTTTTTGTATAAGTCATGTGGACAAGGTAGTAACCCCTCGTAATAGACTCAGTAAGGAATACTAAACTTGGGGGGTGTGCACACTTTAGGAAAGGTACCTAGGCAAGGAAAAAGGATTTTTATTAAAGTTATATATATACTTTATATTATATAAGTAGTAGAAGTATCCAAAGAAGGTTTATGAAAGTTAAAGGTTTTGAATGTTTTATTGAATAAAGTGTTTAATATTCCGCATATACATGTACTCAGTATTTTTACTGACACGCTTTTGTTTTGTTTTATGGCTTTGTCCCTGTGATGACCCTATTTTGGCGAGCAGAATTTACAGGTTGATATGATGCATACTTCAAATGGGGGAGCTAGTGAGGAATAATAATTAGTCCAGGAGTTGTTATTTTATTTTCCATATTCCATTGTTATAGTTGTACAATAAAGTTTATATCAATAAAGAGAACTATTTCAGTTATTCCGCTGTATTAGTTTAAAGTTCAGTTAGTAGTTAGAATTAAAGCCTTTAACGTTATCACGTGACAGTAATACTCTCAAGTTTCTCAGGAGTTTTATATTAAAATATGTTTTTAGAAAGAGAGAAATTTGGGGGTGTTACAGTTTTAGTTTCGGGTTTAGGCCCATTATGTTTAGGTTATTTAGAAGGGTACTATATTAATTAAAATTAACTCCTGCCCCCATATTCTGTAATTTGCGCTCTTTCTCCTAAAGGACAATAAAAAGTCTATCCTCTGCTTGTGGATGTAGCTAACACATTGTTAGTGAACCACGTTAATTCTTGTGCCGATCTTTATTTAATTCTTCATTGCTTTATTGCGTTCGTTATAACATTTTCACTTTGATTTTTTTACAAAACTTTCGTTGATTATCTTTTTGAATGTGATTGTGTCTTGTGGTGGTTTAAGTTTTTGACAAGGGGAGAAGGGAGGGAATGTCAGACAGGAGAAAGTGGAGCAAGAGGGAGGAGATGGTGACTTTAATTTTGCACGTGTGGATGGATTGTTAAACCATAAGCTATAGTGTAATAATTATACCCCAAGACTTTATGAATAAATGTTCTGTAAGTTTGATGAGTTACCCTTATTGCTAATATTGATTTTTTTTTCCTAGTAAATGTATTATCTATCAAAAACCATTTACAACCTAAACTTTTCCTAAGACCGAACAAGTCAACAAACCAACTAGGTCAGACTCCTAAAGTCAAAGGCAGGCAACAAAACGAAAGCTATTATACATTATATCATTCAGAACTGATATCCTCTAACCAAGCCTTATCTCTATCTGTAACTATTTGTGGTATAACTATACGTATACGGATTAAAACTTGTTGCTTTAATAATTTTACTAATATTCATTTTTGGATAGAACATCTTTTGAGTTTGTGAGTCGTTCAAACTCATTTCAATTCATAAGTTATTCTTACTGCTTATTTATTTGACGATGAAATTTGATGAAATACACCCAAGATGATGTTGATTTTTGCCTAGTATTAAGACTTATAATTTGAAATTAGAAAACGTATTATGAGGAGGGGAAGGAGATATGGCTGAGGCATTGTTGCCGGAAAGATGGAACTTGGTGTTCCAATTGATATATTACTATTAATTACCGCAACAACCAATACGTCGGAGATAAGGATGGAAAACAAATGAGAGTGATCACTAGTAACAATACACAAATATGAAGATAAGAAATGCCCTACATTAGCTATTAAATTAGTCTTCTGATTCACTTCTCTGAGATTATGACAAATCTCCCAATAATGGAAACGAGAAAGGAGATGTGATGTGCTCAGCTTGTATTACATATACTGACACAGATATATTTTTTTTTCTAGGGGCCCCACCAGGGAATCTCTTGGTAAGAAGAAGGACCCTAATGGACCAGCACCTCTCGCGGGTCAGTCGGCTCAACTACACAGGTCAACGTTTGAGAGTATGGGGGTATAAGGAAATCCCTACTCCCAATCACGCACAAGTACATAGCGGGGTTCGAACTTGTGACCTCAAAGTCACTAATAGAATATAGGAATAATTGCTTGTAATAATGCAACCTTTTGGCCATTCGCGAATAATAATGCAACCTTTTGATTATTCCTGAATAATGCAACCTTTATACCTCATTCTCTTTGAATAGGATAAAGCCGGATAAAACCTATAAAAGAGGTAAACTTGAGCACTTGTCGGTTAACAATTGTTCAAAAGATTGCATATAAAGGTTGCTTAGAACCTATAAAAAGAAATAAAATTACCAATTTTTCAAGTAAAATTTCATTTTATCCTACTCAAAGAAAATTGGGTATAAAGGTTGTATTATTCAGGAATAATCAAAAGGTTGCTTTATTATTTGTGAAAGGCCAAAAGGATGCATTATTATAAGCAATTATTCCTAGAATATATGTTAATATCTTCTGTTTTTGTAAATATTGTTATGTTAGGCAAGTGTATATCCCTACCCAAAATCAGTTACCATAATGTATGTTGTATATATTCTCCTTCCAGTAATGATAGAAGGCACGGATCATTCTCTTTCATGGTATCAATAGTTTTAGGTTTCACTCATTCCCTTCTTCCGCTGTGCAACCTCGTCTCCTCCCTCCTCCTATTCGTCAGTCTTCTCCCTCCCGTCGGCCGCCATGCCTGACTCCAAAACCACTTTCCACTCGGCGTTGGCCATATCCAAAATTAAGAACCACATCCCCATCACTCTTGAGATGGAGAACGTTCATTACTCTACTGGGTTGAACTCTTTAAAATTCATGCCCGCTCTCATCGTGTCATTGATCACATCATTCCTCCCGCCGCTGATAAAGAAAAGGAGAAGGCATCATCGGCGTCTGAGGATCCTGAACTGTGGTCTGTTATAAGTATAACTAGGATGTGTATCTTGTGGGAAATCGGATGGTACTTCCAAGCACGTAACTATACGCTTTCCTACAAGAATTTTACCGACCCACTGTGATCAACAAGGTTCACGGTAAACTCTTGTAAGATACGAAGAAGAATCAAAGAAAATTGGTTGATGACAAACTATATTCACTACAATGTGTTTGAAGGATGTGCTTTACTTTGAACAAGGAGAGAAATCTAGAAATGAATCTCGTAAGGCAAGTTTGTGAATGAATCTAACCCATTCCAATATGTGACATCTCCCTATATATACCTTGGAAGATTTACAGAAGAAAAGCCTGAAAGCACGCAACCATTCAGACGAAAAGACAAGCACGAATTCACGAAAGGAATTGCTTCGTCAGAAAACTGATGAACATGAACCAACGCTCCTCAGTGAAGTGGGCGCTCCAAGGGGGAGCGTGCGCTCCTTGGCTGCTGGGACGAAATTCCAAGTCCCCTGCCCATTTTGTGCGGACGCTCTAACAGAGCGAGCGCTCTACAATGCCTTTTCGTTATTTCCTTCTTACTAACTACGTTTCATTACACCACAACATCGAAACGCAAACATCACATATTATCAACGAATACATTTAACTATAAATGTTCTAACAATCCTCCTTTATTTATAGTATAAATGCATTTAAGTTCGTCCACTTGTAAACAATATAAAACAACTAAACTTATGCATAAATGAAAATATCTTTAAGATTGAATTTCCACTTAGTATAACATTCTTTACAAGCTTTCGATTGAAGTGATTGACTAAGCATTGAATCACCCAATCATACGAAATATTGAAGATGCTACACACATAAGCTTACACAAAAACACATGTAAATTAAAACTCCTATAATGGCCTTGAGTCCATATCCGATTCATGAGTGTTCCAAGCCAAGCCCCGAATTGGTGAAGCGGCCAAACTTCTTACTCACATAGGTAAACCTTAATGAACATGCTCCTACAACATGAGCAACTAGTCAAAGGTTTATTAAGATAGTAAAATCATCCTTAAACATTGTAGAAACAAGCACTCACCTTGGGATGTGACTCTTTGAGTGCTACAAGCCACAAATCAAGTTTGATCCTCATTGAATTCAAGATCTTGCGTTGTACAAGACGTGAATTGAGTTTTCTCCACTTGTGACTTATGCATGGGCTTCATTCCCATCCCTCTTGACGTTTTGTACACCATTTCCCTTAGCAATGATTTAGTGAACGGATCCGCTAGGTTCACATTAGACCGTACAAAATCAATAGTAACGACTCCATCATGGATCATCTCACGCACATAACTATGCCTCACACCAATGTGTCGAGATTTGCCGTTATACACTTGGCTATAAGCCTTTGAAATGGTGGAAGCACTATCACAATGAATAGCAATAGGACACATGGGTTTAGGCCATAGATCCACCTCACTCATCAAATTCCTTAGGCATTCCGCCTCTTTACAAGCCGAGGCTAATGCTATGAATTCCGATGCCATAGTTGAGTAATACATGTTTGCTTCTTAGATGCCCAAGAGATGGCACCTCCTCCAAGAATAAACACCCAACCACTAGTAGACGAATATTCTTCCTTGTTGGTTATCCAACTAGTATCCGAGTAACCTTCTAGCACCGAAGGATCTCCCTTGAATGTCAAACTAAAATGAATAGTTTTATTCAGGTATCTCAATACTCGCCTTAAGGCTTGCCAATGTTCCATACTAGGATTACTAGTATACCTACTTAGCTTGCCAAGCGCGAATGTTATATCCGGCCGAGTACTTGTCATTGCATACATCAAGCATCCAATTAAACTAGCATAATCCAATTGAGAAACTAGATTACCACTATTCCGAACCAACTTGATGTTTGGTTCCATCAGAGTAGCACATGGAGCACTCTTTGATCCATTAAACCTCTCAATCACCTTATCAAAATAATGAGATTGTGACAAAGAAATTGAGCCATTCTCTCTCCTTATTCTAATACCAAGAATAACATCCGATTCTCCCATATCTTTCATGGAGAAACTTGAAGAGAGAAATTCCTTAGTCTTAATGACTTGCTCCAAATCAGTCCCAAAGATAAGCATGTCATCCACATATAGACAAATCATAACACCTTTACCATTATTATCAAATTTGCTATATACACACTTATTGGATTGATCATTTATTTTAAAACCGTTAGCCAAGACAACATCATCAAACTTTTGATGCCATTGTTTTGGTGCTTGTTTAAGTACATACAAAGATTTAATAAGCTTACACACCTTCTTTTCTTGTCCTTGGACAACAAAGCCCTCCGGTTGTTTCATATACACTTCCTCCTCCAATTTACCATTAAGGAATACTGTTTTGACATCCATTTGGTGAATTACTATATTATGAATAGCCGCTAAGGCCACTAACAACCTAATGGTGGTAATTCTTGCCACCGGAGCATATGTATCAAAGTAATCGACACCGTAAGTTTGTTTAAAGCCTTGGACTACAAGTCTTGCCTTATATTTTTCTACGGTTCCATCGACTCTCATTTTCCTTTTGAAAATCCACTTACTACCGAGTGGTGTGCAACCGGGCGGTAAATTAGACAAAACCCATGTATTATTTCCCATTATTGATTCCATTTCATCATTCACGGTCTCTTTCCAAAAAGCCGAATCATGAGACTTCATAGCCTCACCAAACGTGTTAGGATCCTCCTCAACAATAAAACAATAAAGTGTTAGAGAACAAAGAGATTCCCTTGATCCTTCCACTAAATAAAGTCGGAAATCCGGGCCAAAGTCTTTCTCTTTCCTTGCTCTCTTACTTCTCCTAATTTCAGGAATAGAAGGAGCTTCATGATTTTCACTAGCATCAACAACTTCGTTTGAAGTAATAGGATTTGATGTACTAGAAAGATCAATATCAACGGTTGAACTTGTGCTTGGTAAGTCCCTTGGTCTAGGAATTGATGAAAAACGATTCTCATCAAAAATTGCATCCATTGACTCAATCACTGAGTGTATTGAGACAAAATCATTATGATCTAAGACATAAAACTTATAGGATTTACTATGCTCCGCATAACCTATGAATATGCAATCAATTCCTTTCTCACCTAAGGCCTTCCTTTTAGGTTCCGGTAACCTTACAATTGCCCTACATCCCCAAACCCGAAGGTAATTGAGATTAGGCCTCCTACCAAACCAAAGTTCATATGGGGTAACCTTGTTCCTTTTATTTGGAACCCTATTCAAAATATAGCAAGCCGTTAGCATGGCTTCACCCCAAAACCCGTTACTCAAACCCGAGTTAGATAACATGGAATTAACCATTTCTTTTAAGGTCCTATTTTTCCGTTCCGCAATCCCATTTTGTTGTGGTGAGTACGGAGCGGTTGTTTCATGAATGACTCCAATTGATGAAAAATAAGTTGGATCATAATATTCCCCACCCTTATCAATCCGAAATCACTTAAGCAACAAATTAGATTGTAATTCAACTTCGATCTTATAAATCTTAAAGTTATCAAGTGCCTCATCTTTAGAAAACAGCAAGTACACATAACAATATCGAGAAAAATCATCAATGAAGGTTATTAAATACTTCTTATTTCCCAAAGATGGTGTGCTATGAAAATCACACAAATCACTATGCACCAATTCTAGCTTGTTTGATTACCTTTGAACACTAGGAAAAGGATTTCTTGTAATTTTGTTTAACATGCATGTTTTACACTTCTCTACATTCATGTTAACTTTAGAAAAAATCAAACCATCTTTAGACATATTATATAATCCACGATAATTAACATGACATAAACGATTGTGCCATAGAGAAGAAATATCCACCATGTAAATAGAATTCACACTTTTATTATCAATTGAAAGTTTAAACATATTATTACAAAAGTATCCTTGTCCTACAAATACACCACCCTTACTTAAAATAAACTTATCGGTCTCAAACACCATTTTGAAGCCGTACTTATTTAGTAAACCTCCAGACATCAAGTTTTGCCTAACTTCTGGCACATACACAACTTCTCTCAAAGTCAAAGTCTTCCCGGAAGTGAGGAGCAACTCCGCTTGGCCTATTCCTTTTGCCTTTACCGTAGAGTCATTTCCCATGTACAAGACCGGTCCATCATCCAAAGCTTAATAAGTTTTGAAGAAGTGATGATCTTTACACACATGCCTTGATGCTCCGGAGTCCATCCACCAAGAATCATCATCCTGCACCACATTGATTTCAGAAATCATTGCAATAAAATTCATTTCTTCATTTAAAGAAACATCATGTGCAAACTGACCTTGATGGGGATCAATCTTAGGTTGATCCTTGTTCTTATTAGCCAAAGAGGGACAATTCCTCTTCATGTGAGAACCACCACACCCCCAACAAGACATAGCCTTGCCCTTTTTCTTATCATTCCCGGGGTGATTTTTGTTGGACTTCCATGGGCGTTTCTGGACTTTTTAGTCCCACTTGATTGCCCTTCTTCCTTCATGTTGATAGAAGAAACCAGACCACTTTTTGGGTCCTTAGAAACATCTTGAGACCGGATGCCCTCCTCAATGCGGAGATGGGCACCCAAATCTACCAAGGACATGGTCTCCTTCTTATGTTTCAAAGAATTCCTAATGTCCTTCCAAGATGGGGGTAATTTGTCAATGATGGATGCAACCGAGAATGATTCATCCATCACCATTCCTTGTTGTCTAATTTGGTTCAACATATGTTGAACCTCATTAAATTGTTCCATAGCGGAACGACCATTTCCATTTTGTAAGAATTAAAATTGCTAACTAAAAACTTCTTACTTGATGCGTCCTCCGTGATGTACTTTGCTTCAAGAGCATCCCAAAGTTCCTTGGCGCTCTCCACATATTGATAAAGATCGAACAAGGTGTCCGACATCACGTTCAAGATATGGACCCGGCAAATATATTCATCATTCTCCCACTTTTTGTTCTTGCACGAGTTTGCTCTGGGGTTTCAGTTTTCCCTTCTTCCGGTAATGGTGGCATTGGGGTGCTAAGAACATAAACCACATTCAATGTGGTCAATAGAAAATGCATCTTCTTTTGCCAACGGCGATATCCAATCCCTTCAAACTTCTCCAATTTCTGGAAATTTGTAGTCATCTCTTTCAAGAAAGCCATCACTCAAAGGTTAAAATTCTTGTAGATTGTTATAAGTATAACTAGGATGTGTATCTTATGAGAAACCGGATGGTACTTCCAAGCACGTAACTATACGCTTTCCTACAAGAATTTTACCGACCCACTGTGATCAACAAGGTTCACCGTAAACTCTTGTAAGATACGAAGAAGAATCAATGAAGTTTGGTTGATGACAAACAACATTCACTACAATGTGTTTGAAGGATGTGCTTTACTTTGAACAAGGAGAGAAATCTAGAAATGAATCTCCTAAGGCAAGTTTGTGAATGAATCTAACCCATTCCAATATGTGACATCTCCCTATATATACCTTGGAAGATTTACAGAAGAAAAGCCTGAAAGCACGCAACCATTCAGACGAAAAGACAAGCACCAATTCGCGAAAGGAATTGCTTCGTCAGAAAACTGACGAACAGGAGCCAGTGCTCCTCTTTGGAGCGGGCGCTCCTCAGTGGAGCGGGCGCTCCAAGAGGGAGCGTGCGCTCCTTGGCTGCTGGGACGAAATTCCAAGTCCCTGTCCATTTTGTGCGGACGCTCTAACAGAGCGAGCGCTCTACAATGCCTTTTCGTTATTTCCTTCTTACTAACTACGTTTCATTACACCACAACATCGAAACGCAAACATCACATATTATCAACGAATACATTTAACTATAAATGTTCTAACATGGTCTACTCTCGACGCCATTGTTTTACAGTGGATCTTTTACACTATTTCCAATGACCTCCTGCACACCATCATCGAACAGGAAGCAAAGGTTGTTGATGCGTGGATCGGACTCGACGGAGAGACATTTTCCAAGATAACGAGCACTCCCGTGCCGTTACTTTAGAGCAGGAATTTTCTCACACCTTCCTGCGTGATTTTCCTAATGTCTCAGTCTACTGTCAGTGTCTTAAACTCCTCTCCGATCAACTGCAAAACGTGGGCCCTCCAGTCACTAATAGTCGTTTGGTTCTACAACTTGCTCTGGCCTCATGGACGCTTACAAAAATGTCGGCACGTTAATTCATGAAGCCAAACCTCTTCCTCAATTTTACCAAGCACGTTCCTTGCTTACTCTTGAGGAAGCTAGCCTTGCCAAAAAGGCCGCCACCGATGACTCCGCTCTTCTTACTGCCTCCCCTCGTGAGTTTGATGACAAATTTTTCTCTTCTGACAGCAAACCACCCCACCGTGGCAATCCTAAAAATTCTCACTCTCGTCATCATAACAAGAAAAATTCAGGGGGTGGCCGTTCCGACGGCAGTCCCAGTGGTGGTCAGCAGCAGACTGGCAATGGCCATCCTTCTGGGTCCCAACAGCAGCAGTGGCAACCCACTTAAGTTGTTCCATGGCAACAGTGGACGTGGAATCCCCCCCTCCTTGGGCACTTCTACCTTGTCCATACCCCTCATATATCCTTAGGTCAGGCCGAACAATGCTGATCGTCCCTCCACAGGCGTACTGGGCCCTCGTCCTCATCAGGCTTATCAAGTTGATGCTCCCTGCCCAACCGATATTGATGCAGCTTTTTACACTATGACTCTCGCTCCACCGGATCCCAGCTGGTATATGGACACGAGCGCTACCTCTCATATGACCTCTACTCAAGGTAATCTCTCGTCCTATTTTCCTTTGAGCAATATTCGTGGTATAATTGTTGGAAATGACCATTCTATTCCAATTAGTGGTTATGGTAGCACACACTTGACCCCACCTCACCCTCCTCTATCTCTCAATAATATATTACATGCTCCCAAACTTGTTAAAAAATTGGTTTCTGTCCGTAAATTTACTGTTGATAACAACGTTTCTGTGGAGTTTTATCCTTTTGGGTTTTCTGTGAAGGATCTTCAGGCGGGGGTAGCTCTAATAAGATGTGAAAGCCAAGGCGAGATTTTTTCAATCACTTCAACCACTTCTCCAAAAGCTACCATATCTCCTCATTTTGCTGCTTTAGCATCCTCTCTTTGGCATGATCGTTTGGGTCGTCCGGGGTCTCCCATATTAAATTCTCTTAGACGAAATAAGTTGATTGATTGTACTAATTCTAGTTCTTCTAAAATTTGCCAATCATGTCCGCTTGGAAAACATGTGAGGTTGTCGTTTGTTGCATCTAATAACTCTACTTGTATGCCATTTGATACTCTTCATAGTGATGTATTGACTTCTCCAGTTTTAAGTTCTTCAGGCCATCGTTATTATGTGCTTTTTGTGGATGATTTTTCTAATTTTCTATGGGCTTTTCCCCTACCCGTAAATCCCAAGTTACATCCATATTTACTTCTCTTCATGCTTACATCAAAACTCAATTTGAACGCGAAATTAAAAATGTCCAATGTGATAATGGAAAAGAATATGATAATGGGCCTCTCTTCACACTGTGTCAACTAAATGGAATCTATTTCCGATTTTCTTGTCCATATCTTCATCTCAAAATGGCAAGTTGAGCGAAAAATACGAGCCATCAATAATATAGTTCGTACTCTCTTGGCTCATGCCTCTCTACCATCCTCATTTTGGCATCATGCTCTACAAATGGCTACATATTTACTTAACATTCTTCCAAGCAAATTACTCGCCTACAAATCACCTCTTCACATACTCTACCAAAACGCTCCCTCCTACTCTCATCTTTGGGTTTTTGGGTGCTTGTGTTACCACTTTTTCCCTCCACTACTATTCACAAACTTCAACCCCGTTCCACCCCTTGTGTGTTCCTTGGCTACCCTTCCAATCATCGTGGATACAAATGTTATGATTTGTCCTCCAACAAACAAAATCATTATAAGTCGTCATGTTTTGTTTAATGAAACGGAATTTCCATTTTCCAAACTTCACAAACCATCCTCTACATCATATGATTTTTTAGATGATGGTCTTTCTCCCTACCTAATACATCATCTCACCAAACCTGCCACTGAGCCCAGTCATTCGGCCCAACACACATCCCCTTCAGCAGCTCCCTCACACGCTGCTCATTCTTCACCAGTGGGCCTCCCCCCATTCATCATACTCTCGTCCCAGCTCCTCCCTGTACCTCGCCCACAACTCCCTCAACCTAAATCCGTTCCTCTCCTGGCCCAACAGCAACGCTACGCCCATCTTTGCCTAACCCCCATGTACGCCACTCACTCAGCAGCCTATTCCTTTGCCTCGCAGACTGGTTACTCGAAGCCAACATGGCATTACCAAGCCCAACACCAAATATCAACATGGTCTTGTCACTCAAACCATAAAATCTCCCCTTCCCCGTAATCCTGTGTCTGCTCTTAATGATCCAAATTGGAAATTGGCCAAGACTGACGAATATAATGCTCACATTGAAAATAGGACGTGGGATTTAGTTCCTCGTCCACCTGATGTTAATGTGATTCGTTCCATGTGGATTTTTAGGCATAAAGAAAAATCTGACGGTTCTTTTGAGCGCCACAAAGCTCGTCTTGTTGGTGATGGTGCAGGTCAACAGGTTGGCATTGATTGTGGAGAGACTTTCAATCCAGTTGTCAAACCCGCCACCATTCGCACTGTTCTTAGTCTTGCTCTCTCCAAAGCTCGGTAGATTCATCAACTCGACGTTAAAAATGCCTTCCTTCATGGTGATCTCAAGGAAACTGTATACATGCATCAACCCATGAGTTTTCGTGATCCTCAGCATCCAGACTACATCTGTCTTCTCCGAAAATCTCTCTATGGGCTCAAACAAGCTCCACGAGCCTGGTACAAAAGATTTGCAGATTATGTGTCCTCTATTGGATTTTGCCACAACACCTCTGATAATTCTCTCTTCATTTACCGTAACAGTACTGATATGGCATATCTTTTGTTATATGTTAATGACATTATTTTGACAGCTTCTTCTGATGATCTTCGTAAGTCCATCATGGCTCTTCTTGGTTCGGAATTTGTGATGAAAGATCTGGGCCCTTTGAGTTATTTTTTGGGCATTGTTGTCACCCGTCATGATCATGGACTCTTTCTCTCTCAAAAGAAATATGCTGAAGAAATTATAGAGCGTGCAGGTATTTCATCTTATAAGCCATCTCCCACTTTGGTAGACACTAAACCCAAATTAAGTGCTACATCTAGCACTCCTTATGATGATTCATCTCATTATCGGAGTTTAGCCGGTGCATTACAATACCTTACTTTCACTTGGCCTGACATCTCTTATGTTGTGCAACATATATGTCTTTTTATGCACATTCCTTTGGATACGCACATGCATGCTTTGAAGCATATTATACGCTATATAAAGGGTACATTGACTCATGGTCTTCACCTATCCCCTTCTTCCACCTCTACCCTCGTTTCATACACTAATGCCGATTGGGGTAGTTGTCCCGATACTCGTTGCTCCACATCAAGCTATTGTGTTTTTCTTGGTGACAACTTACTCACTTTGTCATCCAAGAGGCAGGCTACCTTATCTCGCTCTAGTGCTGAAGCTGAATATCGCGGTGTTGCGAATGTTGTTTCTGAATCATGTTGGTTACGCAACCTACTTCTTGAGCTTTATTGTCCCATCAAGAAAGCTACTTTAGTTTATTGCGATAATGTTAGTGCCATATATCTCTCTGGTAATCCTGTTCAACATCAGTGCACTAAACACATCGAGATAGACATCCATTTTGTTCACGAGAAAGTCGCACGTGGCCAAGGTTGTGTTCTCCATGTTCCTTCTCATCATCAAATTGCCGACATATTCACTAAAGGTCTTCCTTTAATTCTCTTTGAAGATTTCAGGGACAGTCTCAGTGTCTGTCCTCCTCCCGCTTCGACTGAGGGGGTGTAAAAGAATATATGTTAATACCTTTTATTTTTGTAAAAATTGTTATGTTAGGCAAGTGTATATCCCTGCCCCTTGTTTATAGGCATCAGTTACTATAATGTATGTTGTATATTCTCCTTCCAATAATGATAGAAGGCACAGATCATTCTCTTTCAGTCACAAGGTGAGTTCCCCACTTCATCCACCAAGCAAGCTTGGTTATACTGACAAGGATATATACATCCATAATAATTATTATCACATGCATGGGGCTAATATACAAGGCTAAATACACTACCAATTAATATAAGCCCACATGCTAATAAACTAAAGTAACTTGTTTTCCAAATAACTACTAATCTTGATTTATCGTGTGGTAAATTGATTCGCAATAAAACGTTTTTACGGATTGAAGTTAAGTTATTCACTCTTCCAATCAATTTAGATATTTTGCTTGTTTCGTACTTTGCTCCCTAGTATTTGCAGGTTTAGTATGAAAAGTCTGAAGGGAAAAGGAGCAAGATTATGTATGTATTGTGTATTGTGAATGGAGATTGTATTAGTTAAGTTAGTCAGCATTGATTCTTATAATGTTTATCATAATGTATTGGAAAATTAGCTAATTAATACTGTTATGCAAATCAAGGTTAAGTAAACTTATTATGTTGTAAGTCCAAAACCCACAGGTTTTGAGCAAGATTTATTGTTGTTTCAATGTTAATTGAGATTAGAAAGTGTTAAGCATGTTTTATTAGTAGGTCATAAGAGCGGGTCGTCATGTATTAGAATTTATTATCATTCTTTTAATAAGGTTTCCATGTTTAATTTTTCATGTCTAGTACTGAGTGGTTTGTTGGTTAGGGTTTAGGTGAAAACCAATAACCATAATTGATTTAGGTGCTTGAGTATGAGATTAGGCATTTCATTAGGACTATTCACTGATCAATATCATGATAATTATTTGCTTGCATTCTTTTGGCCTCTTAAATGTTTTTTAGCTCATACCTTAATCAAATTGAAAGAGAATATTAATTAAGATTAAGGATTAAGAGTGAGATGTTGAGTGGGGGTTTTATAGATTGACATTATTCTTATCGATCTCTTTGTTTCATATTTGAGAACATGCATGGAAGTGAGATAATTAATTGTGTGATTTAGATAGTTTTTATGACCTTTGGAAGAGGGATTAGGACTTTTTAAGAGTCTATATCACTTCAATTAGTTGCCTACTCATATTTCCTCTAAGTTTCATTTCCTTGATTACCTAAAACATGCATTTGCTGGTGTTTGATCCCTTTCCCCTAATCTGTTCAGCTTAAGTTCGTCGTAGTTAATCGTATATGTTAGTTATTTTCTGTATAAATGCTTATTTTATTTTAGTTGGTAAATTGACAACGATCAACTTTTTCTTCGGCCTAACTTATATTAATTAACCCTTGCCGGTAGTTAGTATTAGTCCTTGTGGAAGAATGACCCGTAGCTTTGCCGCTTTAGTTAGTTTAATGGTAACTTAGGTAGTTTGGTAAGGAGTTATCTTTAATTAATGATGCAAAAATCCTATATCATCTTCTCATATTGGATTGTATTTGAGTTGGATATGGACTACTTTGTCAATTAATCACAAAAATCAGTTTAAAGGAACTAATTATATTTTATACTATTACATAGATTTTTATTAATAGTTCCACTTGAATGACTCATATAGCAATATAGAGTTTTTCTCATATAAGGTACGGTTGCACTATTTTAATTTGCAGCCCTCTCACAACCCAAAAAATAGACATTTCTGGAGATTAGTTGAAATGGAAACTTAACATACTCTAAAGCTTATTCATTGGTGCACATTAATTGGGTTTATATCACCTAGGACTTAATTTGCAACCATGTCTTACAAATTTTCTGGATATCAATACTATCTTACCGCAAAAATCAAAGATTAACCGTTTTCTCCTTGTCCCTGAGTTCTTGTTCCTCCATGGTATCACATAACACCTGATTTCTTGTCTCTGGCAAAAGAATAACCAAGAAACCACATAGAAGTATTGCTAACCCAAACACCCCATAAGAGTATAGCAAGTTTCCTCTCCCTAGCAAGACCAAAATCGGATCCAAAACCGTGCCCAAATTCGTCGCTTGTCTCACTAATGATGAGGCAGAACTTCTTATACAAGTTGGGAAGAGCTCCACAATGTACATCATAGCCATATTGTATGCCATACATGCAGAAAACATAGATATAAGCTCCATTCCAAGGAGTAGACCTCCAACTTTACCCCTCCCTATGATAGATAGGACCATGCTCATTGCACCACTAAGTGTACAAAATCCGAGCAACGAAATTCTACGATTGCACCTTGGAATCCAAAATAGGAAAGCAAGCAATGAAGAGGACAACGATAATAGAGCATGGTACACCGAGGTCAAGTAGATATCGGATCCTAAGCCTCCGACACCCAAGAACATTCCGAAGTACATGAGTCCGATGCCAAAAGCAAGCAACATCGATACAATTAGGCGTTTTGCAGCCCATCTTTTACTCATCAAAATCTTGTACGATGCAAAGGGATTACTATTACTATTACTAGTATTATTGCGCAAGTTTTGTTGTGTGTACTTTACTATCATCTCTAAGCTTAGGCTCATTTGAGAGCTTGTAGGTCCGCCTAGACTCGTCAATACATCTATTGCATCGCGCTCACGCCCTTGTAACAGTAGCCATCTTGGTGATTCGTACATGAAAAAATATGCCAAAATGGTGAATATAATTCCAGGAATTGAAGTCAATAAGTAGAGGATTCTCCATGAATAACCCTTGCCTATATAACTAATACCCGTCAAAACTAATAGTCCTAGTGAGGAGGAGATGAACCCAAGCATTACTGCTTGTGATCGCCATTTTTTCGACACCCTTTCGGTGAACAAAATGATTGCACATATGGGAAGAGGCGCGCGACCAATACCACTCAAGAACCTAAACACGGAGTACACCCAAATATTGGGAGCAAACGCGGAGGCGAGTGCTGCAACGTACAGCACCAAGGATGAGATGCATAGGAGATTTTTTCGTCCGAGTGATGAATCACCGAGTGTGGCTAGCACCAACCCGCCTAACAAGCAACCTACGAAGTAGGAAGTTGCTGGGAGGCCGGTGATGAATGAGCTAGCACACTCGAGATTCCACTCGGATATGATCGAAGTATGCACGTTGTGGCTGCCATCCCAAGCCCAATCGGACCGTGCGAGGCTGCATAGGTTCGACTTATTGGCGACGCACGAGGTGTTGTTAGTACCCGTGCAGTGCCATGTTGGTTGAGCGTGAGTGAATATACTTATGAAAGTTTGTAAACTTTCAAAGAAAGGTGATAATGATGTGAAGATGCTTTGTAGGATTTGAGTTAAAGTTAAGAGTCCAATACTTTGCTCAAAAATCTCTTCCACGGAGATTAAGAATGGAAGAACTTTCACCTCTTCTTGGTGATCAGGTGCTGCTGGACTTTCGTGCGCCATCAAATTTTGAGATTCGAGATGATAGCGCCGTTACCTCCTTGAGAGAAGGGTCTCCTAATTTTTTTTCGTAACTTTATAAAAGAATTAAGATAGAGCCGCAAAATTGTTCTATAAGGTTGAACAAGAGAAGATGATATATGATGAGTTTATAACAAGAAAAACACTCTTTATGTTATAAATGAGATACTGTTATATAGCATTTTGAATTTACGGAACAGTTTTAAATTTGGTACTGGTATAATCTGTACTCAAATTTGTTACGAAGTCTAGAAATGGATTTCCTTAGTTGAAAACTGAATGAGAACAAAGCATCATGCACGCTTATATATAGAGCCCCATACAAGGAGATACTAAGACCAGAGTGGCTTATTAAAAGTAATTTATAAATAGCTATAATTAAAATAATACGTGCTTTCTATCACTTTTAGGATTATTCGTATTCAATTGAATCATTATAACTAGCTTCCTTGTGAAGTAAAAAGAGCAAGTCACTTAGTGAGATAATATTAAAATACTCAATAGGTGTTGTATATCATGCCAATTTAATTTTTGTGATTCGTTCTTACAGTTTACACTTGTGCCTGGTCGAGTGGTACGTTGTAATTTGTCGTGATTCCAAGCCTTTTAGGTTACTCTAGGGCCCAATTAGACATGAAGCTCGCTTGGTTGTATAGGACTTTTATATGTTGGTTTTGACACATTTTGATCATGTGAAATTGTGGAACACTTTAGTGTAAAAATGTCCCATGAGGAAGGTGAAAAAACCCAGAAATCTAGTTATCTTGTGTGTAGTTTTTAGCCATGAGTATAAAAATATAATAATTTCCACTTTCTCATTTATTAATTAATTAGATTTTATGCTCTTACATATTTTAAAGGTGGTGCTTTCAATCACTACTAGATTAGGAATACTAGCATTGAGTTGAATTCTTATGTCTTGATTACAATTGGAGTTTGAACGTGATGGATTGTGTTAGATTTAAAGAAGGACGTGATATATATCTTCATCGAAATAAGTAGAATTGAATGTTAAGAGATTATTTCTCGTAGTTTTCTAATTTATTGATGGCAATTTATGGACAATCTCATGTAACTACTAAATAGCATCGAGTTCTCTTAGGAAGATTGAAATGAAACGAAATGAGTAGTTTATAGTGAGAAATGAAATTAATATACATGTATACATTTATTTGTGGCCCTAGAGAGTAAGTTGCATCCTTGATAATGAGTGGAGAAAGTGCTAGTAGAGGCGCTCCACATTCAGGAAACAAGTTTGTTGTGCTTTCATATGTGTTACCGTTTATGGCACTTGGAAAGCAAGAATTAACAATGCTTTGTGACATCATGATGTGCCTACTTGGTCCTTATTATTATTACTTGATGCAATGACACTATGTTTAGAATTAAGAGATAATTAACAGATAAAGTTAGTGTTCATAATCGGTTACGTTAATCCTTCTTAATTTGTATTGGAATTAATCAGGTCATTTCATTAGTTGTAGTTATGTTGTTTGGTGGGATGCATCATGTATTTTGATGGGTTGATGTTTTAGAAGATTGGTGCTAGGTTCTTCCTGTGGGTGTCGATGGGAATAATCTTATGTGATAAAGTCTTGATTGTTTTTATCCTAGACAACTAGAATTAATTCTTATTAAGTTGCGAGTTTTTTAATTCAGAGCCCAGTGTATAATTAATCATAGACGATGCAGCTTTTGCCAAGGATTCCACGACGGCCATTGATAAGGTTATTTTAGTAGCTTAGTGGGCTACGTGGATTTATACTTTGGTGGTATTTCTTGATACTACGTGCTGCAATTGATCCATTTAGATGTTTTCAGGTCTCACGGTAATTAGTACGTATATTAGCCATTAGCAAGTGCATTGCGGAGTCATTCATATATGATTTTGTCCGTAGTGCTTCCAATTGACTACATCAACCAATGCCTCCACCCAAAAATAACAATAAAACATATACAAAAATAATTTCTCTATTTTTTTTAATTACAACATATATTTTTAAGGTTAAACTTGACAAATTTTAACCGCATATATATCCAAATGTAATCAATATTAATTATTATCAAGTGGTATATTGTTAGATTCGTCTTTTTATAACTTTTGGTTATACCAAATTAGCAATCTTAATAATCATAGTCTGTATTGAAGTACGTAAAAAAGATATGTTGCAATTAAGAAAGAACAGAAAACGTATATATAGAGATGAATTTGAGAAGGGACGAAGGCTTAGAGCATTGCTGAGAGAAACAGATCTTGTTTAATTATTGTTTCACTGAACCTCCATTATTTACGGTTATTTAATCATAACTTTGCGTGAAAACTGCATATTTTATGTTTAGATTATATAAATTGCATACAACCTCCACTTTTAGTACTTGTAATGTTGAAAAGTGCACAAGAATCAAAGAGAGGAGCGAGATAGTGAGAAATAAAAAAAAATTGTACTAGGAGAGAGAAAGAAAAAAATATATTGTCAATGTTGCAAGTACTAGATAACTTTCTAAAATAAAAAAAAATATTGTAAGTATTAAAAAAAAAGTATTAGACTATAAACAATATAGTGTATCCGCAATTGAAATGTACAGTCTAACTTTAATTATGCAATTTCTTTCTTATTTATAAATATGTGAAAATGACTTCATATATAGAACATAGAATATATTTTACTTATTCTCTTTTTTTCTAAAAGCTTAAAACCACTAGCTACTTTGGTGTTGTTGAGAATATAATTTATGAATATATACTACGACAAATATTTATTTCTGCTAGGGTTGAAGCAGAAAAAGATGAATGAGAATGCGACATGCATTAGTGTATAGTGATGTATGTAACTAGTTTTCATGTCCTTAAGTTGGCAACTTTTGCCAAGGAAACATTATTATCCAAACAAATTAGTGAAAAAACCTAGGTACATCGTACGTCGCATTGCTCGATAGCATATGTATGTAATATATATGTATATAGTCAAAAACCCAAAAAAGTTAGCACAGGCCACTTTTTCCCTACTGCATCATTTCCGAATTCTATATTAACATGCAAATCATTATCTTATCAACTTGGATGTAAATTATTAAGCTTGAGTCATTGTTCCAGATCTTCGTTGGAAACTTCGTAGAATTGTTAGCACTGCATGTCTGCATCATTTCCGATTTCCGATTTAATGATAACATGCAGAGGGATACGTGATTATTATGGATATTAGTGTTACTCGCTCTACCCCCCTTTCGGCGGCTGAAATTTTCTTCGTCCGCCACTGCCTCCTAGATCGACCACCACAACGCATAAAAAAACTCACTACATTTCCTCGCTCTACCCCCTATACCAGTGGCGGAGCCACGTTGTGTCATGGTGGGTCACGTGACCCACCATTATTTTTCAAAAAAATGGAGCGGTTTATAAAAAAAAAAAAAAGAAAAGAAAAGAAACAGAGTTGCAGTCTGCAAGCTCCAATCTACACGCTAAGTCTCTCTTCCTTTCCCCTCTCTCCTCTCTCCTCTCTCCTCTCTCCTCTCTTCCTTGTCCCCTCTCTCTGAATCTCTCTCCTCTCTCCTCTGTTCTCTGTTATCTGTCCTCTTTATGAATCTCCTTTGCCTCTCCTAAAATCAAATAAATGCAGATTTGTAAAATTTATCAAGATGACTACTCTACTCGGACATCTCCCTACTCTTCTCTTCAGTCTTCTTCTTCCTCTCATCCTTTAACTTCTCTACTCGGACTCAGTACTTATGGTGTTTGGCACTTTGGCTACCGCCTGAAACCCCTGAGTCGTGAAGCGCCTGAATCGACTTTCGACGGATCGTTTGATGTTGAAGATTTAGGGTTTAATCGTTTGAAGGATTGAGAAGGGTTTCGACCTCGCAAGAATTCGATTTCGGAGAAGATTGCTCTCGCTAAACGTCAGGTGAGTTTTTTTTGTTTCTTTGAATTCAGTTTTATTGGTTTAGTTTTTAGTTTGTAGAGATTTAGTTAAGTTTGCCGTTGAATTTTTGTGTTAATTGTTGTTGAAGATTGTTTATTTGGCAATTTGTGTGTTAATTGCAGTTGAATTTGAATTTAGTTCAGTTAGGGCTATGTTGTTTAGTTCAGTTAGGGCTTCGTTGAAGATTGAATCATCTCTGCCGCCTGCTTGCTTAGTTGCATACTTGCTGCCGCTGGTAATGGAATGGTATTATAATCTTGACAAATGACAACATGATTATAATCTTGCATACTTGCTGCCGCCTGCTTACTTGATTAATTTGTACAAAGATTGTGAAAAATTAAATATCAATTAGCACCTAGAATTCAATATGAGCAATGTATTTAAACACTTAGAGTTCCAAACTTGATTACCTTATAGTTATAGATTTACAGTGGCTAAATGCCTAAATTTATTGTTATTAATTTATATTATTGTTGGTAATTGATGGTATAACTTATATTATTGTTGTTAATTTATTGTTGTTATATTATTGACTTATTGTTGTTAGTTTATTGTTGTTAATTTATTATTGTTATATTTATTGTTGTTAATTTAATATAATTTGTTACATTGGCTAATTGGTGAATGATGACTATGACGCTATGAACATTGGATTAGCTTTGAAGGTTTGATTGATTGTGTTCAGGTAATGCACCAAAACCCTTGTTTTAGGATTTTTAGAATTAGACCTATCATGTGAAGTTTTCGGAGAGGCCACGAATGAGCCTTTGGTTTTGTGTGTTTTATGTGCTGGTGGAATTAGTTGGAGATGGATAGGATTTCCCTCTAATCACTAGTGGAAAAAAAGACAATGGCTGCGGTGCAAGGGCTGCGGTTTATTGAAAACCGCAGCCCGTAATGTGAAGGGCTGCGGTTACCCCTAAAACCGCATCCCTTCACTTTCCTTTTTTTTTTCAAGAAATTTGCGCGCATACTGCATACCACATACTAAACCCTAACTCTTCTTTCTCTCCCCATTCCCTGATTTTTCCTCTCTCACCTCATCAAACCCCCATCCCTCTCTCTCTCTCTGTCTCTCTCTCTCTCTCTTCGCATCGATTGGGAAGGCATGGCTAAGCTCCTTGTCTCCGAGGAAGCTCGCAAAGAGTTCTTCACTCTTAGCCGCACTTTTGACGAGGTCAACTCTCAACTTCTGACCAAGTTCAGCCAGGTTCTTCTCTCTCTCTCCTCTTTTTTTTTCATCGTTTTTATTGCTTTCACTTCTCCAATCTGTGTTTTTTAACCTAATTTCGTGTATTACATTTTCTTTTATGTTGATTTGTATTCTTAGGGCTCAATATAATGCACGCCTCTTCGATTCATTCTTCGTGATTTCTGAAATGCGGTTTTTTTAACCTGATTTCCTGTTTTATATTTGCTTATTTGTTGATTTTGATTCTTAGGGTTTAATATAATGTCCGCTTAATGCGATTTTTTTTGTTGTTGTGAAACTTTGAGTTTTGATTATGGATTATTTGGATTTTCCTGATGGTTTTTGGATTTGGTGAGAAATTGGAGGATGTTAAGATTAAGGAGGTGGGTAGTGGTGAGAAGGGTGATGGTTTAGGGTGGAGAAGGGGTTTTGGGATTGGGGAGGAGAAGACTGTTAAGACTTGGAGGAAGCCAGAATCGAGTGATGCTGTATCTTCTCCTTCCGGCTCGAGGTTTAATTCTGTTTCCTTTGAGTTGTGATTAAATTTATGTTTATTGTTTTTTGGTGTTTCTTGGTGGTTGTGTTGTTTCTATAATTGTGTTCATGGAAGATTGCATCATTTAGTAGACTTGCAATTTAAGTTGAATCACATTTGCAATTTGCATTTGATATGATCATTAGGGAGGTTGGAAAAAGTTGCTGCAATGGAGAATAATGCGTGTAATGAGGTCATAGTTGATTTGCAAAGAATCCCATATTTGACATTCCAAAAGCTGATTAGTTACTGATTCAATATAGTTGTAGTTGAACCAACAATAATGCAACAGTTCTAATCCGAATGGGATGGGGTTGGCTGGTTTCTTCTTTGTGACCGAGAGTAAATTATCTCTTTGTTTTGGAGATTGAAAATACTAGAAGATTTTACAATTTACGTGTCGGGGTAATACAATTACAAAGTATAGCACTAATTTTCGGTGGGAATCATTTGTTGAATTTGAGAGTGAACTTTATACTTGTCTCATTGGTTTTGAGTGGTTTTTGTTTGGCGAGGCTTATGATTGTGCTTTACTTATATGCGACAATTCGGTCAAGTTATTATCTATCTACCGCATTAAGCGGACAACTCGCTAAGATGGAAAGATTTCTCTCACAATTTGTAGACTTGTCCACATTATTGCTTATGTTTTGAATTTCGATGAGTAATTTGTTATCCTCTTTTTATACTAAGATGTGATTTTGTTTTCACTAGCATTGCAATACTTAAAATGACAACTTTTGATCCGGATGATGAGTATATAGCTTCGGTATCTGGTTGTTCTTTTTATCAGGCCTCGGCCCCATATTCTAATTGTTTTTTTTACTATAGCACTGAGCTTAATCTTGGTACTTATACTTTTATTTGCTGACTTATATATAAACTCACCTTGGATGATTAAATTATTGATGCTCGAAGATTAATTTTTCGCGAGACGGTTTTGAGGAAAAATCCAACTGTTCCCTTTGAATCTTATTATGTGCTTTGGATGGGAAAGTGTCTTCTAATTCAGCCCAACTTCCGTCTTGGACCCCTTTTAAGCAACGTGACATTCACAACAAATTTAGGGTGCCACTTGGACTTACTTTATCCTTGACATTCCTCGTGGTGCAGTGGTGGGAATTTGCACTTCAAATTAACATCAGAAGAAAAGGTTGGTTATGAAATATATGTGAGATATGGTGGGCTTCCATCTGCTGATATATGGGATTTTTACTACATCGACCATACGAACAGCAGCACACACACACGCCCCTCTTATAATCACCAATACCAACATCAAGAATTCCCATTTTTTGGTTTCTCTACCCTCAAGGTTCAAACTTTATAATATATCCATACTTTAATTTTCTGGGTTGTTACTATTTTTATATGCACACTTATAAAGTTTCTTTCTTTGATACAGAGAAATAATTCAAAATGCAGAAATTTATCTGGGAAATAAAGCAGTTATGCTAGAGGTCAATTTATTTCCAGTGAATTCTAGAAAGTTGATCACTTTATTAGCCGAAAATTTCAAGCAGGTAATACCTCATAGTTGCTTTGTTTTTGGAAATTATGATAATTTACATTGAATTTGAGCTCTACATGTGAGATAAGTTTATGTTTTTAAAGTTAATGTAACATTTGCATATGTAATAGGGAACAAAAACGATATCTAGATAACAAATAATGGGATTACATAATTGAATTTTCTTACTATTTTGTAGTTGTTTGATTGGTAGTTCAACATACATCATCATAATAACATTTGTTTTGATAAGAGTAGTTCAAATGAAATTCATGATGTAATTGTAGAGCATATATGAATGGTTTATCTCGATTTTCGGGTTTCGAAGTGCATGTTTGAACTAACTTTTTATGGATTTTATGTTTTGAGTTACCTTTGGTTGGGTTCAAATCAAGTTAGTTCTTGACACTCTAGAATTACAAGTTCTAAAAATAGTATGCACTATGCACTTGATCTTCAGTGTTGAGAGGCACAAGTTATGACTCTTTGTATGATATCTCTGTCTATTTTGTTGAAAGAGTTGTGGTTTTACCAACTTGTGTGCTTCCATTAACTGAAGAAAATGTGGAGAAAATGTGGGGTGGTAATACACACACAGTCCCTGCACACACACCCAACGGACCCTCGCTCCACTGCCCCCTCCCCCGACCCTCTTTGTACCCCCCACCCCCTACATAGCCCCGTACACCACCCCCATGCACGGATCCCCCTCCCACGCCCCCCGCACATGTACCCCCTCCCATGCACGGACCCCTTGCTCCACACCCCCCACCTCCCCGCCGTACCCCCCATCCCCTACACAGCCCACCACCCCCATGCACAGACCCCCCTCCCCACGGCCCCGCACACCACCCCCATGCACTGGCCCCCCCTTCCCACGGCCCCTGCACACACACCTACTGACTTTGATTAATTTATAACACTAGATTCGAAAACGATTCACAATTTCTCTATATATGTATAAACAACATAATTTGCAATGAAAATTGATACTTATATATATATATATATATATATAACAGCCCAAACTGATTTTTGTGTTTAATTTTTCCTAATTTTGGGGATTGATGATTCTAGGCCTTGATTTCTAGTTGAGCTTGTGTTATGGCAGTTCTGGTGATTAAGCTTCTCATATTGAATTCGTTGCCTGAAATCATTGTTTTAGAGTTTTGATTATGTTGTGTCGTGTGTAGAAAGTGGACATTGTCTGGGAGCACCCGAAGTATACTCCACCATGGGTCACCAAACTCAAGGGGACCGAACTTTAACGGGTTGTTAACTGCCTAATGGACAACTACAATTTTGGGCCTGCAAAATTGGAGTCTATTGAAGAAGGGAGTGAGGATGAAAATAGGGGTAATCTATTTTTGTAGTATGTTCACTACACATGTAATGTAATCTATATTTGTGTAAAAAATATAATTTGCAATGAAAAATGATACTTTTATATATATAAAATTGTTTGGGAACATTTAGGACTAAAAAATGCAAAAAAAAGGAAAAAAAAAAAATTTTATTTTTTTTGGGTCACAAGGGCTGCGGTCAGGACAAAAACCGCAGCCCTTAGCGCATTAAGGGCTGCGGTCAAGGCAAAAACCGCACCCTTAACCCACTAAGGGCCGCGGTTTTTGTCCTTAACCGCAGCCCTTAACCCACCAAGGGCTGCGGTTTTTGCCTTGACCTGACCCTTAACGCAGCAAGGCTGCGGTTTAAAACCGCAGCCCTTCTTAAATGCCAAGGGCTGCTAGTCTAATGGCTGCGGTCAAAAAACGCAGCCCTTGGGCCCCTTTTGACCGCAGCCCTTGAGCTTTTTTCCTCTAGTGAATGTTAAATTATTTGGTATATATGCATAATGCGTTGATATGAGATTTCCCTCTAATCTCAAGTTTTTTTACTAAAACTACACCAATACATGCTCTAAATCCTCCTTCTATACAAAATTCTCTCACTTCTCAATCCATTGAACAAAATCCTCCCCCTTCTCAATCCAATGAACAAAATCATGGATTATCCTGTATGGGTACGCGTATTCGAACCCGTACCCGTATCCGTTTCTGTGCAACCTAGTAGGTAGTGACCCACCATTCATAAATTCCTGGATCCGCCACTGCCCTATACCTAGCCCCTGCATGAATGAACACCCGGTGATTGGATAACCCGTTGTACACTTAGTCCGGATTGAAGGCCTTAAATCCGGAAAATATATACTTCCTTTGTTTCTTAATAGATGCATCATATTAACTTTTGACACTATTTGGATATCAACTTTGGCCATTTTTAGTTACTATTTTGTAAAAATAAATGTCATTCTTTTAATTGTTGTTGGGTCAATCTTAATGTATATTTTCACAATGATATTTTATAATTGTTAATAATATATAATTGAAGGTATTGATGGTCAAAGTTGTTCATCCGCAAGTGTGTGCTTAGTTAATACTGTATATAATTTTGAAATGGAGGAAGTACTGTATATAATTTTGAAATGGAGGAAGTATATAATAAAGTTTTGAAATGTGAATAATTGATTTTAAAATCCGCGCAAAGCTAATTCGTAAATTGAAACTCCAAAAAACCCCATTTCAGAAATCTTCTGCAATGAAGGGTTAATTTGTCTCAAATTTTTGGTTAAAAGTTAACGAAGTATTAATGGGAAAAGTTATTATTTAAGAAAAATGGAAAGTTGTGAGTCACCTGTAAGCGTCGTAGAAGTATCTAGTATCTCCGATCCAATCATCTGTCTTCAATTTGTTCTTTACAATCAGCACACTAAGCCTACATTTGGACAAATGATGACAGCTCAGAGAACTTGTAAATCTATGCATAAATTAAGTCTTCTATAATCGCAATTAATATGGTGAGAAATTATTTTTTTCTACTCCATTCTAACATAAAATATTTGTTAAGAGTTTAGGACATTAATTAAAAGAGAAATTTATCGGAAACAACCTTTTATAAGCCAATTTTTGTCAAAAACAACCTTTTAAATTTTTTTTTGTCAAGACAAGCCTTAAACCAAAATTTTTTTGTCACACTAAACCCGCTGACGTCACTCCAGTATTAACCTTATTTCTCCGGCGTTGACTCAGTTAGATTGAAAAAAATCCCTCCCACACCATTTTCCTCCAATTCTTCAGCACTCGAAACGATCTTCCTTCCCTTTGTGCTCCCTATAAACACAATATTTCTTGTTCCTTTATCTCTAGAAAAACCCTAACTATAATTTGGTTCAAGTGCTCTGAAGTCTGTTCGAATTAAAGGTAATTTCTCATTTCCTCCATGAAACTTCTGAAGCCAACAAGTTTAATGTAATTGAAGTCAATTTTTGTTTGCTTGTCAATTGTGTAATTTCTTCTAATGACCTGTAATTCATGCTATGGCAGCAACAATAGTAAACCTGTATTCTTGCTCTTCTTTGCTCTACCATTCTGCTCAGGGGTTTAATGTGATGGCAAGGAGTGGGCCAGGAGGGCAGTACGAATCGAACACAGCGGTGCTAGCTGTGATGGCCAGGAGGTGGCCTGGGCAGGGGCGTGGCTAACCCACTGTCTCGATGGCCAAAGACGGGGGAGGCGGGAGGTGGGCTGTGTGGCTGTTGAATAATTTTAATTTGGGATTGAATAATTTTGGGTTTTAGATGGTGGTGGAGATGGAGGTGGAGGGGGTTGGGTGGAGAGAGAAAGAAGATGATGACGAAGGAAGGAGGGAGACTCTGAAAGGGAGGAGACGAAGGAGCCGTGATGACGCCGGCATGTGGTGGTGGTATGGTCCGGTGGATTTCGGTTCAAGGTGGTCGGTGGTGGGTAAAAAAATTAAAAAGAATGATTGTAATATGGATCATTAACTGAGTCAATGTCGGATAAACAAGGTCAATGCCGGAGTGACAATAGCGGGTTTAACATGACAAAAAAAATTGATTTAAGGTTTGTCATGATCGACAAAAAGAAATTTAAAATATTGTTTTTGACAAAATGTGGCTTATAAAAGGTTGTTTCTGACAAATTTTCCAATTTAAAAAGATAAGTTGTTATGTGATTATTAAGTGTTATTTTATCAAAAGGTAGATGTGATAAAAGTTAGTGATGTATTGATTTTTTCCTGTTGGAGGAGAGTAAAAATTGTGCATTTTTTATTAAAAGAGATATAAATAGTATGGGACTCATATACATTTTACTTTTGAGCCAAAGGGATGTTAAAAAACTACTCGCTCTGTCCCATAATATAGTACTTGTTTCCTTCAGAGTGGTCAAACTTTAAAATATTTGACCAAATATTCTCGTTATACAAAAAAAATCATGTGGGATCATGTTAATTCGTATTAATTAATGTGTATTTTTATAATATTAACTTTTTATATTTCTTATTAATACATAATTTAAGATATCGAAGATCAGATAAAGATACGTCTTGAAGACCGTGCACAGAGAATAGCACTATATTATGAGACGTAGGGACGCTAATTTATGTAAGATGATACTAAATATTGATGCAACAAGCTCAAAAATAGCATGCACACTTCCATACCATAGTGGATCATGAGGGAAGAAGACAATAAGCGCAACCATTAGACAACAAGGCGTACGTTGTTGCAACAAGTTCATAATAAGCAATTTAAAGTGAGGTATAGTTTTCAATAATTGTAACCATTACTAGAACAATGTATAGAGAAAGCACTACTAGAAGTTCCTTAATCTAGAAGGTTGACGTGGTTTGCATAAACTTCAAATAACCATTGTTTCCCTACATCAGAATATATAGTGACGGAACAACCAGAATATATAATGACGGAACAACAGCAAAATATGACAAAAAGATATTCTAAATTACCACCTAAAAGAAACCAATTAAATGGCCATTAGGACAAGCAATATACACTTCCTACTAACTAAAATTATATTCTTTCATTAACTGAATGCACGTCCTTTTATCCTTTCTTGGCTCTAATTTCCAAAAACATAATCATATCATCTTCTTCAAAAGAACAAATCTCATAAAGTCCTTTAAATCCACGCAATTTTTTGTGAGATCGTGATTGTCTTTACTGTCAACCACTATAACGGGTTAATCAAAATAAAATCTTGCTTCTCCATAAAAAAGTACTTTAATTTTATAATTAAGGGCTCGTTTGGTAATATTATTAGAAGTTGTTTGGTTAACTATCTAATTCATGAGAAGTTTAATTTCCCACAAAATGAAGGAAGTTCTTTACATGCCCAGGGTAAGTAGTACTTCCTATGGAAATTTCAACTTCCTATGCTTAACCAAACAACATTTGTTAATTCCTAGGAAGTGAGAATACTTATGAATTGCAAAAATAAGGGAAGTGTAACTTCCCAAATACAACCAAACAACACATTAGTGTTTTCGGTTTTAAGATTTTCATATCATATGATATGGATTGTATAATTAAGAAGTTTAAAATTAGTTACTCATACTTATACTAATTATGTATAATTTGAACGCGACAAGAGAAAACTAAAAATTACTTCTTGTAGTTTTCATAGTTCTAAACTAGTATCTTTTGCAAGCAATGCGTGCATGCTATCACGTGTAAGTGATTTTGTGGAATTTTTTAATTTAATCGTCATTCAAGTATATTGTTCAATTTTTTTTTGTTGGTGCAGATGTAACTGCTTTGCAGTTGTAGGGATCCTTTTTTTCCTTTTCTTAAAAAAAAATGAGAGAATGCAATTAGTAATTTTGTTTGGTTATTAGAGATATTTTGGTTAAAGAGAGTGGACACCAAAAGGTCAGGAGTTCCCATATATAATAGAGATTTAGGGCCTGTTCGGCAACAGCTTTTGAATTAGCTTTTAGTGTTTTGACCGAGTCAAAACATTAATTAAGTGTTTGGCATTGTAGAGGTTGGAGTAGTGGTTGGAGTTTCAAGTAGTGTTTAGAGAGATTTTGACAAACGTTACAATTTTTGTTTTTGGTGAAATAAGGACACTTACATAAAGTCAAACATAATATTAGAGTTATTACAATCCGAAATGAAAGCATTCATGCAAAAATTAGGAGGGGTAGTGAACATCCTAAGTACATTGATGCTTCCATCTAGTCTTCGTGCATCCTTGGCAAGACTGTCCGCGAGTTGTTTTTCGTCCGAGGAACGTGGATGATCCTAATCGTGTTGAACTCCTTAGCTTGAGCAGTTCCCTACATTGAATAACAACATTTGTATATACCGTGAGATCTGTGGGCTCCATTTGAATAAGCTGAGTAGCCTGTAAATTGTCCAAACACAAACAACATTCCAAAATATTTTCATTTAAAGCACATTGCAACCCCTCCTTAATGCTTAGAAGCTCGGCCATTAGAGGAGAGTTTGCATACGTTTTTTTGCTTAGGCCCTTAATCCACTGACCAAATTTAGATCTAATAATCCCCCCCAAGCCCACCGGAGCAAGGCCCTGCGTGAATGATGCATCTGTATGTATCATGTGGTCAATCGAAGGGGCGAAATGAAGTAGAGGGACGGGGTTTTTCAGATGGGGTATTGGATCAATTTTTGTGCGGGTCATAAGGGTGTGGTATTCCTTAGCTTGAAGCATTGCTTTTTGGATAACGGCAGTATATGTTGTAATTTTCCCCTCAAAAGTTAGAAGGTTGCGAGCCTTCCATATTTCAAAACACACCCACAGGTAAATCCCTTTCCAAGGAACTCCATCAATGACATGATTGTCTTCCAGGTTAACTGTCAACCAAGCACTCAAACTCCCATGGCCAAGGGTGGGTGAGGGAGACGACAAAATATGCCAAACTTGGGAGGGAATAGAGCAGTCCCTAAGTACATGTAAACTATTTTCCCTAATGTTGGGGCAACAATGGCACGCAGGGGAAGTAAGGATTTGCCTAATATTGAGTAGACTGTTATGGGGGATGCGATCTTACCAAACAAGCCAAAGAAAGAACCTCACTCTCGGGGGGAAAAAGACTTCCACACTTTATTAATTGCATTTGGTTCAGGTGGAATAACACTCATACTACCTAGGCTTGCATAGTACGCTTGTGCTAGGGAGAAACCTTTTATGGTGACAAACTTCGAAACCAGTTGATCCTGTCTATGGGTCGGATGCGGGGTAGGTAGAGCCTTGATTCTATCTTTAATCTCTTCAGGTAGTGAGATCGAAATTATATGGAAATTCCACTCACCATGGGAAATGAGATCCGCTACACACAAGTCCTCTCCCTGGCAATTGAGGGGGCCCACAACTAGGTTCCTAAGAGGTCCTAATTCTATCCATTCATCCTTCCATAAATTAATGTCCTTCCCGTTACCTAACACCCAAGTGCTATGTTGAGCCAAAAGGTCCCAACCCTTCCCTATACCCTTCCAAACTGGGGAGCCATACTTAAAACGGGTAACATGATTTGCGTGCACATACTTAGAGAAGATGCACTCCTTGGCTAGACTATTTTCCCCATGACACATTTTCCAACCCAATTTCGTCATCGAGGCTCTATTTAGGGCAAATTGATTTCTAATCCCAAGGCCACTTTTTTCTCTAGGGAGATAGGTGATTTGTTTATTGACCAGGTGGAGCCTTTTTCTATTCTCCGTGTCCCCCCATAGGTTAATGTTACAGATCCTGTCTATACTATCTAAGGTGGATTTTGGCAAAAAGGAAGCTTGCATATAGTATGTGGGGATAGTAGAAAGGGTGGCCCGAACTAAACATAATCTCCCGGCTTTAGAAAGAAATTTTATTTTCCAATTAGCTAGTTTCTTTCGAACCTTATCTACTACAAACTAAACATGCCCCTTAGAGGGTTTCTTATGGGATAGGGGGAGCCCTAAGTAGGTTCCAAGGTCAACGGATTTTGAGATATTAAGAGTTTCTTGAAAAAGTTGTCTATCAACCTCGGGGGTGTTTAGGGAAAAAGTCAAACGGCTCTTATCTTCGTTAATTTTCTGACCTGAACTGGCACAGAATCGTTTTAGGACTTCCCTGACCGTAAAAGCAGTTGATTCATCCACTCTTCCAAATAGGAGCAGGTCATCGGCAAACATCAAGTGGGAAACCGGGACTTTCTTCCTTCCTACCCAGAACGGGGTCCAAAGGTTGGCCTCACAAGCCTCATTAATCATGAGAGAGAGGGATTCCAAACATAGATTGAACAAGTAAGGTGACATGGGATCCCCCTTACGGAGGCCCCTAGAGTGCTTAAAATTTTCCCCTTTTCTCCCGTTAACAAGGATAGATGACGATGCTTTGGCAATGCAATCCAGAATTGCTTTTATAGTATGGTCATCAATCCCATGAATTTGAAGACATGTCCTTACAAAACTCCACTCTAAGCGGTCATAAGCTTTTTCGAGGTCTATTTTAAGCGCAAACCATCCTAACGTCCCTTTCTTTTTAGGCATTGAGTGCAAGACCTCCGAAGCCACTACAAGGTTAATGGCTGGCCCTCTTTCTTTGGTGAAACTATTTTGATTCTGCGAGATTAGCTGGGGCATGAATGGTTTGAGTCTAGTAACTATAGCGTTCAAAAACATAAAGTAGCGTTGCTTAATTTTTTTTTTTTATTTTTTTCAAAAAAAATACCAGAAATCCCTGAAATTCTCATCTTCTTCCTCGAGTTCAATGACAATGGAGTATATTATAAATTTTTCTTGCAAATCACCTCTTGGGGTTGGTTGAGGTGAGAGAAAACGCAGAAAACAACGCACCCATTGATGGCGCTTCTACTGTCGGGTCTGTTGGCGTCGTCGACGGCGGCGGAGTTGCTAGTTGTGATGGTGATTCCGACAGCTTATCAGCCATTGATGGAATAGAGGAGAGAGAGGCAGAGCGGTGGGCTTCGACGGTGGTGGTTTTCATTTTCTTCAACACTTGAAACCAATCAAACCCATAAAATTTGAGGCTAGAAATTGCAAGAAAAAGAGTGTTGAAGCTTCAATTCTGATTAAAAAGGGTAATTTATGGAGCTATGATGAAGATGAAAGAAATTGATTTGGTAATTTTGAGGGTTTTGTTCGCTTCCTTATATGGACCTGGGAAGGAGATTAATTATTCAGAAAGTTAGCAGAGTCAGTGACTTCCAATCGACTTATGCGAGATTGTGTTAGAACATTTATAGTTAAATGTGTTCGTTGATAATATGTGATGTTTGCATTTCGATGTTGTGGTGTAATGAAACGTAGTTAGTAAGAAGGAAATAATGAGAAGGCATTGTAGAGCGCTCGCGCTGTTAGAGCGCCCGCACAAATTGGGCAGGGATTTGGAATCGCGAACAATTCCATCCCAGCAGCCAAGGAGCACACGCTCCCTCTTGGAGCGCTAGCTCCACTGAGGAGCGCACGCTCCCCCTTGGAGCGCCCGCTCCAGAGAGGAGTGCTGGCTCCAGTTCGTCAGTTTTCTGACAAAGCAATTCCTTTCGCGAATTGGTGCATGTTTGTTCGTCTGAATGGTTGCGTGCTTTCAGGCTTTTCTTCTGTAAATCTTCCAAGGTATATATAGGGAGATGTCACATATTGGAATGGGTTAGATTCATTCAAAAACTTTCCTTATGAGATTAATTCTAGATTTCTCTCCTTGTTCAAACTAAAGCACATCCTTCAAACACATTGTAGTGAATGTAGTTTGTCATCAACCAAACTTCATTGATTCTTCTTCGTATCTCACAGGAGTTTACCGTGAACCTCGTTGATCATAGTGGGTCGGTAAAATTCTTGTAGGAAAGCGTATAGTTACGTGCTTGGAAGTACCATCCGATTTCCCACAAGATACTCATCCTAGTTACACTTACAACAGATTGATCAACTTTTTTGTGGATTTTCCTACTAAACTGATTGAATTGATGGTGAATTTGTTGTTTCGAATGAAAGTGTATAATCTATCATGTAGCATGAGTATTCTTTCTATATCCTCTATGTTCTCTGACTCGTGGCACTTATGTTGAGCATAATATGCTACAATGAGGAGGATTTTACTCTTATGCAACTGATCATCCCAGATTTGGAGCTCTTGGAACCTGCCAGATCAATGAGATGTTGCATGCATAAGTTAGATAAATTAATTTTATAAGAAGAATATTATATCTTCATATTTCAATGGTTATAAAAAATAACTTAATGTGTTGTAATAATTGTGTTAGAATTAGAATTGGTATATTTATTAGTAGTAAGAAATTATTTAGATAGAAGTAGATAGGTATATTGTTTTGATAGAGATAAAGTAATCATATTATATATTGTTAATTAAATAATATGTCATTTTTATCCTATACAATCTCTACAGCTATTTTAACAGCTAAAAGCTGACAGCTACTAGCAGACAGCTAACAGATACTCCAACAGCTAACGACAGCTACTACAACAACTACTTTTACCGAACAGGCCTTAGTCTTTAAAAGATTTAAAAAATAAAAAATGAGGCAAAAATTTGTTAGCGCACATAAGGGGTGAGCATGCTAAAAGTTCGTTGTTGGTCGTTTCCTATCATTGATCTTTTGATTCCAAATCATAAGACATTTTAAAAACACATGTTGATATTTTTTGAAGGTATAAATCTGTAATTTTACAATAATTAATGAAATTATATGTTGAACAAATGGATGGATGATACACTCATCACAATAATCGAAGAAATCATACATATACGTACAGGAACATGTGTGTGGACTCTTGCTTCTACACATTGTGCTTGGTTTATCTTCCTCCAATATAATAACTCAGATCAAATCTTCTGCTAATACTTTTGTTTAGAATTTTTGTTTGCTCAAATACTCTTGATAATACGATATAGTATGAGGTTATGCTAGTTTCCTACTATTATAGAAATTTGTTTACGTTTAGTAAACTAAGTAGATTACCATTATAGCTAGGTGTGACCGTCACTTTTGTCGACACTAGTTAAAGGGCCAACTACGTCTAGGCGAAATGATAGACGTTGGACGAGACCATGACAGTTAATGTATGCAACTCATGAGAGTCGCACGCGACTAAGGAGCTATACTTGAACCTTGGATGTCCAAAGTGGGTACCCTAAGAGATGGACTAAAGCCCAAGATGGTGCACGTAGTGGAACGTGCGGACGAGCCCAGGGTTGGTCCCGACAAGTCTCGTATAGTGGTACAATGTGTGGTGGTGCTGGATTTATCCATTAAACTAGCATAAAAGGATCCCTAGCATAGCTGTTACATGAATACCCACGTTGTGGGATCATGGCGCCCAACAGTTGTAAATTGTGTGGTTTGGTGACTTCGCGGCAGTTACCAAGGCTACGACTAGCGTGGGATCATGGAGAGCGGTTACCATGCGTTGGTAACCGCCCAGCAGTTGTAAACTGTGGGGCATAGTGACTTGGCGGCAGTTACTACCAAGGCTACGGCTGGCGTGGGATAATTATGGGATGCGGTTACCATGCATTGGTAACCGCCCAGCGGTTATAAATTAGGTGGTTTGGTGACTTGGCAGCAGTTTCCAAGAATGTGCCTAGTGCTGGTAGTTATCCCCTTAAAATAAGGGGCGGTTATGGGATGTTAACAAGAGTAGTGGGTGGTTATATTAACCACTACGCTACCCCATGTTCCCTTAAAAGGGGGAACGGTTATTAGGAGTGTGAGAGGGCACATTCCTATAAATAAGGAGCGGTTACGCTGACCTCGCGAGCAGTTACGCTTGACTAGCTAGCGAGCAGTTGCGTCTAAGGTCACGAGCGGTTACGCTTAGCTTGGTAACAATTGCGTCAATAATCATGGACGGTTACGCTCGGCTTGGTGGGCGGTTACGACTGCAGAAATGGGTGGTTACGATGAGTTAAGTAGACACTTGTACTCTACTGGACGAGCAGTTACACGCGACGGTTGGTCAGTGAGTGATGGAAGTGGGCGGTTATGTAACCACCCACGTTCCTCACTACTTGTAACAACCCATAATTTTGCTCCTAGTTTTTCCGCAAAAGTTTTCCCTAAAACTATTATTTTCTCTAGATTAATGATTTTTATTCTTTATACTTTGGGAGCCGAATTATTATTTTATTATATAGTGTGTTAACGTGTGCATTATATTTATATTTATAATATAATTGATTAGAATTATTTTCATTATTAAGTATTTTCAAAGTTTAGACGTGATTTAGGAATTTATTGATTTATCGCGTGACGGACTTTTGATGCGTGGACCTTTGATGAATTGGTTCGAAATCATCTTGGTGTACTTGGGCTTGGACAGCCGGCTATGGGGAGGGAGAAGGAAGAAGTTTCTCTTCTTTTATTTCATTTCTTTTAATTGATGACTCTTGGTAGTTTGTAACCCCCATAACCCCCCTAATCATTTCTCCTAAACCCTTCATTTTTTCCTTGCCATAAAATTCTGATTTTTATTAAAAGAAGTTCAGCATCATTCTCATTTAACCCTCACCATTTTCAAGAAAAGAAAGAGAGAAAAGGAAGAGGAAAAGAATAGAAAGGTTCAACCCGGTTTTTCCTGTCACACCTTCACGAAAATAACCGTATCCGGAGATCTAACCGTTGGATCGTCTTTAAATTTGTACAGAACGTTTACAACATCATGTTCTTAACTTTGACCGGAGTGATTTAGAATCCGAGTTTTTGATCACCGGGAATCATGGTCGGATCAGAGCAGTGCGAAACAAGATTTTTCAACGTTCAAGAAGAAAATGCCTAGTGACTTGTTGCTACAATTCTCGTTCGTTGTGCTTTGGGGTTAGAAGAGGAATTGGATTGTATGCGTAACTCTTAACTATCTCTTTAGACTCAGCTCTCCTCCCGACGTTCCAGGTAACTAGTTGTTATCTTAGAACCATAGTGATTAGAGTATTATTCGGTATTAGATTATTACGCTAGGAATTATTTAAAATACTTTTTGAATGAAATTATTGACAAAATTTGACATGAATATACTTGATGCATGCTGTGTGAATATTGTATAAAGAAAAATAATTTTCGTCTGATTTTTAGTATTTATTTGATTTAATTGGTGTTTTGTGCGTTTTTGGCTTATTTGCATGATAATTATTAAAAGAATGTTAAAATTGCTGAAATTATTTTTCGTGGATCATGTTATATGTGTAATATGTATTCCATGCCTTAGAATAATTTTTTTCCTACTTTTTACCGGTTTATTTAATTAATATATCTATTTTTGCATTATCGTTTCTGTCAGTATATAAATCATGAAAATTATTTTTGGAGGCCAAAAAATTAATTTCTTTCTATATTATGTATTTCCGTGAGTTTATGCATTTTATTTAAATTTTTGGTAATTTTTGGGCGTTTATTTTTATTTTTAATTATTATATTGGCTTTATTGAGTAATCTGTAAATTAACGTTTAAAAATACTTTTAGAGTCCGAAAATTATAAATAAAAATTATACCATGTCAGTAGAGCCATTAGGGTCGTATGATAATTTTTGTGTGATTGTACTGCTCGAACTTATTAGTTCAATAATTATTATTGGGTTTTTGTTGTGAATTTGAGGATATTCTTTTAAATTATTTAAGAGCTTGTTAACCAGAAATTATTTGTGATCTTTTATGTTTCTTGGATGCTGGTGTTTAGTAGGTTGTTGTAAGTATTATTGGGTATCATTATGTTTATGTTTGATTTATGAAAAATGATTAATTGTGTAATATTCATTTATTTAATAAGCCTTGGAGTTAATTGGTGATGCATTTTTGATTGAACTGTTAGTGCTGTAAAAACTAATTTAATATCATTGTTGATGCTTAAATATGTTCAAGGTGTTTATTGTTGGAGACATTTGTTGTAAGTTTGTAAGTTATTATTTTTGAGGAATTATGAAGAGTTGTTTTGATGAATTATGGGTATAAGGCCGGGTGGCATCCCTTTTTGATGAATATTTTTAATATGAATGATACTTTGACGATATGCATGATTTTATTTTGAGATAAGAATATCCGGTGGGATAGATGTAGTCCCCGGTGAAGAACATACCAACCACCTGGTTTGCGAACTAGGGGTACACCTGGGTTAATTGTTGTCGTCCGAGAGGTCAGGGAGTTCTGCGTGTTCTACCCTGCATCGGGAGTTTGGCCATTCTTAGACACAGGCAGTGGGGAACGTAAGCCCATAGACTGACCTGGAGATTGCGATCTGACAAACCTTAGGAAGTGAATTGCGATTCATTGGCGTTCGGTTTCTGACTCAATAACTTGTTTTACCTATACTTTTTATTTTTATAAAAGTACTCTTGAGATGATTTATTTATTTTTATCCAACTCACTTGCTATTTATTATTCACTTGCGTTACTTGTGAGTTATATGGAATTGGATGCATATTGTAGTTGACTTGACTTTATTGTTTCCTTTCTTATTAATCTATTTCTGAATCGTGCTTTGATTGCTTTTGTTCTGGGAGAACTGCTAGTTACTCCCCACTGATTGTGGATTGTTGTTATATATTTTGCAGGTTATGTTGATGGGAATCTTCTTTGGTTTTGGGTTCGGGTTGTGATGTGAGCATTAAAAAGCTAGATGTTTTAGGCCTAGACTTTTAATTAGTTTGAGAGTCAGTTTTCTCTTTTAGTTATTACTCTAATTAATTTAAATTATTTATACTATTTATTTATGTTGGTTTTATCACTTAGTTATTTAAACGCATTCCTTGTAGTAGTGACATTCCCAGAAGACGATGTTTCCGCCATCGTCCTATTAATACAATTATTATTTCTTTCTTTTCCGCTTTGAAATTCTGGGGTGTTACACTACTCTCCTTGAAATATGGCGCCTAGTCAATGGATGGTGGAGGAACTCCCACGTATAAGGGAGTGCATGCATGATAGATAACTTAGTGGGTAGTTATCAGATAGTGGGTGGTTACTTTGCTTATGTGGCTGGGATGTAGCCACTGTATTGTATTATAGATAGTAGTCTTGTCTTAGGCATTTGACAGATGATTCAGTAGACATTCTAGCCTTGTATGAAAGTTGTTCTCTCAAAGAAATAAAGCTCTCTTGTGTTCTCGTGTGTGTTGTTATTACTTACATTGATCCTAGCTTAATAGTGCATGAGTGTTTGTGGGCTAGTTTAGACGTTGTCTAGACGCCATCACATGAACCTCTTAAGTGCGGAAAAGGAGTGTTCGAAAAATTTCCTGTGACACTAGGTATGTACAAATAGAACTTTGCGATGGAGAGTTTGAACACGTAATAGCTAGCGAGATTCCTTTGAACCAATTGAAAATTATAGGTGGAGTTTTTCACTAGTCTTTTATGTTAGTCATCCTCTTTCCTTAGTGCAAGAAAACTAATTTCAATTGACATGAATGTTTCTTTGAACATTTTGCATATGTATATTTTTTTAACACATTGTTTGTTGCAACTGTAAAATTATCCGGCCGGTGCATTGGTGCAATGGCTACTTGCATGCCTAAAAGAAATTTATAAGTACAACAATATCAAAAGCGCCACTGCACCACTCTTGGTATAAAATATCATATTGCAAGCAAGGTGTAAAGAGATTAGAACCTGAACATTATTCGTGGATAATGCTGGAAAAACAAATATATACTTTACATCAATTCAAAAATTATTTACATACACATTATATATCCACGTAGGATTAGTAACACGAAGCATTTTTTGAATTTAAACTAAGATCACTATGGAAGCTAGGGGTTTAATGGGCAACGATATCACTACCTCAAAGAACGATTTTAGTTTACCTAAAACCAGTAGTACTTACTTACCTCATGTTCAAAAAAAATATTAGTGTATTGGTATAATAACAACGCCAACTAAAGCGGTGTATGTATTTCGGATTACCTTAACGATACCGGAAGCCTATATTGATATCTAGTCCACCAACCCGAATAATCATAAATATTAGAGACACTCAATATCAATATGGTATGGATCATCATGAGTTATGTTAGTACTTTAGTAGCCTATTTACTATTAACGGCCCAATACCATACCCAATACGAGTATGATCATTCCTCTATTTGGAATAACTCGTGATATGGCCCATAGGCCTTAGGCGACTCAATTACTTTGTTTTACCTAATAAGTAACCCTTATAAATACTCAACTAAGGGTCAAAACAAGGGGATCCCTCTCCACTCTCTCCAAACTACCCTACTTTTTATCTCATATTTATCTATCTCTGGGTACTAACTTGAGCGTCTGAGACTCGAAACAGGTACTATTGTATATTTGTATTTCCCGTCAAACCACCAGAGACCAGAATCTGCTTTGTAGTATATTGAATGCATGCATCTATCACTTAGCATATGTTGAGCAGCGCCGGCCCGAACAATATGGAGGTCTTGTGCTAATACTGAAAAATAGGCCCTTGTATAAAAAAAATAAAAGAAACCACCAAAATATGCAAGTAAACCAAATAACAAACATGCATCAAACTAAGTTTTTCTCTTCAAAATCTTTTGATATATTCCAAGATGAACTTAATTCAACAAACTTGCAAACATTTTGACTATCAGCTTCAAGTCTTTTGTGTTTAAATAATTTTTTTTCCATTTGGAGGCCTTTGGAAGTGGCGCATCCGTGTCCCACTTTGGACATGCTAAGGGCCGGGCCTGATGTTGAGAAGATGGTAGGGCATCTAACTTCAATTCATCTTCACGCAACATGTGTATTCAAATCCCCATATAGCTAAACCAGCCCCATCCGGTGGGCTAGAAAAGCAGGCTTGGACAATCATATTCAGGGGGAAAAAATTACACATGGGCGGACAATAGACATGCATGGTTGGTGCAAAATTCATTTTGTACAGGCTCATCTAACTTTTTATATATTTTTCATGCACACGGCATCTAAACAAAGATAGACTGAAAGTATAAGTTGTCTTTCTTGCTCATGCGATTAAGACTAAAGTAGTGCATGGGGTAGCTGGATGAGATAATTAAGAGTACAAGTGTATTTTTGCGAAAATAGTTTTGCTAACCCGAAAATAATGTTGCTTAAAAAAATATGTTGCAGGTAATTTAAAACAGGTGTACTATTAATTGGTTTTGCTAAGATTAATTAGTATTTTTTCAAAACATAAAAACAAATTTAATTTGCTAGAAGTCATTGAGGATCAACCAGTCAAGGTGGCACTTTTTTTTTCTTTTAATCCATCTCTTCATTCTTTTTTAAAAAAGCACGGAAAAAAAAGAAAGTAGGAAATCCTTTTTATGAAGGAACTTCCCTAGCTAATTTTTTCAAATAAAATAAGGTGGTGAAGATGAGACCCAAGTCACCCAATATCTGGTGGGATTTCTTTCCTCGAAGTGTTGAGATATTATCCAATTTTTTAGCAGTATTAGTCCACAACTTGATTTGTTTCATGAAATATACAGTTTGGGCGGGAGACCAAAGATCATGTCTAATGCGGGTGTTTATGATTAGAAAATGATCTTGTTGCATTCTTTCCAAATACTTATTTGGAGATAGGTACATTGGGAATGATTGAAGTTTGTATGTGTTATGTAAGCGAAAAATTGATCTAGGGAGCATTGTAGAATACTGTTTATAGGAAATTTTGTTTGGGGCAGAAGTCCAAATTGAGGTTATGTGTTTGCATGTACTGAAAAGGTGAGGTATGTAATAACTCAGGAGTTATTTGACAAAAAGAATAGTGGTCGAGTATGTTCATGTTGCGCTTTACTAAATATCCCTAGTAGGTAGGCTTGGAGTAGTTGCCAAAGGAAAATCGATCTTGAGTTTGGCGGCATTTCTTGTTGTCAAATCTAATTATACATCCATTTTGGTTGAACGAACGAGGATCCGTCATGAGTATAAATTAAGGCAACAAAGTATGTAGAAAGCCTATTCAAAATTGAATTCACTTGAGGGATAATTAATTATTCTTGATCTTCTCTCACAAATAAAGTAAAAAAATTAATATTTGAAACCTAAAACTAAAATTGGTCAATTTTTCAAGGGATTATAATTTTGCTCGATTGTTAATATCTCGTGCATTACGATTACAACCTAGTATTTATTATTGACCATCATACTGGCTATTACTTTCAGACACACAATATTGATGTTCGATTAATTTTTGCAATCTTCTAATAGTGTAAGCAACGAATTATAATTGGCGTTGAGCAAATGAGAAGTTTATTATTACACGAATAAACAAGAGTAAGGTTTACATAGATTGAAAGTGCCAACTTCAATCCATTATAATTCATAACCATGGAAGTCGCTGCCGAACACTTCCCAAAAGTTTTGATTCAGACACTTCTCCTTCCCACAACCCACAAATAGAGGCGGTCATGGGCTGGGCGACTTCTACACAAAAAGAAGTTGTCTGATTTAGGCCAAAACCTCGGATTTGGCCAACCCAAGCCTCATGCCATTTTTTTTCGCACCAAAGCCCATTATTTCAGGTAGGGTAAAGTAAACTTCGAGTAGGCCGAAATTTACCCTGGAAGTTGAGATTTAAATTAAATCCATAAATCGTCGTTTTTGCCCGAATATATCATACCCAAAACCCGTTTATTTTCCGAACGGGCGGGCTCAATATTGGTCACCATTCACCAGTCACCACTAAACTAAAATTCTTTCCCACTTCTGTCATCCCATTTCAAACAAAAACCTTCATCTCTCCTCAACAATGGCGGCCTCCTCACTTCACAGAGCACTTACAACAAAACCAAATTCACTCCTCCTTCATTCCTCTCAACTCTCCTTCTTCTCCACCAACACTTCTCCCTCTCCCTTCTCCTCCTTCCGCGCAGCTCAATCCACCATTGTTACAGAATCAAACCCTAACAAAATCGCCGACGTTCTCCTTTCTCAATCCTCCTTCTCCGCCTTCACTCGTTACCGCCCTATCTACCCCTACGCAATCCGCAAGCTCGCTCGCGCCAATCGTTGCGACCTTGTCGCGCGAATCGTCGAGGATCATCTTGCGACGAAGAAGAACATTTCCGAGGGTTTTGTAATTCGATTCATCATGCTTTACTCTGAAGCTGGTATGGTTGATCATGCTCTTCGTTTGTTTTATGATTTTATGCCTCAGTTTCATTCTGCTGAAAAACCTAAACTATTTTGTGCAATTCTTACTGCAATGCTGAACAATTCGAAGTTTGAGAAATTCCATGAAGTTTTTGATGATGTTGTTGAGTCGAGTTCGAGGTCTGGTCCGGTTTCGCCTGGTGTTAAGGTGTATAGTTTGAAATTGAGAGCGCATTGTGAGGAGGGGAATGTGGAATTGGCGGAGGAGTTGTTGGTTGAGAAGATGGAGGAGGAGTTTGGAGTTTCGCCGGAGATTGTTCATTCGTATAATGTGATGTTGGGGGCTTACTTGAAGAGGAAGGATTGGGGGAAGTTTGATGAAATGGTGAAAGATGTTTTGAGTAAGGGTTTAGAGGGTAATGTGACTACTTATAAGCATAGGATTGTGAGGTTGTGTAAGGATAAAGAGTGTGCTGGAGCTAAGGAGTTGTTAGATGAGATGGTGGCTAAAGGTGTTACGCCGAATGCTGCTTGTTATAACTGGATCATTTATGGATTTTGTAGGGTAGGGGATTTGGAATCGGCGAAATTGGTTTTGGAGAAGATGATTAATGACGGGTCTGCTGCACCGTCATCATTGACGTATTATACTTTGTTTAGACATATGGTGCAAGAAGGAGAGTTTGTTGCGGCATTGGATACATGTAAGATGATTTTCAAGAGAAAATTGATACCTCCTTTTGAGGCCATGGAAGGTCTAGTTAAGGGCTTGGTTGAGATGTCGAATAGAAAGGAGGCAATTAAGATGGTTAAGAAGATGAAGAAAAGGCTACGAGGACCTGCCTTGGTGTCGTGGGGGAAGGTTGAAGCTGCTCTTCCCTTGTAGGCATTTAGTATACTGAAATTTACTATTGAAGATGACAGTGGTGTTTTTTACTTTATTCAATGATATTCACTTCGAGAAGGATGGTATGGTACTGCAGCTACCTACTGCTTCTTCTATCTATCCTAGGTTGAGCATTTTCTCATATTTTCCTTAGCTTCTTTTGCTCTAGATTATCTGTTGTTGTTGAGCCTTTACTCTGAAGTTCACTTATAGCTTGATACTATTTTTATGTCCTAGTTTGAGATGTGGACTTAGCTAGGTATCTAATTAGAATTGATTACTTGTGTCTGTAGGCTTATTGAAAGGAAATTTTCCTTTCTATTTTGAAGTACAATGAATTTCTCTTTTATCTAATGGTCTAGCTACTTTTGGTTTTACAACTGAAATGTAAATGATCTTTAGTGTGATTCATGAAATTCATATTTTTGTCTATTAGCTTTTCCCTGTGTGTTGCTGAAGGAGAAGCAATAACTTGCCAGCATCCCAGCTTTCAGGATTTAGTGAGTGACAACACTTAATTGGTGAATTCATATACAATGAATTTTAATTGTAGCTGGTCGAATGAATTTGAAGTCCCAGAACAGCTGCATAATAGTTAGGCTTTACTTTGTTAATCATATGGAACGAGCAAGATCACCAACATGAGGAGCAAGTGAGGTATGAAAATGAGCTTTAGCATTATTTCAAGGATAAGATATGCAGCCTTCTAAGAGGGACAATAATATGATAAATATACTTTAGTCATTCCCAAGTAATTGTGAATCACTTGTTACAATAAGGCTGCGTACATGTGGACCTCTGGAACCCTACTTGAATACAACTAATACTTGTTGGTGGGTGTTCTTGCTGGTACTGTTGTCGTAGACTCGTTGTCAATCTCACGAACAACTTATTCTTAATCAACAATATGCAAAATAACTGGGGCAAAGAGCTGCTGTTGCAGTCACTACTCATTAGTCACTATCATTGTGAAATCATGGAATTCATCGTTTGTCCTGTCCTTTCTGTTAGCTTTCCCAGTATGATGATGCCATTCATGCATCTCCCTCCATCCCGTATATTGG